>JAREIS010000019.1:3397500-4010956 GCA_030060385.1 Muscicapa striata striata
CCCTTGCGGTATCCCGGGACACCGGCGGATCCCCCGGGATGTCGGCACCGGGAGCGGGGCCGTGCCTCTCGCGTTCCTGCAGAAATCCTTTCCAGCCTCGAGCCCGCCGCCTGTTCCCAGCGCAGAATTTCCCCAAGCTGCTCTGACACCCTCCTTGAGCCAAGGCCCTAAATCGGGGCAATGCGCCTTTCCCCTCTTACACGCCCCCGGCACCTTCCTCCCTTTCCCCGCTCCTCCTCCTCCTCCCGCACTCCCAGCCGTGCGCGACCCCCGGTTTAAGCCGTGGTATTTATGCCTGGCCAGCTCCGAGCCCTCAGGCCACCTTGTGCATCTGTCACCCTCTCCTAATCCTGCCCAGCCCGGCTGCAGCAGCCCCAGCTCTGGGCGCAGGGCTGCCCCGCACCCCCGCTGCACTCAGCAGCAGAGCTGGGGCCAAAAACACCCTCAGCCCTTCAGGGGAGCACTCACTGCACACTCTGCGCATGGTGCTGGGCTCACACCGGGTCAGCAGTGGCCCTGCAGGTCCCCAGGCTGCAGCCTGAAGTGGCTCCTCACTTTCTCACATTATCTGACCCCTTTTTTTAGCCTTCTCCTTGTTGTCCATGCTATGCAAAAGACAAGGAGACCATAAAACCCAGCAGGTTTGTTTCAAGCTGTGAGGAAAATTAAATGCTTGGACTTCACTGTTGCTGAACTCAGGGAGTACTTTCAGTCATAGGATCATCTCAGAATCGTGGACTAGTTTGAGTGGGAAGGGACCTTAAGGATCATCTCATTCCAACCTCCCAGGCACAGGCAGGAAGACCTTCCTCTGGACCAGCTTGCAATCCCCTTCAAATCCTTTTGATGGGGACCACTCCTGTGACCAAGAGAGACAGTGGCAGGTCTTAATCAGTCTCCATTTCCTGGTGTCCACCTGAAAAATCATCAGAGTACCCCTCAGACTGGTGCCATGCTTTGGCAAAGAGGCAGCATCAGCTCCCTGATGAAGGTCCATTTGCAGTTCAGCCATCTCTGGTCCACAGGACAAACTCCAAGCAGTTCAAGGGAAAGATCCTGTTTACATCCTTTTCCATGGATGACATCTGTGATGAGTTAAGGAAAGGAGGAAAAACTGTGGGTTTAATACCCTAGAATCATGGAATAGTTTGGGTTGGAAAGGGACCTTAAAGATCATCTCATTCCACCCCCTGCCATGGGCAGGGACACCCTCCACTATCCCAGGTTGCTCAGAGCCCCATCCAGCCTGGCCTTGAACACTGCCAGGGATGGGGCAGCCACAGCTGCTCTGGGAAACCTGTGCCAGGGCCTCCCCACCCTCACAGGGAACAATTCCTTCCCAATATCCAATCTAACCCTGCTCTCTGTCAGTGTGAAGCCATTCCCCCTTGTCCTGTCACTCCAGCCCTTGTCAAGAGTCTCTCTCCATCTTTCCTGTGGCTCCCTTCAGGCACTGCAAGGCCACAATGGTGTTACCCCAGAACAATCCCAACTCCCCCATCATTTCCTCCCAGCAGAGCTGCTCCATCCCTCTAATCCCTTGGTGTCCCTGCTCTGGCTCCAGCAGCTCCCTGTCCTTCCTGAGCTGGGATCCCAGGGCTGGAAGAGCTCTGCAGGTGGGGCTGAGCTGAGAAGAGCAGGAGACAGAACATATCTTAGAATATAATAACATACAATGATATCTTAATAACAGGTTTTTAAGACATCCTTCACTTTTTATATAACATTAAATATCGAGCCATAGGGGTTGAGGGCTGATTATCTAAAGAATGAAATAAAGTTAAAATGTCTCTTCATTCTAATGTGGAGGTCTAGGATTTCATGGCAAGATATGCATCATGTTCTCTAAGGGTTTCCTTCTCCCATGCAAGCACTGTCAGGCAATCAGTATTGTCTGACAGGGATAAATAAATATCCCCAGATTAGTTTCCTGCTTGTGCCTCAGCACAACAAACCATACACTTGTAAAAGAGATTGTTTCGATAGGTTCAGGAAGAATATTTGAAAATAAGTCTTTAAAGATATCAAGGCAAAGCAAATCTGTTCTCTGCATTCTCATTCCCAATTTACAGATACTTGGGAGCTCATCATTCCTTTCTCTGTTTTTTTGATTTAATTCAAGCAGCATGTATCACCCTATTTTAAAAGCACCCCATTTAAAAAAATGAAGCAATATTTATATCAATTTAACCTACTTTTCAGATATTTTAACAGAGGCTCTGGGCTTAATGCAGACTGCTGCAGAAGGATTTTTGGTTTGCACAGAAAGAAATCTGCTTATGATAGTTTAAAACAAAGGAGATAGGTCAGACTAGTCTGACCAACTGCCCCTTTAATCAAGTTTAGGGGTTTAGGGGATTTTTTAAAATGAATTTATCCTGATCCCTAAGACAACTTGGCCCAAGAAATAGGATGCAATATCCTTTCTACAACACTCCTTATCATTAACTGCAATTTTAAATAACAACCTGGGATATTAATATTACTGCCCATGTTAACTACTTCAACAATTTTCTGTCTCCTATTTAAAAAAAAAAAAGCAAACCAAAACAAAATGTATTCTCTTCTATTTCTTTCCAACACCATTAGTCTTCTCCTAGTTTTGTGCTTTGTTTTATTCTCCAAGTTGGAGTTTCTTGCAAATAGGATTGTCCAGTTTCTGCTCTGAGAACCATTAACCTGCATTTTTCCCTGCATTCATTTCCAGTGAGGAAACATGGATCACAGACTTTTCAGCAACTGGGCGAGTGGCTGAAACTAGAGAGGGAAGAAGAATATTGCAGATAAAATGATGGAAAAGCAGGAAAGAATTTGGCTGAACTGCAGCTGTGTGGTCAGTGGTTGGACTCGATGATCTTGTGGGTCTTTTCTGACCTTAATGATTCTCTGAAGGACTGAAAAGCAAGATCAAAAGGCAGAGAACAACATGGAGGAAGACAGGCATTTTTAGCCTTTCACAGAATCACAGAAGTTTATTCCTATTTAGTACTCAAGCTCTTAGTTAAAAGCTCTTTCATCTACTGGTATAGCCAAGTGATAAGTGAGGACATCCAAAAGAGAAGGTAGAGATTGTTTCTGGAAGAGAAAGCAGTTGCTGTTGGATTTGGTACCAAGAAAAATCATGGCATACCATTCAATCCCTCACTTAAAACAGACACATCACACCAAATCTGGAGAAGCTGTTTAATTTTGAATATTATGAATGAAAAAAAAAAAAAAAGAAAAGAAAAAGGAAAAAAAGGGCTTATGTGAGCACTCATCTCTGGGTTTGTGTGCTAATGCTGGATCTTGCTAAAACTTGCCTGAAGATGGAGTGCTCAGGTACAGCTTGAATTCCTGGGACCAGCCAGAGCTCCAAGCTCTCAGGGACTCAGCACTCAAACCCACCCTCACCCAGGCAGTTTTTGAGTGAGATTTAAAACTGTATATTAGATATGCAGAAAACCATCAGTGCAGAAGTTATCACAGAAAAGGCTGGAGAAGAAAAACAATAGCAACTTCCAGAAATGTGGGCCAGCTCCTAAACATACCATTTTCCCTGAGGATATCTGTTGAGGAAAACAGATACTTCCCCCAAAGTTTATCATGGCACTTAATGAAGGTGCAGACCCCTACCTTACATTGACAGTGGCTTTCTCATTGTCCTCTTACAACTGTTTTATGTTTAGCTGTACTCACATTCTAATTTGCTGCTAAAAATAATAGTGATGAAGTAAATAAATATATTTATCTGTCATGTTAGTTTCACTGACACCATGATCAAATTGACAGATGGTGCGTTTAGATGGGATAATGGGAAGGAATTGTTCCCTGTGAGGGTGGTGAGGCCCTGGCACAGGTTTTCCAGAGCAGCTGTGGCTGCCCCATCCCTTGCAGTGTTCCAGGCTAGGTTGGATGGGGCTCTGAGCAACCTGGGATAGTGGAAGGTGTCCCTGCCCATGGCTGAGGTGGAACTGGATGATTTTTAAGGTTCCTTCCAACCCAGGCCATTCTATGATTCATTAAATCTCTTTTGCATGTTTTTTCTTCCTCAGAAGGACACAGTTCCTGATGTTCTCCATACACATCTACAGGATCAGGACAAAAGAAGGCAAAGCCTTCACCTGAAGAAGTCACAAGATTGAGCAAATCTGACTTTATTGCTCTGAAAACTGCACATGTTGGCTCAATCTCAAGATATGCACATGCATGAGGAATCTTGGTTGAGATTCAACTCCTGCCCAGATTGAAAATACCAAAAAAAAAAATTGGCCAAACATGAATGTAAGCATATCAGCTTTGATACTGGGTGCTGGATTTTCCTAGAAATTAATCCTCCATTAAAGCAACAGATGGCCCTGTGTTGTTCCAGGGGCTCAGGGCACACATGAGGGGCTGGGTGACTGATGGACTTATGAATGACTGGGTCTGCATAAACCTTAAGTTGGATTAGTATAAGCTCATGCATGTCAGAAATGGTTTGCAGTATTGACATTTCATGTCAGCTTTGTGAGTCCAGACTCGTTTCAGCCCCACACAAGGCTGTGTCACGTGGAGGGGACAGCGTAGGAATATGTAGGAATAAACACATCCTGGCAGCTTTACTGACTGCCTGGGTGCTCTCAGCCAGCAACAAATGAAGTCCCTGCTGATTCATCCTTTAAATCAGTGACAGCTACTTAATTAACAGGACCACAGCCAAGCTGCTTAGGACTAGCACTGACCCTTCTTAAGGAAAGGAAAGTTGTGCAGCACATTTTGAAGGGCACCTCCCAGCAAGCCCATGGCTCAGATTTTGGGTGAGCCAGGTGAGGAATGGTAGCAGAGAGAAGCACAAGGCTGTGCCTGCACTTGCAGAGCTGGGCAGGACCATCTGAGCACAGGGGGCTCACAGCCCTCTCCTACCTGACTCCAAAAGGCACACAGATATTCCTTGGATAACGCCATGATCTTCCATGGACTCCCACAACCAAAGTGTTGGCTGTTCCCCAAATGCTTTCACAGCCCAAAGAGCATTTACAGGATTATAAAGGGTCAGTAACATGCTCTCTCCAAAGACCATGACAGCCTCTGCTACAGACAATTAAACTCCCCTCCTTTGAACACCTTTGAACAGTTTTCTCCTAAATGATAGGTGCAAAACCTGATAGCTGCATTAAATCCATGATTAAGGTACAAGTTATCCAGGCTCCAAAGACCTCATTGAGGGACTGAAAAGCCATCCAGTCCTGGGGCAGCATCACAGGAAGGACAGGGAGCTGCTGGAGCCAGAGCAGGGACACCAAGGGATCAGAGGGATGGAGCAGCTCTGCTGGGAGGAAAGGCTGAGGGAATTGGGATTGTTCAGCCTGGAGAGGAGAAGGTTTGGGGTGACCTCACTGTGGCCTTGCAGTGCCTGAAGGGAGCCACAGGAAAGATGGAGAGAGACTCTTGACAAGGGCCTGGAGTGACAGGACAAGGGGAATGGCTTCACACTGACAGAGAGCAGGGTTAGATTGGATATTGGGAAGGAATTGTTCCCTGGGAGGGTGGTGAGGCCCTGGCACAGGTTTCTCAGAGCAGCTGTGGCTGCCCCATCCCTGGCAGTGTCCCAGGCCAGGCTGGATGGGGCTCTGAGCAGAGCTGGGACAGTGGAAGGTGTCCCTGCCCATGGCAGGGGGTGGAATGAGATGATCTTAAAGATCCCTTTCCAACCCTGGCTATTCCGTGATTGTAAACCTCACCTCATCTTCTAAAAAGCTCCCATGTTCATGTGAAAGGTGTATACAGGCCAATAAAGTGCATAAAAATCCCCCACCACTTGCAAAAGTCCTCCCAGTCCATTTCAGAAGCAGCTGTTCCAGGATGGATGGGGTCAGTAAACATGGAGAAAAGGCCAGAGTGGCACAATGATGTTTGCCAGCAACTTGGCTCTGCATTCAGCCAAACACTTGTCAAGATCAGTAAGGGGGTGCAAAAGGAGACCTTGTCTTGTTAAATTTACAGCTGTGGGTAGAATGAAAGTAATTTGCTTCCAGGCATTTTGATTCAGTCTTTTTAAAAAGCCTAATGTTTAAATCCTCATGCTTAGTATGGCTTTGAGAGAAGCTCTGATGATGCTAATAATAAAAAAAAGTGTAATCATTTTTAAAGCACCAGTGTTTGGCAGCAATTTGAAGTACTGTTCCTGTACTTCATGAAGGAAAGCACAGAGTTAACCTCAGCTTTTACTTCCACAAGCACAAACGTCCCCAGCCTAACTTCCTACCTTCTTGTTCTCCCTGTGCTTATAGGGCAAACAGGGGGAGGTGAAGCAGAAAAGCACCTTTCCTCACTTAATTCTTTGCCATAAAACACAGAATCACACTTTCTTCCACAGCTGGAAAAGCAAAAAACTTCCCAGTACCATCTGCAACTTGCACAACTGCACATCATTTTCCTTCCCAAGAACAGAAGCTGGATTTGTTCCTTTTCCCCATAACTCTATAAAACCCAATAAAATACTGGCCACAGGTGCACACAGAGCCCTCCAGCACTGCCAGTGCCACTCAGAGCTCCTTGGCACCACATGAGCCCCTGCTGTGGGTAACTTGCAATGGGCCTTTCACCTCCCTGAAATGTGGGGGGAAAGAACACAGAGAACAGTTTTTATTTGCCATTAAATAGGGGGGAAGTGTAAGCTGCCAATTTATTTGAGACAAAGGAAACAAGCAAATTGGTCCCATCTAAACTATCATAGAAAACTAATGCTGGGGGACACACAAGCACCATCAGAAGGCTACAGCTAGTCATGCCAGAGGCCTGGAAAAAAACTGGAAATCAAGGGAAAAGCTAATTCATTTGATGAACTAGCAGCAGAGTTTATTTTCACTGCAAAAAAAAACTTGCCAGTGGCAGAACACAGACTGTCCTGCTGGCCAAAGGCAACATAATTTGGCCATATATGAATAACATAATATGAAAATAAGTTGTAGTTACCAGTGCAACAAAGGATCTCCAGACCTGAACTCTGGCACCACACCAGTCCCACTGCTACAGGAAGAGGGGACTGGGGGACTTGTCCACACTGTGTGACAGCTGAGCCCTGACATGTACAGGCCAAGACTCTGAGTCCCTCATCCTGCATATCATCCTAGATTAACTTTTGTGCTGTTTGTAGCTGAATATTTTAGGACACAGTTGCTACAGGCCCTGCTAGTTGGATAGCAAAGCATACATATATTTTTTGAGTAAATGAAAGAGGAGTTTGGGGAGGATTTTAATCAACTCACACAGACAAAAAAAAAAAAAAATATTATTTTTTTAAATTGGTTATAGATACACTTTGGTCTTTATTAATTGAAATCTCATGCACTTCAGATATTCAGGATAACAAAACCTCTCTGGAATGTTAAGCAGTGACTTTCTGCTGTTGTATTTAACCTCCTTCACTCAAGTATTTAAGACAAGAAAATGGCATGCAATTTAGGAAGAGGAGCAAAGCAAAGAAACTTAACAGTCCACAAACAATCCAGAGGCTGTTGGTGGATGTACATGTTACACTGGAAGAAAATGAGACCCAGAAAAATGTACTGTGGTCAAAAAGGAAGAAATTCAGATTAAAAAAATCATCAGTTATAGAATTCACAGCAGATACTGATTCCTGCCTTTGCTGCCTTGTCTGTTAGATTTCCATGCTCAGCCTTCCAAGTTTTTTATTCTGCCTTCTATGTACAGGGAAAGCTCCCGGTCATAATGTGCAAACAGCATTCCATGTCTCTCTTGGTATATCTCTTTAAAACTTCACCCCTGCTCTCTCCTTTCTAGACAAAGGACAGACAGCTGGTGTTCCATGGCTTGTTATACTAATCTTAATCAGTTCACAGCTCCCGTGCAGCCCTCCTGGCAGCTCATCCCTCCCTGGACACGCAGAGAGCTCTGGGGCAATAAACAATATTTATTATCGTATCGAAGCACTGAGCCCCGAACGCCTGACGTATCTAGATGCTGTCAGATAAACAAGGAAATCATTTGACACAGCTTTTGTCACTGCCCTTAAATCATCTGAAGGGGTTTGGTTTTGAAGAGCTCAGCAGCACGGTTCTGCTGTTGCCATCTTCTATTTTTGTTAGCACAAAGTGCTCTGCATCGCTACGTCAGAGGCACAGATGTTGCACTGCTGCTTTCAGTGGAGTCAGCCCCCACATATCCAAGAGCAGATCTTGGGAAATTTGAGTTTCATCCATTTGTTTGCAGGCTGGGATCTTGTATGGAAGCTTAAAAATACACGCACACAGCAGAAGAAAAGAGGCAGCCAGTGTTACAAGGGCCAGTAGGACCAGGAAATCAAAGTTTGGTGGAAAGCAAAATGTTTGTAAGTCTTGGTTTAAAAGGTTTCCCTTAAAGCCACCTTTGCAGCATCCTGATTTTGTGGCACACAACTTCAGCCTGACCTTTTCCCTTGCTTGGCTCAGTCATGTTTGCCAAGGGAGCATTTGCCCTGCAGCCACTCATTACAAGCCACTCATCAGCTCCCGAGCAGTGGCTGCAATCAGCTGATTGTCTGGCCAGGGGACAGTTTGCTCAGAGACTGGAGCATCCACTTGCCTAACATTTCTCCAGAGCTCTGTCCAAGTTTCCCACAGAGCAGTGCCTCGAAGGAGACCGAGTTTCTGAGGCTCTCTCTCATCAGCCAGTTGTCTTTGTGCCTGCTGGTGTCAGTGGCCAGCTCACTGCTGAGCACAGGGGCAGCTCCCCAGCTGTTCTGTATGTGTTCTGAGCCAGCAGCAGGTGCTCCCTCTCACCTTTCTGGGAACTCCAGGCACCATGCACCAAAAAAGCTTTACAGATGTGGCTCAGCCCCTCTCCAGGAAAATCCAGAGCTGGCTGGTCACACTTAGAGGAGATTCACAGCACACTTCAGAGCATAATGAAGTCAGACCTGATTTTTCACAATGACCCAGGATTAGTCTCTAGTCAAAATTCAAACTGTGAATCTCAGAAATTGTCCCCTCTCTATATCTATTTGCGGAAAAGAGCTGCTGGTATCCAACCCATAATGCTGATATTATATTTGGAGCACCTTTTAATGAGTGCAGGGCCTTCAAAACAGCTGTCATTTAGAAATGTACAGTCATCATTCAGTGCAGTGTTAAAGAACAGGCCCTTTAACCATTAGGTGCCTGTTGAGAAATGGAAAGTTTTGGTTCTGTTTGCATTTTGCTCATAAGAAGAACCACTCTGGAGAGTAATGAAATCCCTTAAGAAACACTGCCAGGGCTACTTATTTTCTATATTAAACAATTTGTGTAACCTTACTGTGGCCAAACTGAACCTTACACTGCCTCTGTGCAGAGGATGACTTTGTCTCCCAGTAAAAGCCAAACAAGCACAGAGGGCTGGAATATCTTTCTCACAACTAGGGATTCAGAACACAGGGTTGATGTGGCAGAAGGAGATGCAGAAGCAGCCACAGTATCACTGGACAGGAGTTCCCAGTAGGATTATTTTTTATTCAAAACCCAGAATTAAGCAAGGAAGGCTTTCTGAGAGCAAAGAGGACACAAGTGGTAGCTCCTCTGGCCTGAGGGTAAAACATGTGCCATTTGGCTTGAGATGAAATTTGCAGAAAGAGGACTCAGCCTAAGGGACACTGTGCTCACACACAATGCTAGAAACAGAAAACTTTCTCATTTATCATGTCTGTGGTTGGATTTGCTCAATCCTGTGCTGGTTGACAATTTCCAGCTCTTGTGGTGGATTCTCTTAGCTATGTTTTCAGCTCCATTCAACACCTTCCCTTTCTAGATTATTTTATCAGTTTGTTCTTGTCCCTTCCTCTTAAACTTTATTTTCTCCCTCACAAAAGCAGTGTTGTTGGATGCTGCTGGGAACCAGGGAAAAAGCAGCCTTGAAGCCTTGGGATTCTCAGGCTGCACAAGGACAAGAAATTATAACAATGATTATGCACCTGCAGGGTGCGTGTGAGACGTGATGTTTTGCAGAAAGCATGTTTTCAAAGAGGTTTTGCCTTCTTGGACCAATGAGCCTTTTCTATTCTGTTTTGCACAAACTACCCTGCATATAAGTGTAGTGTTTATTTAAATAAAGCTCTCTTTTGCTTCTCCACTACACGAGGAACTATGTTGCATTATCCTTTTCACTGCTCTCCTATAGCCTAAAATACAACAAGCAGCACATTTATCATGACACTCACATGATTTTTGCTGCCAGTGTACTCTGCTCCCTCTGTGTTGATGTTATTCACCCCACCTAGTTTGGGGATCCAGCCCTCCCAGGTGTCCTCTGCAAGGACAGGGGAATAAAGGCACCCCACAAACATAATTCAAAACCCCTGAGAACAGAACTGCCCCTGGATGTGCCTGTTTCTCCCAGCAGTGGCTGAAGAGGGGTCTAAAGGCACCAGACCTTCACCAGGGAGCAGGAACAGAGCTGCTCTGTGAAGGAAAAGAAGAAACCAAGGGTGGCCACAAGAAGGGCAGAGGCAGTGCCCACCTGGCCAGAGCACCATCCCCCAGGGCCTGAGCAGAGATGGGTGATGGCAACACCCTCATCTGATGGTGCAAACAAATCAGGACCCAGGTCAGCCCTGAAACTCCACTCAGCAGGATGGGGCTGGGTGCTGGAACACCTCTAACTCAGCCAAAGGTGTGTGCTCAGGCTTGGGCTCACAGAGGGGCAGTGAGCAGGAGGTGCACGTGGGGAGGCTGCAGAGAAAACCTTCACAGTGCTCAGGGCCACAGTAACCAAACACCACAGCACATACCTGTGAGTGTCATCCAGCCCCACTTGCTGTCCTGTGTGCTGCAGCACAGCTCCCTGGGTGGGTGGGTGGCACCTGTGCTGGAGGCACAGCCCAAACCAGCCCAGCGCCCAGGAGCATCGCCCTGCTGTGCTGGGGCTCACCTGGCTGTGTGCTGCCTGTGCCCTGCTCTGCCCCTGTGCCCCAGCCCTCAGCCACTGCCTGCACCTGCTGCCAAGATCTCAGCCCTGCCTCGCTGCTGCACACCTGGGGGGATTGCTAAGGCTGGGAGAGATCTCAAGGATCAGTGAGTCCAGCCTGTGACAGAGCACCACCGTGTCCCTCAGCCCAGAGCACTGAGTGCCATGTCCAGTCATCTCCTGAACACTTCCAGGCATGGGGACTCTACCTCCTCCCTGGACAGCCCATTCCAGTGCCTGAGCACCTTTCCATGACAAAATTCCTCCTGATGTCCAGCCTGACCCTCCCCTGGCACAGCTTGAGGCTGTTTGCTCTCATCCTGTCCCTGTTCCCTGGGTGCATAGCCTGACCCCCCCAGCTGTCCTCTCCTGTCAGGGAGCTGTGCAGAGCCAGAAGGTTCCCCTGAGCCTCCTTTTCTCCAGGCTGAGCCCCTTTCCCAGCTCCCTCAGCCCCTCCTGGTGCTCCAGCCCCTTCCCCAGCTCCGTTCCCTTCCCTGGACACGCTCCAGCCCCTCGGTGCCTTTCCTGTGCTGAGGTTCCCAGCAGTGCCCCAGGCTCTGAGGAGTGGCCCCAGCAGTGCCAGCACAGGGGACAGTCCCTGCCCTGGCCCTGCTGCCACCCCTTTCCAAGCCAGATGTCATTGGCCTCTTGGCTATCTGGCTCATGTTCAGCTGGTTGTCAGCTAGAGCCCAAAATCACTGGATTCTTGCCTGACCCAAGAACCTTGGTTATCATCCCAGGTCCTCTCTGATGTTGTTTGGATCTGTGGGATTGTGCACTCGATGAGAGTGCTACCCCCATGTGCCTCACCCTTGCTGCTCCCTGACACAGGGTGGAAAAAAACCAAGATATATATCTGGAATTCTGGAAATACCAAGCAAAGGTAATTTTTCTGGGGTTTTGTCACTCTGTCCCTGATTTTGACATCCACCTGTTCACACGGACACACACAGAGTTGCACACATCATCAACACACTTCCACAACACTGCACACAATAATGTCAAACAGGTGAGTGTGAGGATAGGAACCAGGATCCTGTTTTATGGGAAACAGGAATCCTGGGGTGTAACTGAACTCTTGTGGGGGAGAGGTTCTCCTGCTGCTTCCCAAAGACAATCACAGTCTAACAATAAAATGAATTCTCTCTGCTCTTTCTTTTCAGAATTGCGTTTTGCTCACAAACCAAAGAACTATTTATTGGAGAATAATAACATTCCTCTTTTTTTTTTTTTTTTTTTTTTTTTAATTCCCAGATACTTGAATTATACAATCTTAAATCACTTCATACCCAGATAGAGTGGATATTAGAAATTAAAGGACTTGGATTCCAGTAAAACCTTCATTAAATTTGGCCCATCTCAGTTTCCCTCTGAAATGGATAGCAAAAATTCCAGAAGCTAAAAGCACCCAGCTGATGGATTATATTAAAGAGAGATATTGGCACAGGTCATAAACCAACTGAAAATGGTCCTTTCAAACCCACGGTGAGGTGACTGCCAAGGGATAAAAATCAGAACATTGGTCACCCTTTTGTGATATTTTAAATTGGCTACTTGCATCACTTTCATTGACTTTCTTTTCAGGTGCATCGTCCTCCTTGATTCACAGAGTTTCATTCATTCACTCATTGATGGAATGAGGTTTGGCTGCAAAAAGAGCCACCTCAGAAACAGATGAGACATGAGAATTTGCAGGAAATAACCACAGGAAGGAACGACCCAGTAAAAGGCAAAGGAAAATAACATTGCACACTGACTCTGGGTGTACAAAACTACGCAAGTCTAATGGAGTTGATGTTGGCCACATGGGAGCCTTAACTCCCCTGAGACCATTAACTTTTGCATGCACACTTGAGAAGGGAAGATTTATTTTTAAACAGTTTTAATCACTGATATTTGTTCCATTTTTATGATGAAAATGAGGAAGGACAGAGAAAAGGTTCCTAATATAGATATTTTTCTATTAAAACTTGTCCCTCAAGATCTTCCATCCTGCCAACTGCTACTTTTCTAGCAATTACTCCTAATGATTTTCCTAGCAGTAAAGGAAATCACTTCAAAATGTGTACATACAAAAGCATATGTAGTTAAAATATTTATAAACAATATATTGTAGTAATTATTGCATATAATAAATGTATACCAATCATATAATGTGTCTAAAAATATGATATGCTAAATCCCCAGAGGGAAAAGGTAGAATTCTTTTCCTTGTTTTTCAATTCCTAGATTTCACATTTCATAATACAGATATTAGATAATTGTGATAAAGAGTATTGAAGCATCTGGTCAAATTCCAACAAATTTCCCTTTCATTTCTTTGGGAAATATTAAAAATCACAACTAGGGCAGCCAGCAAAGAAACCTGGCAGAAAGTGATGCGTTTTAGCTAAAACCAGGATCAATTTTTCAACAGAATCCAGGAATTTAAATCATGTCATATAAATTATTAAAAACAAATAAAAATCAAAAGGGCAAAAGATAAATAAGTTTTTCTTCCTTTCAGCCCAGTAAGACCAGCCATGGACTGTTCCAGAACTACACAAGGTGAAGATGAACCCAGATGTGTCTTTCCTTTTTTTTTTTTTTTTTTGAGCAAAACTCAAGAGAAAGTTACTTTCTCTCTTCAGAGGTGATTTTCCCAGGCTGTATTCCTCCAGAGACTCTGAAAGTCCCAACATCTGGCTGCAAATTCAGAAGAGAATTACACAAACTTTCTTGGCAAGACTGCCAGACTTTGGGACCTGCTAAGGGTGGACACTAGAATCATGAAAATAAAACCCTCTGTGGCCAGAAAAGAGAAAGAAAAAGATAAATAAGGAGGAAGAAAGAGGAGGAAACAGCAGCATAGTAAGAGAAATAAAACTAGATTGCCTCCAATTTTATTAAACCACCTGCCTTAAGGTCTCTCCTCAGGACCAGCCTGACAGGGAGGTCAGCTGGGGAATCACAATCCACATCCTTCTCCCTCAAAGTGACTTTATGTCCCTGGGACTGCCTGATGCTGGCCACCATCAGGGACCACTCAGCCAAGTCCCTTACACACAGGCTGGAGGGGAAATTGGCCCATTTTGCATTATTTTCCTCTTTCCTGTTCACTGCAGCAACAGCAGTGCAGCATCATCAGAACCTACAGGATGAGGTAAAACAGTTCCATTGATAAAACCTCCAAATCCCCACTGGTATTAGGGTGGGAAATGAATCCTCTTTGTCATGCTGCTCCACAGGGTGTGCTGCCAAGCTGTTCCAGCTTCATGCCTCTGGTAAATTCCAAGGAAAAGATGAGGATTACTGAGCAGGGATGACAAGTGGCATCCACAGGGCACTGCCCCTACTCCAACACTGCCCCTTTCTAACCCACAAACACCTTGACCTTCACAAGTCTGCTGGGGTTGTCCTGGTCTACAGTAGCTAAGTCCTCTTAGGTGCTATTTAAATAGCAACAAAATCCCTTTCTCTACATTTTACATTAATCCCAAGGGAAGAAATCACATCTGATTTAAAAGAACCAAACAAAACAACAAAATCCACATGGAAATATTCTAGGGGTTTCCTCATCCTTGAAACTTGACAATAAGCACATTTGAAACACCCGTGTTGTTGCTGGGAAGGAAAGAGTGGTTTAGCCAATATTTAAAGAAATGTTTCAAATCTGAACAGAATAAAGAGGGTTTGTAGCCATGGAAACTTCCACAATCATTTATTAAAAAACTATAATATCCCTGAAGATTTGTGACACGATGCAGCAACCATGTCACATTGTGTAGGCTGATGTTATGTCTTGAAAGCCTGAATGACTTGATGTAACCTGGCATGATCCTATGGATATTTAATTTTTTTTTCAAGGGAAATTCCAGTTCTAGTGGTAGGTAAAAGGAAACAAATTTTCACACAGGGTCGGAAAAGGACACAAACAAATGACAATCATAAATGATTCCTTAAAATCTGAGTACTTGCAGAGTAATTTCACAACATGGAAGGTGAAAGATAACAGAACATTGTGGCTGCACAGGAAAAAGTTCTTATCCAACACATGGCATCTCCACTGGGACTACACAGCTTCTGGAGTAAGTAGGCAGTGTCTTATTTTTGATAAAGACACCATTACTATAAAAATGCATTACAAATTCAAATTTAACCACTGGAAAGAGATTCTACTTTGGATTTTTTTTTTTTTTTTTTACTATTTAGGCAATTACATTTGGAACTTTAGAGCTCTCATTTAAAATGAGAGCATAAAATCTTTGTGATTTGATATCTTTTTTTTTCCTATTTTGAATGAAAATTAAGACTTGAAAATAATTTTTTGAGCATGTGGTCCTTTCTGCCATCCTTAGAGCTTCAGACAGTGGATCAGACTGTTCTTTTAATGTTCAGACCAGGCACAATATGTGAGATCAGGTGATTGCCAGTTGGAAAAGTGGGTAAAATTCAGGACTGATCTGACTCCAGCTGGACAGGGAGAGGATTCCATGGGTTATTACACTCATGCATTGCAATGAGACATCTCTGACAGAGATGTAGTATTCCCAAAATAGCATTTGTCACCACATCAGAGCAGGCATTGGCTTGGTGCAGAAGACTTTCTCTTAACTTAGTATTTTGTAATTTGAGAATTATCAAGGAACATGAGGTCATTTGAAACCAGTGTACATATTAACAAAATAACTAAAAACATTGCTGCAGCACTCTCAGAAACAGCTTTCTCCCCCCAAATAGGGGTTTTAAACAGTTTTAAGAGAACTGTTTTATAAGGCAGCTCCAAGAAAACCCCCTTGAAAAACTGTCTTTCTAAGGGGAGTTGTAGAAATTTCTTTCCTTGCAAATGTTTGACAAAATACATTTAGAAAAGCATTCTGCATGGAAGAGTCTTGCACTGGCTCTGGAAGGATAATGATGATTTATTCCTCAGAGGGGTACGACTTTGAGAGTGTGGATCTATTAAATAATGGTCAGGAAAGATCATCCACTGCAGTCCTGTTGGACTTGGTCCCAAAGGCCTGAGTTATTTCCATTGTGTCCAGAGACACTTTGCCCCAGAGATGAGCTCCCTGCCTGTGCAATGTGTTCTCTTCATTGCAAACAACAGGCTGCAGAGCCAGAGCAGCAGGAAGTCACAATAAACTTTATTTCTCTTATCTGGACAAGTTGCCTTGTCCCAGGTACTTGTCACCAGTGTCACTTGTGAATATTCAATGTGGCTCAGCCCATATTTGTGCTCTGCACAAATATAAGCTTGTGCACAAGTGCTTGGAGAATGGTGAATGAACTAACAAGTCTTTTCCTCTTTCACAAACCTCAGCCACAGTGATTTCTCTCAGGATCTGCCAGAAAATGTTTAGATCACCCACTGGCAATAGGCTCTGCCTTAACTGTCTAAGTGCATGACCACTCCATAAAGCAAAGGCAGATTTCCACTCAATAGACTTTAATAGCTAATATTTGCTTGGAGACCTTTTGTCTGCCCTCCACACACAGGACCTGCTTCCTTTTGGAGATAAATCATAAAGAGATGAGCCATAACTGAGACAGAATCTGTCCATTCAAATTTCTGCTCTTCATCGTGGGGAACTGTCTGGAACATACCACACTGACAAACAGAGATTTGAAACCCAGAAAGATGAAGAGAGCCTATTGGCCTGGCTTGGAAGGACCTTAAAGATCATCTTGTGCCAACCTCCTGCCATGGGCAGGGACACCTTTCACAGCCTGGCCTGCAGCGCTGTTCCACTATTTTAAAACCAATAAATGTTTATTGTACTGTATTTTGTTTGATCTGGTTTGCAACAAATAAACCAGTTAAGTTTTATGATACACCCTTTGAGATGTTATTTTTCTTTGGAATCTAAATTTAAACTAAATCAGTCTCTGGTCCCACCAAGGACAAATATTTTAGAAGTGCTGCCAGCCATGCCTTTTAGCCTGCTGTCTCCCCTTTATAATTATTGATGTTGGCATTAAACCAAGAACCCTTTTCTTGGTGTATCAATAGAGCTGTGTTTAATTTGACATTTTACTTGCTGAATAAAAAACTGGTTTCAGTCACAGCATCAGTTTCAGTGGGTCCTTTCAAGAACAGAATCCATCATTTTTTTGTGTTTTAACAGCATTTTATTTCCCAGATATCATTTAGAAAATAATTCAATAATTCTCCACTAAATGATATCCAGGAGGCAGGAGGTTATTTGCAATAGACCACATCACACTGACAGGCAATGTCATGTGCATGAAGGAAATCTCCTGGCACACCCTTATCACTGGGCTCATGAGAAGCTCCCTGAGCAGGGCAGTGCTGCCCATGCAGGAAAATTCACCCTGCTGTCTTCCCTAGGGCTTGCTCCACGCCAGGCTGCTCCCAGATGCTGTGAATTACTGAACCTCGAGGAGAATTAGGCTTGCAGTCTTGTTCTTACCTGAATTCACACCTTAAAGTGTGAATGGGATGGGGTAAATGTCTGCTTTTGTCTCATGTCTGGTGATGCAGTCTTTCTGCCACAGCCACCTCCAGGACATGAATTATTCACTAGAAAAAATAAGAAGACTGGCACTCAATAAAAACCTGTCAGGTTTCCAGGTCCCATTCAGATGCTAACATTAACTTTCATCTTTCAAATAATACATATTCAAATTCATTTGCTAACCTATTATTCGGCAAAGGAACTACAGGTCACATTAATTTATGAAATCACTTAAGTGAAACTCCACACCTGCCTTTCTCTTTCACCTCTGCAGAACATTATCAGCCTGTATCACGTATCATTTTGCAAATGTTTTTCATTAGAGTCACAAAAAAGGTGTCTAAAGTGAAGCACAGCAGCTGGTTTAAGAAAAGCAAGTCTTGCTTAACTTAATTGTGAAGGCCCTTGAAACTGGACTTTGCCATCCCAACACTAATTCCTGACTCATGGTGTGTTCTGCATGATAGAACCCTGCTTTGAAGGCATTGCAAGGCTTCATGATATCAAATATTGAAGAAACATGATCAGCTTGTGCTGCAGCATGGCACTACCACTGAACCAGCCAATTCCTCCTGTCACCTGTCTGTATTAAAATCAGGAGGCTGGAAATGTGGGAAGTGCTGCTTTAAAATAATAGCCACAACTTTCCTGAAGTTCACATGATTGTGTTCAGTCACATGTAAGGAAACATAAACAGGCTCCTGTGACCATGGAGACCTGCATACTCCCATTATTCCTGCACACATATTGAAAAGTCAGAAATGTCCTCAGAAAAAAAAAGGAAAAAATACAGCAGAAAATGTGCTCTGGTTTTCCTCAGTGTAGCTTCCATATTTCCAAGTGGGTAGACAAGAAAGTACTGACAGTTTGCAAGTATTTGTAACTTCCCTTCTGTTTCTAAATTTGCTGAGGGAAATTTGTCACTTTCCCCCTTTTAAGATTTTTATCTCCAGCTTTGGCAAGCTTCAAGTATAGAAATGGGTTTTTTTCCCCTTCATTCAAGGGAGTTGTAGATAGATGGGCTTTCATGCTTCTCTTTGAGTGGTGGATAGTTACTACTCATGAAAGAGGTTTGGATAATTATTTCTATGGCATTGAATATGGCATATTTATCAGCAAAGTTACTTGCACACTTCTCTTCTTCCTGATGTCCATCCTGACCCTCCCCTGGCACAGCTTGAGGCTGTTTGCTCTCATCCTATCCCTGTTCCCTGGGAGCAGAGCCTGACCCCCCCAGCTGTCCCCTCCTGTCAGGGAGCTGTGCAGAGCAGACAGGTCACTACTAACCTGTCCCATATTTGAAATATCTCTGAGTTACCGTTTGGCCTCCAAACTGTCACTCGGTCTCCCACAGCACAATAGCATGAAATACCTGTGGTACTTTGTGCTGCCTCAACCTAAAGAGTTCTGAGGACAAATACATGACTGAGAAAGGCTCATGTGTCCTCCCAGATCCACAGGCTCAGTGTCTCCTACCTACACTGCTCACTAATTCTGAATAAAGAATAGAAAAAATTGGGGAGGTAGAATTCCTCCTTTGGTGCTTCCCTAGCAAGTACAGACTGCTTGCTGTTCACAAGGCAAAGAGAACCCTGAGGTTCCCTAATTTCTGGCCACTTTTCCATTTCTTGATGCAAAGTTGAGTTTACTCCAATTTTAAAGGCTTGCCAAGCCTGGAATGGGCTGCCCAGAGGGGTGGTGGAGTCCCCATCCCTGGAGGTGTTCAAGAAATGACTGGTTGTCGTTTCTTGATAAACACAGACACAAACACAAAAACAGACAAGCACAGAGCACAAACTCTGCTCTGGTTTAGTTGACAAGGTCAGAAGTTGGCCTTGATATCTTGGAGGTCTTTTCCAACCTTAATGATTCCATGATACTGTAGTTCTGTGGAGGAGACCTTAAGGCAGCTCTTTAAAGAAGCCATGTATCAAAATGCTGAACCAAACCAGTAACAACCAAGTTACTGACCAAAAACCCCACCATTAACCCCAAACTCAAGAAACAAAGGAAAGTCTCACTCAGGAAGTCTCTCTGTAGGGTCACTGGAAGTTTGGTGCTGTACTTGTCCATAATTAGATCAAACATTATGTGATAATAAATATATTAGACACAAGGTAATCCATAATTGACTTGACTGATTTCTTCAGATACACATTTTCTCTGAAATTTTCTGTGAAATTTCTTCAGATACACATTTAATTCCAAAAGTCTTTCCTCTCAAGTGCACAAAGGAAGCAAAATGAGACTAAATCCCAGATGAAAATCTTCCTTCCTCACCCTAAAGTGAAGAACTCTGGTAGTGAACCACAGTAGAACTTGCAGTAGAGACAGCATTTCTTTGTCCCAGTGCAGCTCAGATGAATTGGGGAAGAGATGAGATGGCTGAAAGAGGTTGCACATAGGAGAACTGCTAAAACAAGCTGTTAGTATTCTGGAAATGCAGTAGGCAATCTGTCTGGAAACTGCTTATCCATAAAAAGAGATACGATTTTCAGTGAATCTACTTGAAGTGATTTTTGTTCAATATTCTCTCCCAGGAGAAGAATTCAGCCCGCCTCAACTCCACTCCCCAAACCTTAATTTTCTGAAACATACAGGAAGATTAGTGCATAAAGGAGAGACCATCTGTTTCATTTCATCACTATTCTAAAGATGGTTTCCTCTGTGCAGAAGATTGCAGCCCTTAAGATAGTGAGACTGTAAGCGTTTGTTATTTAAATGCAAGCAAGGCAGGAATCTAACAGGTCATTATTTCCTTTTAAAATGAGGGAGGGAAGTTACATCATCAATCATTACCTCACATTATTGCAATCTTATCTATTTTCAGGCAACCTCAGGCACATGGCCAGCAGTGTTCAGTTTCAACCAGGATTTTGTTTTGTTTTCCTCCTGGAATACCTGGGTGAGTCCAGGTAATGAGACATTTTTAATAGACGCACGGGAACCACTGGGAAAATGGTTTTGGAAGCAAATGGGTGTCTGGCACATGCTATTAACACTATTTTATATGGTTGTAGATTATGAGCTCTTTCCTTTTCATGGGATTGGCAGTAAGAAGATATAATTAACACAAATTCAGGAGCAAATCTGCTTCTTGAGACTTGATGTTCCCAGCTCTCACACCACTTAATTCCATCTGGAGGAAACAATGGGATTTTGCCTCCTTGAATTGTTTCATTTTTATGGCCAACATGTTTTCTAGAGACAAGAAAGGCTTTTGAACATGGGCAAACAGAAGCTGGAGCTGTCCCTCTCCTAGACTGATTTCTGCAGCTGAGGATTTGAAGGTGCTCAATGTCTAAAGTTTATGATTGATCAATGGACCATGTATCAAGGTCCATTGAGATGTATGATGTCACTATCTGGAATTCACTGCTTCAGCCCAGAAAATAATGTTTCCCTTCTTATCCATAGCTATCCTAGAACCACCAAAACTGTTCTACACATTGAAACATTGCAAATTTGAAAAGCTGCACCTGAAGCCTACACGGGATACATTTTTGTCTTCAAAATCCACCCAAATCAGGGGACTTGGAGGAAGAGGGAAAAATATGAGTCCACATGGGACAAAAAAGGTTCACTTACAGTGACCTGATTCCAGGCTGAAGTCTCAGAGGAAACTAAACAGAACCATCTTACATTCCAGCTATTGCTACTGGGTACACATTTTACAAAGTGAATTTGGCAACTATTTATAATTTTAAAAACTCAAAAATACCCCAAACCAGAATATCAGAGAGCTATCAGCCCAGCTGTATGCTTAGCCTGGTTGCAGATTTCTTTCTCTGCACTCAGCTGGACTCTGAGAATGATGAGAACCTCTATGATTACAACTCTCCCATGTGTTTTACACCTATTTCACTGAGAAATAAAAATGCTACAGGTCAGTCATTCTAAATTTCCTGTAATTATCTGACTATCATGCCTCTTCCTAATTTTTTTTTTTTTTTTTTTTTTTAATATCCATGCAGGTTTTCCTTTCAGTGTCATCCCTGGACTCTCACAGAGCAGAGGACAATGTCCCTCACCCTCTTCTTTTTGTCTGCCTTTCTCATTGCATCCCCACAGTTTACACCCTCACCCATTTATCTCCTTTACCAATTGGGGTCTGTATTCCCTCCTTCCACTTTCAGATTAGTAATATTTTGACTATTTATCTCCCAGGATTATACAGTACCTTCTTTGCTGCCCTCTTGATGGGAATTTCACCCTCACAGAGGAAACCAAAAAAAAAGCAAGCATGTTGCCCTTGCCAAGAGCCACTTCTGCAGAGACCATTTGGAGGGCCCTGCTGTCCCACAGAACTTAAATTGGGACCTTTCAGCAGCTCGTGATTTTACTTGAAAGAGAAGAAAATAAAAACAAAACCCAGAGCTGTTGAGAGAAGTTTCCCAAGTGAAACTCAAGTCTCAGAAGGCAAGGAAAGGAGGTTCTTTTTTAAAACATAAACTGCTATAAACTATAGCACTATAAACTGCTGCCCTGGAATTGGGATAAATTTAGTGTGGATTCATCACTGAGAAGTAACTTCTCCTGGTATGTGAGCTATCTGTGAGCTTCTGAAGCTGTCTGCACTGGAACCCTACAGAGGGGTAAACAGGCTGGCAAATCTCACTGGATACATGCTCTTGCATGGGAAAATCCAATTTAATCCCTGGAATTTCAGCTTTCCCTGTTCTGTTCTTAGCCAGGCAGCTGCTTTTAGGAAAATCTTTTATCTTCAAGCAAGACAAGGAGCAAACAGTATGGACTGCATGTGACTAGAAGCAAAATTTCTACTGCAAACACCATCTGCTTTGAGCTGTTTCTGCTTAAAAGTGTTTTGGGGGCAAAGGACAGTGGACAAGACAGAAGGGAATCAGAAATTAGAGGGCTAATTAGACATCTAATAATAACATTTGTGTGTGTGTGTGTGTGTGTGTGTGTTTGTGTGTGTGTGTGTGTCACAAAATCTTCTAGAAGTTATTTCATGGTGTTTGAGTTTGAAGACCCCATACAGTAAAACACATCTCCTTTGGGAGATCAACTCTGAGCCAAGAACTTTACATTTGCAGTATTTGTTTTCCATCTTTCAGTGCTCTGCTGGCTGTCAAAGCAATGCACATTTCATGGAGCATGAAGAGAATCACTGGAGAGAAAGGGGAAAGAGCCACTGAGGTCACTGATCCTGAAGCTGATGTGAGGGCAGAATTTGGGGTTGTCAGGTCAAGTTTTCTTCATGTGGTGAGCAGTTCAATCTCTTTGGCCTGGAATCTTCTCCTACTCACCTGATGTGAACTGGGAAGAGCACTTAAACTTCTCTAAGTGTGACAAATGAAGAAAAAAGTCCTTACTTTTGCACTTTGATTAAGTGCAAGTTTGTGGTCTTCCACATGCATCTTGCATTTGCATATCATCAGATAAGTGTTAGTGTGGAGAACAGTCTAAATTTAAATCCTGTGTGGGAAGAAAAAAAAATAGAAAAAAAAGAATTGTTGGGCCACCTTAAGCACCAGACATTAGTAGGGAACCACCATCATTCAATCTAAGTTTCACAGCCAGAGATGGAAAGACCAATTTTCTAAACTTCTGAGCAAATAAAGAACAATCCACAAAGAAAGAGAAACTTCATGGGATACAATAATCTGGCAAAGTACTCGATCAGATTAAAAAAAAAAAAAAAAAAAAAAAAAAAAAAAAAAAAAAAAAAAACTTTTTCTTATATTTTAAGAAGAAAGGATAAGTAGTTACAATGAAGAGAAAACAAAACAAAACAAAAACAAACAAACAAACAAACAAAAAAAACCAAAAAAACCACCCCCAAAACCCCCCATATTTTGAAGGATATTAAGAAGGGTGAGGGCAGAACATCTTATGAAATTTACCAAAGCTCAAAGACTAGGTTTTTGGGAAAGCTGGAGTTTTGGAAGAAGGGAGAGCCTGCATAAAAAAATGTTCACTATGAGAGCTCTGCCCTGGTGCCAGGATGTTTTAGCCTTAAACTACCTAAGGGAATGAGATGTAATCATACCATTTTAACTTTATGTGCAGCAAAGGCATTTCTGTACCTCATTTTGTGACCAAGATAACTCTTCTGACTTGTTGCAGCTCCAAATAACACGAGGTCCAAACTGGATCAGTGCTACTGAAAGAAAATTGTATTATTTCCCTGAGTTATATTCTGTAGTATTGAGATATCAAAACAAAATTTCAAGTACTGATAGAAACCTTAACCTCCATTAAGCTTTTCTGGCAACAGAGAAGCAAACACAATGCCTGTAGCATCAGGCTGAAGCACAACAGAGCTGTTACCTCAGAAGGGCTGGTATTTTTTAATCCTATTCATTATTCTTAACTCTCTCACAAGTATCAGCTGCTCCATGCTTTTCTTCCTTGTATGATTGAATTGACAAACACACTTTGAGATATGGGCTCTAATTTTGGGTATATCTGGAAAGGAGTGATGTCATTCCCAGAATGGGGATCAGAAATATAAAACTACTCACAGATTATTCTTCATATTTCCACATCACTCTTCCAGCACAGGGCTGTGTTTAGTGCAGGAACCTGTTTTTCCACAGCTTCCAATGGATTGCTGGAGGTGTTTTGGGAGTACAAGGACAGAGGAAAGCTCACAAACAGGCTGATGGATGGGAGCCACAGAAAGCTGACCACACACATCAGACCAGATCATCCTCCACAGAAAGACAGATCCACACTTTATTTACTCCCAGCTTCTGTCTTGGATCACCAATATGGTTTTCGTAGCCTTTAACTCCCTAATGTCTAATGGATTTTGAGTAAAGATGGAGCTAGTGGAAAAAATCAGAACAATGTTCTGCTGGATAACATGGTTTAGGTGACTGGAAACATCCAGAGCAGTAAAGCTTTGTTTCACCTTCTTATCTTACTATAAATAATATTATTCAGGGATAACCATAATTTCCTATATATTCTATTCATGGCACTCTGTGTCATTACAGCTAGGACAAAAATTGCTGACTTATAAAACATTTCAGTTAGAGCTTTTGAAGTTTTCAATTATTTTCATGAAGTACTTCTAAATTTTGGACAAAATGTAAGGGGGAAAAATAGAAAAAAGAGAAATAGAAAAAATATAAATTCTTCTTTCTCAATTTTTTAAGTGTTCTAACAAGTGACCATCTATAAACTACTCTTATGCATCGACCTATATCAGGAGAACTCCAAAAGACTTTCTGAAAACAGTTTAAGTCCCACACACTGTGGTGTGCCTCACAATCATAAATTTATGTTGGAACAGAGCTGAGGTCTTTATTTCTAGACTATTTTAAAAAGTGGTTACATTGCTAATGTGGCCCTTGAG
Source organism: Muscicapa striata striata (assembly GCA_030060385.1). Taxonomy (NCBI): domain Eukaryota; kingdom Metazoa; phylum Chordata; class Aves; order Passeriformes; family Muscicapidae; genus Muscicapa; species Muscicapa striata. The sequence goes on from JAREIS010000019.1 coordinate 3,422,185, forward strand.
TGAAGCTGATTTATTGACATTTCTTTCAGAAATGTCACAAAAAGTGCTTTCAGTGCCATGGCTACCTGACTCAGAAGATGGATGGAAATTTCCTGTACATCCTGCAGCTTTTTCACTCGGGATATTACCATCAGAATCCCTTTTAGAGATATTACCAATCACTTTAATCAGGCCTTTTACTGAAAGGAAAAGGCTTATGAAATCAATTCACCCCATGAAACAAAGATAACACTCTGCTGGCATCAGCCTGTTAAAATTCACTGGGATCAGTGGCCATGGAATCAATTGGCCATGGAATCCCAGCCAGTGCAAATTTTCTCTCTTTCCCTTTCTCTTGCCTGCTGTTGTTCTGTTCCAGCACAAAGCTGACAGGGTAACAGTGAAGGAGCAGCAATGTGGGAGTGGTTTTCACTTCACCCCATCCTCACATCTTGGGAGGTTCCAGCTGGTCACCAAGGGGGGTTTTCATTGGCTGGACTTGAGTATTCTCTTTGGGAGGTTCATTACAGTGAATTTTTGGAGCTTCAGGGTTTGCTACTCTTCCAAAGTCATTTCTATTACTTTCTTCTCTGCTGTAGAACCTTCTTTCCCCAAGTTCATACCTCCCTTATAAGGCTGATAGCAGCCTATTCCTTTAGGAGTTTGGTACATTTATTTGCCAAGATGGATCTTTGGGGCTCACTCCTACCCAGAGAAAGAGGGGTTATGTAGCCTGGAAATAACTTCCATTGAATCAAAGCACCTTCCTCTGAATGGACTCCCTGGAGTCCCTGTCCAAGGGGAGAACAAAATAATATTCTTAGCTCATTTTCACATGATTCACCTGCTTATCAGCAATCCCATCTTCTTGACCTCGAGCCATGGCAAAAGAATTTATTATTATTCCATGTCCCATCCATTCTCTTACATGTGCTTCTGCTTTTCCTTGGATTATATCTCTCCAGAGGATGACTTTCCCTCCTGCCTATCCTCAAACTATGGATACCATTTAAAAAATGAACATTTTTTCACCACACAACCACATGCAAAATGCTTCTAGGCCTGAATTTTTTTTTTTTTTTTTTTTTTTGGAGGGTGGGTCAGGAGATATTTAGCTAGAATTTATTCTTAGAACGTTTATCATGAATAAATTAAGTTGCAAGGAGAAATTTTTATTCTGATTCATATCAGTTCAAACACAGAGAATGGCAAAGCTCACCATGAAGTTCCTAAGCGTTCATCTCAGGGGAAAGGAAGTTTTACCAGCAATTCATATGGACAGAGCCAGGGAAGTCAGAGTTTTATCTGTCACATTTACTCAGCAGCACTAGTCTGGATGGCCAGTTTTAAAAACTACCATTAACTGTTGCCTGGCCCTTTCTTTTTCCCATCAGCTCTCTTGCTCATATTCCTCAGAGAAAATCTGTTAGATGATCAAAGGTAAGCTATAAAAGCTGCCTTTCTACACTGTATTCTGGTGTATCAAAGCACTTTAAATAGATCTTATTAAAAAAAAAAGTATTAGAGTTTTTTCTTCCAGAATCTTAAATCTTGCCCAGCAAAACCTCAATTTAAGTGAAGTTGGGACAGCTATGAACTCTTGGACTCATTCTCTTCATAGTTATTTGTACTTCTAAGGTTTTCAGTATGGGCTTTATTTGTGGCAATTTCCAAATGAGGCTGATCAGGGAGTGCCAGTTTGGCAAAACAGGGTGGAAAAAGCTACTGAGAAAAAACATGCCCCTCACTTTTAAAGGTCTTTACTCTTCCCTCTATGTGTGCCTAACAAATACGTGCTGGGAGCAGCCTGGTTTTTTGTCACACTAATGAGGCAGAAAAAGAATGGAAAAATCAAGGAAAGCCAAAGTGACCCAGAAATTCCCCTGGGTGTGGTGCTGAGCCTGGGAATTCTCCACCTGCATAGCCAGGCAGTGCCAGTGGGGCCCAGGGATGCATGATAGAGGATGGAGAATGGCATTGGGATGGCTCTGAAAGGAGAATTTTGTTCTCTAGTGCATCATTCTCATAGCATAAGAGCAGAATGTAGGTGAGCAAAGGTAACTGTTTCTGTAACCAGATAGGAAAGGATTTGCTGTTACACCCTATGTGCCTGTCAGCCTGAGCTGTGCAGGCTCAGTGAGAGAAAGAGCTGAAAGAAACTTGCCCAGAGACGTTTCTGTGGCTGCCCCATCCCTGGAAATGTCCAAGGCCAGGTTAGACAGGGCTCTGAGCAACCCAAGTGGAAAGTGTCCCCCATGGCAGGGGCTGGAACTGGATGGGCTTTAAGGACCCTTCCAACCAAAGCCATTCCATGACTCTGTGAAGCTTGTGGAATACCAGAATATGGAATCCTAGCAATCAGGTGGTTTTGTGTGAATTCTGCACTGACAGATGGGATTTTTTTTCCCCTCGGTCTTGTTTGTGACTCTCTGCTGAGGAGCTTACAAGCCAATCCAAATGATTGGTTATCCTCCACAGAGGTTTGTAACCTCCACACAGCTGAGGGATGATAGCTGTGCTCCATTTGTAAAATAAATATAGTCCTTAGCCAACACACAAACTGCACTGGGGCTGCTGCCACCCCTCCAGCACCCAAAGGCTGCCCCATCATTCCTCACTCTCTGACACTCCTCCTTCCTGGAATCCCTGTTCAGATGTCCTGGAAAGTGGCCTGTGGCAGAGAGAGGAGCACTCTGCTGTGCTTCCTAAGCAAGAAGGGAAGCAATCACTCACACCTCATTACTGCTGGAGCACACATCTGTTCCCAGCTTCCACACTGGCATCCATCCCACCCATGGGCAGGAGTGGGGCAGACCCATTCCATACCAGAGCGAGCAGAGGAAAATTAATTCTTGCCTTCTACACTGTCTTCATCCCAAAAGCTGCTTTGAGCTTTGCTCTTAAGGACAGAGACTAAGGGCCCTTGACTCAGCCAGCACTCAGCACAGTTCAATAAGGTCTCAGAACCACAGAATGATTTGGGTTGGAAGGGACCTTAAAGATCACCTCATTCCAGCCCCTGGCCTGAGCAGGGACACCTTACAGCAGACCAGGTTGCTCAGGACACTTATTCCTTCCTTTCTGTGGTTGACAGAGAGGGGAGTAAGGGGACACTCTCCCTAGATGACCCCAGCACCACCAATCCTGGCACTGCCAAAAAGACCAGATTTTGGCCACTGCAAAAAAGCTCCTATGCAGCCAAAATTCCCCCAATATATTAACTTAGCCTGGTTCCAAACACCAGGTTCAACTCGGGCCTGAAAGACGCTTTTAAACCCAGAAGAACACAAGCACAGAGCTCCTCTGCCCTGGCTTTGTGTTTTGGCAGGTTCAGGGCCTGGGAGAAAGACTTTTCTCCACCTGAAATTGAAGCAGGATGCTCACTGCAGCACTGGACCTGTTAATCTTTGCTACCAGAAGATCACCCTGACCCTACCTAGCATCAATTCAGTATTTTCTTCCTTTGCGTTCTGCAAATTGCATAAGTGGGGAACCCCTTGGAGGCAGAAAAGTGGGGCTGTGGTGGCAGCTGCTGCTCCCCAGGAGGGGAGGAAAAGGGAGCAGTGAGTGGAAAGGCACTGTCACAACCAGAGTGGCTTTGCTGCAAGTAAAAGCTCTCCAGCTGGGGCTGCGTGGGAGGGAGCAGAGATTCTGCCAGCAAGCAGAAAGGTGGAGGATTTGTTGTGATGTTTTTTTTTTTTTTTTTTTTTTTTTTTTTTTAAACATAAGCTAATTTAATTTCTCCTGTGGCCCCTTCCTCATGTAGAGCTGTGGAAGGTAAGAGTTCACAGCTCTTGAGACAGGCTGGGCAGGCAGGGCTCGTATCAACAACCTCAAGCATTTTAAACTGACAGCAAAGAATCCAACCCAAAGTATCCCCTCTCTATCACCAAGAAAACATTTTTGGTCATTCTCAGATTTCTCATCTTACGACAGCTCTCATGTCCTATCCTTGTGTCCCACAGAGCCAAGTGTCTGTGGGTCCCTGCATGAGAGACAGCAATTGTCAAAATCCAACATGATTTCAAGATGATGTTCAGCAGTAAAAGAATAATAAAAACACCCCAAAGAAATTGAACTCTTCATGATTCTTTCCCACCCTGTCTGCATTCTGAGCAGGGTGAGAGCAGCTCTCTCAGAGCACATCATTAATACTTTCTGCCTGCATCTGCTGTACCCAGGCAAAAACTGCTCCCAGCCCTGCCCCAGCCTCACATCCCCCAGTGCAGTTAATGTGCTGAGAGGCGCTGTTTTGCCCTAGTAATCTTGTTTACACATGTTTCCGCTGCGTTTTATTTTCTGCATGCCTGTGCTGTAATCTCATTTGCCAGCCTGAATGGTAAAAACAAACAGAACGAGCCACAAAGAACAAAAAAAAAGACAAGGCAGGAGGCTGGCAGGAATGGCCCTGCTCATCTCACGTAGGCAGGAATGTGCTTTCCCACCGCTGCCACGTGAGGAATGGCACCTCTGTGCCCAGGGCAGTCCCGAGTGGGCACACACAGGGCAGGGATTTGCGGGCAGTTCATTCACATAATTGTATTTTCCTGCTGCCCGTGTTGGGGAGCGCCGGAGCTCCGGGGGCAGAGGATTCCACGTGCGCCGTATGTAGCGCACCGTGCGCCTGCAGCTGCCCTCCTCCAGTCCCATCTGTTGGAGATTGAGGTTGGTCCTGCTCATCCTGCCTCCTGAAAAGCCGGCAGTAATAATGAATGGACTCAGCAGAGTGTTGGCAGCCGGGTCAGGCTGATGGCAGGCATGTGCTCTGCCAGGCTCCTCTGCTGCACACAGGCTCCAGGGATATGGGAATGGATGCTGGGATTAGGGATCCTGCCCTGGACAGGTCTTTGCACCGCCTTCACCTCGGTGGACTTCAGTCCATCACTCTTATCATTAGGAGGCTTCTGCTGTGTTTCCTGACTACCTTGGACTTTTTTTCCTGTAAATACAGGCACAAAGCTCAATCACAAAGCTAGGTGCTAGTTAAGGACAGCCAACTTCTAAGCAAAATCCCCTTTTTAGGTTGAAGATATTTTAATCTAAATTTAATCTTTTATTGCAAATTAAAAGCTGATAAACAAAATCAAAATGATTTGCTTAGCTTAGTCTGAAACTCAAGCTTATTAAACCATGAACTTGCTTCCTATGCTCTAATAATGACAGGGAGAAGCTGGAAAGAAATTAATGAACATGCTTTTGGCAAAACAGCAGCAGCAGCTCACCTAAATGAAAGTAGAAGTCCTATTAATAGAAACCCTAATTATAAGCCAGCCCCAGCTGTTTGTTTACAGGAACATATCTTGTTTCTGACTGGAGATGTCTAGATGTGTCATTTTGGGGTACATGAGCAAATGTACCAAATGTACTCCACTCAGTTCAGCGATGAGGTGTAGGTAAGTCGGACAAGTCACCTGTCCCCATCACCACTGTCACCACTCACAGTCCTCATGCTTCTCCCTGGAGGTCCCATTGCCTGCTCCCTGTGGTAAACAGCCCACAGCTTGAGTTGGTTCAGCCTTCATTCTATTTAAATGGAACATTTTGCAATTTGTATGATTTAAAATCCTGAACAGTCGCTTGGCATACAGCATTAAACAGACAAGGACAAAAAATGTCCTTCTCTCTTTGCTTTGCTTTGTAAACAGCTGTATTTGATGGAGTCTTACTTGCAGCAAGGACATGTTCCCAACACACTGAAAGTGATAGAAGTGACTTCACTAAACCTTTGAGACCCAAAGGAATATTACAGCAGTAAAAAGCCAGCATTGTACTATGGCCTCAAATTTCTCCTGGCAGTGAATGTCTTTTCCAAAGAAAAAGCCAAAAAAAGCTGAATCTCCCCAAAGCAGGAGAGACATTGAATGGTTTCATGTCCTTGCTCTGAGGGACTTTAATGTCCATGAATGCTCAGAGCACTCAGAATTTTGATAAGTTCACTCTAAGATCAAAGCCTGTTTCCAGAGACTCAGAAATCTCCTCATTAAAGCCTCAGTCCTGCATCCATTTGTGCATCTGTTCACGTCAGCCAGGACTGTGCCTCAGCACAGAACTGAGCACCTCACTGGATCCATCCTGCAAAAGAAAATCAAGGGAGCTGGAAGGAATGGGAAGATCCATGTGACAAGGATGAAGTTCTCCAGTTAAAGGCCTAAGGCTTGCATCAGCCCACAGATCTCCTAGGTCATGGCATTCTTTTCCTTTGTAGAGAGGGTTTAAAAAAACAACCCAACTAAATTCCTTTAAAGAGTTTGTGATTCACAGAAACAAGTTTCATTTAAATGCAGGTAAACTCTTGAGGTGTTCAGTGAGCAAAAAACCAGAGGAGCTCCACTAATGCCAAGAAAATGAGGCTGGTTCATGCCAGCTGAGAATCTGCCCAAAGGACTCTCACAAAGCAGGGCCAGGTCCCACAGCACCCAGTCCCAAAAGCTGCACAGGGAAGTACTGTCCTCACACAAACTTCTGGTGAAATGGCTGACACTCCACTGATTCATGTAATATCAGTTCTAAATTTAGCCGTGGATGAGAATCGAAATAAAGAACATAAACCTTTATGGAGCAGGAAAATCTACCTTTCAAGTCCAAACAGACTTAAGAAGAATTATTCCTGAGCTGAGCTTACCACTCGCTGGTAATTTTTTCACCATCTCAAATCCCACATCAGAAGAATTTCAGGCTGTGACAGACAGATATAGATACAGATATAGATATAAATATAGATTAACACATTTTAAATTATCAGTCATTATTATTCAGAAACTGTTATCACTGTCACACACATGTGATATGGTTCTGAAGAATGGGGACATTATTTTATTGAGTTATAGATGGGGAAAAGGCATAAAGAATACAGGTAATGCACATATTTGAAATAGCAATATAAACATAAACAGAAAAATGTTCAAGTCAAAGTCACATGAAAAATTAGACTAATCTTCAGATGCATTCTAGACTTGTATGTACAGCATTTTTATGCTAAAAGTAGAAATACAAACTCCAGAGATGCAGCACACCTCAAGAATACAAAATAAATAAACAAAGATGAGTGCCAATAAAAGAAAGAGAACAAACACTTGAATCTTATTCCAGAAAGATGAGGAAGTTTGATATGTATGAACCACGGGAGAAGATGCCCAATCTATGACAAGAACTGAATTTATTTCCAAACAAAAGCTCAAATAATAAAGTCTTGTGCCTGGGAGTGAGCCCCAAAGCATTTAAACTTTTCTCACTCCTCTTGTGAAGCTGAACAATTCCTCTATGAGAGAAACCTCAGAGCAGAGCAGTGTTGCAGCAAGCCCAGTGAAGAAATCCAATTCTGGGGATGATGGGGACATCACAGTTATTTATCCAGAAGGAAGTTTTCAGCAGCTTCCAACCCAAGATGACCTGAGAACAAGGAATAGGCTGGTTTGGTTTCAGAATCTGCAGCAAGGTCTTCCTGATGGTCAGTGTCTGCAGGAAGAAGGCAATCAGGAGAGTGTCATGCAAATAGCTGCAGTTATTTAGGAGGAAAAATCATTGGGCTCCACACTGGACACAAAATTATGGCTTAGAACAAAGTGGAAGGTGTCCTTTCCCATGGCAGGGGGTTGGAACTGGAGGGTCTTTAAGGTCCCTTCCAACCCAGGCCATTCTATGATTCTCTGAAAGATTCACCATAATTTCATTTTCCTTTCAAGAGCGCTATAATTAATTGAGCGACACTGAGCACCACCAGTGGTTCTCCTGCTGGAAGTTTCTCCCTCATCAATTTGTTTGCATAACCAAATACCCTAGACAAAAAAAAAACAAAAAAAAAACCCCAGTCCTGTTTTTACTCCTACAATCCTTGCAAATTAGATTTTTATGGTAGATTTTTCCTCTCCAGAAAAATAGGTCAGCTCCCCCTGCAGTAATGCACACAATCTGAGGCCCACGTTTCTGCTTGGAATGAGCACACATGGAATGCAAGTGCCCCTTGGAGCTGGGCATCTGCACATGCCACCCTCCACTCCAGCTGGTCAAGTGACTATTTGCAGATTTCCCCTGCCTTCAGAGCTGAAGTGAGGCCTAAATACTTAAGCCTTTTTCTACTTCCAATCTCCCTCTCTGAAAATATGGACCATAAATATCCTCTCCCAGGAGATTAGTCCTGGAACCTTATTGGGCTTAAAGTTACGTTCAAACAATGTCCTAATAAAAACAAATAGTAAATAAAGTGTGTTCCAAGGACATCAAATCATGATTACAATGACTTCCATTTTTGTAGAACTTCCAAAATAAGTCTTTCTTTCTTTACGCATTGGAAAATAAAAAAGACTTGGTATACAGGAATAAGTTAAATAGATGGAAATATAAAAGTAAAAAATAACAGGAGATTGCTTAAGAAGAATATTTTAAACCAGAAAAGTTATTCCCAAGTAGCTTCCCAGGCAGCTTCTGTCAGACAAAATAGAAAAAAAAAAAAGCAGAAAAAAAAGAGATTTTTCAGCTTAGAGGGATCAAAGAATTTGGTTTCAAGGAGGTCTGAAAGGGAGCAAGGAATACTCTGACCATAACTGCACACTTGAACCCCATGATTCTACACACACATACCCTCCTTAAATCCATTTCTCAGCATGTGTGCAAATGCTCCACTTCATATGGCAGCCCTGAAAGAGGAGAGGGAGCCCTACAAATATTGGTCATTGACCCTGGGAGCCCTGCAGCATGGGGATCACACAGCCACCTCCCTGCCTGTCTCAGAAGGCTGTTGCCCAGTTTTAGTAAAGTTTTACACAGTCTTGAAGGTAAACTTAAGGCCAAAGGTGACTTACCAAAAAAAAAACCAAAACCAGCCAACAACAACAAAAAAAGCAGCAAAGTGAACTTCTTTGGCAGGGTTTTGAACTGAATCTGTGTGAAATGAAATAAACAGTTCTCCCCACTGTGAAATACCAAAGGCAATTTCTGTCAGCAGAGCTCCCCACGTGCTAATCTGCAGTGAAGCCTCAGTGCCAGAGCTGGCACCCTTTGAAGTTAAAGCTCCTGGTGTCTTTGTGGTACCCAGATTCCTGACTGGATTGAAAAATACCAGAGTAAGAGGCTTCCTAAACTCCCAGGAGCTCTCTGAAGATCACTGTCCAGTGATTAGAGGAGATGCCAAGAGGACTGGGTTAGAAACCTCACACTGGCTGAGCTGGAAATGCTCCCTAGAAGGGATCCTGATTTTGTTGTGAGTGATCTTGGAACAAAGCTCAGCAAATCTGATGGCAGATTTGAGTAGAAAAAGAGATTCACAAAATAAAATACTTGGCTTTTTTTTTTTTAATTTAATTTTACCAATTCCACTTTTCCTACTTCTTTTTCCTTAGTGATTTATGTTAGCTAGAAATAAACTTGACTTTTCATACTCTTCTCCTTTCTTTTCTCCTTTTGAAGGAGGAAGGAGAGAGAGGAAATAAAAAAGGTTAGAAAATGAAAGGCTCATTCAAATTTTGACTAAACAATTTTTTTTCAGCTGATGTCAAACTAACTGAAATTAACATTTCCATGTAAACGTGAAAAACACGAATGCAGCATTTTGACGCTCTTCGATTACGTATTTTCTGCAGCAGGAATTTCTTGATTAAGAATTTTCAGCCAACTTAAAGGCACGAGTATTAGGAGTCCCTGCAATCTGGCATCCTGAGCCATAATCTTTCTGAGTAGCACTGAGGGATCTGTTTTGAGCAGCAGAGCATCTACGCTACAGCAGAGTGGTAATACAAGCGAGGATAACACAGGGAGAGAGATTAATATTCTGCATCACACTGGGCTCTGTTATTTTTATCCTGCTGTTTCCTTCACTCACCATCTCATGACTCACACCCTCCCCACACTGGAATTTCTGCCTCAGTCTCGTGGCTCACTGGTGTTAGGGAAGACGTGGAGAGCTGTCTGGAGAACACCACTCCTCTTGAGCTCCAGGTCGCCCTGGAAAACACAGAGAGGCAACAGAATTTACTGGTTTATCACACACCTGCTCTGGCTGATGCAGCCTCCTTGGCAAGCTGTCTCCAGCACTTGTGAGGGTTGCAGTTCTTCCTTGTTTTTACAGCCTTAGTGATGTGTTGGGATGCAAGACTCAGTCCCAGATAATCTCATGGAAATCTGGCACTGCACCAGCCTTTAGTGGAAGTACAGGTCTCAACCTGTAAGGTGGGAAAGGGCTCTTGAGAGACAGGTGAATGTAATTCAAGATGAGTAAAAGAGCTGCTCCTTACACATTTCTTGGTTACCACCTCAGGGATATGGTCCTTGATGCCACACTAAGCAGAATATCCAGGGTTGATGCTTCCTAAGGCCAAACCACAGTTCCCTGATGTGGGATGGGAAGGCCAGGTCACAGGAGGAAACAGATGTCAAAATCCTTACTAACTGCACATATAGCAACTGTGATCCAAAATGCAGAACATCTAAAGCCCAGTGGTCTGCTGCTATGGAATCCTGCACTCATATTCCCAGTGGATTCAGTTCCCTAAGTGCCTGGACTCTGGCTTCTGCTTAAATCCAGAAATAACACAGAGTTTGCTAGTTAGGAACCTAAATTCTACCTCCTCCCAGAAATTAGGCTGATCAGAGGAAACACAATTACTTTGTCTTACCTCCTCATTGAGTGAGAACAGCCCCTGCTCAAGAATCACAACTCCCTCCTTTCCCTGTATCTGAACTTCCACCTCCATCTTCCTGGGGGTATTTCCTAACCACTCAGAAGCCAAGAGCACAGAAGATTCTCTCTTTATATGAACAAGCAGATATTCTCTAGGATAGAAGGAGTACTTCAAGCAGCAATTTGACACCATATCACACTTCAAAAAAAAAAACAACAAAAAACCAATAAACCAGAAAATAATGGATAAATCTCACTCTAGATGTTTTCTCCTCATTTGCCCTGCCGCTTTCAAAAATGAGCTTCATTGAAAGGTGTCAAAGAAGCCTTGTCCACAGAATATTTACCTCTTGCCAAAAAAAGGCATTTATTTGGGGAAAGGAGAATAAAATCCTAACTCAGGTATGAGAATTCCACTCAGTAGCAAGATCCCCTGCTGCAGGTGCTGAAGCAACGGGCTCTCCAGCACCTTAGAGTGTATCTAACCAAAGTAATGCTCTTTTTTGCTGAGAAGATAGGTAGGAGACACTTGATTCTGGAGTCAGTTTAGCAGAAGGATCACTTGTGATCCATTGTGTTATTCCAGCTTCCACTGGAAAACTTAGCAAAAGATGTCAAAGCCTTCTCAAAAGCTTTTAGATCCCCTGGCCTCCTGCTTTTTCTTTATGCTTCAATCTGGCTCTCCAGGTAACACTGAAAAACATAAAGCATGTTTTATTTCTGTGGATGTTTTATTCTTCAGATTTGTCCTGGGGCAAACTTCCTACCCCATCACATCAACTCAAGTGCTTCACATGGACTGCTGCTGATGACTCAGAAGAGTCAATGAGCCCCTTGTTGGTGAAACATCCTCATCCAGCAGAGACTTTGCTACTCAAACTCAAACACCAGCTCAAGCCACCCGTCACATGCTCTGCCCTCTGCTCTTGTCCCTCCCCAGCACAAGTGGCTGCCTGGAGGGGGGCAGATGTGCACCATGGAGCAGGAAGGCTGACGGCTTGCACATCCACACCACATCCAAATGTCAGCTCTCCCCCGAATCCAAAGGGCAGAAGCTTCCCTCAGTCCACCCTCAGTCTAGAAATGTCTCAACATAACAGTCATGCCCTTCCTCTCAGACAATTCCTCCAGCTGGAGGATGATCAATGTGAGAGCCCCAGGAGAGGCTGAGGAGGATGTGATTACTGACCTGAAATGAAGCACACTGCAGGAGAAGCTTCCACTAAAATCTCTTCCACTGGAGTCAGCACCTCAGGACAACAAATGTTGCTGCAATTTGAAAGATGATTACAGAAAAAAAAAAAAAAAAAAGAAAAAAAAATTAAAAAGCTTAAGGGAATTGGAGCAGCCAGAGAAAATCTTGTTATTGCAGCAGTGTCCTGCTGTGAGCTTCCTGTTAAACAGAGAAGCTCCTTGGTACTACTGAGTTAAACAAGTTTTTGCTGTCAAACACCTGTCAGGAATCCTTTACAGTAAGGTTTGTCCTGAGCTGCAATCTCCTGTTCTGAACCTTTGTCTTCAGCTGTTCTAAGGGGACTCTATGAATCCTGAGGAACCCTTTCCATATCTTACTTCTCAGCTCTGTTTTATCACCTGAGATGCACAAAAGGTCAGGAAAGGACATATAAATATCTCAAAGAGGGTGTCAAGAGGAGGGTGCCAGGCTCTCTTCAGTGGTGCTCGGCAACAGGATGAGGAGCAATGGCCATAGACTAAACATAAGAAGTTCCACCTCAGCATGAGGAAGAATTTCTTTACACCAAGGGTGGCAGAGCACTGGAAGAGCTGCCCAGGGAGGGTGGGTGGATTCTCCCTCTCTGGAGATATTCCAAACCCACCTGGATGTGTTCCTGTGTCACCTGCCCTTGGTGACCCTGCCTGGGCAGGGGTGTTGGAATGGATGAGCTCCAACCCCAAGGATTCTGTGAGTGCAATCACCAAGAACAGTCAGGAAATGACTTGCAAAGAGCAGCTTTCCATTCACATGGAGTTGGTCTCTGCACATCCTCCCACTCTTCTCCAAACACAAGGAAAGGAAGATGCAGGGACACTTTTGTCAATTGGAACACAGGATAGAGCAATGCAAGGGACTTTCTCCATGAACTGTTTTTTTCTGGAGGATGCTAGGTGGAAGAGACATTTTTTGTGGAAACAATCCTGATTCAATCCCAAGTTCTCTGGTAAAGGTTTCCTCAATCATAGGGGAGATGAGCTCTTTGCCCCCTCTCACAGATCATACAAACTAGAGCAGGGTGGTTCATTTTAAACAAGACTTTTAATATTTAAAAAAACAAACAAACAAACAAACAAACAAACAAAAAAACTAGTGTGATTTCCCTCTAGGGATTCAGAAGAAGGAGTTGGTAAACCAGAGGTTTACCAGAGGGTAAACTAAATTCTAAAATGTATATAGTCACTATAATTTTTAGAGACCAATGATCAAAATTGCCTCACATCTGTACACTGCATTCCTAAAACTCAATATTCATGGCAAATGGAAGCCTACCACTGGATAAAAGTGTCATCTGGCACTGAAAACAACAAAGAAGCATGGTAGTTCCTTGTTCAGAGCATCACTGAAAAGCACTTAAAATTACTGATGTAAGATTAAAGCCTTAAAATAAAACCACATCATTAAAGAGCAGGAACTTTGCCTTGAACACGAAGTGTCACCAGTTTCAAGACAAGTATAGTTCTGTATTTGGAACAAGAATTAATGGGAAAGGAATCTGAAAAACCTAAACATTACTACTCAATATTTTGTAATGAGAAACATGTGAGATACTTCTCCATCTCACACAGAGTTTCTGTCCTAAGAGGAAGGGTTCACAGTTTGCTTTTTCAAGAAAATACAAGTTTTGTACTTTCTAATATTAACTGATTTATGCAAATTTTTTATACTCAACCTGTCCATGAATTAATGAGTTGCCAATCTTGCTGTATTTTAAGTCAGATCAGCACCAGATGGAGAGCAGTCTTGCTTAATAAGGGGTTTTATCAAAAGAGTAATTAAGCAAATACACATCTGAAATCCAGTGTCAATACTGACAAGTCTAACAAACTTTCCTAAGTTACTACCTGATTCTGTGGTGACTGGATTCAGTTTTGAGCCCTTGGCAGAGATCAGTATTCTTTACTTGTCCAAAATGTCTAAACTGAGCCCTGAGCTCAGTTCTGACCCCTGTGAAGTCAGTGGCACCACACCAAGTGTCTTCCACTGCATCAGGACTGGGACTTACTGCTTTTAAGTCAGACACTTGCAATTACCCAAAGTGCACCCTTTGGCTGCCATGGCAAGGCCTGGATTAACTCTTTCACCTCCAGATTAATTAGACCAGCCTTGGGATGTTCAGCAGTATTAGAGCAATCTTTCTGTGCCATTGCCTTTCCTCTGCTCCTACACAGGTTCTGTGAGCATAAACCTTTTCTCTGTGAACTGGGAATGCAGACCAGGAGCAGCTTCCCATCAGAAAAACTCAGGCTTTACTGAGACAACAGCAAGTCCCTCATAAAATGCAGCATCAGGCCAGGTTTGCCTATGGCAAAGGCAAATTTAGGCTGGCACAAGGCAGTGTTGAGTCTGGCAGTGTGTGACTTGCACAGGTGCTGCTGGAGCTGGTGGGAGGTGTTGCTGTGACTCATGGAGGCTGGCAGAACTAACAGGGCAGCCTGGGGAGACAGTCCTGTTAATGACTCTGCTGTTTGCAGGAAGAACCAGGCCATTCACAAAAGGAAAAGCAGCAAAAGATGTTTCAGGAGCAGCCACAGCTTCTCTGGGAAACCTGTGCCAGGGTCACACCACCCTCCCAGGGAACAATTCCTTCCCAATATCCAATCTAACCCTGCTCTATGTCAGTGTGAAGCCATTCCCCTTGTCCTGTCACTCCAGGCCCTTGTCAAGAGTCTCTCTCCATCTTTCCTGTGGCTCCCTTCAGGCACTGCAAGGCCACACTGAGGTCACCCCAAAGCCTTCTCCTCTCCAGGCTAAACAATCTCTTTCTGTAAGGACTTTTATCATCCCTGGGATCCTGGATTGATCCCATGGGTTAGTGCTCTGCAGCTAAGAATGGTAAAGGTTTTTTCATCCCTTTTAGAATTAAGTTACTCTTCATTCAATGCCTATGAAATTTGATGACAGCTATGACATAACTGGGATTGAGCAGCACATGTCACCCTCAATGCCACCTCTCCTTCACCATGGGTGACACCAATGGTCCTCAATACCCACAGGTGATAAAAGGAATGCAGCACACCAAAAAAATTTTGCTCAGCACCTTGATGAAATGTTCCCTTAGTGGACAGCAAATTATGGAGATGGCATCTCTGTCTGCAGTGACTTCAGTGTCCTCCCTGACTTCTGAGATTACTTTTAAAAATGGGGATGGTCTACCTAGAAAAAAGCCATGTTTGTCCTGGTTAGTCCCTGCACAGCCATTCTCCTTCAAAATAATAAAGATTAAATTTGTTTTAGTATTCCAAAGTGGACTCAGTTACACATAAGTCAGGCCTACCCTTGTTCCAGATGTGATTATCCACAAATGAGTGTACAACAATTTGAGTCATCTTAATTAAGAATGATTTTTTCCTAATTCCCATTCAGATTACACTTCCCAAGTGTTCCCGTGTAGGTGAAGTCTTACAGATTTAGAAAAAAAACCTGTCCAATCTCTGGTCATTCTCTAGAGAAGAGAAATTGCTGTAAATTCTTGCCTGTAAAATCTGAAGAGTCACAGTAATGTCCTTTTTACATGCACTGCATCTTCCCCAAACAAATGTAGCAAGAGAAAAGTAGGTCAAAATTCTGCAACAGGAACAGCAAGATGATTTTCAGGACACACATGTGTTGTGGCAAAGCCCCAGATACACTTCTGTTCCCAAATACCTTTTGATTTATCACCTAGGGTATAACAAAAGGTAAGGCTCAGTTATTGCAGATTTTGCCTTTTTTTCTATTTTCTTTTTTTTTTTTTTTTTTTTTTTCCCTCCCTGGAAAATATGCTTTTGTAAGATATTTCTTGCTTTTAGCTTGTGTACTTATAGCATTATTTTGAAAAGCCACTGGGCAGATGGGCCCCAAATGTGAGTTAATAACTTGTAGGTAGCTTTTGGGGAAGCTTTTTGAAATCCCTTCATGCAAAATGATTTCACAAACTGCCTGCATGCTATTCTTTGGCTATTTGAACAGACTGTTTCAAAATGGTCAAGAGAAAAAAAATGGCAGATTATGTTCCATTTGTTTTGCAATGGGCTGCTATGCTTATTTTACCACAGCAAGAGAACATAAAGGGAAAATAAAGCACATAGACAGCTTTCACTGAAGATTTTTCCAGACCTGAAGTCATGACAGGCTTGAAGGTGAGGATTTTTGGGCCTCTGCCTCTCTTCTGCAGCAGTTTTCACCTGTCAAAATCAGGCTGCTTTTTGAGAGAGGCTGAGTGTTCAACACAGGCTGAGCTTTCCATGAGTCAGACTTCACAGCATCATGAGATTAATGTAAAAATCCTATTTCCAACAGGAGGTTCTTCCTGATCCCCACTGCTTAGGTAGACACACCGTGTGCTTTGCATGGTATAAAGTCAGAAGTGTTGCAAGTGTCTGGTCTGGCAAGCATTTCATCACTGGTTTTGAACAGATTTCACCAGAAATCCATCACTGACAAAATTCTGCAGCCTTTCTTAACAATGGCAGCACATCAAATGCCTTCTGATCCTCACCCAGATTTGCCTGTGTGTGCACCAATCAAGCATGACTGCCTCTCCCCAGGCTGATTCATAGCTTTGGAAAATAGAACAAAAAAATACAATATTTTCAGTTGGAAAGGCACAACTATCTGAGCACTCCTCTCCCAGTGTATATTGAGCCCAGCATTCCTCTGTTCCAGGTGCAGAATCCAGCATTTGTTGTTGTTAAATTTCATCCCATGGCTCACAGACCACATCTCCAACCTCTTGAGGCCTCCTGACCCTGTACAAAGTCAACAGCACCTCCCAGTTTGGTGCCACCAGCAAATTCCTCATGGTGTGTTTGACTCCTGCATCCAGGTCCTTGATAAATAACTGAACAGGACTGGCCCTAGACACATTTTATATGGAAGGTCTCATCCAGAGAATCTGTGATGAGCACAGCCTAAGAATGTGAACACAGATCCATTCCTCTTATAAAGCCTTCCCTCTCTTCCTCCTGCCCAGGAAGGAAGGAAGGAAGGAAGGAAGGAAGGAAGGAAGGAAGGAAGGATACCAGGAAGGAACTCTGCCTCAAGATACAAGGCATTGTTGGCCTTATTTCTAAGCACAACTCCTTGCTGTTACCCTGTAAATCCCATCTAATTAGCATTTGCAGCACTTCAGAGAAGTCTGTGAACATTCCACGGTCTCTCCTGTGTTGACAGAGCAACAGTTTAGGACAGGTCATGCTGCAGCTTTTGCCTAAGAGAAGCAGTTTTAACTCCTGTCTTTCTTTCCCCCAAGCAGCCAGCCACCTTTCCAAAAGCTGTAAAAAGAAGTTCAAGGCCAGTGTCCTTTTGCCAAAGTTGGTTGGAAATGGCTCACAGGTTCAAAAGCTACCGATGAACAAAAGAGTGACTAAAAAACCACCAAACCCTTCTCCAGACTGAACCCAGCTCTGTCCACTGCTGTCTGCAGAGCTGATATAAACCTATTTCTGCAGTGCTCCACAGAGCCAACCATGTGTGAAAATAGCTGCACCTGAACTTCCTGCTGAGAGGAAATGATGGATTTGTCTTTACAAACAAGCTGTGGGTCTGCTGGTAGATAAGACTAGCACTGAGAGATAAAAGAAACATTGGGAAGGATTCCACTGATTGATGAATGGAATAAAAAGATATTTGCCTTTACAAACAAACTGTAGGTTTGCTGATAAATGAAATTGGATATTGAAAGATGAAAGAAATAATGGGGAAAACCCATGAATTCCAAAATAATTAAAAATTAAAAGGGAGGGTTATACATTAGAGGGCAATCTCAGGTACTAGGTGTTCTGGGAATTCTGTATCTCTCAAGTACTTCGCCAATGGAGAATGAGAGAGGGAAATACAGCCAGGAAAATAGGATAAAAAGGAGGCTGTGTCCTCCAAAAATCTGACAGACCTCAGGGGAATGCCCCATGGCCTCTCCCTTTATTCAAATAAAGTTACAGGACTCCTCCATCTCCTTTTTGGACATAAACCTCTGGTGTTTGTGGCTTAATGTTCCTGACACTGCTAAGGCCACCACTAAGCCACGGCGTCCCTGTGTGGGGAACCATCCCCAAGAGGAGCCAACCCTGGGAGCCCTGCTGGGACCAGAACCATGATCCAGATCCATGGCACACGTTGGCATCACCAGCATCCCTGCTGAGGATGCATCCAACTCCTGCATCCAGGTGGTTGATAAATATGTTGAAGACAACAGTTCAACAAGGAGCACCAGGCACAGCCCCATCCACTGAGCCTGGAGTACAGAAATCAGGAGGGAGATCATGATGAGGCAGAGCCTGCTGAGCCTGCAGAAGAGACAGAGGGATGGGAGAAGCATGGTGTGCACAAAAGCACCCTGGCACTGTGCTGGGATGGCTGCTGTGCCCCCCAAGCTGGAGCAGAGCTGTGCTGGCTGTCTGGAGCACCGAGGCAGGGGCAGCTCAGCACATCCTGATCCCCCTGGACAGCAGGGCAGGCTCAGCACGGAGCTCTGCAGGACCCTGCCAGCCCCTGCTGGCTCAGTGGGAGCCTGCTAACAAGGCATCTGCTCTGATGAGGCAGCAAAGGCAAGCCCCCATAAAACCCATAAAAACTGCTGACATTCACAGCTTCAGCAATCAGCTGCATCCATCCTCCAAATTCCACCGGCTCACTAGGAATCAGAAAGCTTGAATTAGGTTTGGTTTGGTTTGGTTTGCTGCAAACCAGCTCAGCTCTAAGCTGGCTTGTTCCAGTCATGTCAGCACCAAACTGGAAGGAACAGCCACAGGTCAGGCAGATTTGTCTGCAACTCTTCCCAGTTAAACCTTGGAAAATCCATTTCTTTGCCAGGAACTTCTCCTGTCGCTGTAGCCCCCTTTGGGAAAGATGCTAATTGGCTGTTTGTCATCTGATCAGAAAGGGAAATTGAATATTGCCTGGCTGAGTCACAACCTGGTGAAATTCACTCCTGCCCTCTCTTTAATTTGAGAAGGCATGTCTGCACACACCTGAGCAAGACACTTTATGAGTAAGGCTTCTTTTCAGTACAGGTACCTGGCTCATGGTTCCTATCCAACAGAGACTAAAACTTTACAAAATCAGCCATTGGCAGCACTCCCAGGATATTTTTTCCATTCGCACATATTTCTAAAAATGTCAGCGCCAGTCTAACCATTCTCATCTGGGGAGCCTGACATCAGATGTACATTAGCCCAGGAAAAAAAAAATACCCAAAATGCAAGCCCCTTCTAAAAAGGAAAACAAATTCCAAGTATGTTACACTGGCTCCTGCCTCTGGGCTCTCTGCAAACGAGAGGAGGAAATTTTACAGTGTGATTTTACACCCATGACAATTCAGTCAGAAATTAGACAAGAGGATGGGGATGGGTTTTACAGGGATGAAGAGTGGATAATATATGAGAGTCCTGTTCAAGCCTGACTTCCTGTTTGTTTGGGTTTGCTACCCAACAGCAAAAAAAAGTCCCAGGCAGGACCTTAAGAGCCACGTGCAGCCCTGGAATGAAATCCAGACAGCTAAACAACACTGCATCTGGCTGTGGGAGAGCTTCCCTAGGGAGAAAGCATTTTGGCTTGAGCATTTTGTTCCAGTCATCAGTCCCTGATTATTTTCTCTTCCAAATTCGGACCCTTCACACCCCTCCCCAGCACCACCTGCCTTGCCTGAGAGACAAGTGCAGCCAGGACATGCCATGCTGCCATTTGGCCACACTGAGTTCAGGCAGGAAAATTATTGTTTGCACACAGTGCCCATAGCACATGCCGCCAGCATTCCCTCGCTGTTAAAGAGATCTCCGTTTAATTTGGGCTGTCAGGAGTCAAGCAAAACAAAGGATGTGACTGCAGAGCTCAAGTCAATCTGAGCAGGATTCCTGGAGTGGAATCCTGTTGACTTCAGCAGGACTGATCCACAGCTACAGAGTGAACAGTGTGCTTCTGAGATATTTTAAATATATATTTCCATGAATGCTGCAAAGATGACTTTACAACTGCTCTCCCTTGGAGAAAGAATTAGAAATCTCTCCTCCTCTTACTGGCTCTGATGATCATTGCATCTGCTCACCTACAGGATGTGTTCTGCACCTGAATTACACTTTTGCTTGCTTGAAAATCTTCATGTTTTCTACATGTGCATTTCACTATGTGTCCTGCCTCTAAATACTAACTATAAATACAATAAACAGAGTTTTCAGCCTTACTTGATGAACCAGACCTCAAGGAGTGATACCCTGGCACAAAAAGTTCCATCACTTTTTCCCTGGTGCTGCACCTCAGCACTCCAACCCCCACATTCTGGTGGCCTTTTCTTTATGACACCCACACTAAACCATGTGCCCACATATCTGCTGAAGAAAAATCCTGTCAACCTGTCCTTAGTTGCCCCTTCAGAGGGATTCACTTCTCACCCCCTTCCTGGGGTGGTTGACAGCATTAACATCTTAAACTATTGTAGTTAGAGCTGTCAAGACCCATGGATTACACAAGAGATTTTAATTGGAAGTTCACTTCTAGACAGGCACCCTTTCTTCTCCCTCTGACTGAATTTAACTCTTGTTCCATTCCCTGGGGACCACTGGCATGTAAGCTCATCTTGAAGCCTACAGAAGAATTCTAGTGCTGGTTCATTATCTGGCTGTGCTGGGTGGTCTGTGGTTTCTTCAGCCCTAGAATGCAGTGTGTCCTCACCCCTTCCTTGTATTTTTATTGAGATTTTTTTAGTCATTCCCTGGTGCATGCTGCTGGATAGCAAGACCAGAGGATGTGCTTGGCCACCAGGGCCTCAACTGGAACTCTAAGCAGTGTCAGAAGATGCAGTGACTGAAACACAAGTTACAGCCTACACCAGGGCCAGACAAACAGGAAAATCAGCCAAAAACCACAGCAACAGCATCCCCCTCCCACTGTCAGACCCACTTGTGCTCCTCTGTGTGCAGCTGGAAGAGTGTAGTGATATTTAGTTAGAGCTGCATATAGATGAGTGCAGGTGGAAGCAGAATTAGATGAGAACAGTTTTTGGCAGGAATAACTGTTCTCAGTGAATAGAGACTGATTATTGTTTAAGAATGTGCCAAGAGGGGGACGTGTGTAAAGCTTTTAAAATACCCCAAAAATTGCCTGAGGGCAAGAGGCATTAAAGCTGTATCTACACTTGCCACCTCAAGATTTGGAGGGAATGTTCCCAAGCAATTAATCACAATCAACTACACTTAAAGGTTCCTGCTCAGGCTGGTGAGTCTGTAGCCAAGCACCCAAAATACTTCCTGGGCAGGATGTGGGAATGAGCAGAGGGCAGGAAGGGAGTCCAGCAGGCTGAGTGCTGAACACCTTGTCTCAGAGAAAGCCTCTGGCAGCAGGAGCTCAGCCTGGCTCCTGCCAGCTGGCCTCAGTGCCAGGGAATGGTCCGGGGCACATTTCGTTTTCTAATATAGATGCAGCCAGGATGTCTATGAGAATTTGCATCTCCTCCTCAGTGCAATACCCAGCTTCCTTTTTAAGAATAGACCTACCCCATTTTCCACTAGCAAGAAGCAGTGCAAATGCTATTTTGAAAAGCCCCGTGTTTCCAAGCCTTCCAGAGAGATTTCTCTCTTGTGCTCCAGAATTCTGCACTTCTCAGCCCCTGCTCCATTGTAATTATGTGCCACTGAGATGGAGATGCTCTGGGAGACAAGTGGGAAAGGGGAATCTGACCAAAATTTTGTTGGTTACTGGAACACAGTCCACTAAGCTGCAGGAAGATGCCAGTGCCTGCCTTGCATCCACGCTTTAGCACATTCTCCTAAAGGCAGGTACTTGTATCCCTTCAAGGCACTGGGGAGACTTCTAAAACATGATCCTGAGAGATCTTGTGCAGGTATTTTGCCCTGTGGCTGAAATCCAGAGACAGCTGTGGGAGCCACCATCCCTTTCAGTCAAATGCTCTGACAGCTCTTCCCTTTGCTTCCTCTTTGGCTCAAGGGACACTGTCTCCTCCAAAGCACAGAGGCTGAGCTTAAGCTAGAGGGCATTCCTTCCCAGAAAAGCTTTGTCACCCTCCAGACTCCCTGCTTCTTTGCACCATTCTCTTGCATAATAAAACACCATGTATTTTCACAATAACCTTCTTTTAAACAGCCCCCTTGAGCAGCACTACCTTGAAAATTACTGCGTTTGCTGAACTGAGAAACTCATACAATTTGCTTCACAAATTCATGTTAAACGAATTAGATTTTCAAATCATTTTAAGCAAGACAGAAACAAAAATTATAAGGCTACATTGCTTAAATAATTCAAATAATTTTTCACCTTTCCAATCACAGCCATTTCTACCTATAATTAAGCAGGGAGGAGGGAGAGGGAGAGGCTCGATATGTGTTGAACTTGCTTGAGAGAATTAAGCATGGTATAATGTAACTAATCTCTACTAATTAAAGAGAGCAAAGCAAGCCCTGGTATGGATTTTGTGGTATTTTCTGTGGGAATTACAATGTGCTAGCATGCCACCACTGGAGTGAAATCATGCAAAGGAAGAAATTTTACTTGCTCCTTGTACACACCAGACCCTTAGACCAATGCAGTCTATTTAAATCACATCTTTTCCTCCAGCATCTTTACGGAAACATAAACCCAGACATGAGTATTTATTCTGCAGCTGTATTGCCATGAGGAGAGCTGCAAGGTTTCATTGTACTCTACACCCACAGGAGTGAGGAAATCACCACTCCTGGCCAGGGCTGGGCATGGGATTTGAGAGAAGAGACCTTATATTTGAACATTTATGTCCACACTGACTTTGTCAGAAAATAGTGAAGGTCAGAGTAACCACTGTCTTGAGAGGGAAATCATTATATTTTTCCATCCAAGGTGGCTTCTCCAGCAATATTCTTTCCAATGTTACTTTTAACACTACCACAGCTGTTTTCCACAAAATTGCAAATGGCAATCTCCATGGCACACCACAGCTGAAGCACTGAAATATCTTTCTTTTTCTTTTCTTCCTGTCAGTCAAGTATTAAAACCTACACTGATTTATTTGGAAACATCTCCCTGATGACTGTAAATAATTTATACAGAAGACAACTTGCAAATGACTTTTGGAAAATTCTAAATTCTATCAGGAAAATTATTAATTCTGCAGTAACCATAAAGACTGTGCTAGGAAGCTCCAGCTCTAGTGAAAACACCTTCTTGCCATCTAGGAAGGATATTAATTTTATTATAAGATCAGGTCATTTCTGGGGTGTCCAAGCTTCTCTGGGCAACCTGTGCCAGGGCCTCACCACCCTCACAGGGAAAAAATTCTGCCTAATATCCAATCAAATCCTACTTTCTGTCAGTTTGAAGCCTTCCTTTTCTTTAAACAAGTTGGTATTTCTCTTCCAAACTTCTAATTCCAATTAATTTCTTAGTCATACCATTATCAGCTTTATTTTTTTTCCGATTCCAATTAACATAGAAGTTTTTTTATATTGTATTATTTCAATGGTTCCCATAACCACATTTTTCACACTATTTCATCATACAAATATTAGGTATGTTCTGGTCAACGGGCCCACAGAGTTACTGGAGAATTTCCATGTTTATTCCTCCTATGAGCTGACACACTGATATGGCATGACCCTTGTCCACTGAAGAATATCAGCACCCTGAGGTCCCAAATTTAGGTCAGAGAAACAGAACTTTAACAAGCTGACCAGGAAAACTAGGGACTAGTTAATGCATACAGAAAGAAAGTATATAAAAAAAAAGCCCAACAAGCTACAAACAAACCAACCAAAAACCAAACATTACAGACTAAATGGCACAATCTAAAAAAATATTTAGTGATGCTGTATATAGCAAAAGTCATGGCAGAATGATTTTGGGACAATGGTTTTAATTGGTCATAGGCTATATTATTATAAAGACCTTTTCTATTTAATTTTTTTGACATTTGTAGCTGTGGAGTGAGGCTGGTGGTCACACAGTGACATGGTTAAAGCTGAACCAAAGGCAGGCAGATGCTGTTAGAGCTTCATCTCCCAGTTTCCTTGCTGCCCCTCTGTCCTGCATGGGATCAGCTATTCCTGAGGTTTCCCCTACACCCCGCCTGCCACACAACATTCCAATCCCACCACTGGCCAAGTAGCAAAACCAAAGTATTGATGAGGTGCCTAAAGCCCTCCTTCTGTTATTCCCTAAATATGGCAGCAACCACCCTGAGGCCCCTGCCAAATTCCACTCCTGCTCATGGCATCTTGCTCAGTGACGGGATCAGATGACATGCCACTGAATGCTCTCCTCATCTGACCTCAGCTTCACTGGCACGGAGCAGGAAGAGGAATTTCCTCACAGAAAAGGTTGCCAGGCATTGGAATGAGCTGCCCAGGGAGGTGGTGGAGCCACCATCCTCGAAGGTGTTCAAGAAGCAACTGGACGTGGCACTCAGTGCTCTAAGTGGTGGCTGGTCACAGGTTGGACTTGCTGGCCTTGGAGGTCTTCTCCAACCTCAGTGATTGTGTGATAGGCTTCAGAAGAGCCAGGCTTTTTGTGCACACACTGAGAGTGCTCAGACATGTGCTTTGCTCCCCAATGGGAGGTGAAGGCAGTGCCTGGAGAATGGCTCAGTGCAAGCCCTGCCAGCACCACCTCCACCAGACCAGCAGCATCAGCAGCTGGAGAGGCCAGGAAGAGCCAGCAGGAGTGCCACGTTCTCCCTACAGAGCACAAATGAAAAGAGCACACAACAGAGGGATTTGTTTGTGCTGCTCAGAGCAGCATTAAGCCCCCTCTGTGTTCAGTGACCCCACCAGATGGGTCGTGGTGCACAGCTGCTGGCATCCAGTCCTTGCCTGCAGAGCCACCCAGAGCCATGCTAGAGACCACAGGGGGAATCTCTCTTCCCTGAGATCCACATGTCAGAACCCCCAGCCCAGACAAGCTCACTCCTATCTGTGCCTTTCCAAGCCCTCTCCCCCTTTGAAAGGCTTGGTCTTCCCTTCCATAGCCTCCTCTCTACCCTGCCTGTACACAGAGCATGGTGCAATTGTTAACAGAGCTCTGGGAGATGAATGGTGTTATATAACTGCTTGCTACTGTTTTATCGTTTTTTAGGATGATGGAAAAGTAAAAGGGAAATGTGGACTCCCCTTGGGGCCAGGCTAAGCAAACTAAAGTTACATTACCAGTGACCCAAATGAACATTCAATTCAGCACCCCCAAGAATGCATTTTAGTGCAGTGTCCCACGTGAGAGGACAAGCCATTAATAACTACAGCATGTGTGGGGTGAGGGAGCCTCTCTGTTGCAGCTCCTAGCCAAAACAGTTTACAAAAAAGCATTGCTTTGTTGTTTGTCAGCGTTTGTTTGGGGTCTTTGACAGCTGCAATGATTTGCTATTCATTAAGCTCTGATATCTTGATACTTTTGATATGAAGTCTGCTTTTGATAAGAAGTCTGATTCAGCCTGCTGCTCATCCCAGGGCAGCTAACATAAAATCAGCAGTGGTTAGGACATATTCCCTTCTTGTGATGGGCCTGAAAGAGAAAACTCACTTCCTATCTCACATTTCCAGAAGCTTTCTTGGAGGGATTCAGCTCTCTCTTACTCTCACACTCTTTTGCAGCACAAATTTGCATTGGTGCATTCTGTGACTGTACCATGTACCCTCGTATTTGCCCCAAAATCCAAGAGGAACCAATGGCTCCAAGGCTTTAGCCTGGTTTGTAACTCATCTTTAAATAACAATCAGAGAGTCAAAGAATACCCCGAGCTGGAAGGAACCCACAAGGAACATCCAAGGTCCAACTCATGATCTCAAACCTCAAAATCATTAAAATCAATGCATCTAAAACACCTGCTGAAGATTGTGTTGGTTTAAGCACGTGTCCATGCTAAATGCTCTGTTGAACTGGGCTCTGACCATGCTCCTGGTTACATTACCCGGTGTTTGGAAGCAGTACCTCTCATTAGAAAGCAAATTTACTGTCCCATAAGCCAATAGGAATTATGTATTTATTCGTACAGGTGTCAAAATCAAATTTTCCTGAACTGTGCTTAACAACTGTTTGGAAACCCAAGTCAAGCAAATATTTTTAACCATACTTTGAGAATTATTTGTTTTCTTTCTATTGGAAAGTTCTGGTCTTTTGTTATGGAAAAACACAGCAAATTCAAACAGAAGGCTGAATTTAATTTCCTGTCAGATGAGTGAGCTCAGGCAGCTCCTGGAAGAGAAGGCAGCACTTGAACTTCCTCGAGAGGAGAACGAGTTCAGTGAAAGGACACACGGTGGGAAGAGGAAAAGTAAAAAAGGAGGGAGGAAGACCAAGCTTTCCATTTGGGTCACCACGATCAGCCTGACCCATGCCCCACAGCCCCGATCTGCTTTCTCCTGCATCAGCTTGCTGCAATGACTACACAGATGAAATCCAGATCCCTAAAATCTTTACACAGGATTCCAAACAAGTGGCTGTGTGGACACAGCTCTGAGGAGCCCACAGCCCAATCCAACACAACACACAGTTGGAAGACCAAACTCTGGTGGTGAGGAAGGTGGGGGAAGAAATTAGAGAAAGACCAGCCCAAAACTTTAGCACTGCAATTGTTTGGTGCTTATTCAGGCGAGTCAGATGGATGTGATCACCGAGAGCAAATCAAAGCACTTGTCTGAGCAAAAAGCCTTACTCTAAGCCCATCAATGAGCTAGGTCTCAGCACATGCAGATGAGTTACACCACTTCTTTGTTTCGTCTGAGATTCAGCCTCACCAAAGAGCTGATTCTGCACTTCCCCCTGGTGCAGCAACTCCCACCAAAGCAAACTGGAGATCTCCCTGAGTCTGGAGTGCAGCTGCACTGAGCACTTTTCCTGTCAGTCTTATTTCAGACAGCTCCTCAGCACATTACAGCCTCATCCTACTTCTAAATAAACAAGCAAATCAAGAAATCAACATCTAAAATCCAAAAATTAATGTGAAATTTATATGCTGGTCTCTGTTATAAGATTCAAAACCCTTCCCCTCAGCCCTGGGTTTTGGGCTGAGCACTCTGTTCCTGAAAAGTATGACTTGCTTGGCACTTATTTTACTGACTAGGAAGGAAAAAATCATCATGCATTTGGGCATTATCATTAAAGAGCACAGTCAGGGACAGGAAAGCAGCACTTGTATCTGGGGAAGACAATGTCAGAGCACTGCTCTGCAAAGCTGATCTCAATTTATCTCAGCACAAAGATGAGGTACTTGAATAAATCATAATCCCAACCAAGCACTTATTTATATTAGAAAATGTGTGAGAAACAAACCTTGAGCAATGTTGACAAGTCTTCTCTTCTCTGCTACTCCTACTGTGCCACAGGATGTGGGAAAGGCATGGATCATCCTTCAGCAACACAACAGAAACTGGAGGGGGAAGCAGAGATGTCCTTTGCAAGAGAAATGGTAAGAAAGCTCTCCGAGCGAAAGGAGCAACCTGGTGTCGGTCTTCAGAGCAAGCTGTGATCTCCATGAAGGTAATGTGTCACTGGTCTCTCAACACCGCCTCAACTGTAAAATCCACAGCACTGAGAAGGTTTTGTTTGGAAATAAAGGAAACCAGGGGTGTGTTTTGATGAAAGGATGGTGCTTTCCATCTGTGTCCAAGAGAAAAGCCATGCCACGTTCGGCTCCTGAAGTGCCATCCACTCCCTGGTGTGAGATAACTAAAACCAGAGACCTGTGTACACAAACGGTGTGTGCATACATAAAGGTGACTGATACACACGCTCAAGGAATTGCACAGTGACAGCAGTTTTGCAGATATTGCACTCAATATTCTACCTTCTTGTTCTGCCTATCCACTCCCTCATGGTTTTGATCTGTTGTGCACTTGAAAATCTGTTCAGATCACTTTCGATCTGTTGTGCACTGGATTGAAACCAGTAACAACACAGTAACAACAAACAGTGTGTTGGTTTTTTTCCTTTCAGTCTCAAAAATATAACAAAAGTAGAAAACTGTAAAATCACAAAAAAAAAAAAAAAAAAAAAAATAGCAAAAAAAAGCTGCACATACTTTTTTGAGTGGGGCCAGTAAGCACATGACTGAATTACTTAGAAATTCTGAAACAGGAAGGTAACTAATAAAAATATTTATAAAGAAGTATATCTACAATATTTAATAATTTAAGGCTCACAAGAAACTAACATATCAATGACAACAGAAGTTTTCTGCTCTAGGGTTCAAAGCACCAAATTCACTTCACATACAAGATAACCAGATCTGTACTGATCACTAGTGGAAAACTCAGAAAGTGCTGATCTGCTAATGTTCCTAGTGCTTTAATGATATCATATTTCACAGGAATAAGAAATCTCCTTTCAACCATAAATACAGTCATACAGATACAAAATATATTTGAATAATTTCAATTTGAAACTACAGTACAAAACCCCTCAACCTCCCCCCTCCCATCCCCAATCCATTCATTCTCCACACACACATCCCCCCAGTTCTTTATACTAAGCTCAGAGCAATTGAATTGGTTACAAATTACCCATTCAAAACCAATGACCATTTGCTAAAATAAGTTTCTACAAATTAGATTTTTCACTGTCACAATTTACCAGCTCCTGCATCATGGAGCGCAGCTTATTCTTAGTCTATTTTAAAAATAGGTGACCCTTTGTGTCATGGAAAAAGAACATAAAAACATGTATTCCTGGAGGACTGCTCAGGACAGTGATCAATTTATAAAATACAGCCTGACTTAAAAAACTAATTGGTACTAAAAGAATAATTATAGTAGCAAGTTTCTGACACCAGAAAATCCTTCTGAACTCTTGCTGTCTCCTCTCCTCACAGGTCTGTTTCCCTATTGGTGTCCAGACAGAGAGCATAGAGGGATTTTCTGAGATCTACGTTACTTTTCGCTTTGATATTGGCTTTCTCTAAGGAGCTGGTGCCACTGTTGAACTCTTCACTGTTTTCCAAGTGCACAACAGATTTGTCCACAGAGTTTTTACTGGGTCTTCTCTTCACTTCTCCCCCTGCAGTGCTGCCCTGAGCGCTACTGTGTTCATCTTTGAGGATACCCTGCTCTTCGTGGTCAGTCTCTCGGTGGTAGAAGTAGTTGAAGTTGGACACGATGACAGGGACAGGCAGGGCAATGGTGAGCACACCAGCGATGGCACACAAGGAGCCCACAATCTTGCCCCCCACAGTGACAGGTCTCATGTCCCCATAGCCCACAGTAGTCATGGTTACCACTGCCCACCAGAAAGCATCAGGGATGCTGGAGAAATGAGACTCGGGGTCATCGGCCTCAGCAAAGTAGACAGCACTGGAGAAGAGGATGACCCCGATGAAGAGGAAGAAGATGAGGAGGCCCAGCTCCCTCATGCTGGCTTTCAACGTCTGTCCCAAGATCTGCAGCCCCTTGGAGTGCCTGGAGAGCTTGAAGATCCTGAAGACCCTGACCAGGCGGATGACTCTGAGGATGGCCAGGGACATGGCTTGCTGCTGGCCCCCACCCCCATTGCTACTGCCAGCCCCGGGCTGCTGCTGCTCGTGGGCCAGCTCGGTGCCCAGGGTGATGAAGTAGGGGATGATGGCCACGATGTCGATGATGTTCATGATGTTGCGGGAGAACTCGGGCTTGCTGGGGCAGGCGAAGAAGCGCACGAGGAGCTCGAAGGTGAACCAGATCACACAGGTGGTCTCGATGATGAAGAAGGGGTCAGCCAGGCTGCTGGGAGGCTGCATGGGTGGGGAGTCCCCGGGAGTGCCATTCAAACCTCCGCCTTGCGGGGGCAAGGGCACGGGCATCTCCCTCTCGTCCCTGAACTCGGGCAGGGTCTCCAGGCAGAAGGTGATGATGGAGATGAGGATGACCAGCACGGAGACGATGGCGATGGCCCGAGCTGAACTGGAGCTCTCGGGGTACTCAAAGATGAGCCAGACCTGGCGCTGGAACTCATTGCGGGGCAGCGGCTTCTCCTCCTCTTTGATGAAGCCCTCGTCCTCGCGGAAGCGCTCCATGGCCTCCTCACCCAGCTGGTAGAAGCGGATCTCGTCGGCGAACACGTCGATAGAGACATTGACGGGCCGGCGGAGCTTGCCCCCGGACTGGTAGAAGTAGAGGATGCCGTCGAAGCTGGGCCGGTTGCGGTCGAAGAAGTACTCGTTGCGGAGCGGGTCAAAGTAGCGGATGCGCTTGTCGGGGTCGCCCAGCAGCGTGTCGGGGAATTGGTTGAGGGTGCCCAGCTGCGTCTCGAAGCGCAGCCCCGAGATGTTGATCAGCACCCGCTGGTGGTGCATGGCGCCCGGGTTGGCCGCCGCCGCCTCCTCCTCCTCGTCGCCCGGTGCCGCCATGGCCATGCCCCGGCGGTGTCCCCCTCCTCGGGCGGCCCCATCTCGGCCGCGGGGCGCGGGGCGCGGGGCGGCGGCCCGCGGCGGCGGCGCGGGGGCTGCGCGGGCTCGGCCGGCCGCTCCTCGGGGCCGCCTGCGGCGCGGGCACCCCGCGGGGGCCGCTCCCGCTGCTCCGGCGCGGAGCTCTCCCGGGGCGGGGAGCTCTCCCTGGGCGCGGAGCTCTCCCAGGGCGCGGAGCTCTCCTTGCCGTCGCTCAGCTGCGGCGAGCCGAGGTGCAGCGAGTTGCCCCGCCAGCGCGCCCGGCCGCCGGCGGCCGCGGCATCGTCGCCGCCCGCGATGGCCGTGGTGCCGCCGTTCTCCAGAGTCACCAGCGCGATCTCCATGGGCAGCAGCAGCAGCGGCGGCGGCAGCGGGAGGCAGGCGCGTCTGAGGCGGCGGGCATGCTGCGCTCGCTCCGCGCTGCCGCCGCCGCCAGCTCCGCGCTGCCCGAGCCGCCGCCAGCTCCGCGCTGCCTGCCCTGCCGAGCCCCCACTGCCCCGCCCTGCCCTGCCCGAGACACCTCCCTCACTGCCCTTCCCTGCCCTCACTGCCCTGCCCTCACTGCCCTGCCCTCACTGCCCTGCCCTCACTGCCCTGCCCTGCCCGAGCCACCTCCCCTCACTGCCCTGGCCGGCCCTGCCCCGCGCTGCCCTGCCCCAGTCGCCTCCCCTCACTGCTCTGCCCTGACAGAGCCGCCTCCCCTCACGGCGCCGCCGAGCGCGGCCCAGCGCGGCCCGGGGGAGCCGCCCGGGGACCCGGATATGAACGAGCCATCATTATATTATGGTGGCTTGACGTCAAAGAGGATCCCTCCTGCTCCGCGCCCCCGCGCCGGCAGCGGCAGCATCCCCGGGGAGCCGGGATGCCGCTCCCCCCGCCCGCCGAGGGATGCGCTGGGGCAGCGGGGCCCGGCCGGGGGATGCCCACAGGTGTGCGGAGGTGTGGGAGGGAGGCCGGCAGAGCTGGGGCCGGGGGCTGGGGCTGCCCTCGGGGCCGGGGGCTGGGGCACAGCGCTCTCCAGGGGTTACGGAGCGGCCCCCGCCCGTGGGTTTGCTCGCTGAAGGGACTGCGCGCAGCGAGCGCTTCTGTTGCGAACCCCCGCGCACCTCTAGTGAAAATCGGAGCTGAAAGCCCCGGGGATTCCTGGCGCCTCTTGGCGTGTGCCCTCCCTCCTTCCCATTCCCCAGAGGAATAAAAACAATGGAAGGGATTGGTTTTTTTTTTTTTTTTTTTCCCAGCTTTGCGTTTTCTCTCCCTGCTCCTGCTCCCTCGAGTTTCTCACTGAATTAGTGCGGCTCCAAAAGGTGCTTCCCACGCCAGCAAACGATATTTCTGCCATGCTACTTTCTTGTTAACATTCACAAACACTTTCTCATTTGATGCATTCCTAAACCTGCATCCAAGGCTGAAATGTTCCAGTAGATGCACATTTTATTGGAGAGGAGCAAGTAGCTTTACACAATGACTTCAGTTACAATTCAGTAAAACTATCGATGCTAAGATCTTACTTTCTATATTCAAGCCATGAACTCATCCATTCTATTCAAGGTCTGCAGAGAAATACACTAAATAGGTATATAAATACTGTAGGCACATGTGCACCACTCCAGTCTTGTGGAGTGGTTTTCTAACAAAATTAAGTGTGACCATTTTCCCTTCCAGTTGGCATCACAGTGACATTTTTTCTTAAATTCTTACGTTACTACTCATAGCTCCATCAAACACTTTACCTAGATTTACTGTGACTGGTGGCTTTCCCTTAATTTAAAACATTACCTCTGTGTATGACACATGCCCAAAGATATTAAAAGCATGAATAGAAAATCATAATTGTATAAAAGTGTTTCTGTAAGTGGTGGCTTGCATTTTATTTCCAAGAACTGAGCACAGAGTTTCCAGCCTGTTTTGCCACCATGCCAGTGAAGTAAAGGACAGCTTTACTCACACAAGTAATTTCTAGAAGCAAAATTATGTAGAAGATAAGTTCTCCTTTGAAAAAACCAGCCCTTTGATTTACAGTTATTTAATGGGATAACATATTAAACCTGCAAAATGTGGGATAACTCCCTTTGGGACTAGCAAAACCCACGATAAACACAGACACACCACAGACACACCTGTGCACCCCAACAAGGAGTGGCTGATCTGCTACAATGCATATTAGGAATTACAACCAGAGAAGGGCTTGCACACTCAAAAACTATTCTGGTTTTCCTACTCTGTCAGCTCCTGTCGTGCAAGGCATCCTCCCTCAAAATATTGTCTCAAGAATAAAGCATTTATTCCAGGAGGAAACATCCTCAGACATCTGTGATGGTAAGTACCACACAGAGCAGAATAAAGTGTACAGAGGAGCAGTAACTTGCTGCCTCTCAGATGGTTGTATCCATTCTGCCATTCTTCCATCAATAGCAGGGGATACCTGGGAGGAACCACAGTGAATTTAAGTTCTAGTTCAAATTTCTAGCCTTTCCAAGTATCCAGTTGCAGTGTTCACATCCTGAATTTGAAGGCAGATGGGATTATCCTAAAGTTCAAAGAAAGACTTGCCCAAATTCGCCTGGATGAAAGCCTTGCAAAAAACCCTATGAAGAAAATGTACATTATAAATTGATAGATTGGAAATATGCATCTGCTTGTGCAGCACTTCAGTAACTTGTAGCTAGTTACTTTGCAGCTTTAAAAGCTCTCAGAATCTGTATGTGTGTCTGTGTGTGGGGGTACAAAAGAAGAGCAGAGAAAAGGGACAAGAGAAAGCGGGAGGATGATGTTAAAGGGGAAGGAACATCTACTCCAAGCAGGGAATTTAAAAGGACAATTTTTATTTAATAGCCTTCATTTTTTTTATCTCAATGTAAAGACCCTGAACACTGCTCTTGAAAGGCAGCAGAAAGCTAAGGTACTGGAGAGAAAGGATGACATGCAGACTAGGGAAGAACAGGGCTGAGGTGTGCTACAGGGACCCCAGGGTGACACGAGTGACTCCTTTTTTCCTTCTCCATGTGCTGACTAAATAGCGAGGTTGTGGCAGATGGTGAGGAAATCACCTGAAGCTGAGAGGAAACTGAAAGGGTTAAAGGCAAATCCGTGCCTCTTGGTTAATTCCTCGGCAGCCCAATCCCGGGCTGAGATGATTCAGGGCAGAGAGAGGCACTGCCACAGTCCCCAGGGGAGACCCCAGAGGAAAGGCTCGTATTTCCTGCCCAGGAGGATTAAGTACGAGGCCATTGACAAATCACAGTCAACATCTGGATGGGAGCACTCCATCTATCAAGCCCTAATCCATGAAGCTATTCATTAATGAATTCAGCACATTCACACTGTTCTATATATAGAGCTGGCTGATCTTTTTAAATGTTTGGCTTCTAGGTGATTTATATATGTATCAACAGATTTTTATTTTTTAGGTGAAGCAATCTACTGTATTCTGCTTTTGCTTGTTTAATTTGTTTAGAGTAATTATTTTGCCTTTGAAAAAACCCAAAAAACCACAGACATATTTTCTGCTAGTACATAAAAAATCCAATAGCTAAAACCCAACCATGTCCCTGCATTTTATATTGCTTTGCAATTTTAAGCCTAAGTTCCGCTGGAAACTTTCCATCACACAGGGATGGAAAAAACATTAAATAGTAATTGATTTTCTTTTCTGTATTTTGTTTTGATTAAAATGAGAATCCCTCTCATTTATCTTCAGAGGGAAAGTAAGCACTGAGTAAATGGTCTGGTTAATTCAAAAGTAATTTGATCAGAACATCCATAATTTACATTGACTGGAGCAGCAGGAAAGATGCTGAGCACTACCAGATATCAAGCTTATTCATTTCAGCAGCCTACTTACACTGTGCTTTACATCTTGTTCATGTAAACTGCTCTACAGACATCTAATGACCCACATTTTACAAGGGGGGACTTGCACACCACCTGCCCTCTAAAGTCATCTGTAAAGATTGCTCCAGCAAACACGGCTGTGGAGCTGAGCGTGCTGTTTTCCACACAGGAGCTGTGCCTGCCTCCTTCCAGAGCAGTCTGCAGCCTTTGTCACTGATATTGGGAGAACAGCATTTGGCCCAGATTTTCACAAATCCGTCTGCAACATGGTATTCTTAATTCATCCTCAAGGTTTGGACTCTACCAGACAGCATGAGCCATCCAAGCTTGCAATTTATAATTTCCATCCCTTTTGACTTTCAGTGCTTTGCTGTGGGCTAATCTTTAATTCCAGGGACTTGATCTTAGAGGGGAAATCCCATTCCATGCCTTTATTATCTGTTAAATTCCAGGAACACAGAGCTGTACTCTCAGGGGGTTTTTTTTGTTGTTGTTTTTTTGGTTTTTTGTTTTTTTGTCACAACAGGGTGGCCCAGGTGGACAGCTCCAACTGGGATAAGCTAATTTTAAAACAAGAGAATGAAGACAAGCAAGTGCAATCTGAAGGAGCCACTCAGCTATACCACTGCAGTTTTTTCTACACTGCCAGTGCAAATGCCCTCACAAATGAATTTTGCATGCATCGATGATTCTGTAACAGCTGTGCTCCATGACAGTGTCTGTTCCTGTATGGGAAATGTGGTGTTTATGGGCAAACTCAAATCCCTCCTAATCAGTCAACTGAAAATACTTCATTTTCATCCTGTGCCATCAAAGTCACACCAACAAAAAGCTTTTACTCATTCAAGATCAGGCCACTCATTCAGGCTGTGAGGAAGAGGGACAGGAATAAATCAAAAGTTTCATGTCTAGAACAGCAGCGTCTGATTTAGGTGATCTGTCACTTCAAGCTGTCAGGTGACAGATTTGTACTTTCATGTTGTGTTACCACCTATGTGGCCAGTGACACTCCAGAATCCATTGCTCTGTCACACACAGACACAAATTAGGCTGCATAGGCTGCCTTAAGAAAAAGCTAAATGGTGTGTTTACAAATTCATATATTTTAAAAGTGGAAAAGCATTGAGTGATCTCATTCAGATTTCGTGCTCATTTCTAATTTTTAAGCAGTCATGAATCAAGGAAAATCAAAATACATTATGCTTATTCTGGCATAAAATTATGAGTGAACTTAGTTACTACATTCTGAAAACATTGAAATAAGGGGAAACTGAGGTTGAATGCTACTCATGTATAGGAAGAAGAGCATTAGATTGATTTGTGAGCACAGATAATTTAGCCAGCTGCAACAAATGCTCTATCACGAAACTAGAGAGCCAAATGTACTGATGGTTTAAGCAGGAGAGGGCCATAAATGAATCATTAAGTGGACAGGAGTAATGAAACAGCTTTACTTGCACTGAGTCTTCAGGCTCTGGAGAGCCCCCAGGGGAAATCCTCTACAAGAATATGTTAGATACACAGCAGATCCTCTTCTTCTGTCTTTCCAAACAAAGGGAGGAATGAAGGACCCACCCAGGGATTTGCTAGCTAGAATTCTGAGAGAAGTAGAAGTCCAGTATGCAGAAGTGTCACTATTTATTTATTAATTAGCATGGAAAAATATTTAACAGGAAGAAAACCAGCTAGCATAGATGCAGTGATTCTCATTCTCACCAGTGACAATCAGAAGAGAGACTGCTCAAATCAAAGGAAGGACATTTATGATGTGTCCTTGGGACAGTGTGAACAAGTCCTTTGTGGCTGCGTGTGAAGGGGAGGAGGGTGAGTAATGGCAGAATATTGTTTTATCTTCCACGTGTGTGTGGAAGGGCTGAAGGAGAGGTTTGGAGTATGAGCACAGAGCAGTAAGGAACAAGTTGAATTTATTTTTTGTAGCCACTCAACTCCAGGGCACACAGGTTTTCTGGGGTACATCCATTTGCTTGGTTCAGGCTGGCTCCAGTCCTCTGGACAATCCCAGTGGAGTTGGACTTCTTAATATTTCAGGTGGATTTGGCTTGGCAATGGCAATGCACCATGTCACTAATTCCAACCCCCTCCTTCAACACCTTTGCATTTCACAAAGTACCACTGCTCTGTAATACCTGTTTTAATCAACTGAGCAGGATTCAATCAATAGTTACCACTTTGTTGTTTAATTAGGATTTTCAAAGCATTACCATATCAAAACTTTAAAAGTATTTAACAGTCTGAAGATGAATATAAGTGCCAAAATCTAGTTGTAATTGATTTAGAGAAAAAAAAAAAAAAAGACAATGAGTGATGTCTTAAAATCAATGGGGCTATGCAGCTTTGCATTACCCAGTGAATTGATTTTATACATTTTGTATTAATTCTAATACAATTAGGTAATAGAGGTGTTTGCTTATGGTGGTGTTAAACTCTTTAGGTTTGACAAAGAAGAAAAAATTTAAAATAATAGTATTAAAAATAATAACAAATTGGAGAAAATAAGTTATGAATAGGGAACAGCAATCTTTTGTTTCTAGTTCAATTATGGCATCTATAAGGAGTGATACGAAGTATCTTCATGCATTAAAATCCTCTATTGGTATGAGAGCAACCAAAACAAAATAAACATAAAAATGAGACATGGTGACACTTACTGCACTAGTTTCCTTTTAGGGTGAAAGTTCTAATAATGCCTTCTTTAGCTCCAGGACAGTGAAGACACCTGCCCAGCCAGACAACCTAATGTCCAATTTCCTTGCTGCTGATGCTAATCTGAAGTTAAACCATCAGGAGCACCCCAGGCCTAGCAGGAGCTCCTATAGCAGGGCAGGGTGGGATGCAGTGTGCAGCTGAGTGTGGATTCCTGGCTGCTGCTGCTACCTAGACATTGATTTCCAGCCTGGAGGCACATGACCCTGAGGTTGAGATAGTTTTGTGGATGCAGAGAAACCCTCTACAGCCTAAGAAGTGAGGCAGGGAGCTGTAGCTGGCTGCTAGACCTTGGACACTGAGTTAAAGATGGAAGGGAAAAAGACCTTATCTTGCAAATGACCCAAGGCTTGCTATACTGGTGACTCCTTGGTTTAGCTTGGCCTCAGTTAATTAAGTGTACTACTCAGTTCATTAATCCCTGAGTTTACATCATTCCTTCCTTCTCCCTAACCTGGGATATTTGAAGGCAAGGCATGAGCCTCACACACACTCCCCAGACACATTTTCTTCCTGAAAGCACATCACAAGCAGCAGAGAATGTGCACGCTCATCAGACTGTGCTCTCTGCTCCCTCTGATTTCCTTTAAGCCAGCTTTTCCTGCTTTCCCCTAATGTAGGTCCCATAGTAGAAGTGTAGGAAGAGAGCCAGGAGGCTGAGGCTGTAGAGGAAGACTGCAGTGTTGAAGCCATCAGGGAATGGGCACTCTGTGAAGAGGTTGTAGGAAGAATGAGCAGCAACGGCCACAAACTGGCACTGGAAGAGGTGGAAAAAAGAAGCAGCCAGATTAGGGACACCTCAGCTTGGCCATTGAGACCATCACAGCTATCACAACATCCTAGCAGTGTCCTCAACCCAGAGCATCACTGGCTTGTCTCTCCTGACATCCCTGGGAACCTGCCTTTCGAGCTCAGCAGTGTTTTCCCACCAGGAAAGATGCCCATCCAACATGGAGGTTTAACCAGCCCAGCCTCTCCTGCCCTTGGCCCTTTTCTCTGCCACAGAGATGTTGGAATATGGAGACTAAAGGTGGGAGATTCATCTTCCCCAGTGGTAATCAGGCTATTACACCCATAATTATTTTATTTTATTTTGCAGAAAGGAACTACAGATACTACTCTTATTCATTTAAATATTAAACAATAATTTTTCTTTTTTGCATTTTACTAAGTCACCTGTCTCAATACACTGAAGCAATGGCTTCTACCTACCAAAAAGCTATTAAATATTTTTTTCTGTGCTATAATTTGCATTACAAGTACCTTTTTATTTCATGCAATGCTTTCTTGTTCTGCTTTGCTTTGCAGACTAAGTTAGAATTCTGGAGCAGCCTTCACTGCACCACTATTTTACTCATATCCTCGTAACTGCATACTTTTGGTTTGCAAAGCCTCTCTTTAAGTGGAAAAAACTCTCCTACAACCATTGTCCTTGTCTGGACCATTGCATTTACGCTGTATCTTTGAAAAAACACAGGGTTTTCTGGATTTGTAATTTCGTCAGACACGAGGGAAAGAAAATCCAAAAGGGTTTTCTAGAGAAAGCATAATATTCATATATTTCTCTTAAACTTGCCTGTTTGCCTGCCATTAGAGACACCCTTCCTTCTGAAGGAACTGAATCAAAGCTCCTCAGCCTGCTGCCCTATCAATAATCCAAAGTTTCCCTGAATCACTGCCCCCACTTCTCCACACCAAGCTCTGTTTTCAGTGCTCCTTATATAACATAAACAGGAGGAATCCAATTGTTAATTTTTCTCTCCCCTTCCCATTACAAAGCTGTGGATAATTAGGTTGATATGGTCACTGAAGGCCTCCAACAGTCTTGTGGAAGCAGCATTTGAAGCAGGTCACCCATGGCTCCACCTCTCAGAGTGGCACAGGAGGGCACTGGGGACGTGCTGCTCTCCATGGGCAGCAAACAGAGATTGAGCCAGTGAGGTGACAGACAGCAGGGCCATCACACCTGGCCCAGGGGAGGGCAGGGAAGGACACCTGGAGCTCATTACCAGCTGCAGGATGGTCAGGTAACGCTTCCACCACAGGTGCCGGCGCATCCGCGGTCCCAGGCTGGCCAGGGCGTAGTAGCCATACATGAAGATGTGGACAAAGGAGTTCAGCATCCCAATGAAGAAGGCTGAGGGGTGAAGGAGTGAGGGTGAACAAGGCACATGACCCATTCCAGACTAACCCTGTGAAAAGCTCACAGCCACTATGGTGGTGCTTCCAAAACACATCACACTCACCCCTGGGCATGAACATTACACCCAGGCTCTGCCATGGAAACACATCAGCTTCTCCCTTCCTTCAGCAGCCAGAATCCTTGCATGGGTTGGGTGGAAGGGACATTAAAGGCCATTAGCTCCTAGTGCCCATCTCCCACCAGAGCTGCCCTGAGCCCCATCCAATCTGGCCTTGAGCACTGCCAGGGTAGGGGCATCCACAATATATCCAATCCCATACCAAGTGTTCAGAGGAGAGACTTTGGTTGTCTGACCCAAGCATTTCACACCATTCTGGTGTCAAGACCATGTAGCCAAAATGACTTCCCAAAAAAGAATGCCCCAGTATTTTGTATAGGGCCCACCTGGAGTGGCTTAGTGCCCAGATGCTTCTCTTCCAGTTGAGCAAAAAGGGGCAGTGTTCTGGATATAGCCCAGAAATGGGCACAGCCAGGGCAGGAGACAGAGCCAGAACCTGGGCTGCTGCCCCAGGGCCTCTGAATGAGGAGGGAGGGAGCACTGCTCTGGGAGCAGATGTATATAGACCTTCTGCAGGATGTTATTTTTTCTGATGGACCCACTCTGATGGCACAGAGGGTGAGGCAGTGAACATGGCAGCCTAAATAGCCCCAAGGTCTGAGCAGATGGGATCATCTGAAATGCACATGCTTTTTCTCACCTTTGGAAGCAGGTGAGCTTCCTACCTGCTAGTCAGCCCATCTGCACTGTTAATGCTACCTCCACAGCCCCAAAAAAACATGAGAAACACAGGGTTTTCTTGCAGCAGCATTTCTTACAAGCATACCTTGTCCTCCAGGCACATATTTGACCCCTGACCACCAGTTGAAGAGCATAGAGCCATGATGGTACACGTGCAGAAAAGTCACCTGCTCTTGTTTCTTGCGCAGAATTAAGAAAACCTGAAAGAAGCCAGGCAAAGGAAAACCTTGAGTCGATGTGGTTAGACAAAAATTTCACAGTAAAAAGTTATAAAAATAGCTAATGATGAGTGTGAATCTCCCAAACCCATTTCCTCTGCTATTGACAAAAACTGGTGAAACATAATAGAACTTACAGGGGGAAGTGGAAGACAGAATTTCTTCCACAAAGCCCCAAATATTTTTATGTCTGGATTCAGGGCCCAAAGTCCAAAGAGGACACATCTGAGACTCTGACTGAGCTTCCATGCAATTCACAGCTAATTGGGTCTGCTTCTTTTCAGGACATAGGTTGTGTATTTACTGCTACCAGACAATAACCCACAGAAAAAAACCCACTGTGTTGAATGGCCAAACCCTCCTGGAATTTGCATTAGTAAAGAGAATGGTTTTGCCAGATGAATGTGTGTCAGGTCACTGTATTTCACCATGCACATGCACACACACACCAAAAACTGAATGTGCTTTTCAGGCACTCAGGACTAGCAAAAATCTGATTTTGGTGCTGATGCAAACAGAGAGGGGATTGGCCAAACCCCTGTCAATAAGCCTAGGGAGGATCCACATTTTTATTCGGATTTTGGTGGGTTGTCAACTTACACCCCAAAGAGCTGTGAAGTTTTGGGCTAGGACACAGCTTTGTTCTGCTGGCCTTGTGCAGTCACTTAGCTCATTTACAGTGCAGGAGGAGACCTGAAGACAAGCTATAAAGAGGTGGGCTTTCAATTCCCCCAGGACAGAAACCTTTAGCACACAGCTCCCTGATAATCCATGGCAGCAGAGATGCCAGGACTTGTCCACTTGCAGCTCCTTTTCTGCCCCACTGTCAATCAGCCAGGCTATAGCAGAACCCGTGTGGCACCAGCAGCTAAAATTTTGGGGGCCAACCTGGCAGCAGCCAGGTTAAAACCTCTCCCCTAGCGCTGTGCCCAGCCTCAGGAAGGTGCTGGGGATGGAGACAGGCAGAGAATCAATACAGGATCAACCCAGGACATCAGTTCTGGCCCACTGCCCCTTTCTGACAAGGAAATATCTGTTTCCCGCTGAGGAGATGAGCTTCCTTACCGTATCCAGCAGCTCGATGACTTTGGAGAAGAAGAACCACCAACACACTCTTGCCATCTGCTGGGCAGCACAAGGCACGGCGGTTAGAGCTTTACCCAAAATCACATTTTCAACCACGCCGTATCCCTGCCCACCCAGGGTCTGCAGAAAGGGGAGGAATTTTTTTTTTTTTTTGGCTTTTTTTTTGTTTGGGTTTTTTTTTTTTTTTTTTTTTTTGGGGCGGGGGGGGGGTTTGTTGATTTTTAAAATTTTTTTTGTTTTGTTTTGTTTTTTTTTCCAGATGGCTAGATTCCAAAAAACTGAAAAGTTAGTATGATGCATGCATCTGTTCAAAGCAAGGCACTGTAACTCCAAATTCAAAAAGGAAAAAACTAATGCAGCATTTTTGGAAAGCTGATGCTGGTGGGACCCAACCCGCTGTGATGACCAAGGAATAGTTTTAGG
Organism: Muscicapa striata striata; assembly: GCA_030060385.1. NCBI lineage: Eukaryota > Metazoa > Chordata > Aves > Passeriformes > Muscicapidae > Muscicapa > Muscicapa striata. The sequence goes on from JAREIS010000019.1 coordinate 3,463,538, forward strand.
CAAAGCCCTCTGCTCAAAGAAGTGTTGAGTGAGACTTCTGTCATGCAAGGCAGAGGATATAAAAATTGGTTTTCTTGTTGGAAGCGATCACCCAGAACTTTTATAATCCATGTGAAGAATCACATCTATTTCAGAGGTAATTTGCAATATTGATACTTCAGCTGGTAAGATCACCCTCTGTGCAGTGATCAAAGAGCAAACTTAGATGGCTGGGTGGACTGAGATGATTAATTTTAGAGAACTAAAGCAAAGTGCACCAACTGTTGAAGTGGACAATTTAATGGAATAGATTTCCAAGCAACAACAAACTAGAGTCAAAGCCTTCTTAGCCATGCAAATTGCTATTTATGTGCAAAATAATCTGCATAGGCATGGAGGGGCAGGGCCTAAGGCAAGCCTTCTCCAGAACTGTACCCTCATTCCCAGCTCACTCCGGCTGTAATCCACTGGCTGGCACAGGTAGCTGTAGTTGGCCATGACTGAAGTGACCAGAAACTGAAACAAACAAAAAGCAAATAGAAATCAATTTCCTGTTCAATGCCATCCGTTACAAAAAATATGGGCATATCAATGCTAAGGTAGTAGGGTTTCAGTATTATAGTTACTGATAAAAAAATCCATGAACAAATAGTAAAATACCTAAAAGAAAATACTTCACATCTTGGTTGGAATATAAAAAAAAAAAAAAGCAAATTTGGCCTAGGAAGATTTGTAACTCTTTGTGTAATCACTGGAGGGCTCAAAACTAATTCAGCAAGAATAGTGAATTCTAGGCTTCTGCATCTCTCTCAGAGACTCTGTTCTTTGCAAAGATCACAGACTGTTCTGTTTTGGTTGGTTACATTTGCCTGTTCACTGGAAAACAAAAACAAAAACAAAAACAAAAACAAAAACAAAAAAAAAAAAATGGACCAAGTACCCAGTATAACTGAACAATCCAGCACAGAAAAGGAATTTTCACACCTGTCCTCAGATAGAGCAGCATTTGTTCAAAAAAAGCAAAAGCACTTTGGGTTAATGTAACACTTGTGATACACATTAAAGGGCATAATTGTTGGCATCAGACTGTTTTTGAAACCTATTTGGCCATGTTTTCAGTGGCCTACATAAACTAGGGGGGACATGCTTGTGGAAAGACTTATGCATTTAAGAACAAGCAGAAAAAAATGTCCTTTACACTCTCAGCATCAGGAAGACAGAGAGTGCTTGGCACTCCTGGAGAGAACTGCCAAAAACCAAAGAGAGAACTTTGGAAAACCATAGAATGCTAAGGGGTTGGAAGGGAGCTTAAAGATCATCTAGTCCCAGCCCCCTGCCTTGGGCAGGGACACCTTTCACTATCCCAGTGGTTCTCATCCTCAGAGATGGATCCATCACCTGCCAGACTGGAGGCGAAATGAGGCTGTTCCACATCCTGCACACACTCTGTGCCTAATGGGGAGATCTGAACTTGCAATCCATTCACTCAGGATGAATGAAACCCTGTATTAATTTCACGAAGGGCAGGAGGATAGAGGAATGGGAGGAAATCAGGTACAGCAGGACAATGCTGCTCCTCTTGTGGCAAAACGGGGACATGTCCACTCCCTTCAGCAGAATCCATCAGCAACAGCTGGAACCTGGAGTTCTGCAATTCAAACCCTGCTAGGAGCCAGTCCTGCCTGCTCACCTCGTAGAACATGTAGCTGGAGAGTGCCACCATGGCCAGGTTGTAGGCGAGCAGCGGAGCCCGCAGCTGCAGCCGCCGCCGCCGCCGCATGCAGCGCGGCCCCAGGGCCACCAGCAGGACGTAGGAGCTGAACACCAGGGTGACAGGAACTGGGGAATAGACCAGTGGCCACGGGTCTGTCCTTGGATCTGGGAAGAAAAAGCACACAGCCACAGCTGGCACCTCCACACAGCACAGGGAGGATGTATTTAATTGTGTTTAATTAGTTCCCGTCAGCGCGCTTGCTGGCAGAAAGAATTTTGGTGTCTCTGTGTCTTTGCAAAGCTGCACCTCAGTCCTGCTCTGACTCTGCCAAAAGGCTTCAGCACAAAGGTTTAAGCCCAGGTTTTGGGTATGGGCTGCAGGACTGGAAGGCAGATCTTTCCTGGGATGAGCTGGAGCCTTCCCTGGGTGAAAGGAGCGATCCCAGACACTGTGCAGGGAGGCACAGGAGCAGCCAAAGCAACAGTGGCTCTTCAGGAGTGTAAATCTTTACAGCTAAATAATAAATGTGTTTCAATCACTGGTGTTATTTCCTTACAATCCTGAGGACATCTGAAATTCTGCACTCCTTCATTTTTATACCTGCTGTCTTAAAAAGCACGAATTCACTGGGAAGTGCCAAAATACTCATCCCTGCTGAAACAGCTCTTTGGTCCTACAGCAAAGGGAAACAACAGATTTTCTGTCATGCCACCTGCTCCTAATCCTGCTATCACCCAGGATATGTTATATCAGCAAAAACATCCCAGGTGCCATTCATGCTTTCCTTTCCTGCTCCCAGTGTGATCAGTACTGTCAGACTCCTTCATTTTTTTGTAAATGCCACACCAGTCTGGACAACACTGTTAGTCCCTCACCCTTCTAAACCTCCCAGTTCTTTATGATGGCTGTTATGGGCTGGGTCAGGAGCTCTTTGATATTCCATTTCTGGATTTAGCAGTTTGTCAGAAGTCCTGAATTCCAGTTTACACTCTCTTGTGAAATTTAAGTCCTGAAACATTTACTGAGCATTATGTAAAGTCTGAGCATTATGCCCCATGTCCTCCTCCTGCCAAAGCTGTCATGCAAGCCTGCTGTTCTACCTTCATGGCAATTTGTGGCTTTTCTTTACATCCAGAAATACAACAGAGCCCTTTGGGACCAAGCTGAGCCTCTAACTACTGAAGATCTGATGTCTCCTCACTGCAAGGTGTCAAATCTCAGGCACTGAGGAGTGGTTACTGCCAATATTTCATTTGATAACAGGTTTTACTGGCATCACAAAAAAGTTTAAACCCCAAAGTATTAACTCTTTAGTCAACTAAACTTTAACATGACACATCAATATGCAGTTAAAAAAATAACTTCCTTTAGTATTCCAGGCAATCCCAAGCATTTATTGCTTGTAGTCCTGTCAGAGCCCAATGGAAAATCCTCCATCCTTTATTCCTTGCTGTGATTCAATGGGAGGGTGTTGTTTCCTGGGATGTTTCAAGACTTGAGGGAAGTTTGTGATCATGGAGAAGGAAAAGTAGAAATCTGCCTAGTGAAGAACATGTGGGCTAGTATAAGGATCACATTCCTTCTAGGTTTGGTTTTCCTACCTCCACTTTCAAGAATCCAGTTGTAGAATTCCTGAGTTTTCTGCCAAGTTGAAGCCATCCCAAATTCTGGAAAGAAATTAACTTGACTGAGCCTACAATGAGGAGGCTCTTTAGACAAAGGCTCAGGACTACAGCTAATGAAAGGACAATAGTTAGATTTCTGAAAACTTAACTTTTAGATCTTTGAAAAAGGAAGAGACATCCCCTCCCCACCCCAATGGTTAGCTACTTAACTCCCAGATTTTATTTATTTATAAATTTAAATAATTTACTATTTAATTTCCAGATTTTGATACTTCATGGGGGTTTCACCTCTAAAATGTGCTCTGAGCAGCTGCATGTGATCTGTCAGAGCCAGGAGGGAACTGCCAGTACCACTGGAAAATCAGTCACGTGGCATTTTTTCCTAAAGTAGTGTGGGCACAACATTCACGTGAGGACTCACACCAGGTGTCATAACTGCATCTTTCTGCAGGTATTATTGGATATTCCCTGTGCTGGAAGGCAGGAAGGGATTCATTCAGCACTGCAGAGGTGTAAACAGAGCTGGTTATTTGGTTTTCTGAGGCCCCAGTTTATACATTAATTTTGTTTTACCTGTATGAATTCTGTTATATAGTATATAAAGTAGAATGCTCATATATATAATGATGATCCTCCTCTTCCCTTCTTTCCTTTAGCAGGGAGATGTTTTCAATGGCACGTGGAAGTTCTCCTAGAAAACACTTTTCTACAGTTAATTTCAACAGCTTGAACTACCTGATCCAGTTCACTCCATCAGCAAGCACACAGGACCAGCATCCTCTCAGTTTCTTCTCCTGCTGGCATTGAGAAAATCACATTTTCTCCTTCGACTCCTCCTCAAAGACATGCCCAACATTGTGTCAGTGATAGACACCCCCAAATTTCTCTCCTGCAGTTAATCCTTGCAGTCAGGCCCCTTTTTGGGCTGTTCCTGTGACACAAACCCCTGAGAGGTGTCCCACCCACCCTGACACAGAGCCACATGCCCTTGTAATCCGGGCGGGCTGTGCCAGCACCCAGATTAGCCGGTGATGATCAGCTGGCTCAGAGTCAATCCCGCAGGGATTCCACACGGTTCCATGACCCCAAACACTCGCCTTCCTCCCCTCGCCAGGGCAGGGAAGGGGCAGGGAGGAGGAGCAGACTCACCGCAGCAGCGCAGCTGGCTCCGAGCATCCCGTTCTTCTCCAGATGTGCCCCGAGCGCAGCTACAGCCGGCAAAACAAGGCGCTGCACACCGTGCTCAGCTTTCCTCTCTCAGGGGAGGTGAGTACATCACCTGCTAGGCTCTCCCGCAGCCGTCGTGGATCTCCACGCCTTCTTCTTCAGCCTCCCAAAGTGCGGCGGCCACCAAAGATCCCCGGGGCTGGCGGGCGGCACCCGGGGCTGTGCGCGCCTTGGCCGGAGCAGAGCTTACATCACATTCTCCTCCCCCGCCCTCGCTGCCTCTCCCCACGGGCTTTATCAGATTAGGGGACTGGAAAGGAGAGGGAAACCGGTGCAGAAGAGGGCTGGGATTCCACAGGAGTGAACCTCTGACCTTTGGTGTCACGCCCGGCCAAGTGGGAAGCGGGCCAGCGTTTCTTCTGCAGTTTCTCCAGGACATGCCACGACAGCTTTGGAGATGGGGGAAGGCGAGGGATCGCGGCTGGAAGCCAGGCTGTTTGGAGCTCTCCTTCAGACCAGCACGAGGGGATGCCAGCAAGCCTTTTGTGTGCCCAAAATAGGTCCAGATAGGTCCAAAATAGGGCAGAGAACAGTGGGGACACTCCACTCGCTCACTTACTCACTCACTCACTCACTCACTCACTCACTCACTCACTCACAGCAGGGAAAACTCAGCTGGAGTCACCCCTCATACCCAGCCTGTGTCCCCGGGGGAGTCCCATTCACCTTTTTAAATGAGACAGGAAAATTCGTGGGACAGTGATACCAAGTGATGTCCAGCAACTGCATCAAGGGGAAATGCAGAGAGCTGCAGTGATCCAGCCCCATGTGGGGGCAGCAATGCAGAACCAGGACCCTGCACCCCCACCCTCCAAGAAACAGCCCAAAGCTAAGTGATGGGGTTTAGCTTGGTCACCTGGGATGTGGAAAAGTCCTCTCCTTTTCCCAGTGGGCACAGATTGTTAGCAACCTCCAAATAAAATAGAGGGTTGCACCATATCTCATGGCATTGCATTGTGTCTGTCACCAGCCCCATGACAAACCTTTCTGAAGGGCAAAGCACCAAAGATTAGCTTCTCAAAGCAGCTTTAGGAATTAGGCATATCATGTGCTGGGAGTTTTTCATTGGAACACATCACATGCTGCTGCTGCTGCTGGACAGCTACTGCCTGTCTGTGATTTATGGAAACCATGAAAGGATTTAAACAAATATTTTTGGGAAAAGTGATTTAGGATGAAGGTTTTGAATTTGGGGGGCAAGGGGGTTAGAAAGGCAATCGAGTTTAGAAGAAGGTTTGACTGACCTTTGATATCATATTGGGTTTTTTGCTGACCCAGGGTCAGGGAGACAATTATAGTAAACTTTACACACTTTTTGTTTTGTTTTGTTTTGTTTTGTTTTGTTTTGTTTTGTTGTTTGGGGTTTTTTTTTTTTTTTTTTTTCAGAGCTTCCTATAAAGACCTTTCCCTGAAGTTTTCTAATTGCTCATGAACCAGCAGGTTTCATTTCTATATTTTTGGTGCCCCAGTCCTAAAAGAGGTTCAATGATTTATCTGTGTGAATCAATGGAAGTGATAAATCAGACCAGTCCTTTTGTACTTCTCACATGTAGATGGGACTATATTTTGTTATATCTATCTGGTAATTTAAGCAATATTTGTTGAGCTGTTTATATTGATGTATAAGACTCGGAATTACAGACACGAAACTTTTCCATCAAGTTTTTTATCCTGGTGAAAAAGCATCACTTGCAGTGAATTTTCACAAATTTCATTTGTGGCAAAATATTCCATTGTTCACATAAACTGGATTTTTTTTTTTTTTTTTAATGCCATGAAACATATTTTATTTTTTTAAAACCTTCCCTGTTCCTGAAGTATTCCCGGTGGTGCTGTTGCAGATGTTCCCTAGCAAGGCTGGCAGATGGAGAGATGTCATCAGTAATGTGGTACTTTTACACTCCAGGAATGGGTGTCCTTTGATGGATTTCAGTGCAACTGAGAGGGCAGCTCTGCAGGCACCACACACAAAAGCCTCAGGGCTTTCACTTGCAGCAAGAACTCAGTAGAAAAATAACCCCCAGCATTGCTCCTTTGCTGGAATAGTATTAGGGGAGCTGTGAATGCCAAAGTGAATTGGGTTTTTCATTCAGTGATTTGGCAAGAAAGAAGGGGATTACAGGGACATGACTGACAGGCACAGTAATAAGGAACTCAGTTATGCAGAGTGTGTGACAGCTCAGATGACTCCATCAGAGATTTAAAAATATTTTAACTAATGAAAAACCTGGCTATCTCCTGCAGAGTTTAGAGGTGGTTGCCACAAAATCATTATGAATAGCAAATACCAGCAGTAAAACAATCCTGGGGGCTTCTAGACCGTGTAGCTTTTGCTCTTTGGTCCTATGATTTCTTGGCTTTGAACCAGAGCTGTACTAAAAGCACAAATTACCAAAGGAGACCTGTTTAAATGCTTGAGAAAGACAAGGAGCAGGGAGCCACCCACGTCTGGATACACAGGCTACATCCTTGTGCTGCTCTGAGCCCCACAGCAGACTTGGCTGATTACAGAATCACAGAATGGATTGGATTGGAAGGGTCCTTAAAGATCATCCAGTTCTACCCCCTGCCATGGGCAGGGACACCTTCCACTGTCCCAGGCTCCTCAGAGCCCCATCCAGCCTGGCCTGGGACACTGCCAGGGATGGGGCAGCCACAGCTGCTCTGGGCACCCTGTGCCAGGGCCTCCCCACCCTCACAGGGAACAATTCCTTCCCAATATCCAATCTAACCCTGCTCTGTGTCAGTGTGAAGCCATTCCCCTTGTCCTGTCACTCCAGCCCTTGTCAAGAGTCTCTCTCCATCTTTCCTGTGGCTCCCTTCAGGCACTGCAAGGCCACAATGAGGTCACCCCAAAACCTGCTATTCCCCAGGGAGAAGAAGGAGAAGAAGATCTTTAAGGTCCCTTCCAACCCAAACCATTCAGTGACTCTCTGATCCCTTCTTCAGCAGAACACACCTTCAAGTGATATCACCAACCTGCTCAAATCAACAAACCACCAAATAATAGCAGGAATTTCAAGCTGAGTCACAGAATATCTAACCTCTTCAGGCACCACAACCTTAGCTACCAGCACACTCCTAAAGATTTGTTGTGGCCAGATAACTTCTCAAACTTGCACAAAGTTGGCCCTTGGAATTCCTGAATGGTGTCAAATTCACTTCCTGTGCAATTCAAGTGGATCAAACTCCTCAAGAGTTTGATGCATGCAGATATTCAGACATAGTGTTTTATATACAGATAATAAAAATTACTTGTAATTTATGTACGGAACTGACTTCAATGAGAGGTAAATATCAGAGCTGAGGATGTCACAGAACAGGAAGGAAGGTGACAAACCCACAAATCTCTTACTCAGCTCATATCTACATCTGCACTCTTGCTAAACAAGCTGCTTATGGGATAACACATTTATGAGTCAGGAGAAGTTCAAAGATTCTATCTGCACTTCCAGCAGGTGAAGCACTACCTTGCTCCTTGGCAAGAGTGTGCCCCAGAGCAAGCCCTGAACTCCTGAAATGGTATCTTTGTGAATATATTGCCAAGGAGGTGTCATCTCCCCTAATCCAAGTTTTTTAACAACCAGCTCTCAATAAAGGTTTTTTAACCTCAGCTCTCAATTGCAACAGAAACACATGACAGCTGGTTTTATGAGTGCTCTCTTAACAATAATAGATGTTTTTACAGCAATTGAATTTCCCAAAGAATAATAATTGAATGGCTGAGTTAGTTTTGCTAATATGCAATTACCAGCTTATATATGTTTCTAGGAATTATGGTGGTTTCAGGTGACAATCACTAAAACACACTGAAAACCTCACCAAACTTTCCACTACATCTGTGTCTAATTTTTCTTGTGCATGAAAAAATCCAAACTCACATCGATTTAGAGCAAAAAGAAGCCCTAAAGAGGCACAGTGAAGCAGTTGAAGATGCTTCTGGCACAGGGATTCTGTTTCTTGATTGCCTCCCTTATGCACCATGCAACAAATTGCACGGACCTTGAAAGGTTTGGAAGAATTACAGGAAAGGATTTTTGGCAGAGGTACTGAGCAGCCTGTCTCTATGCATAGGACTGGGAGATTGCACCAACTCTTGTGTAAATTACAATCTTAAACTCCAGTATTTTAATTTTACCAGCATAGATTTTTCAGTTTAATTAATCCATGGGGGTCTCAATAAATTCATTCAGGCTCTCCTTCCCAGAGCTGTAAAGGAGAAGGAAACCTTGTCTGTCCCACAGGAGTGTGGTGGAGGTGACCTGCAGTGAGTGGAGAGCCAAATCTGCCATGTTCCACCTATCTGGGTGCAAACTAGGGTACTTCTGGCTCTGTCTTTGTGACCTTGGGCCAGTAATTTCAAGTGTGAATCATCAAGCAAAAGCCCTAAATTTAGTATCTACACCTAATGAACTTCTGCAAGGCTTAAGGAGTTCTAAGGGCTGATCCAGCTGCCCACAGAGAGGAATGTGCTGACATTTAGGGTGCCCCAAAGTATCTCATCTGGGCTCCCACTGTTCTGGCAGGCAAAGGATTCCTGCAAGTTCTGTGCCATATCTGTGAGATCCACGTGGATATCAGAGCTATCTTAAGGCATCTCCAGTGGCACTGGGCACCTACCTATGTGCAGGCATCTGAATTGAGTCCTCTTTGCTTCTAGACCCACCTTTTGTCAGCCTTGCCTGCTCACTTGATCAGTTCTTTGAGATAAGAACCTTCTCTCGTGATGTACTTTTGTGACCAAGCATCAGTCTTGGCTGTGGCAGCCTGAAACAGCCCTGTCTCCAAAAATGCATTCCCAAGTTACTCCTAGGCCTAGAGAACTCAGAAACCCTTGACTTTCATCTCAAAATCTGCTGTCTTTAAAGCATGTCTTGAATCAGTGTTATTTCAAAGTTGCACTATGACTGGCAAGGAGAAGGGATTTAATGCTGATCCCAAGCATTATCCAAAAACCTCCCAGAAATGAGCTTAAAATTATGCATTGATCAATTGGTCTTACAAAAACAAACAAAAAAAAAAAAAAAAAAAAAAACAAAAAAAACAAACAAACAGAAACAAACAAAAAACAAACACCAAAAAAACCAAAAAAACCAAACCAAAACAAACAAACAAACAAACCCAAAAACAAAACAAAAAGCAAAAACCAAACAAACCAAAACCCAAATCTTAGGAATCATGGTAGCAACAAGGTTTTTATGACCTTGATCTTGACATAAAAGGAGTGAGAAGCCAAAAGGAAGAGAAGGTGATGAGCCTTCATTTAGACATCCAAGGGATACCAGGAATATTGTTCTAGTCCTAGAGCTCTACAAAGAACACAGAACAAACCTGATTGTCCAAGGGGTCCAATAGAAGCAGCTTGTGGATCTCTAAACCCAGACCTCATGGCATTTCCAATGTGCTGGAGCCATGGGTAGAGCACAGATTTAATTCCTGCTGTAATTAGTGCAGTACCCACATAATGAGAGTGCAGTGCTGATGACTGCTGTCTCTTGTTTTCCCATTGGAAATCAAGGGAATACAAACCTCCATATACCTGTCTCTTGGTAATATTTGAATGTTTCAGTGTTTCTGAGAACTTTCCTCTTCCATTTCACTCCCACACAAACGACCAACAGCACTGAGCTGAGAAATTAACTCTGACCATCTGTTCCTATCAAAGGGAGAGCACATAATAGAAATTGCCACTGAATATCCACTGCCACTGGAGAAGGGATTATTTTTCCTTTTTTTTTCTGTTTTTCCCCTCTAGTTTCTGATATTCCTCTGCTATGTGCACTCAACTGATCAAACATGCCAGTCATACCAGATGCTAATTCAGAAGCTGAAGAGAGACATTAAATGGTGCACAAACATCGTGCAGGCCACCTGCAAATGACTGGGGTTCACACTACAGGAAAAAGAATGCTCTTGTAGTTGAAATGCTGCTGTTGAGAGAAAATAATGTGCATTCTGTTTTTAAAATCAGATGCTCTGAATTACCACACCAACATGTGTTAGCTTCATGGGGATTCTGGAAGTCTAAGACAACTCTTCCTTTTTTGTTTTTTGTTTGCCTGACAGATACCCATGTCATCCTCTCTCTGCAAAGATGTGTCCACCAAATTAAACTTACCTGGATCCCTCTGTGATGGTACTGTGTTTTCATCCCCTTCTGTTCCTGCCCTACACCTGGAGAAACCTCCCAACAGAAATTAGTATGGCTCCTCTTCATCATCCAACCTTTCACCCTGATTGTGCCTGCAAATCACTGACATGTGGTCATCCTGTGAGTATCCCCAGCTCTTTCCACTTGACCTTTTATTCCCATTTTGTCTGCTCCTGCCATTCTCCTGTGCCTGCAAAGCACTGGATCGTGTCTAACATGCAGATTGCAGGCTCTGCAGAGTCTCATTCCCTGTGCAGCGACTACCAAAGTATTTATGGCAGCAATAAAAATTGAGGATGCAAAATCCTCTTTCCTCCTCTTATGATCTGGTACATCTGCTCCCAGTGATCTGGAAGCCAAATAGAGCAGATATTTATAGGAGCCAGAAAATGAGCAGTTCAACTTTCCAACTTCCAATGGTGGATTTTGGAGCCAATAGGCAGCACAGAGTGTTCTGATCTCTGTCCTTTAAAGCAAGTACTGTGTGGAGAACAGCAGACACCTTCCTGAAATTGCTTTATATTTACAATAACAAAAAAGATTCCATTTTTTCATGGTCCATTCTGAATCCCTATCTATGTGTGAAATAGAAGATTTCACCTTGAGTTAAAGTAACTCATGACAAAAGGCAGTTACATGAAATCCTTACTGAGGCAACAAACTCCTCCACACATCAAAAAATGGCAACATCTCTACTGGGAGGGACTTTGGCTGGATTTTATGCATTGCTCTCAAAGTAATGAACACTGTGTTCAAGTCCTCAAGGCCAGGTTTTGCTCAGGGACTCTCAGCAACCTGGGATAGAGGAAGGTGTCCCTGCCCAAGGCAAGAGGTTGGAACTGGATGATCTTTAAGGTCCCTTCCAACCCAAACCATTTTGGGATTCTCTGAAAACAGCGTGGGTGATTCACTGGAGAAAAACTGCCATTCTCCCTCCATTTATTGCAGAAAAAGAATGTGCTTGGGACTCCTCCAGTTCAGATTCCTTGGGCCTGTGGTGAATCAGTCAATAACAGAAGGGCCATACACAGCCAAACAGCTGCAGAGCTGCATCATGAAAGTGGCATGACTCCTTTGCAACTCCCTGAGGCATTATGAGGTTTAATTACTGTTTTATTCTTAGGGATCCTTGCAGAAAGACCATCTGTTCATGGCAAGTACTGTTAATATCATTGCTGCTGCTGGCAAGTACAGTCCTGGTAAAGGTGGCAATAAATGAGCCAGAGTAACATGCAGGAATTCCTTCTCCTCCTGTTTTCCACTTCCCTGGAACTGCATTATGTACCAGGAAAAGTTAACCTGCCCTACAGGGACAGGTCTTGTCATAATTGCAGGCTACAGGCCAAATCCTGAGGGATGATGTAGACTTCATTCTTCCTTCTCATCTTGACTACTGTGAGAAGTTTGGAACTGATCTCTTTGGGATTGTACATGCTGCTTTGTGGGTTAGTCCTTGTTGCCCTGCAGTGCTTTTGAGACAGAATCTTCTACACACCAGTGTGGGAAAAACACAATTATAGAGTATCCTCCTAGCTGGAAGACAACAAACCACCCTTCTGAGAAGAAAACACTGATCACTGCCACAGGAGGCACAATGGAGCACAGAGCAGGCAATGACCTTGGAAAAAACACCTGATTCTCAGTATGCAGGTCACATACCCCTGTCTCATCTGTTTATTAAAAAAATGGAGGGTGCACAATGTGTCTTCATCTGTCTTACAGCAGATGAAGGATGCCTTTTAATGACTTTCTGTCAGGAGGAGATTTAGACAATTAAGATAGGATGACCCTGTAGCTAGCAAGCCCCAAACTAATGATATAAAGAAAGCAGATGGGAAAAAGAAAAGGAGTCTCCTTTAGCAAAAAAAAAAAAAAAAAAAAAAAAAAAAAAAAAAAGTCTACATGGCTCATGGGCTTCCTTAAGACTACAGAGATTGTGCACTGAAATTAGGATGATTTGCTAAATTAGTTATAGTAAACTATAAGGGGCTGATAGTTCCATCTCTGTGCTAGGTAGGTAAGGAAGAAGATTTAAAGGGAGATTTGGAGGTTTCTTGCTGCACCCCCAAAAGCATCTCCAAAGGCATCCATTTAGGGCTCTGCTGAGTGCCAGCACAGGCACAAACCAGGCTGGTTTGTGCAGTGCCAGAATTGCCCTCCACACAATTCACCAACAGATCCCCCCTACCTGCTTACTAAAGTATTCACTTCAGGATTTCACAGCCTCACCTGCCCAGCCCCTTCCCCAGGAGCAATGTCTCAGCCAAAATGCAGCTGCCACCAGTACAAGGTGATGAGAGAAGGGTCTCATGTCACACCTGAGAGCTCTCAGTGGTATCCTGGGGAGCTGGTGACACTCCCCTAACACTGTGGGAGGGTGCAGCAAGGCTTCCAACCCATGAATGGCTCAAAAAGAGGAATTTCTCATAAAGAGGACAGACCAGCTGTGGCCCTAAATTAATAATTAATAGGAAATCACTTCTGTTGGGGCCCTTGTACCTCAGTTAAATGGATTATCAGAGATATCCTGTAGATCTCAGACAAATATTCATTCTCTCTGAGCTACCTGGAAATCATCCATAGATGCCAGGGCTCAGCTGTGGACTAGTGACTTATGCCAGTTATTTTATTGCCTGATTTGAGGGTTTTTTGCCATGTAATAATGAGTCTTTAGCCATGTCTCAGACATCACAGACACCAGGCATCACACCTTCTATACTTGGGAACACATAACAGCTGCAAGAAATCTGATTTAAAAGTTCATTTAGCAATAGAATCATAGACTCTCTTGGATTCTGGGATCACTGAGTCCAGCTCCTGGCCCTGCACAGACACCCCAACAATCCCACCCTGTGCATCCCTGGGAGCATTGCCCAAACACTCCTGGAGCTCTGGCAGCCTTGGGGCCGTGACCATTCCCTGGGGAGCCTGTTCAGTGCCCAACACCCTCTGGGGGAAGAACCTTTCCCTGATATCCAGCCTGACCCTCCCTGACCCAGCTCCAGCCATTCCCAGGTCCTGTCCCTGTCACACAGAGCAGGGATCAGAGCCTGTCCCTCTTTTTCCTCTCCTGAGGAAGCTGCAGAACTGCTGTGAGCTCTCACTCAGGATGCCCTACAACTGGATTATTGTGCCAGATGGAAGGTTTGGTTTTTGTTTTTTTTTCACTGTGGATCATGAGAGGGAATTTTTGAGAGATGTTGGCACCATTTGTACTGAAATGGTCCAACTCACACATCCCCTGGACAGGACTGGCAAGTGTAAATCATAAATGGCCTGGGTTGGAAGGGAGCTTCAAGATCACCCAGTTCCAACAGCCCTGCCATGAGCAGGGACACCTTCCACTAGATCAGGTCCCTGCCATAGACCCAAGAGAGGGCCTAAAGACACTTAAGCCCAAGATGATGCATCTTAAAGGAATGCATTCACTTCCAAAAATGATTTGAATTTTACCCTCTTCTGCCATCACTTATGCCATGGTCTTTGTTCACACAGAGATTTTGATGACCTTAAGCTTTCCTCCACAGCTCTTTAGTCCTCAGCATTTAATTTGACCTCTTCTGAAGCCTTTCAAATTTGCCTGCTCCTCCACCAAAATACAATGACCAGTGACCAAACCCCCAAAAACTCATTGTTTTCCAATAAAAAACACCTAAGGGGGAAGCCTTCAATCACTTCTGACACTTCTCACTTTTTTTTTTTTAAAGATATTGTACTCCTCTCCATAGTGTTAATTCCCTTAAAAATGTATTAAAGTGCTGAGATTTTTGAGAAGCATAAGTTTTTATCATATTTATCTCAAAAATGAAGAGTTTGAGAGCATTATTTGTAATCTTAGTAAAAAATATAATTTAAAAAAATAAAAAACCCAGAAAACCAAAACCAAATCACCAAACAACCCTGTGGGAATTGCTTAGTCACTGCCTTGTACTTTGTGCAAAGTAAATTTGTGCTGAGTAAATCAAATGTTAAATGCTGTGAGATCAGTCCTGGCAGGAGGATATGCTCCTTTTGCAAGGGCTGAAAGGAGGATGCTCCTGGACAATTCTCACCTGAATTTGTCAGGGAGGTGACAGCAACCAGGCTTTGAGATGGACAGGCAGAGTCCTGTGCCCACACAGACCTGGCAGAAAAAGGGGGGTGAGGCTGGAGCCTCAGCAGGTGTGGCATGGTTGTAACCTGCCAGACTCACAGCATTCTACCTCTTTTGGCTACTGCAATTAATTAATTAATTGAGCAAGACTAGGACTATGCACCATGTGCTTTTCTCTTGTTTTTTTTAAATCTTTTTTTTGTTTTGTTTTTTTCCCCATCCCCCAGATTAACAGAGAATTATCACTGACATCTCTGACCTCTGCTGAATTTCCATTTCTCCTCAGGTGAGCAAACTACAAGGCCAATTCCTATAAACAGAAATCATTATGTAATTTATTAAGACTGGAATTGAGTACAGTCAGGAGCTGTTACAGTTAGGATGGATCCTAAGCTAGATTTTTTTTTTTTCATTTCTACCACTAGAGGCCTGTAATGTGCTGCACATTTGGAAAAATCCACATTATGTCAGTGGCACAGGAGTACCACAAGTAAAAATCTGCACCATGTTTGTAAAGAAGTTTCTGTGTATTTTATTTCAGCTTCTGAAGACAACTTTCTGCCAATGGCAGAACAAGTTCAAATAAGCAGCTTTTCAGCAGTTTAATAAGAGAAAACACTTAACAAGCAAATGATTTAATATTTATAAACAAGAGCAACTTTTTTCAGCTCTCTTTAAAACCTGTGGACTGATCTCTTGTGTAACATTGCTTAGATTGGGATTTATTGAACACCCAGCCAGCTGGTTTCAAGTTAGGAATAAATAGAAATTTAGGAAAAAATATTCACATCTAGCATGTTTGTGCATTTGTTCTGACAATACAGCACATCTGACATCTTCAGTGGTGTTGGTAGCCTGGAAGATGTACCACACTTATGAATGAAGGGTTAATGCTGTTAGAGAAATACTTTTTTATTCTAAAGTAGTCATAAGAGATGGGTATTTCCAAAACAATAGTGCTGTTTATATCATGTTGGGGGCTTGTTTTGGTTTGGTTATCTTTCATGTTGATTTGGCCACCTGATCTCTCTACTTTGCTCTGATAGGCAAATTTTCTGCAGGTATAGAGAAAACTTTGCTGTGGATATCTGAGTAAACCCTGAGATCTGTCTGTAAGTGAATTTCTGTGGGTCAAAGCAAGCTGAGCACTCAGACTGGTGGTTTTGCAGCCCAGTCCAGGTCTAATAGTTACTCTTACAAGCTGGCCACAGGTCCATGGGCAGAGCCACTGACATTTCACAATGCTGATTTCAGAGCTGCTGCTTCATCCTCAAGAGCACATTTCTCCACAAGTCACTGCCCACCTCTCACTGGAGATGTTTGCAGAGGAAGGCAAGAGATGGCAGCAGAAATTGCTTCCTGGGATAAGCTTCATCTCACCTAAGCTTACCCACCTGAAAGCTGGATGTCTTCAGCAAACCCACAGACCCTGGAGACAAACCAGTGTTATTGGGAGGTGAGTCACTGTGCCTGTCAGCTCTACCATGAATCACCAGTTAGCAGTGCCTTGGTTTTGTACTGACAGAATGAAGAGCCCAGAAAATTAACTGAGATTTTATGCCTGAGTGTCATCGTTCAAATAAGGGGAAATGTCCCTTTTGCTGCCCCCAGTGCTGGGTATTGATGGAAATGTGCAGCTGTGAACTCTCAGCTGAGGGCTCTGTGAGGTAATTTCTCTGTGTGGGACATCAAGCAAAGTGGAGTGAAGAAGTGCAGATGCTTTGGTGCTGCCTCCCCCGTGCTGTGAGTGCTGAGTGACTCCACAGAACACGAGGGAGTCAGACCTAGCACAGGGCTGTGCCATCCACAGGAGCCCTGTGCCTTCCTGCCCATCTGGGCACTGCCACTGTCCTTCTCTGAGCCCACAGCTGGGGTCCCTGCCGAGCCTGAGCACAGCAAGGCAGCCAAAAAGCAAAGGGAGGAGGAGTTTTGGGGGTGGGAGCGCTTCCCTTGCCACCCAAGGCAGAGCTGAAGGTGACTCATCCTCCTCTGCACTTCTCTCACTCAGCTCCTTCGTGTGCTGTTCTTCCCTTCCTCTCCCTCCCTGTAGAGGTGATCCAAAAAGTCCATCTTTCCCCAGAAACTCATCCTTTTTTTTTTTTTTTTTTTTTTTTTTTGGCTTGGTCACTGGTGTATCCAGCCCTGTTTTTTATGCATTGCTTCAGGCACTGCAGGAGTCTTTGGGCATTGACTGCAGAACAGGGCAGCAAATCTGACACACTTGGTGCAATAAGCATTCCAAGTCAGGGGCTCAGCAGATATAAACTGAGAAAAGATGACCCTCAGTCCTCCCTTTGTCTCCTGGGACGGCAAATGCAAAATGCCCCTGCTGAAGGCTTTGAAAGCAGCCTGGTTTAAACTGGGCACAGCTTTGCTGATTTTTCAAACTGTGCTGCTTCTAATTCACACCAGCATGGGAATGTTCGATAAGAGCCTCATTGTGCCCAGCAAAACCCATCCTCCCACACACAGCAAGGAGGTGCCTGCTAAAATTAAACGTCATCTCACCAGCATTGTAACACGCTGAATTTTCCTGCTGAAATGTGGCATGTGGAAGAGCTGATAAACAAATCCTCCAGGCTGAGCCTGCAAACAGGAGAAGGCAGTAAAGCAGAATTATGCTGCCTCTCCCCAGCTGTAGAATTTGGGCTGTAACTCTCTGGAGCAGAGACCATCTGAGCCTTGGTGTCCCTGGCACCTCATCCTAACAAAGCAGTGCCAGAGGATTCAGTGACCCCAGAGCTGATCAGCTTCTCCCTCCTGGAAACTCTCACCATGGGCAGCCTGCATTCCCTTCCTGGGGTTGTTAAAGGACACACACATCCCTGGAGACATCAGGGAAGGCTTCCCTCCTCTTTTTCTCAAGGCCACATCATTAAGCTGATCTAAAATCTAAAAAAACAACATGGGAAGTACAGGAGCATCCATCTCATCCTAAAACAAGTCCTTCAGCCTGGCTGAGGCTGCCCTTCAGGCAAGCAGCTCAGCTCTGCACACAGGAGACAGGCTGGGCAGGTGTGGCTGGTCTGGCACCAGGGGACACCAGCTGAGGCTCAGGTCAGGCTTTTCTCTGGCCCAAGAGTTTCACAGGACACCAAGGCCATACTGCTGCACTTGAAGCAGTCACTCAAATCCTGCAATTAATGAAAAGCAAAGATGAGCCTTCTAGCAAAGGAGGTGGAACACCTCAGTGTGACTCCATTGCAAATTGTTCTCCTCCCTCAAAAAACATGGGGAACCATCAGAAAAAGGAAGGTGATAGCAATCCAGGGCCAGGGCTGAGATCCACTACCCAAATTTCATTTTCAGCACCAACTCTCCAATGAGAAGTTTGCTTTAGCCTATCTGGAAAGTCCTTCTCTTCTCATGCAAGATGGATATTCACACCAATATCCTTTAGACAATCTCAAACCACCACAGAAATATATTCAGTATCACCTTCTCTGCTCCTGTTACACTTTCTTTGGGAGGGAAGGTGTTTCTCCTGTCTCGCTGCAAGCTTAAGCATTTGTGCTCTGAAGTCTTCAGCAGAGAGGGGCAGAATCCCCTCCCTGTGACCTGCTGGAGTCCATGCAATAAAACATATGGACACTAGAAAAAATGCCAAGCTTCATTTCCCCCCCTCATTTCAATGTCTTAGCTTATGGATATAACTAAGGGACAACTCTCCTTAAGCTGATGGAAGTTCTGCTATGACCAGGGTACAGCTACTGAACACATAAAACTGAGATGCCCTGCATGCAAACACAGCTTCTGTCTTTTCTGGAAGTGGGAGCCTGCACAGGGAAGTGATGGCACTCCCACCACAGTGGCACCCTTCCTGTTCCCATCCAGGAGCAGGGTGGGAAGCAGAGATTGAGCATCCTGCTCCCAGCCCACTGAGCAAAGTCACTGAGGTGAAAGGCTTGGATGCAGGAGAAGGGGAAAAGGGGAAGAGAAGGCAAGTTCCTTCTGGCTTTCAAAACTAAACAGCAGATTTAGAACTCATGAGCAGCTAATGTATTTGGCAGAGAGGTGCTGGGTCAGCAGCCTCTGCAGTGCTGTCAATGCCTTTCACTCCTGACCTGCACTTCCTTAGTATCTTGGCATGGGGGGACTGCTCTGGCATCCACCTCACTGGAAATCTGCTGCCCACAGCTCAGGGAACAACCATGTCCTTTGGGACCCTCTTTCCCTATTTTCCCCCTATTCACAGAGAAGACAATGACTGCAAGAATAGAATGGAACAGAACAGAATAGAACAAAATATTTCAGTTGGAAGGAACCCACAATAATCATCCAGTCCAACAGCCAGAGCACATCAAGGCTGACCAAAGGTTAAGGACATTGTCCAAATACCTCCCAAACAATGACAGACCTGGGGCATTGACCACCCCTTCAGGAAGCCTGGTCCAGTGTCTCACCACTCTCTTGGTAAAGAAATGATTCCCAATGTCCAGTCTAAAAATCACACAGGGCAGGGGAATATGCTGCATTTCCTGCTACTGCAGAGACAGACCTGGGAAAAGGAAGGATAAATGTCCCCAGAAAACTTTCTCTGAAAAACAGACTTGAATATTTAAGCTACAGCTGCTGTTGTACCATCATTCAGGCTGATATTTGTTGTTGTGATCAACTATTAAGTTCAGGTAATGAAACTGTCAAGTAAAGGCTGAATAAAGACCAGTAATTTCTCATCTTTCCTTTCTTTTCTTCCTATACACATATTTGAGGGGAAGATGGCATAGAAATAACTGCTTTCTTTCCTTTCAATCCTTTTACCAATCTGGGAATTCTGCCACTTGGCTAAGTTGACTAAGAAATTTATTTCTATAATAAATAGGATTTAGCTGAAGCTGCTCTAGTCAGCTAGGCATGAGGATCTAGAAATGAAAGACTGGTTGTTACTGTGAAAGCTGTTATTACTTCAGTATATGACCCTGATTGTGCTGGCCCTCAATTTCTTGTGAGTAAATGACATCCAGTCCTCAAGGATTTCTGACTATCAGTGTCTGGGAAGAGACCTGCTGCACTTGCAAATTAAAATTAGGTCTGTCCCTCCCCCAAAATAATAAATGCCCCAAAATATTGGACACCAAGACCTCATGGGGCTCCCATCCATTTGTAGAGGATGTGTGTATGCTGAGAGGGAATCCTGTCTGTTGTTGCCATCTCTAGTGCACAGGAATCATTTATTTTGTGGATATGAACCCTTCTTGCAATTCTCCACGCATAGGAGGTGGCAGGATTTCCTCTAAGAAGAAATGAAAGTCCTTGCATGCCCCCACACTGATCTATCCTTCAGGATTCCCATAAGGACTTGGAGCAGCTTATTTGCCATTTGTTAATCAAACTCAAGGGGATTTTTAATGTGAAAAAAGTCCTTTGAATGAGACAGTCGAGCACATCCAGTGAGGGCTGCTGTAAGATGCAGACTGGCAATCAGTACAGCTGGTATTTGGTTCCAGAACTTTGACCCAAAGACTGACAAGTTTTTTTTTTTTTAGCATCTTTTGGAATTCTATGAAAACCAGGGGGGTGGAAAATTGCTGTTTAAAAATCTTCTGCATGCTGTCACAGTGCTCAGAGCAAGAGACTCACCAATATTTATGACTCCAGGGTCAGGAATGCTAATTGAGTTAATTGAGGCTGTGCTGATTTGCACCGTCAGAGAACATGACCCCAAAACATTGCATTTAAATTCATTTTCCCCGTGTTTCCAGAGTTCTAGTGAGAGACAAACTGCCTCCCCCTCAGGAGTCATAGGGTAGGGGGGTATATAAAATAAGAGCTGTTTGTCTCTTCCTGTACCATTAGGGGCAGGGAATGAGGACAGAATATAGATGGAGTGAGTGTGTTTGTCAAGGATGAGCAGGAAGGGGATGAAGATCTGATGATGCTGACAGTATTTCCATGATCTCCAAATCTCCCTGCAGCATCCCACTAATCCCACCCCTACCAAGGCACCCCTTCCTCCAAATGGAGCACTTTGGGACCCTGCTGTGGCTCCTGTTCCAGAGCAGAACCACACACCAGTTCTGCTGCAGCAAGCAGGGATCCTCTTTGCTGTGCATCTCTCCAGACCCAACCCAGCAGCTCTGACAGCTTGTCCCTGAGACTGATCACCTCCTGTCCTGCTTCAGACACAGAACCTTCTGACCACCCTTCTGCAGGTGGTTGCTGGCTGCCCACCCCTCCAACTGCTCTGCATCAAACCCAGTTAATGCCATGCACAGAGCCCTGCAGCCCAGGTGACCTCTGCTTCACCCTGCTGCTGCTATCTGCTTACACCTCCAAATGATGGCTGCTGACCTGGTAATGTAAGCCTGGTCTCCCTTCACATGATTATATCATTCCTAGAAACTGCAGCTGGCTTTGTAATGGAGCAGGTCCTCTGT
This sequence comes from Muscicapa striata striata, assembly GCA_030060385.1. Lineage (NCBI taxonomy): Eukaryota > Metazoa > Chordata > Aves > Passeriformes > Muscicapidae > Muscicapa > Muscicapa striata. The sequence goes on from JAREIS010000019.1 coordinate 3,484,704, forward strand.
GCAGGTCCAAGGTGCTTTCTAGGATGCTGTGGTGATCCTCACAAATTGCCCTGTAACTCCAGGTGCCATCTGAGGCATCACCAGATGTCACCTGACTTGGATGCAGAGTGCTGTGCACACCATGGATCTTCCAGGTTCCCATACCAATAAACCTCTTGCTCATTCCTCTTCCTGGCTGTTGTTCATGAGAAGCAAGAAAACTGCAAGTCACAATTATAAACAAACTCCTGCCCTTATGTGATTTCCATGAAAAGAGCATGGGAGAACTTCTAATTGGAGGTGTCCCTGCTCATGGCAGGAAGGTTGGGACAAAATAATCTTTAAGGTTGCTTCCAGACCAAACCATTCCATGAGTTTTGTGATCTTTGGGGCAAAACCTTATGGGCACAGGAAAGAGCTGTCTCCTCCTATGCAGAAACTGAGGTGCAGGACACCTTCCCCTCTCCAAGAGGACATGGAAGTTTGTGGAGCTGGAGGTAGGTAAGGGACAAGGGATTTTCTATCCCTCAGTCCCTGGAAGGAGCTCTGCTGAGAGCTCAAACTGCTGCCTGAATGCTACAGAAACAAACTGGCCAAGCTGGCATCTGCTGAACCATCAGTAGCCACACTCCCAGAATGGCCATCAGCTGCCACCTTGACAGGAATCCAGCATTGTTTGGTGGCACTTACCTTAGGGGACAGATATTTCTCTGCATCAGGGAGAGCAAATTAAGCTTTCAGAACTGTGTCTGTAAGTTTATTGCTTTTTTTTTTTTTTTTTTTGCATTCAAGAATTATTCCTGTCACAGCTCAGACTCTGACTCAACTTAATTAGCATTGGAAAGGTCATTTCACAGAAACTTAGGTAGATGAAGGACAGGAAGTCTTACACCATTTCCTTGCTCCAGGAGTGAAAAATCTAAACATTTCTGTGCTTGTACCTGGCTCTGGTCCTGTGCAGGGCCATGAGTTGGACTTAATGATCCTTGTGGGTCCCTTCTAATTCAGGATGTTCCAAGATTCTGTGAGATTAGAATATATTAGCCATGACTGTTCAATTTTACCTTCATCTGTAGCCAGCAGTGCTACAGTCCTTCTGCTCTTTATCTATAGCTATGAAGTATGTTTGAAAAAGATTGGAAACCACTGAATTAGCTGGGAATGCTGGCCCTCAGGCAGTGTGCTCCTGGACATATCAAATTTAGTAATGTGTATTTAATAGGATGTCCTTAAGATGATGCTGAGTTGGTTTCACCCTCATAAATCACACATCTCACTGCATGACCCAACTGGATTGTTCCAATTTTGTTTCAATAATATTTCATGGACTAGGCCAAGTTAACAGGCTAATTTTCATCTAGTTCATGCCTAGAAGTACAGCTTTGCCTGATATTTCTATGTCTCATCCAGCAGCTCCCAGATTCTTTTTGAGATGGCAAAAGTGAGGTAACTATAATCCATTGTTATCTGTGTTTCTGCTAACAATAAAAATCATCATGGATTTGCTTTCTATAGAGCACCTGACCATCCTGCCTGGAACAAAGATGCTGTAGAAGTGTTCCACCTCATTTTCAAGGTTTTAGTCCAGCATTAAAAAACTGACTTATAGCTGGGAAAACTACTCTTAATATCCAATCTAACCCTGCTTTCTGTCAGTGTGAAGCCATTGCCCTTGTCCTGTCACTCCAGGCCCTTGTCAAGAGTCTCTTCATCTTTCCTGTGGGCTCCCTCCAGGTGCTGGAGGGCTGCAAGTTGTGTGGATGTTGAGGGCTGCAAAAGGACAGTGAGAGAGAACCAGACATGTAATTTTGCAGGCACAGCTTCAAGCCACTGGTTTCCACACCCTGACATGATAGGTAGTGAATGCAGCAGTTCTCCTGGCTCTGGAAAACTGGAGCTGACCCTCCCTGTTTGGTCCAGCATGCCAAGGCTCACACAGCCACGTTTTTCACTCCCCCCTTTCCCTGGAAACCAGGGTTTCCTAATGGCCTGAGCAACACATTGCATAGTTTCTGCCCTTTGTTCCCTCTGGGGACTGGTGTTAATCTGGTGTCTCTCATGGTCCCTGTCCTCTGCCTTAAGGATAAACTCCATGCACATTTCGGGAATTGCTGAAGTGCTGTACAAGTTATTCCAGCAGATTCTAACACGAGAGGAATCACAGAGAACAGCATGAAGCTGGTGGGAGGCATTGCTTGGAGAAAGTGCAGGAGCAGAGCAGCAGACCCAGGAAGGAAAAAGCTGCAGCCAGCCCAGAGAGCAGAGCCAGGGGCAATGTGTGTGTGGCAGCATGGTGCATCTCCCCAGGAGCCCTGTGATGGGGTCAGTGGCTGGCAGCTGAGACACAGCACAGCCCTGCTTGGAGGCACAGGGGCTCCTTCTCTGCCTCATCTCATGGTCATGGTTTCATCCAGCAGCTACCAGCAACATCTTCCCCCAAAAACACCTTTTTTGTACCTGTTTCTACCAGCACTTCCCTAGATTTCAGCAAGACTGCTGAAAGGAGAGAGAAAACCACTGGAAATTATTGTCCTTGATGGTCTGGGGGTGCATCTTATCTTGTGTGTAAGTGCAGCCAGCTTAAACTCACAGCAGTCCATGGTTCCCCTGGGGCTAAACACCTCTCAGTGTCTGCTGAGCTGGTGCTCACCTGTAGCCCAGGATCAGACAGAGGTGTGGGGGTGGTGACATGCTTGGAGGCACTTCCAGTCACACACATCCAAAAGAAAATTCACAGAGGAGCCACCTGAAGCAGAGCAGTCACTGCAAATGCCACCTCCCAGCCACGTTCAAAGCATGGGGCTTTCCACAGGTCAGGGACACAGCAGCAAAAACAAGGCAAAGATAATCTGCTGGGTATTAGTGGAAGGATATGGGTAATAAAAGGTCAGCTAGTTCAGGAGAAGCCCCTTTGATGTTTCGGATCTGCCTGACATCTGAAAAGTCTGTTGCCTTGCAGAGCTGGCAGCAGGAACTACTGTTTTTCTCAGGCTCTTTTCTCCATGCCTGTGGTAAGCAAAGCAAGGACACAGTCAGCACTGCCTGGCTTGGAAATGCTGTTTTTTGGGATGAGGGAACTCCAAGTCCTTACAGGATTAGTTCTAGGGAGACATGTTTAAAACAGAAAAGGCCCAGAGTTCATTTCCATTCCTGTTCCCACTATGTCCCCTTCCTTAGGTTTGGCCAAGAACACGGATTCAAAGCAGGTTTCTGCTGCCCTGCCTCCCTAGTTCTTCTTCCACCCCTCACCACTACCACATCCCCAGCCTTGCTAAGGGGGTGAGAAGCCAGAGGGCTTTTGCTGGAGGCTGCACGTGGCTTCAAACTGGAAGAGTGTGGGGTTAGATTGGATATTGGGAAGGAATTGTTCCCTGTGAGGGTGCTGAGGCCCTGGCACAGGTTTCCCAGAGCAGCTGTGGCTGCCCCATCCCTGGCAGTGTCCCAGGCCAGGCTGGATGGGGCTCTGAGCAACCTGGGACAGTGGAAGGTGTCCCTGCCCATGGCAGGGAGTGGAACTGGATGATCCTTAAGGTCCTTTCCAACCCAGGCCATTCTAGTATTCCATGATGATTCTCTGTGGATCATAACTGAGAAAACAGGGTGCCAGCCAGCTCAGGAGCTGTGTCCTTCAGATGGGAGGTCAGGAGCAAAACCTGCTTTTTGGACCTGTAGCACAGCTTTACTGTTGCTAAGCAAGTCAAAACTCCAGCTTCAAGAAGTCAGGGCCACAGCTAAGCCAGCAGGCTGAAACCTGACCTGGATTTATTCTGTGAGCATGTTTTCCTATGACTGTGCTTGGATGTGGGGATGGCACAAGCAGCACAGATCTGATTGCACAGTTAATCCTTCATTACAAAGGTACTTGCTGGCTCCTCAGCTGCTGGGAGGGAGGCACACATGAAGCCCTGACATTTTGTCTGCCCAGAACTAGAGACCTGGACTTCCCCAGAGAGGAGATGCTGCTGGATACTGCCAAAAAAAAAAAAAAAAAAAGGGGCTTTGCTGTGCTCAGGTTTCCCTGGCTTAGACCTGTTTGGGGATGCAGAGATGGAGCTGCTGCTGTCTCCTACCCACCAAACTCTTGGTAACATTTTCCTCATGGCTTCCAAGCTCCTCTGTGTCCACAGAGAACAAAAGAACATTCCCACTGCCTTTGCAGCACAAATGCACCCTCACACTGCCAGCTGCATCAATCCTGAGCCTTTTGTAAAGGAAATCCTTTTTGAGGAGCTCCACTGCCTCATTCCTGCAGGCAGAGTGTGGGAGAAATAGGATTTTTGGACAGTAAATTAATATGATTTTGCAGAAGATGATTTATTGTTTATTTTAAAGCTTTAATTATACATTTTAAGACTACTGTTACGTATTTTTTGATTGGTGCTTTTATGTTTACATGCTTTGTACGAGTCTTTTAGGTAAGATGATTGGTTGCTGTTTAGAACTTTGTTGCTTACTTTTATTTTGGGTTTTTTTAATTTTGGTATTTTGTTTTTTAGCTTTTTTTTTAATTTAGTACAATTTATGTTTTAGTGGCTTTGAAGGGTTTTAACAAGTTGCAGAAAAACACTTAAAAATGGCCTATTTTGTGCACTTGTTATAAACATTGGTTTAAATTAAGAAATATACAGAAAAACAAGTATGTGAAGAAACAGCAAAATATGGAGAAAAACAACTAGGTAGTAAAATATGGAGAAAAACAGTTAAATATAGATTGGCTGGTGTGTATGATGCAGATTACAGCTTAGACTTGTTTAGATGTGTGCTGGTTTTGCATAGAAGTTCCTTAGAAAGAGGAGCACAGACACACACAGAAGTTTTTCTTTATGAGAACTTATCTGTGAGTTGCTGGGACTAATTAGAAAGCTGTCAGCCTGAGAAACTAATTAAAAAGTTACTTTGCCTTTATGAATTACGTTGGTAAAAGTGAAAACTTTCTCTTTTAACTTTTAACTGATGCTAAAATAAGTAAAGTAAAACCCAAGTTTCCAGCTTTATTCTTCTATTAAACTTTATTTTTCTCTTAAAAAACCCCATTATAGCCAAAACAAAAAAGAACTTCTCTCTCTAAAGTAAACTGAAATAATTATTTAAGTGAAAGAATTACTAAAGTGTCTCTGTATGTTGCTGTTAAAAAATATAAAAGGTAGAGGGAAAGGAGGAAGCGATCTGAAAATCCTATTCCAAATTTCTTATTTTCTCTGTGTTACTAATAAATTTCTTCTTTATACCCTTTAAAGTTTTAAGCCTGTCTTGTTTTTGCTCCTAAATCCTATCTCAAAGAGAAATTAAGTTTTAAAATTAAAGTATTATATTATATTAATAATATATTATAAATAATAATTAATTTAATATTTAATATTAATAATAATTAATATTAAATATTAATATTTATTATTAATATAATATAATATAATATAATATAATATAATATAATATAATATAATATAATATAATATAATATAATATAATATAATATTTATAAATGTAGTATTAAAGTTAGCAAACCTAAGTTAAACCAAGACAGCATGTTTCTGTGGTTTAGACTTGTTTAGCATTACTACAGCATCAGGGCTGCAGTGCACCGTGGCTCAGCCCAGCCCAGCTGAGCCCAGCCCAGCTGAGCCCAGCTCAGGTCACTCGGTGCGCTGCAGCTTCTGCAGAGTCACGGAGCCTTGGCTGCAGTGCGCTGTATCCCAGCACATTCCTGCGGCCAGGAACAGCAGCAGCACCGCCCTCATCCGGCAAAATCCAGCAGAAAAGAGAGGGGAGAGGAGCCCGGGCTCTCCCGGAGCCCAGCACAACCTGTCACAGCCCCCATCTAAACTCCCCACTCGCTCTGCCCCCTCTCCTCCCCATCCCTGCTCAGAGGTCACTGCATCACCTGGTTGCTCAGACTGCTGCACCAGTTCTTTAAAAATTACTCTTCCTTGTTTTTAAGAAACAACACCTTCTAGGATATTTCAGGTAGAAACTTCTGAGCAGAGCCACCAACTAATAAAATAGTGAGCACGCAGTGAGCTGCAGTGATGTTTTATACAACCAAAAATGAAGGGAGGATAAGAAAACACTAATCACAGCTGGATGCACCAACAGTGTCACCATTGCACTGGTAATTACGCCAAGCCTGTACATTTTTTTTTTACAAAAAGCAAAAAGAGGATAGATTTTTAATCCCCCATCTCTTCTAATTCAAACCAGGCTGAAAGAGATGTCTGTCTAGCTGTGTGAAGCCATTTCACACACCTGTAGCCCACACCTCTTGTGCCTATGATGCTCTCATGCTTATATAAAAGAGAGGGATGAAAGTCTCTGAAGTGACAGCAGCAAGAGAAGAGATTACTTTCCCCCTTATTCCAACACAGAGGAATGTGTTGGAATCTGCTAAACTGGGAACAGCTTCCACTTGAGCAATGCTGCTCTTACAGGCACTGCTCAGGTCAGGGCTGATTCCTTGCTCTGAGAAGGAGACTCAGGGGGTCCATGACAAAAGAGCTGGAGAAAGCCACCCATGCTGTGAGCACAGACACAATTCCTGCTGCAGGAAGTGGAACACTAGGGCAGGCTTTCTAGGGACACAAGGATTAGCTGGGACAGATAAAAATGGCAGTAACAGAAAATGAAATACAAGGCATTTCTTGCAAATTTAATTCTTCCCCTTGGTGATGCATGTCCTTTTCATTTGCCAGGCTGGCACTGTCACCAAGGTCAATGCAAATGTGCTTTCAACTGCAGGAAATTGGTGGCAAACTGAGCATTTCTGAATGTCCCCAGGATTTGTGATGGCCTCTGCAAAATCACACAGGGCTTCATTCTCTTGTCACAAGTCCCACTTGTACAGCTAAATCAATTTTTTTTTCCATTTAGGAAAGAGAAGACATCTCCATTAATCTGATCTGCCCCAACTCCCAACCAACAGAAGCTCTCCCATACTGTGCTAAGACAGAGGAGTTTTAGAAAGGATAAGAACATCACTTCACTGGCTCTCCTCTCCTAAAAGCACCCCAGCAGCTGGGATTATTTCTTCCCTACACTCCAACTCTCACCCTAAATGGCAGAGCTGGTCCAGCCAGAACAGTACCCATTCTCCATCAGTGCTGTGCCAAAAGCTGTGCTGGCAGCTGTGGAACAAAAAAAAAAAAAAAAAAAAAAAAAAAAAAGTTCCAGAAGAGAACACTGGTAAAATATCACTTCTGAGACCAGCCAGTTCTGTGAAATGTAAGAACATTGCTATTGCATCGTCTGCCAGCACCATGGCACTGCAGAAATCCTCCTCTCTGTAGAGAATGGGTGGGCTCCACCATCTGTCTCCCCAGCACTGCAGAGCACAACAACTCCCTCTGCACATGCTCTGGCACGCAGCAGCAGCGAGTGATGTCCCCAGCTCTGGCTCTGAGTGGGCAGATGCAGGCAAATAGGATTTGTCAATTCATCACTGTGTTGCTTTTAGCTTTGCCTTGGTACAACTGCACTGAATTCCACCCAGCTAAGCTGGAGTAATACCTCAGGGAACCTGCTGCTCCTTCCCCCAGCCCCACTCCAACCACAGCTTTCACCCCATGGGCAGGTGGGTTTGGGAAGCAAACTCTTAAGAATGAGGCACTGGCAGAGCAGACAGCTTGAGGAAAGTTTCTTTCTCAGTGAAGCCACCTCTGAAATGGAGTGGGGAACCAGAGCATCAAAGACCAGTGATAAGACTTGGTACCTAGAGAATGATTTTTATTCCCAGAACACATTCCATCTCCTAGCAGAGGGCAGGAAGTGCCACTTGTAGTTATTGAACGGGGCAAGGATGGCAAACAACATGATCCATGCTCCCCCTCTCCCAGACAGACTGCTCCATTGCCTTACAGGCACTGTCATGATTTCTGAAAACCAGCATGCAGCTGGGTCAGAGGAGATGACACTTGGCCACCAGGATGTCTTCTCTCCATCAAACCCACCCCAATGCAATGTGAGTGGAGGATGTCAAAGATGTCACATCCACCAAAGCTGCAGACTTTTCTCTCAGCAGCCCTGACAGTTGCCAGGAAACACTGCCTTGCTGTCACTGCAGTGACACAGGGGACCAAAGGCACAGCCACACACACCCACCTGCCAGGAGGGAGCAATGCTCACCCTGGCTCTGTGTAAATCAGGAGCAGGGGTCCTGCCACCTCTGGTCTAGGAAGGGCTTTGGCCACTGGTCCAGGTCACCAACAGGTTTGGTACTGCACTGCATCCATCACTGCACCCACAGGGTGCTGCTGGGGAGTGACCTGAATCCTAAGGGAAGGTCTCAGAGGTGGCAGAGATGTGCCAAGTGATCCAGAAACACCATCACCAAAACCCATCACACAGAAAAGGGAAGAAAACCCCACTCTCTGCCTCTCTGGATGACACCACCGCCTATTCCACAAGAAGCAAGAACAGGGAGAGGACAAGGCTTTTTTTTTTTTTTTTTTTTTGCTGTTTACTTGGCACATTTCAGATCTCAAACAGTGCCACATAAAGCAGCAGGCCTGTGTAAGTACCAACTCCTTTTGAGGGATCCAGTCAGGCTATGGAAGATGCTGAGGGCTACAGTGGAGGGTCTGGAGGGGAAGACACACAGAGAGTGGCTGGGGGCACTTGGTCTGTTCAGCTGGAGAGGAGCAGACTGAGGTCAGAGCCACAGCAGTTCTGCAGCTTCCTCACAAGGGGAAGAGCAGGGGCAGCTCTGATCCCTGCTCTGTGTGACAGGGACAGGACCCAGGGAATGGCTGGAGCTGTGTCAGGGAGGGTCAGGCTGGATATCAGGGAAAGGTTCTTCCCCCAGAGGGTGTTGGGCACTGAACAGGCTCCCCAGGGAATGGTCACGGCCCCAAGGCTGCCAGAGCTCCAGGAGTGTTTGGACAATGCTCCCAGGGATGCACAGGGTGGGATTGTTGGGGTGTCTGTGCAGGGCCAGGAGCTGGGATGGATGATCCTTGTGGGTCCCTTCCAGTGCAGTGGATTCTATGACTGCAAGCACACATACCCCACAGCAGCAGAGACAGACACACAGCCTGCTGCAGGATCACACCAGGGATTGTCTGCCCAGCCCAGGAGCTGCAGTTTCCCACTGAGCCACCACTCAGCACAGAAAACAGACAGGAGTCCAGCCCCTTGCAAAGATGGGAAAGAGGTGCATGCACCTCCCCCTGTCTGTTCCTGACCCCTGACACTGCAAACCTATGGCCTTATACAGAACAGGGACAGGATTCCAGCTCTGACTTTGCCAATGTGTTAACTCTGCCCTTTCCTGCCTCAGGAGACACCAAGTGTCAGCTCAGATGGAGCCTTTTGGGAGAACAAACTACCTGTCTCAGCTAAATGGGAGCCTTGACACCAACACACATTTCTGTCCCCTCAGTAAAAGCTGGGTTTCCTTTCCTAGCTACAGAGGAAGAAAAAAAGGTCTTTGTTTTTTATCCTCTGGCCTAAAATTGTTGGAGTGTACCTCTCTCTCCAGAGACCAAGTAGGTGGAACTGAAGATGGATGGGAAGACTGATGTATTCCCTCTCCCCCATCCCAGCCTGTGTGGAGGCAAGCCAAGAGGAGCAGGGTGTTCCAGCTGAAGGGGTGGTGCAGAGTCCTTCCCTCCTGCACAGGGAACAGCAGGGAATATTCTGCTCTCACTCCACACAAAACAGAACCCTCCTCACCACATCCCACCCCACAGGTGAGGGGAAAAGATAGGAAAAGATACCAAGATCTCTCAGAGCTGCCACTTTGTCACACATCATAGCCAAGAGGATTAGTTCAGTAAGGGCAGATACTAAGCTCTGATCATCTGGTTACAAGGGTACAGATTACTGCAATATGAGCCATGGGGGAAAAAAAAAAAAAAAAGCATAACCAAAAACTTGAAAACCAGCTGACAAAAAATCAAGTCACAATGTTTTTCTCAGAATAGGCAATGATAGGAGAAAAAAAAAAAATCACTTTTCTATTTTTCAGTTCAGATGCTGATTAGAAATGTTTGGCTCCAAACTATTTACAGAAAACACAAGCAAAAGATTTTCTGAAAGATGTAAGCACAAAGGAGCCATTTGATCTCTTGGTGCCATCCCCTTGTGTTTCACAGACTCCAATTTCATCCATTCGCTTCTTCAGTAAACACAATGAGAGATATTGAGCTAAAGCTTCTACTTTCTGAAAGCCATCCAGTTTGAAAATATCAGGAGGTGGTGATGCTTGCCTTGATCATGTCCTCCAGGGAATAACCACTGTATTCCCAACAGGCTCTCATTTTCTGTTCTCTTACACACCAGTGACAAACTCCAGATCACCCAGAGGGCACAGACACGTGTGCCATCCAGCACATCCTACCAAAACTATTAGCACATTTCAGAGACAACCATCACTGCAGCCATTTATTATTTATCCAGCTCTGGAAGGTTATCAGCTCCCAGCTGAGATCATCAGAGACATTCTTCCTCCATCCTATCTGATTGAAGAGCAATGGAAATCCTGTCTGGGCTTTCTGGCTGTGGGAATCCTGCCAGTTTGACCTCCCTTGGTGCTTCCAACAACCCTGTTTATGTAACCACAGAGCCATCCCTTGCCCTGGGGCAGTTGGCCAGAAGGCTGATGGGTAGTCTGGAATTACAGTAAATTTAGATATGAGATATGGCTTCTGTTAGGAATTGGGAGTGCCTTCTTATGGCTGACATAAACAGCCTGCATGTGAGGTTCACAAAGCACAATACTGTGGGTCATCAGGGAAATCAAAGATTTCATGGGACTTTCAGGAGAGACTAGGAACAAAGATCCAGCTTAAAGTCAATGAGAAAGAATTTGCTGCTTCTCCTTGGTGGGTCCCAACCCAAACAGACAAAGCCAACATTTAGCTGGAAGCTTTGAATCCCAACCAGGGAGCAGTGGAACTGGCATTTAGATCATGATTTGAGCTTGCTCTGAAACTTAAGGCAGGCTCAGTAAGGAAAAAACCTCTTAGTGAGAAAAATTCTTGAACAGATTCCCTGTGATTCACTGTGTTCCTTGCTCCATCTGTTTCCCTTAATATCCAATGTAGCTACACATTAACCTCACATTTTAAGAATGAATGATGAAGGCTGTAGCCAGCATTATAGTCTGCAGTGAAAAGGCTCCATAAGGCTAAGCTAAAAGAAGTTAACACTTCTAAGTGGTGTCTTTCAGTGTAAACCTGTCAAACTCTCCCAGCAGCACAACCCTGGAACACTAACCTGCTTTAATATGCAAGAAGCTGTGGCAACTGCTTCTGATGGGTTGCCATTTTTTCAGGTTTTTTTTCTTTATTTTCCCCAACCCTTATTTCCTATTTTGGAGCTGAATCTCAAGCCAGGGTGTCTCAGGCTCTGGCAGGTGCTGTGAAAGCAGTGGTCATCCTTTTCTGGTTTGAGCTGGCCAGTGCAAGCCAGGTTTGACACAAAGCATAGGGAAGGAGTTGCTGAGGTGCTTTGCAGCACAGCACAGCCCTCAGGAGAGGTTTTAGCAAGGCAGAAACTTGCAGGAGGCATTTTTAATGTCCCCCTCTGCTACATGAGAGGGAAATGCTTCCAGCACAGCCTGCCCACCCTGTGTCCTCCAGCCTGCTTCTTTACCTCACACAAGTCTAGAAATCCCCTGAACGTCCAGCTAGGATGGGAGGGAATTCTGTGACATTCAGGAATTTTGTCAAAAGACACAGAAACGAAAAACAAAACAAAACAAACAAACAAACAAAAAACCCACAACAAACAAACAAACAACAAAAAAACCCAAAAAACAAAAAAACCAACAAGAAAACAAAAAACAAACAAACAAAACAAAAAACAAAAAAACCCCCCAAAAAACCAGAAAACCCCCCACCCCCCAAAACAAAAAGAAAAAACCCCAAAACCACCCTCCAAAAAAAAAAAAAAAAAAAAAACACAACCAAAAAAAAAAAAAAAAAAAAAACCCAAACCCCACCACATTTTTAAGTGGTTAAATCAAGAATAGGGCTCAGCCTTAATTTTCACAGGAAATATCCTGTTCATGATACTGTGTGTTTCTCACCAACCCAGGGCAATGGAGCACAATGGAAAATCATGTAGAGAAATCATATTGGGATCTTCGTGGATTGGCACTGAAAGGTAACAGATGGCCTAAACAAGGATGGAGAGGGACTTTTTACACAGGCCTGGAGAGACAGAATGAAAGGGAATGGCTTCCCACTGACACAGAGCAGGGTTAGATTGGATATTGGGAAGGAATTGTTCCCTGTGAGGGTGGGGAGGCCCTGGCACAGGTTTCCCAGAGCAGCTGTGACTGCCCCATCCCTGGCAGTGTCCCAGGCCAGGCTGGATGGGGCTCTGAGCAACCTGGGACAGTGGAAGGTGTCCCTGCCCATGGCAGGAGATGGAATGAGATGATCTTAAATGTCCATTCTTTGGCCAAATTGTGCTTTCCCTTTTACAATGCAAAGTTCCAGCTTTGTATTATTAAGCAAAACATCATTGTGCCATTGGATCTGCCACACAAACAGACTCTCTCCAAGCAAGTTCTTATTCTCATTGGTGTCTGTGGTGTGGTTAATCACAGTGAGGTTCATCTCTCTGAACTTCAGGCATTTGACATGGCTGTCCTAGGTTCCAGAGGTAATAAACAGAACCAGAGGCTTCCAGGGTGCACCACATCTTCATCAGAATGTGGAGAGCTCCCTGCACAGATAATTCCTCCTCCTTGTTTCAGGATATCATGGGAGTTGAGATATCTTGCTCAGAATTATGTCTAAGTCTTTGCTGCTAATGTCTACACATAAATGAAGTAAATCCTATTCCAGTTGCCTCTGAGATTGTGAAGGATTGGTCCAATCAGCTTTGCATCCATGGAATTATAATTAAATGTTTAATGTAACATGGGCTGATATTCCTGGCCCTTTGGAGATTTAGGAATTTAAGGTTCTACTCAGGGCATTTCATATCTTCCCTGTCTAATGCCCATGTCAAGAAAAAACTCAAATTTCCAGGATCAACCACTTCATAATAATTTGTGCAGGATAAAGGATTTTTATATATTCATTTTATATTAATGTCACTATTAGGCTGCTATTCCTTTATCCCAACTCTTGTCACACAATGCAATTATGATTGTTTTGGCAGCACCATCCCTGAAATTTGAACCAACAAAGCATCCAGGGCCTCCAGCAGGGCCTGATATCTGCCTTCCATCTCCTCACAGCTTCTGGGTATTGATTATCAGCTAATTATCCAATTGACATCCTTCCAGTTCTATTGTCTTGTTAAGGAGTTTATCATAAGATCTGTCAGACAATCCAAAAAGACTTCATTATCATAGCACTAGTAATTGAAGACTTCTGATTAGTAATAAAATACAATAACATAAATTTCTTATCACTCCTTCCTACTTCCCTCCTGGTGTGACAAAGCACAGTAGATGATGATGATGATGATGCCTTGCAAATCTGTTTCCCTTCTCCACCCCAGAGACTCTACCTGATTGTATCTAATTTTGATAAGGAAAAAATTGCTCAAAATAAGGGTGGAAATCAGAAGAGACAGCCTTGTTTACTGAGACACTGGAAGTCAATCCAAACCAGTAGTCTTGGAATGTATCAACCAGAAAGATTAACCTTGCAGAATTAGTGTTCAAGTGCATCCTCTTTGTCTCCTTCTAATCCCCAGGAAGGGATGGCATCACACAAATCCCATTCAGCAATTTCAAATTAAGTTTAAACCCTTCAAGTTTGGATATGATCACTTTCCAGAGCTCCATAAGAACATTTCATTTGTTGGAGGCAATATTCCATACAAGCAACACCCTGGTTGAGCTTTGTGGAATAACCTCAGCCACATGTGATTTGGTTCAATTTATAAATAAAAAAACTTGAATCTACCCACTCAGAGCATAACAGGGCACAAACTTTTGATGAGAGCCACCAAGAAATCTTTGCAAAGTCTTCCCTTTGATTTCTTTGAACAGAACAGAAGAATAAAATCATCAATGGAGCACTTGGAGCAACCTTGAGCTAGAAGGGAGGAAAACATTTCCAGAGCTCTCAGGGTACAAATGAAGCACCAGCAAGCTCTGATTCTCTAAAGCAAGAAAAAATTACATGACAAGCTGCTCTACACAGTGAGACAAAGGCATGAAGACTTAGCACTGAAAATATGCTAATATGCTGATAAAAGTCAGACAATTTAGATTTGATTCTCCACCTTGGAATAAAACTTTTTTTTTTTCAATTCCTACCCCCAAATATGCTGCAAGACATAGGTATGTCCATATAAAACCCCCTATATATAAGCATCTAATAATTTAAGAAAGATTTAGCATATAAATACACCCTTCACTAACAAAAGGGAGACATTTCAAAAGCAGAGCAATTCTTTGTCTCACTCCTCCTGAAAATGAAACATTTTTTCCAAGTGAACTGTTGCTTCTTCAAAAAACATCTGATTGGACAGTAATACACCAAGAAAAAATATAGCAGCTGATCTGGTAAAACATTAATTTTTTTATCAGTTATAGGAAAATGAACAAGAAATAAATTGTCTTTAAAGGCATCCTTACTTTTAATAAGACACATTGCACCTTGCTTTGTTATTTTCTGTTAGAATTCCATCTAGTAAAGATCAGAATGGTTTCACATGCAAGTGTCATTCAGAATACAGGGTCTTAACAAAGGTCAGGGTAATTTCAGATTCTCAAAGGCACCTATCTTCCAACCAATTAGCTCCAAGCAATCTTTAGCAATCTGAGACTTTGGAGTCTTCATACAGCACTTGGACAGTTTGAAATTTAAACCATTTTGTCTTGCCCTGGATTTTAATGCTCTTGGGTGCTTGAAACACTTTTGAAGACCAATCCTACTGATGGAATTGATGCCTTTGAAGACTCAAAGGGCAACAGAGCCACTGAACTTCCAGAAATGCATCTTTTCTTTACTCTGTACAAGAGTTGCCTACCTAGAGACTGAGAGCAGCAGCAGTAAAGTCCTGCTCCCTCAGACTGGGATAAGAGCAGGAATGATTCTTAGACACAGAGATTATACAGGAACAGTGGGTTTGGCTAAGAAACCCTGATTCTTCCTGATGCTTTAAGTCCACGATAAAGAGCTCTGACCTAACCCTGAAAGGGAATGGGCAAGATTAAAGAGCCTAACTGTGTCCTTTCAGTGCCTGAAGGGAGGCTGCAGGAAAAATGGAGAGACTATTTACAACAAATTACACTCCCAGCCCAGCTCCTGCAAGGCAGAGAAGTTCTGGTGCAGGAGAAGCACAGCCTTCCAAACCAACCAGACAAGCCACAGGCACAGCATATCTTGTTTTCTTTCCCAGCCTGCAGAAGCCTTCCCTGGAAGGGAAAGAAGACTGACCCCTCTGACCCCCTTCTGCAACGTGGATTGGAAAGCTGGGTGTCAAATCCTCCCCCTTCCTGCCAAATAGAGACATTTTTAAAGTCAGCGTCCTGACTTTTGTATGTGTTTATCCTGCTCACAGGATGATATTTAGATCCCCATATTTTTTCCCCTCTCTCTGGCCTGTCATCCAAGGGTGTGATGAGTTCATCAAAAGAATGAAGGGCAGTCCAGCCTGCCTGAAGAGAGGTGATGGAAAATAGAGCCCTTGCTAACAAGAGCAGCAGGACAAGGGTCACATATTGGTAGAGGTGATGAAAGCTCCTGCAGGTCTATTCAGTGTGGCTGTTGCTATGAGAGTGAAGAGATTTGCTGGCCCTGGAGCAGGGAGAGGACACAGATGCTGTTTTGTTCCATATCAATTACAGATTCTGGTCACTTGTGTAAGTCAATACTCTCCCAACTTCTTTTAGGCTCATTACAGCTCTTCTTCTGTTACAGCTTGGCAACACATTTCTGTCTCTCTTTCCACAGGGAGAACATGCTGCCTTCTGCCCCTAACAGGCACATGGTGGCAAAGGGCAGATTTTAATCTCTGAATCTGCTCTGGTTTATTGTCTGTGTGGAAGAGAAAGACAACAATCTCAGGAGTGCTCTCCCATTCAGAGCCAGTCTAAGGCTCTGCTTGTGCTGAAGAGAAAATATCTTTGCACCACTGTTCTCAACAGGATCATGCTGGGCCATCTCCAGCCATTTCCTGCTGAAAACAATAATGTGTAAATAGGAAAGGAAATAAGGACTTGATTCTCTCTATCCAGGTGAAATAAAAATATTGTAACTGTATAAAACAGGTGAATTTCTGGTGCTGTTGAACTCTCTTTTGAAAGTTTGTTCCTACCACAATTAGACTTTAGCTGCTGCTTTCCAGGGCAGCAGCATCAGAATAATTGCCAAAGCATTGCTTCAGAAATTAATTCTATTTCAGGGATGACAACAGGTTTTGAGACAGCCAAGCAAACAGCACACTGAAGTACTGCCCATACTGTGCAGGACTGTGAGTGCCATATTAAACACACATTTAATCAGTTGTGATGAAGGGGAAATGGTAGAAACACACATTCTGCCTCCCTGTTCAGCTCTTGGAGCACTCAAGGGTTTAATCCAGAGCTGAACCTCCAGTACAAGACAGAAGCCACCACTCTAAGGGCATATCAAAGGTGAGTGCTTCTGCTTCATTATCCACTCAAGAACCCTTTCACTTCCATAGGAATATGAAATAAAGGAGGAATTTGTAAACAAGAACATGCAGAGGCACAAGCCAGGTGCACAAGAGGGAGAGAGAGGCACTGGGAAAGAACAAAACTCTTCAGCCATTCATTGATGGGACCACTAAGGATCACCAGGCACAGCTTTGGAGAGGAATAAGCAGGAGGAAACAAGAGGAGCAGGACAGCTGAGGATATTTGAGGTGGGCCTGAGGGACTGAACTTAAGGAATGCTTAGTGGGTCAGGGCAAAACAAGAGAGAAGGAAAAAATAGGACATAAAATGGTAAAAAGAAGGGTCACTCAGATGTAACCCCTCACTGATCAGTGTATTTGGCTGAACCAGCCTGCACCCAGTCACTGCAGTCTATATTTTTATTAAAGCCTCTTAGAAAGGTCTTTTTAAAGCCTTTTGCTGTCCTTCTGTACAATTTCACAATCTGTCCCATGTGTGGGAATGCTCTAAGGACAAGGTGCCAGCTACTGGGGACAGGAACTGACACAAACCAAATACAAAGCATTTTGAAAAGGTTAAGTAGGGTGAAATGCCTTTGTTTTCTAACCTCAAACTGACCTTTTTGCAACTTGAATTTCCCCTCAAAATTTTTATTTTTCAAATGCTCTCATGTGACAATTGCTGAAGCAACTCTCAACACACTGAGGTGCTTAAATACAAAATGCTTCAAGTTGTAAAGACTGCATTTAAGGAGAAAATAGATGATCTTTTGGGTCAACCACAGGCAGCAGATATTGTTTTCTGTAAGATGGTCTGTATATATTTTATAGAGATAAGTACAAACACACTAATGTAGCATTTAAAAAAATCCCATACAGAACAGAAAATGATAATAAAGATAATATCACATTCTAAATTTTTCAGAGTCCTTATTACAAGGCAAATCACCTCTCCTGAGCACCAGTGGGAAAGGCAACAAGTTTCTCCTATGAACACATTACAGCAGGAATGGTTTAGCAGCAGACTCTCTGTTCCTCAGTTTCTGTTGAGAGATTCCTGATTTGAGCACCTTTTAGTCAAGAAAGAGAAGAAAAAAAAATCTCTCCACAAATATGGCTTTATCAAGGCATAATCCATAATAAAGAAAAAGCCTTGATTTCACAAGGGAAGCAGATAAGGAAGCAAAGCCCAGAAGGGGTTTGAACAGAGAGGCTTTAATTCCCTTTTATATTGTGCATTTTTGGCCAGAGAAACAGGTGCAGGAGCTCCTGAAAACCTTATGGACTCCAGTTTTTTCATCACCACCTAACTCCACCCCAGCCTTATTTTGCACTTTTTTTTTTTTTTTCATGAAGCCAACCTTTTAGCATCTCTAAAATATGTTGCCATAATTTTCTCTTCTGAGATCTGGTGGAGACAGGAAACTTTCAGAGGCAATCATACACTAATGCCAGCATCAATCAGCAACCACATTAGACAACAAAACCTCTTCCAATATGTCAATACAATAAACAGTGATCAAATTCCACTCAGGGCAGGCCACCAAGCCTTGCCTGTACTTCCTCATGATTTTTACATGACAACTGCTTAAATTTACGGGAACTGTCCTGCCCTGTTTCTAAAGAAAGGAGTCCAAGAAATGTGGGTGTTCAACTAGATAATCAGGAAAGACAATTCCCCCTCTTCCCAGGCACAAATGCACAGCCATATGATCTACAAAATGGATAAATATAATTTCTGGGTTACTAGAATTTTGACCCAAATGCAGCAGCAGGCAGGCTCAGTTGTGGTGGAGCAATGCCTGTGCTTTGCTGCCACCAAGATCTCTCAGCCTAATTTCAGACATGGCTGAAATGGATTTTTTTGGAGGGGAAAAAAATGCTGTTTATAAGTGAAAAAGCACATTCTAGGAGCTGCCCACTCCATGCTCCCTGCAAGTACACAACTTCTGGAGGTGCACATTCCCTTCAGGAGCCTCTCCTGCTCTGTCCTTCAGAAATCCAGCATCCCCTGAATCCTGGGGAGGGAGAAGGCTGAGCTTCATGATGGAACAGTATGTCATTTTGGCTGCTTAAATACAAATCTCATTTATTGTGAAGGCAGGTTCTCCACAGAGGTAACAGCTGTGCTGAAACTAAGATTATAATGCCTGCAGTCCATTCCCTTCAGGATCCTTTACCAATGGTCCAGGTATCCTATTGGAATCTGACCTACACAGATGCCAGTGGCTCTGTGGTAAGTCACTAACCTTTTCTCAGACTCTTTTTTTAAAATCTGCATATCCCACAATTCCAGTTTCCTACAGTGACATGAGGAAGTTTCTCTAGGATGCCATCAGCATTCCCTAGCCTGCAGAGCCCAGGAACAGCACTAGTAGCATATTTCTTGCATGAAAGAAAAATGAGAGCTCAGAAAGCTAAATTCTCTAAAGCTATCTCCACAGATTCAGCACAGCATTTTTTATTTCAGAAGTAAATACTCTAAAATCCAATTTCGTCTCCTACCAAGATTTCTATGCAATATTAATATGGATAACAGATTTTCCTAGTATTGCTTCCAGTTCTTATCTTCCCTACCTCTGCACTTTTTCTTTATAGAGTTATTGCTTATAGTGGAGAAACTTCTGCTACATAGGGCGTAAAAAAATTATTTTGATTCCCAAAGGCCTTTTGGTAATATGATAATGCAAACAATAAAGGCAAAATTTCCCTGTGGAGCTTTTCAATACAGCATTACCCACCCACCCCAAGAACTTAGACCATAACTCTCTTTTTCCTAGTGCTGGTATTCAGGAGAAAACACAGAAGTGACAGATTTAAAGGAAAAAAGATAGATGATGCAGACATTTGTCATGCAGTCTTTCTACACATTTGTTACACCTTCTCATCCTACTTGTCTTTTTCTTGTCTTTAACTCATTTGCTTTGAAATTCTTCCTTCTGCTGGAATCTGTAGCACGAATCTTGATTGTTTTTGGAACAAACCATGCTCAGTTCATTTTAAAAATAAAGGTTTCTGTCCCACAAGACCGTAGAACCCACCTCCACTGTCTGCAATCTGCAGGAAAACTTACTTTCTTCACTTCACTGTCTCTTCCAACATTCCCATTCTGTGTTGCTGCAGCATTTTTTTGTGGGAACTCTCAGGAATTCCTGCCCCACCACCACACACTGCAGTAGCTCTGCAGTGCTTGCACATTCCTTGAGCTTTCCCATTGTATTCCATGGCATGTCCCAGTCCCTCCCCAGCATTCCCTCAGCCCACTGCTCTGGAGACAATAAAACACTCCCTGCCAGGCACTGAGCTCCTTCATCTTGCCAGAGAATGTGGCAAAGAGGACAGGATTGGTACAGGAACTAAATGGAACTGAGCCCTGAAAAAGCCAATTTCACATATCAAAAACTGACTCTCTCCAAACACAATTTCTGCTGTGTGTGTAAAAGGTATTGAATACATCAAAGAGCTTGATCTGAGCCCCCACCAAGGGGCAGGAGACCCAATCCAACAAAGCTATGCTGAGCTGTGAGGTTTTTACACTGTTCCTTCCCCAGGAGATGATGTCAGTGCTGTTGGACAGGTGGATCCCATGCAAAGGCTGCAGGACAGGCTTTGCTCATCCCCTGATTTTGTCTCACTGAAACCATGTCAGCTGGCTCAGGGCTTGCAGGTGCCACGGGGGGCAGGCAGGCAAGCCCAGCTCACCTCAACTCACCCACCCTCCTCCCAAAACCCTGAGCTTTATGCTGAATTGGAAATAAAAGCAGCTCAGAGGGTCCACAGGATAAATCAGGTTAGAAGGGACCACAGTGGTTGGTTGGTTTGTTTTATAAACAGCTAATTTAGGAGGTCTCTGAAGGTTATGATAAGGATATCCTGATAGTTACTGGATGAATTTTGTTTACAGCAATATTATTGGCTGGACTAGAATTAGACTCCTGTACATTTCTACCTCTACTTTCCTTAAGGACTCCACTGTTTTGGATTGGAAATGTAGGAGTCCATAGCCTTTAAGGAAGAAGGATACATTAATTATAGCAGGACTCACAAAAGTTCAGTGTCCAAATGCTGAGGGACTCAAAAATGGGGAGGAAGGGGGTGCAGGTGGAGCACCAACACACTTTTAAAGGCTCAGAAAAAACACAGTACATAGTTCCTATTAATGGCTAGCACTTATCCATGGTATTTAGAGCAGGAATAGGATCTAAAGAGCAGCCAATATCTGTTTTCTAAGCACTGCTAGAATCATAGTCATGGTGCAAAACAGAGCAGTGGAAGGACACTCATCACCCTGTAGGCAAATTGAACATATAAGGATGCCTACTCTAAACCCTGGGACAGTACTGGGTGCCTGGCCTGGCCTTCCAGAGAGAATTTGATGCTGCCCTTTAGGTTGACAGGACTCCTGTGATTTTCAGGTTCAGGATACCTGGGTGACACCACCAAGGTGCTTTTAATTCAGGATATTGAGAATTGTATGGAATCCTACTCCCTCTTGCCATTTTCCAGGCCTTCCCACTTCAAAGGGAAGCTTTGATCTGACAAGGATCACAAGCAAAAGACTGGTGAAATCCCAGATGGAAGAAGTGCAATTTGACACAATCCCACTTTGTAACTCACTGTGTTTTCCCTAAGTAAATTATTGCTAATTTGATACACCAGGAAATACAGCTGAGGCTTTGAAAAAAAAAAAAAAATCCTCTGTTCATGAAGACACAGAACTACAGGCCACAGAAAGATTAAGCCATGCAAAAGGACCAGCAATATTAATGGATTATTGGAGCAGCTGAATTTGCCCCAGGACCACATCTTCCTTGAGAGGTGCACAAGGGATGTGAATGGACAGACAGAAAAAGTAGTAGAGAAGGAAATGTCTGTTTAAAGACTAAGGTAAATGAGGGATATGACCATTTGCAGCATATTTTCTTAAGGTTACCCATCCAAAAAGTTATGAAGAAATAGAAGTCATGTCATCAGCATATACAAATATCACAGAATAGGTAAATTTAGAATGCACCACAGTGAATAATCTGGTCCCACCTCTGCCTCAAGCAGGGTCAGAATATACAGCCTAGACAGCAAGAACAAGAGAAGCTTGAACAAAGACCACGTCTCAAACAGTGCTTCAAGTCTTTCAAATGTTGCTTTTAAGACTCTGTGCTTTTGGGCATGAATCTCACAGTTTTAAAATGCACATACACACTTCCAGTCTTGGGATAATTTCACAAAACCCAGCATTCCACTTAATTGGAGTTTGTGGAAGATCACTTTTGAAGAGGCAGCTTGTGTCCCCTCACTGCAGACCAAATGTTCCACTCTTTCCTCATCCAAATTTGAGATAGAAATGAATTCATCTTCCTTACTCCCTGTTGTGTAGAACAGGTTGTTCACTAAGTGGAAAAGCCTTCTGGAGTCTTTATTAGGGAAAATAAGGGACAGAAGCTGACAATTAATAACAGTAAGCTCCTGGAGTGACAATGACTGTGGCTTGTCCTCCAAGTTATTACTTTCCCACCCCCCATACAGATCTAAAATTCATGCTTTTCTGTTTGTGTGCTTTCCATCTGTTGCAAAGACAGCAAGAAGGAATATTCCACATGCATTTCTCCCATCATGGAAGAGACATGAGAGAAGCTGACATTCCTATATTGCTGTGCAGCAGCATCCTAAGGCTTCCCTTCAAATCAATATTTGCTGGGCTGGGCTCTCTGCCAGCACAGAGGACTTCAAGACCATGCTGTTTACATCTTCAGGCAAAAGCAAGTGTAAATGTCTGTAAAAAACCACTCTTGGACTTAAAATATAAGCATTAAGATTCTTAAGACTTCAGAGTGATGCAGAAGTGGGAAAAACTGAACAGAAAGAGAGTCTTGGGCTCTTTCTCAGATGAAAAATTCCAACCAAACATCAGTACCTTTCCTTCCACACTTGTTTCCTACCTCTGGGCATTAGTGGGGGACAGCAGCATTGCTTGCAAGGTAAAAAAGCCCCTTTTATTTATTCCATAGCACAGCACCCTCCTCTTCCTTCAGGAAGAGCGAACAAAAAAAAAAAAAAAAAAAAAAAAAAAAAAAACCAACAAAACAAACCACCCAAGCAGCTTCACAGCAGTTATTGATACACCTTGAGCAGTGTGAGCTTAGAGGATAAACATTAAGTTTATTTAGTGATGACATAAGAAAGAAAACCCTGAACAGTGCAATAGGGAAAACAGTGGAAACCCAGTGATGCAAGTATGTGGGAAGCACATGAGCCACAGAGCCTGGGAATCTGCTGAGCCTCCTGCCCTGCAGGGCTCCTCCAGCCCTGGGATACAGCTCAGGAAGGACAGGGAGCTGCTGGAGCCAGAGGACACCAAGGGATCAGAGGGATGGAGCAGCTCTGCTGGGAGGGAAGGCTGAGGGAATTGGGATTGTTCAGCCTGGAGAGGAGAAGGTTTGGGGTGACCTCATTGTGGCCTTGCAGTGCCTGAAGGGAGCCACAGGAAAGATGGAGAGAGACTCTTGACAAGGGCCTGGAGTGACAGGACAAGGGGGAATGGCTTCACACTGACAGAGGGCAGGGTTAGATTGGATATTGGGAAGGAATTGTTCCCTGTGGGGGTGGGGAGGAACTGGCACAGGTTTCCCAGAGCAGCTGTGGCTGCTCCATCCCTGGCAGGGGGTTGCAATGAGATGCTCTTTAAGGTTCCTTCCAACCCAGGCCATTTGGTGACTCTGTGAATGTTAGAGAAATACTGATTTTCTGTAGGGACACTGAAAATACTGGGGAAGTGGGTACCTGCATTCACGTGTTGTGCATTCTTTAGGAGATAAGGACTGACTGCACATAAATCTACTCGTTCTGGACTCATTTTACATCACCACAAAACCCAGCAGGTTTTGTTTGTCACATACAGGGGTGTGCCTCTGGTTGCCCAATCACATCCAGCTCTTACACAACAAGAAATTCAAATTAACCCTCATGGTTGTGGTGGTGCATATGGACTACACTTCCCCAAATGCAATTTCTTAATGCTCTCCCAATCCTTTCTTACAAGATCAGTGCAAGCAATTACTCTAATGCCTTCATCTCTGTGAAGACACCACACACACACAAGCAGAACTTGGTGATCACCAGGCTCTGTGCTCCAAAGGGCAAGAGAAAAATACAACCTTACAGAGGGTTAGAAAGCCAAATTGCTCATTCACAGGCAGCAGAACAAGCCCTTCCATCCAACTGCTCAGAGATACAGCCCCTCCATTCCATACACAAGCTAGCCCACATCTACACTCACACATCCATTCCTCAGGCACAGTGGCACACAGATATATTTTGCTCCTGTGGGTGCTTGTTACTACTAAGTTGCAAAGCATTAGTGGACTTTCCTCCCACCTCCCTATCTTTGACAAAAATACTTTTTTTTTTTTTTTTTTTTGAAAGAAGTGCTCTCTTCCACCTCAATCTGGTGTATTTTTGATAAAGCACGTAGCTCAGCCTTCTTATTTTTTAACTTGGTAGACTCATTTCCATGGAGATCTCTGGAAGGCCAGAGAACAGAACCATCACACTCCCCCCTTCTGCCATCCCCACTTGAGTCTACAGTGCTTTTTCTCACATTTTCTTTTCATCCTCTCTCTTGTTGCACTTGTGCTTGACTAGAAACTCATGTTTACCACTACAGCACTCCTGACTCATGCAAAATGTGAGATCCAGCCTTAACACAATCCATGAAAAGGGAATTAGAGAACAGAGAAAACCATGTCACCCTCTCCATCTCACCACCCACTCCATCCCAGGTCCTTCTGTGGCCCCAGCTGAAGCAGTAACTGAGCACTTCAGAGCCCATCATTTGGTGGATCTATCCCCAAAGAACTCCATACAGCAATGCATTCATTTATCTATTTAATTAGCAATGAACCATCAAGAACAAGCCAAACAGAACTCTGATATTTATACAGAGACTGAAAAAAAATTAAAATATACTTAAAACCTGAAAGATTATACTGGAATACCACTACATCAACTGAATCACAGTCTCTACTGCAGATGTTTCAAATATTGTGCTCCAGAGCTCCCCAGTCCTCCATGGGTCATCTGGGCCTGCTCAAAGGCTCTGGCATTCCTCACAAGGCTGAAAATCTGCATCAGACCTGAATCCAATCTCTCAGAGATTACAGAAACTGGGAGTTGGATTTACCCTGGTTATCTCCAGTGATTTATGGACTCACTGAACAACTCAGCATTACAGTCTGGCTGGGGTCAAACTGGTATTTCTGCAGAATGTCCACTTACTGTCTGGTCAACATTTAAGGCTGTCCATGAAAACACACCCAGCAATTCCTTTTCCTCTCAACTGGCTGTAAAAAGCCAGAGTGAGGCAAATGCAGTGCTCATAGCCTGGGAAGGAGATCATCCCTTGCCCTGAGCAGCCTGGTCCAGTGGGAGGTGTCCCTGCCCATGGCACTGGAATGAGATGGTCTCTCAGGTCCCTTCCAAACCAGGCCATCCATGATTCTATTATTAAGTAATGTTAATTGCTGTAATACTGAGCACTAATTCATAGCCTTCCCCCCCATTACCATTCACAGTAATGCACAGATGGCATTCACAGGGCACACAAAAATGGAACCCCCAAAACTGGAACCCCCAGAACCCAAGTGGTACAGTGAAGGGATACAAAAATTACTCCAGAGACTCTTTCTCTCTTTCAGAGAGAAATACAAACAAGATTAATGCTTTCTCTGTCATTTGTTCTCCCTAACAACAGAATCAATGTGACTCTGCTGCCCTGGCCAACTCAGATACTTAGGCATTGTATATTAGCCAGATAAATACAAATATGTATACAAATACCTTCCTACCCACATTACAGCTCTGACTGCTTCTGTAACTCTGAATTTTTATTTTATTTTATTTTTGGCAGACTTCAATAAGCTAGTGAATGTCACCAAATGCTTTCACAAATTGTTTCAACAAGCTGGATTCTGATCTACTAAAGAGGCTTAAAAAGGTAGATAGGCAGCAGGAAGGAGGAGTGGATCATGGTGCTGCTGAAGAACAGTATTAAAAGCCAAAAAGGGAAATTCACAGAGATGATGAAGCCACCAAATGAGTCTATAGCCAGGTTGTGGAGGAGGGTGTAACAACCTTATCAGCTCTGAAAATTGGAACCACCAGAAACCTAAACCACACCCACCACTGTCTACACGGTGCAGCATTACACAGGCAGACTCTCAAGTGAGGAAGGATAATGACCATCTCCAGGCATTTGGGATTCTCACAGGATGGAGAGTTAAAGTGGGAATCTACAACTAAAACTGATTAATTTAAGTGCAAACATTAGCACAAGTGTCAACAAAAATGTCCCAATAGTAAGATGGGGAAAACAGCCTCTTGAGAGGTATGAAATAAAGAAAAAGCATTCTACAAAGCAATATTTTCTTAAAGGGAAAAAAAGAGGCCTCAAGAGATGCCTAATGCAGGGATATGTTGTTATTTATAAAATGGTGATTCCTGTCATTTTTCCAGGATATTCCTGAACTTTATCTTTCATCAGTGACAACAGCAGAGTGGTACAAGAGTCCTTTCAGGCTTCTGTTCTGCAGAACTGTACAGAGAAATTAGGAAGAAGTTCAAGAGTTAAATGCAGTCACTGTCAGCAGCAGCTTTTCCCAAATCAGACCTTGTGTGTGAGAAGAAACTCGGGGTTATTTTCACTACTGATCACAGAAAGGCTGAAGTTATCAAGGACCTCTGGAGGTCACCTGGTCCAGCTCCTGCTCAGGCAGGGCCAGCCACAGCTGCCTGCCCAGAACCATGACCAGTCAGCTTTGGGATATCTTCCAGGATGAAAACTCCAAAACCTCCCTGGGCAACCTGTGCCAGTGTTCAGCCACTTGAAGAAAACCCCAAACAAACAAAAACCCAACCAAACAACCACCAAAGAGCCAGTTTGTGTTCTAGTTTGTGCCTGCTGCCTTTGTTCCTGTGGCTGTGCACCATGGAAAAAGCCAGGCTTCATCTCATTTACTCCCATCAGATAGTTCTACACCTTGGTAAGATCCCCTTGAGGTCTCTCAAGAGTTACAGTGCTCTCAGCTTTTCCTCAGAGCAGAAATGCTCCAGTCCCTTCATCAGACTCTCCAGCACACCCATGTCTTTCTTTTACTGGGCTCCCAGCACTAAGACAATACTCCAGGTGCTGGAAGAGGGGCAGGATCACCTCCTTGACTCGCTGACAATGATCCTCTAACCCAGCTCAGGATAGTTTTAACTTTCTTTGCTACCAGAGTACGCCTGGCTCCCATCCATCCTGGTGCCTGCCAGCTCCTTTCCTGCCAAGCTGCTTCCCAGTCACTCAGTTCCCAGCAAATACTGGTGCCTGCTCCTCCCCAGGTCCACAGGACTTTGCACTCCCCATTCCTGAGCTCCAGGAGGTTCCTGCCACCCCAAGCTTCCCTGGATGGCAGCACAGCCCCAAGGACTCCAGCCACCATTCCCAGCTCTCTGTGTGCTGTGGGAATACTCTGCCCATTATCCACATCATCCATGGGGGTGTTGGACAGGACTGGACTCCATTCAGGCTTTGTGCCTCTGACCATCCCCTCTGGCCTGTTCTCTGCCTTCTGATTTACCCCACCCTCCACCTGCTCTGCTGTGAGTGTCCAAAGCCTCACTGAGGTCCAGGTGGACAATGTTCTCTGCTGTGCCTTCCTCACCAGCCCAGCCATTCCTCACAGGAGGTTGTCTGGCATGGTCAGCACCACATCCCTTTGGCAAACCCATGCAGCCTCCCCTTGGTCACCTTGCTGTGCCTGGAAATGCCTCCCAGGGTGACTGGTTCCATCACCTTCTCCAGACATCAAGGTGAGCATGACCAGCCTGTAGCTCCCTGGGCTCCTCCTTCTTGCCTGCTCATGGAAGGGACTGGGAAGAGCATGAGGCTATTCTTTTCAAGAATAGAAAGCTGACAAGTGTGTGGCATCTACCCTGTGTTCCAAAGAAGAGACTGTTATATCCACCCATATCCCCAGCAACATTCCACTGGTAATTTGAGTTTCAGCACCATCTAAATACTCTAGCTTCAGTTTGAACTTCCCCAAAAGTGACTATTTAAAAATGTCTGCCATGGGCATCCAGCAGCCCTCAGGAAAACAAGGAATTTATATGCTGGAAAGAACACATTATGGCAGGGCAACATACAAACAAAAATAGCACCTAGAAAGTTAATTAATTAAGAAAAGGTATCTTCCATCTAAGAGCAATGCATTTTTTGAAAGCAGATGGTCTGGAGTCTGAAATAAAATCAGACTTCCCCCTGACTGCCTCCATCCCCCATTACTTGATTAATTTTCCTCAAAGCATTTGGATGTAACTGAACTCCAAGCCTTGAATCAGCTACAAAATAAACATGGCTTGTTGTCCTTAGGCTGAGCTGCTGCATCTTGAAATAGTATTCCTGTTGAAGTTAAAGCCTATTCAGTGCAAGAATTATTAATAACTCCTTTTATTAATACTCCTTTGGCTGAACTGTTTGGGGTCAGCTAAAAATGTTTTCTTCAGTAAGAAGATATTCTGGAAGAAGCAGTGTTCTAACAGTTGAGGAGGCAAACCCAGAGAAAACAAAGAAAAAGAAATTATCATCAGTTGGTGTTTTAATTGCTGCTATTAACTAGCCAGAATTACAGAATGTGATATGTTTGGGGTTTAGTTGTTTTTTTTTTTCTGTTTTTGGTTTTTTTTTTTTGGTTTTTTTTTTTTTTTTTGGGGGGGTGCGGTTCATGGGGGGAGTTCCTTTTACTTATAAGTCCACACCAAAAAAATGCATTAAGTTCTTTTCTCAGGTACCTGAATTAGCAGATGGTATCAGCTTAAAAGATGCATTTCTTCAAGTCTACCTGGAAATGTGCACATAACCAGCTGCTGCTCAGCAAATATTCATTATCTGCAAGGTGCAGCTATAACCAATGGCACAGCTATTTCTGCAGCATTATTGATCACCAGCAGAGATGATAGCTTCATGCACCAGGGTGTGGAGAGTGAAGTGCTGCCCTGTTTTCTGCCTGCACCAGAACAATGCCACTCAGCATTATCTAACTGGGATTATCACCTGACTGGCAGCAAGAAGGCTGATGAATCATTTTTATTCCAAAGCACATTAAAATGGGAAAGGGCACTGCATTAAGTCCTTCCAGTGAAAGCCTTACTTCTTCACAGAAGAACCTTCACCAATATCAAGTTTCACCTTTCACACAACTCACTGCAAATCTATCTTGTGATAGAACAACTTTCACCTTTACTGCTAAGCACCTAAAGCTTCATTCACCTCTTCAGGAGAGAAGTTGCTCTCAAAACCAGTAGCTGGGACTTGCACAAAAGCTCAGTTACCTCTGAGGGGCTAATACTACTCCTGGGATTCAGCAAGTTCCCACTAACTTATGTTATGTGTGGAAAAGCTATATGCCATCAACAGAACAGAGAGCAGCATCCCACTCACTTAAACACATCCCTGCAGCTGCACAGAAAGCAAACCAAAAATTGCCTCTGAAATGCATTCACACTGACTGCAAACCCAACATTTCCAAGAAAGTCTTGATTAAGTCCTGGAGACAAGCCAGACAGAAAATGAAGCACTTCTATGAAAATTATAGTCACTGACTTGTTCCTATTGGCTGCAAAGTTGTTTGTTTAAAAATGTTTCATTCCCAACACACATTTCAAGTAAACAGGTAAACAGAAAGCTTCAGGACTTCATCCTTTCCCCTCTCTCCTATTTCCTTCCCACCTCCCCCAGTCCTTCAAGCTTCTCTCAGCAGCTTGGCAATGGTGACCACTGAGGTCACACAAAGCCTTCCCTTCTCCAGCCTTTACAATCCCAATTCCCTCAGCCTTTCCTCCCAGCAGAGCTGCTCCATCCCTCTGATCCCTTGGTGTCCCTGCTCTGGTTCAACACTGAAAGCAGAGGGAAGTGGTGACTTGAACTGCCTGGCCTCAGCATTTCAGAAGGGGTTGATTTTCCTACCACACCACATCTGCTACATCAATTAGTTTATCCTGGGGATTTTGTTTGCCTGCTTTTTTTGAGCAAAAGAATGAAAGCATTTTCTTGAGGAAGAAAAGCCACTTGGTACAGTCTGCAAAAATGGGTAGTTTTAAGCCAATTCAGCTTAATTCATAATTCATCCTAATTGATGATACAAGGAGTCTGTTTAAGCAAGTGCATGTTAGTGAAACGTAAAACGACCACAGTGAATCACTTAACACATCTTCATGTCAAGTGGGGAAAGCATTCCTAGGACAGTTATTCCTCTTTTGCTAAAGCAGAGTGAGCCCAAGCCCCATCCTAAGCACATACACACCCTGCCAAGATCTCAATCACCTTTAGAATCACAGGGTAGAACCACAGGATCAGAAAAGATGCCCAAAAATCACAGAGTACAATCTTTGAACAATCCCCACCTTATCAATTAAAGCACTAAGTGCCACATCCAGTTGTTTCTCAGACACCTCCAGGGATGGAGACTCCACCAGTTCCTTGGGCAGCCCCTTCCAGTGCCTGCCCACCCTTTCCATGACAAAATTCCTCCTGATGTCCATCCTGAGCCTCCCCTGGCACAGCTTGAGGCTGTTTGCTCTCATCCTGTCCCTGTTCCCTGGGTGCATATCCTGACCCCCCCAGCTGTCCCCTCCTGTCAGGGAGCTGTGCAGAGCCAGAAGGTTCCCCTGAGCCTCCTTTTCTCCAGGCTGAGCCCCTTTCCCAGCTCCCTCAGCCCCTCCTGGTGCTCCAGCCCCTTCCCCAGCTCCGTTCCCTTCCCTGGACACGCTCCAGCCCCTCGGTGCCTTTCCTGTGCTGAGGTTCCCAGCAGTGCCCCAGGCTCTGAGGAGTGGCCCCAGCAGTGCCAGCACAGGGGACAGTCCCTGCCCTGGCCCTGCTGCCACCCCATGGCTGGCACAGCCCAGGTGCCATTGGCCTCTTGCCCCCTGGGCACAGCTGGGCTCATGTCCCAGGAGAATGTGGGGAGACCCCTGTGAGACCCCAAAAGGACTGTGCCTCACTTTCTGCCCAGCCCATAACTCTGGATACCCTGTTCTTCTCCCAGCTCCCCCACCAGTATTCCAGCTCCATGGTGACTGTCCCCACAGGCTGGCAGAGCTGGGAGCTGAGCTCTGAGCCAAGCTCAGGGAGCTGATGTGAGTCACAGCACAGCTCCCAGAACACCCAAGCAGATTTGGGTCTGTTGGGAGCCTCAGCTGAGAGCAGGCAGAGGAGCTGCTCCTTTTGGCAGCACATCACACACAAATCTGTCAGGGTGAGCTGGCTGTGAAGCCACATTCCCAGTCAAACACTTCCTTCACCTCAGCTCCAGCAGCTCCAGCAGCCACAGAGGAAAATCCCACGGAGCCAACAGGTTGCAGTCCCTGCCTAAGGACTGAGTTTTCATTTAGCTTTGTGCAGCCCCCAGAACCAAGAGCATCCAAGTGACATCCTTGAGCTAGCTCAGCTTTCAAACTTTTAACTATTGCAATCACTTCTCCTAGATTCATTGGAGTCCAGCTTTTGCCTCCCTGCAGAAAACAGACATATGTGTTATGAGCTTTTTTCACTCCTAAGCATAGCCTGTCCCCAATAACCAAGATCTTGGTTCTTTTCCCTCTGAACCCTATCAGGGCTTTCTGCCATCTGCTGTGTCTGTGACAGATGCTTGTATAACTGACAGATCCAGCTAAATATAAGATATCAACACCCCCATAAGCTCCAAACATTCCAAGTTTAGTACTCCTGTTGTAAGTGAGGCCTAAATATAGCAAGGTAAACAAAAAACATCTTTTATGTTGCAGCATTCCTAAGACTGATGACACCTCAGCACAAGTCCTCCAAAGCTTACAGGGAAGGGAGGGGACAGCATCTCCTGAGGGTGGTATTTGGAGATTTAAAACACCATTGCCAAGGCTGTAGCAAACCCTTCCCCAGGTGAGGATGCTCTGAAGCAGCACAGCTTAGCTGTGTTTGCCACCATGGCTACAAACCAGAGTGCCATGGGGGCTCCCTGATGGAGGGCAGCACTCTGCAGGCAGCACCAGCCCAGCCCAGGAGGGCACTGACACATTTTCTACTCCTCATCTTGCTCAACAGAGGAAATCTGCCCTCTTTTCCAGGGCTCCAGGGACCAACATGGGCAGAAAAGCTGTCCTGTCCTCCCCCACCAAAGCCACTATCCCAAGGGATGGTGAAATCAAGGATCAGGGACCCTTTGCAGGCTGAAGAGCAGCCAGCAGCACAGGAACTGCTGTCTCTGGAGAGTTTCTCACCTTGAGGGCTCACAGCCCTCCCTGCACTCCAAGGAGCTGCCATTTCACCCACCCCAGAAACCCAGGCACCCACAGGGTAAGCTGGCAGCTGCTGAGGCAGGCTGTTGGGGAAAAAAACCTTTAAATGTGGGAGTAGAAGACACCACTGAGTACACAGCATCAGAGAGGAGGGGGAAGCACCTTGAAATAAGGAAAAACAGGTGCCCACACTGAGCTTCAGCCAGCTGCTCTGTCTTGAGAGGTTTGTTGACCACAAGGAGCCAAAACCTTCTGTTTTTTGTCTCAAATACACATTGATAACACAAATATTAGTGCTGCACCACTGCAGTGCCTAGATGCATTCACAGTACATCTGATGAACCACAGCTACAAATAACACAACTTCTTCCTTCCAAGGCTCACTCAGGAATCTCCTGTTCAGGCACTGTTTATGTGACAATACAAATTGTTCTGTGAATTAAAGGGCAACCTAAACTTCTCATGCTGTTGGTCAAGTCCTGCTTACTGCAAACAAACCTGTCACTTCTGACTTTGCATTTTATTTCCACTGAAGACAGCAATTGAGTTTTGGGTGACTTTAGTGAGCTTTAGAGTAGAGCTCAAAGGGTTTAATACCTCTCTCCAGCAACAGAGAGCTGGCTAAAAACCTAAATCCTGTGCACCATCAACCAGAAAATCCTCCCTCACCTACCAGTTCCTTAAACATAAAGAACAGCTTGGCTGAATGAACCAGAGAGGACATTGTGCCTCTAAACAAGAGAGATCTATCTCTTATTTTATGGAAGGTCCCCCTTTTGCATTGTGATGTAAGTTAACAAGCACAAAGTTATCCATACCCCAATTCTAGGAGTACTCCTGTCCTGTGCTCAAAACAGCCAAAGCTACTGACAGCACACACCCAAAATCCACCCAGGAGAGCAAAAGGCAAAACTAGGCACAAGCACACCTGCCCCAAGAGTCAGACTGAGCCTGGTGCCTCCAGCCAGAGCTGACAGGGAGCTCAGTCTGTGTTGTGGTAATCAGGTGATCAGGTTAATTAAGTCACATCAGTGCCCTCAGGATCATGACACCAAGAGCAGGAGATAAAATTGTAAATGAGGACACAGAGAATCCATATAGGTGGGCAGAATCCTCCTGCCTGCTGCTCCCACATCCCAACCTCCAGAGGGCTGAGGGCCATGGGATGCAGAGCCTGGGCTGCAGCAGCTGGCACAAGCCAAGGCACAGCCTCTCTCCCCAGCATGACTGGATGATGCACAGCCCTGTATCCTCAGCATCCCCCTGTCCCTGGCAGATCCCACAGTGTGACCTTTCTCCTGCTTCATTCCTGGCACAGGAAAGGTGATTCCTGAGCCCCAGCCTGCAGCTCTCAGAACAATCTGTGATGTCTTGCTCTCTCCCCTGTCCCTTTTTATTCATGTAGCACCTATTCTCAGCAAAGGAGTGCTGGCTGGAATTCAGGGACTTTGGGCTGGGATAATTTTCTTGACAGGAGCTAGGACAGGGCTATATCTCAGATTTTTGCTGGAAGCAGTGTGGATTACACTGGGATGTTTTAGCTATTGCTGAGCTGGGCTTGTACACAGCAAAGGTCTTCTCTGTTTCTCACCAGTGGGAGGGCTGGGGGTGCACAAGGGGTTGGGAGGGGACACAGCTGGGACAGCTGATCCCCCCTGAGCAAAGGAGGAGGAGGAAGAGGAGGAAGTGGGGACACTGGCAGTGATGGTGTTTGTTTTCCCAGGTCAGTGCTGCACTTGATAGAGCCCTGCTTTCCTGCAGAGAGCTGAACCATGGGCAGTGGTGAGTGAGTCCCATGTTTTGCTTTGCTTGCAGCCCACAAATCTTCTCACTTTCACCTTCCCATTCTTTCCCCCACTGCACTGCAGTGGCTGTGTCCACTCCCTTAGCAGCTGAGGCTAAACCACCACAAAAATCATCTAGACCCACCTCCTGCTCAGAGCAGCACCACCATCAATGCTAGGCTGGGTCACCTGCAGCTTCATCCAGCCAAGTCCTGGATATTACAAAGGCTAAGGTGGCCCACCAGCTCTCCAGATGACTCACTCCACTGCTAAACTACCCACATGGTGACTTCTAGTTCTTTTCTCAGGTCCATTCTGAACCCCAGTAATCTCACTGGAGACCTCACACGGGGGTTTCTCTCCAATTTAATGCCTTTCCCATTTCAGGTAACTCCCAGCCTTATCCACTGAACTCCCACATTAGCACATGCTGCCTTGCCCTTACATTTTCGAAGGTTTATATAGGACATACAGCTGTAAAACTCCTGTTAAATATGACCTAATTTAGTTCCAAGTTTAGCATTACCAGGACATTTTCAGGGATGAGAATTTCACAGGCTTGTGGCTGTGCAGCCATGTGATTTTATGAAATAGCATTCAAGTGTAACATTTTCAGCAAGGCACTCCAGAACAGGATAATTACAGGGGATCCCTATTTCCTGGGGTTTCCAGGGTCCCAGAAATTAGTGGGCAACATTTGGCTGTCTCACACCAACACAAATTTGTGATTCTATTTCAGGCCTGCCTGCATCACGGAATGCCCACGGAGCTGTCAGACACCTCCAGCATTATTTCAAAGCATCACAGAGAGACCGTCAAAAAGGTCAAGAGATCTCAGTCCCAGAAGCACCAAGAGCAATGCCAGCCCTTCCAAATATGAAAGGGCTGGACAAATCCTGCTTCTACATTCTCAATGGAAGACAAAAAATCAAAGACAGCCTGCAAACTGTGAGGCTCAAAGTGCCCTTGATCACACTGTGCAGATCCCTTTGAGGCCAGCAGGACCACAGGAGAAAACACTTCTGAGATGTTGCAGTGATTCTTGAAGTACTGTTTTGCTTTAGAGGGAAAAAAAAATAAAACCCCAAACCATAAAATCCATGTTGGATTATGCATTCTGACAGAAGAACAAAATGAATGGGCATAAGGAGGCAGGAGATGCAGTGTAGGCGATGCTCAGCACAGCACTTCGGAAATTTTGCTTGAAATATAATTTGGACACAATAAATGGAATTGTATCAGAGAGCACCAACACCTTGGAGGTGATAAGAGCTCCTTTTACATCTGTGTAAACACCTGGATTTCAAAGGAGGGAAGCAAGAGAAATCAGAATGGAAAGGAGCAACCCAGAAAACCCAGAGAGTAATGAGAAAATCAGATTCTTCACTGACCAGGACATCAATGGTAAAGGAGAGCCACACTTTTCAGAACAACCTGACAATGAAAAACTGGATGAACCTGTTACCTGACATGGCCAAGCTGCCTAAATCCTCTGCAGGGCATGTCTATGTGGAGAAATGAGAGAGAGAGAGCCCCACTTAGCCAGGGAGCTACAGAAACAGCTTCACAGCCACACCACAAATGAAGTGCCCAAAAGTCAATTAACTAATTTAAGCTACAGCTCCTCTGCAGACATAAGATCCATGTCTACACAGTGCCTTAAATAGCACACAGTATGGATTCTCCAGCTGGCCCCATGTAGAGAAACTGCACAGAGAGACCATGCCTCAAATTACTGCACTGATTTCTGGGATCATCTCTAGTGCAAGTGTAGAAGGAACCTGGAACAATTCCATTCAAGTGTGACAAAAAGGACTTCAAGGGCTCTGTTTATGAAGAAATTATTTCTGCCCTAATTTTACTCCCCATTTTGCTTTCAGAGATCTGCTCAGTCTCTCCCAGACAAAATGTTGCATCAAGTCAAGGTAAAAAAGCCAGGGGGAGTGACAGACATCTGCCATGCACTTGGGAAGAACCAAGGAGAAAAGTGGGGAATTAATTGTCACTACAGGGAAAAGTCATAGGAAAAAGAAAATGTAGGATGTCACATTTTCCAGTGACTAAACCCTTTCTGAGGATGTTTGAATGGGATTGCTCAACAAGGATTGCTGAGGATTTTTGCCTCTCATATGAAACTGGGAACTCAAAGGTCCCATGCTCAAAGGACTGGATTTGTATCTTTCAGATGCATTAATCAAGAGTTACTCTGAGATAAGATTAAAATGCTCTCTAGAATGGGCAAGCAGGAGTTCATTGAGCAGGGAGTTCCTTTAGGCCTAATCACCATGCTGATGGGATTCCCATTGCTAGAAACTTATGGTTACAATCCATGTAAGCCTTGAAAAGGATCAAAATACTAATCATTTTGTCGGGCTGAAACTTTTGTTCAGCCAAAATATGGGATAAAAATTGAGTTATCTTCTCTATAAAGCACTGATGTTCAGAGAGTCTCTAAAGATTGGGATTTCTGTTGACCCCCTCAGTGAGTTCTGCTCTCTCCCCCGCAGCAAGCAGAGAAAGATGTAGCTCAGCTGAGGCTGTGGGAGGTGGTACCCTCTGGAAAAACTGAGCCTATGCTGCAGCAGCTCTACACAACCCCTTTTTTTGGCAGGAAAACAACCAGTTTCACAGCTAATGATTTAATAAATCAGCTCACTAGAATGAAGTCTGATAATTGTGTGAACAGTTTTTTTCAGTTCCCTTCTGCCCTCACAAAAAAAAAAAGTTATTTGTCCATAGACTAGAAGACAAAATAGCTTTGGTTTGGGGATTTTTTTCTTCTTTTTGGACAGGCAAATATTTTCTTCTGCCAACAACAGAACTCTTGGATGTGTTGCTGAAAATTTATGGAGAAAAGAGAAAGCTTCTATTTCAAATCATGTTTTCACATGTTTGAAAAATCATTTCAGCTAGTTTTTTTCTAACTGAAAGATTTTTATATTGCTGGAAGTAATTAAACTGAGGAAAGTGGAAGTTCCACTCTCTTCCACTTCAGCTGGTGGTTTGTGAAAACATCACTATTTCCAGAATATTGATGGAATATCCTTTAGGCCAAAGTTTCACCTCTCTTCCATCTGACAAGCAGGGGAGTGAGCTCTGTTCTGTGACACACCTGCTTTGTGTGGCTCCAGACCTCTTTATTTTCCCTGGCTCTTACTCACCCCAAAACTTCTGCAACTGGACAAAACTCAACACCCCTCCTCCCACTCTTCAGGAAAACAGACTTCAGGTCAGAAGGTTCCCTAAACCAGAAGAATCTAAGCATCCTTTTTTTCCCTCTGATTCTGCAGGAACTGCTGGTGCCAGATGAGAAGCCCCAGCCTGTAACTTTGTGCCTGTTCTTTTTCACAGAGTGATTGACTGCAATGGGGATATGAGTGATTTACAACAGTGCATGCATGCTTTGTGCCTGGATTGTTGCACTGGCAGCATCTGTTTCATGCAGCCATCAAATCACAGTGATGCTTCCACTCTCTCCTCGGGCTATGATGGATGTAATTTCCCAGTGTTTTCCTGAATCCCACACAGCACTAATCAGCAATTATCAAAAGCAGCAAACACAAATAATTAAGATATTTCCACGGCATGCAGGCACAGTTTTCTCTGGGATGTGAGCCTCACTTTGCTGTGGCTGGAAATGTCTGTACCTTGCAGGAGAAACCCTGAGGGGAAGGGCAGCTTCATCTCCATGTCTTGACCCCAACTCAAGAAAAACTGTGGATGAGGCATCCAAGTGATTTTCTGTTTTCAGAGGAAACAAGGGGTTTAAAAGTGACACCCTCTATCCCATAATAAACGTGGGGAAGCCCAGCCAGGGGATGTAACAGCACTGAGCACCTTTATTATCTGACATGATTATAGGTGCTGTGGCAGATCAACCAGTGCCCTTCATCCCCTCACTCCCAATTTCTCCCAAATGCAGCCCAACCCCAAGAGATTTCAGCCTCCCTTGTACTGACATGCTGGTTCTCAGCCACATCTCCCTGTTTGCTCCACTCTGGGCTCCTCAGCCAGCCCCCATTCCTGCAATGCAGCCAGGGGCTCCCATCAAACTTTGACGTGCAGGATTAATTTTGGCAATGTGCAATATTTCCTCCCGCTACAATTGGGGGGATACTGAATAAGCACACTTACATATTCAAGTGTACTTATCTCAAATTCCCAGGAATAATCAGGGGATCTGTGTGAGCATGCTGAATGGGTGGGAATGCTTGCTGAAAAGCCTACACACCCAGCTCCCCTCTCCTCTCTCCAGCTTATTTTTGCTGCTGAAATCACCATTCCAGTTTGGAGCTGCTGTAAAGTGGCAGAGCTTAGAGGAAATCAGTGGACCTACAGCAGTTCCCATGACCCAAGATCTTTTCATCATACCCCATTATGAACAGAGCAGGTTTGATTTGGCCACTGGTTTGTCAAAAGCCCAGACCTGAGAACCTCTCTGCCCAGAATGTGCATCTCACTTAAATCTCTGCTTTAATCTTTATGTGTGTAAATCTGCACAGAACTTACTCCATTCAGGTGAACTGAATCAGCAGCAGCTCTAACAGGTGTCCTCCATGTGAATAATTCCTTAAGGGACAAGAAACATGAAAGATTCTGCCTCCAGGTTCTGCATTTTGGTTCTTGCCTTGACCAAGGTCTTTTAACCAGAGAAAGAAAAAAAAAGAGAGAAAGAAAGAGAGAAGGAAAGAGAGGAAAGAAAGGAAAGAGAGGAAAGAGAGGAAAGAGAGGAAAGAGAGGAAAGAGAGGAAAGAGAGGAAAGAGAGGAAAGAGAGGAAAGAGAGGAAAGAGAGGAAAGAGAGGAAGAATCTTGTGCATTTATATATAGATATCAAAGGTATTTCTCATTTCTGTAACTACCTGTTTAACTTTTGAAAGAGATGCTGACCATCACCTTTTATGTTTTAAAGCAAACTCTATGTACCAGAAACCAGGCTGCACATGAGAATATATCTATAAATGGTGGTTTGGATGACCACACATATAAATTCTCCAGGGTTTCTGGGCCTTCTGCAGCATCCAGAGCCAGAGGACAGACAACTGCCTGAGACAGAGCCTGGCTCTGTCAGAAGCACCCAGTGACAGGCCAGGAGTCAATGGGCATGAACTGAACAAGGAATTCCACAGAAACATTAAAAAACCACTGGTTTTGACTGTGAAGGTGATTGAACAGTGCAACACATTTCTCACAGAGGTTGTGAAATGTCCATCCCTGGAGCTATTCAAAACCTGGCTGCACATGGTCCTTTGCAGCTGGCTCCAGGAAACCCTGCTTGGGGCACAGAGGTTGGACTAGAAAATCACCAGAGATTTCCTCCCCACAAAGCATTTCTGTGATTCTGTGCTACAGCTGAGCAAGAAAATAACAATATTCAATACCTGGCCCAACACAAAGGAAAACACCTGAAAACTACAATTTGTTAGAGTGCCAAGATGAAGTATTTACAGATACCATCCATTCTGAAATTGGGAATGCAAGGAATGACAAGGGAAAGGGTGGGGAGGGGGGCAAGGACCAGGATGCCCTGCACTTTAACTACTCTTTAAACTGTAACATTTCTTCCTCCTAAGAGGACAAAAGTGACTCCATGAGCCACAGACCAAGATGTCCACACAGGGCTGCAGGACAAGTATTATATTCCTTGGAGGCTCCAGAGAAAGGGAGCACTGGGAGAAGTCCCCAACTTACCCCTAGTGCTGATTCTGCTCCAAAGACTGAAGTTCAGGCAACCACACAGACCCCAAAGACCTCCCTGGAGTGTGCCCTGGAGCCCAGGACACCAGGAGTTCTCTCCACCTCTGTGCCCAGGGACTTTGCAGAGTCAGGTAGTGATGGAGGCACTCAGATTTTCTCAGAGAAAAATTGTCATTTGTTGGACAGCAAATTTGTAGATGTGGCTTTTTAAATGTAGCTATTTATCCTGAAGACCGGGAAGGCTCAAATAATTATTTGGAAGGCTGGAACTTGCTCAGAGCATCAATGCATTAAAATGTCCCTTCACCATATTTATGAGCAGAGAGACATTCACCAAGCCCACTTCCTAGCAGACCCATAAACTTGCTGCTTCTACTGAGCTTCACATCATGTGACTCAACAGAAACCCTAAAAGAAAGTGCAGCAAAGGGTCAATCAGTCTTCTATTCATGCAATAAAAGGTATTGCCTGGAAAAGTTCAAACAAATGGAAATAGAAAGAGCTTTTTGTGTCTCAGTTTCCTCATCAGTCATAATCTCACAGAGATGCTGCTCACACAGGTTGTAAATACAATGAGTCAGAGAGCTTTTCTCCCATTTATCCACAAAACACCTGCCTCACTCCAGATGTTAGTGAATAGAAATAATCAGAGATGGCTTTGTTTAAAACACTAATCACCAAGATTATATTTCAAAAAAATTAAAATGCTTGGTTTTACTCGTGTTTTTAGTGTAGTGACACTCTGGGATCAAGGGCTCCATTTTACTTAGTGCTTTACACCAGCAGTTCCTGTCCTGATTGGCAGACAAAGCAGGGAATTTCATCTGGACTAACCACAGGACATCATGCAAGCAACAGCATCTACTGCCTTCCCACATGTCATTGTTAATGTAATTCCTGCTCAGTAACATATTAAGAGGTGCTGAACTCCACAGGAATTTAGGGCACTTGGGAAGCTCAGCTTGGAAACGCACGGGGACTCACAGACAAATGCCCTCAATTGCTCCCTGCTGCCATAAGCAGCTTTTGTACTACAATTCCATGGCTGTTTTGTGCTCATTCACTTCACACTGGTAATCTCATGGAGCCACTGGCTTCCCCAGAACCCAGCCCACTTAAAGCAGCTGAGCATCTCAGTGGTCCTTAGTCTCTTTCCTGCTGCAGAGACATTCTGTAGGGGCTTCATTCCCTCTCACAACACCATCCTGTAAGGAGTGACAGGACAAGGGGAATGGCTTCACACTGACACAGAGCAGGGTTAGATGGGATATTGGGAAGGAATTGTTCCCTGTGAGGGTGGTGAGGCCCTGGCACAGGTTTCCCAGAGAAGCTGTGGCTGCCCCATCCCTGGAAGTGTCCCAGGCCAGGCTGGATGGGGCTCTGAGCAACCTGGGACAGTGGAAGGTGTCCTTGCCCATGGCAGGGGAATGATCTTTAAGGTCCCTTACAACCCAGACCATTCTACAATTCCATGATCCTTCCCTACCCTGAAACAAACAAACAAAAAAATCTCCTGGGATGTATCTAATAACTCCCTGTGTGATGTAGAGGAATCAGTCACATCCTACCAGCCATGGTGCTCTGAAAAGATCCAGCTGTTTTAATTGCTTTGTCATCATCACTGCTCATCAGTGTTTCACCTTGGAAAGTAAGAATCCTGAAGCTGGGTGTAAGTTTTGGTGCAGTTCACACTTAAATTGAGGAGATTCACCTCCAAGTGCAGGTAGATTATGTTTGTAGAAAAAAATATTTCTGGTATGTGTTTTTAACCATGTTCTGCACGAAATGAGATACACAAGCAGACTTAAAGCACCACAGCAGAGATTTACTCTGAGAGAAACAAAGACTTCATTCCCCTACACTTCCAGATAATATTTATCTGCAGGAGGTTTCAGGTTCTCTTGTAAAAGCAAATAAAACCTGTAGCATATTAACTTCCACTGCAGTAAATCATGTTTTCTGATAGTGCTACAGCAGCTTTATCACAAAAATGTAAAAAAATTCTGGAGAAGAGTAGGAATTAAGAAGTTTGCTTGCTCTGTAGATGTCTCCATGAAAGCTGGCTTTTTCCATGTATCTTAAATAGTATAAAATCAATTCTCCATCTTTCACTCATGTTTTTCATAACTTTCCATTTTAAGTTCAAATCTATGCACAGTAAAAGAGAACAATTTAACAATTTGGTTTCTCTTCCCTAAAACAGCAAAACGGGCAAAATAAAGGATGCTCATGTCTTTATTTCATTGCCTTAATTTTTATTATCTTAAAGCATAGACCCTGAGTGATCACAGAACACTGTCCAGAGTCACAGAACACCAACAGATGAAAATATATTTGGTGTCACTTTAACACATCTCTCCTTTAAAAGAGGTGGATTTTTTCCTATTTATTGTACTACAGTGGAGCCTGATAGGCAAGATTCTTTCTTTCTGGCCAAACTGAAGCTCTTATTTATGTAAAATTTTAAAGATGTGAATAGGAAAGGAAGACCCTGAGCTGGTTAGTTCAGAAAAATGAGTTATGTTGACTTGCAGCAGGGCATTTTTCATTTTATATAGGAGCATTGAGCAGCACAAATGCAGCCAGTGAAATCTCTGCTCCCACGTTCTTCACATTCATTTTGGTACCCAAGTCATGGGAGTAAGAACTGAGTAAGTATTACCAAAAAGAGACACAGAAATCAAGACCAACACTCCCCCACTCTGCTACCTGTCTGCCAGACCCAAATGTTCCAGCCAGGACGTGGTTGTGTGGCACACTGATCTGTTCCAGGCTGCTCTCTGTGTTGGGGGATTTCAGCAGCCTTTTGAAGGTGTCACAGACAGGTGAGATCACAGACACCTGCAGGCCAGGAGAAGCACATCCCAGCCCTGTCAGACAGAATGCAGGCTTTGAATATTCATCAGCAATAGTGGCTTTGCACCCTGCTGTGATACCCAGCTTCCATTTGCTACCTTTAATTAATAATTGAAGGTATTGACTCCCATCATTTCTGACTGCTGCTCAGGATCCTCGATAAATAGATTGATACTCTGAATTAACACAGCACAGCCTGAGCATCCCCAGACCCTTGGCTGGTCAAAGGACTGACACAAAAGCTCCCTTCCCATTTCTGAAGCTCCTGAGACAGAATACAGTTTCTCTGCAACACTGAAATGCTACCAGAGGATGAGAGCAGCACATGAAATATTCACAGGGCAAACAGAGCCAAAGCAGCCCAGAGCAGAACTCCAGGCCTGCCCAGACACCAGGAGGGCTTCACAGTTTGCAGTGGCACCAAGATCTTATTGCATTTCTCATCCCAAGTGCCAACAAGGTGCTGTGCTGGAGATCAACATTACCCCAGGAGGACCAAAGCAGTGGGTTCAAAATCTCTACACCAAACACACAGACTTGCTGGAGACCCAGCAAAAACTTCACACAAACTGGCCACAGGACAAATAAATGCAGTGATCTGGTTCATGCCACTTTTATGTCTCAAATGCAGGAGGATAAACAAAAGTGTAAAGGAAAAAGATGCAAAATGTTAAGAGCTAAAATGCCAGAAGCCAGTGTGGCATGAAGTCCAGAAGACATAGACCCATCATGATTTATTGCACAAATGTGTTCAAGATAAGGAAGTTTGTGTCAGAGCAGTGTTTTCCTCACAGGCAAAAAGATTTCCCATTTGGTGTTTGAAGCCTTAAAGTTAATCCATCCTTCTGCTGAACTAAAGCAACCACCCAGGGTGACTTTGGGGTCTCAGCTCAGTGGGCAACACCCAATTCCAGCTGCATCCCTACCCTCCAGGGACCACTTGTGGATGTTCCCCCAGGAGTGCACAGCCCTCTGAGCACCAACCTGCCACTGCACAAACCCAGCAGCTACTCCTGCAGTACTCACATCTTACCCTCTTCAGGATTTAAATATTAAATACCACAAGAGTTTCAGGCCTCATTAGCAGTAAATATTCCTCTCTTGGAAGGCCAGCCATTTTTTCATCATCTGAATAATCATAACAAGGGTATGTACCCCAAGTAGCAAGATCTTTTATTTCTCCTTCTAACTTTACAAATTCCATTTTAAAAACTGCAACTGAAACAAACAGACTTAATGATACTAATTGTAGCTGCATGTGTCAGGGCAGAGGAAAATGAGCATATCCATGAGTATTTCAGGTGCATTTGCAAGTGATTTATCTGCATTAAAAATCCAGAGCAACAGGCAAAGTCCAGCAAATCAGGTTTGTTTGGCAAAATAGAAAAGCACCAAAGGAAAGCTTCATCCCTGAAAGATGGAATTGGCTTTTTTTGAGCTGAAGATGAATACTGGAACACACTGAAAACAAAACAGAAGACTCAAAGAAGAAGGTAAAGATGCAACTAAACACCTACCATTGCCTGAGTGACTCCACTTGAAGACAGGACCCTGTTGACAGTCTCAGGCCCCACCACCAATCCAGAATGTGTCATGACCCAGCTGTTGCAGGAAACTAGAAAATCCTTCATTCAGTTTACTGCAGAATTCTGCATGCAGATTTGTGTTCATAGTGGCCAAACAGAAATGAGCTAAACATTCAATAAATTTATAAACTTTTTTTTTTTTTTTTTTGTCCCCAATCTAAAAAAAAGTTAAAATCTATTGTGTGTTCTCAGTATTCATGACAAAAATCTGGAGGCTCCATCTGGGTACCAGCCTAGGAGATGTGGGACTCTAAATGCCACTTCCACTGCACCTGGGTTTCACTCAACAAAATTCTTATGTGAACTGAAAGCAGCTGAGGGAGGATGGAGAGGGTGACCCATGAAATGCACCTGTCCTTGAGCTGTCCTCCTCCTGAGGATCAACCAGTGCTTTTTCTGCAGCTCTCCCTGTCACTGTGACAACTGCAGGCTCCCCTGCTCCAAAGCCAAATGTGCTGCTGCTCCTACCTAGTGAGAGGAGGTCACCAAATATACCACAGACAATTACAGCTTCTTCTGCTAGCTGTAAAAGGTTTCTATTCAAGAGTTGCAATTGTCTCCTCGTTGGAATAAAATGTGAGGTATTTTAGGAAGCTCTTAGAGAAGCTGAGTGGATTGAAGCATTGTTGTGCTAATTAAAGCTTCTTTGATTTTTGCAACGCTTAATCTAACACTCTGTGAAGTGAGCATTTTTAATAGCAAGGCCAGCCATGGGAGATAATGCAACTCCAAAAGTACCTGGTAGAAACCTTAGCACAGAGTGTTTCTCATCTTCTTTCCTCTGCA
This sequence comes from Muscicapa striata striata, assembly GCA_030060385.1. Classification (NCBI taxonomy): domain Eukaryota; kingdom Metazoa; phylum Chordata; class Aves; order Passeriformes; family Muscicapidae; genus Muscicapa; species Muscicapa striata. The sequence goes on from JAREIS010000019.1 coordinate 3,529,241, forward strand.
GACTGAAATTGTGGTGTTTCTCCAGCCTTCTGAAGGAAAAGACACAACCCTGTTTACTCCTGTGGGTTCTGGGTTACTTGGAGAGCCTTTACTGGGCTGTGGCAGGCTCTTGGGGACAGCCCTGAATCAGAATTCAGAATTTCTGAATCTGATCTGCTTTGGCAGTCAGAGCATCTGACTTAAACTGCCAGCCCTGAGGGCACCTGCTCCAGATGCTGCAGAGGATGGGCAACACTTCAGCACTGGGGAAGGGTGCACCCATCAGAACAGTTTGGTTTTGCTTTCAGAGCTAAAAGTCATTTTATGGCTTGGAGGAGCTTTAGGATTCTTATTCATTGAAGAATAAAGAATAAAGAGAGTGTATATTCACACCTGAGACCCATAGGATTCCCTAAGGCAATTGTTCTGTAGCCATTAATCAAACAGTACATAAAAACTGACCAACTTCCAAGATTGACTGCCAGATAAATCAAATTTATGTTGAAATCATCAACATTATACAAAGAAGGTAACAGGAAAATAGCACCTTGTTACTGAATGGACTCAGCCCCTGTCTGTATTGAGAGTCTGCAGAATTATTGCTCCCCTTAGAACACACTTGCCAGAGCAGCTGAAGAAGAAAGGAGCTTATTCCATGGATCTTCATGTCTGTTACCTAAGCTATACCTGCAGAGACACATTTTTTCCCTCAGTGTAGGATGCTTTAGAGAGAACCTATACATGAGGTGGCTTGGTGTAACCAAAGGAAGGATTCAACATAAAACCTTTTTGTAAATTATGAAGTGTAAAATACAACACAGGAGGATTTGCATTTGGGGGTAAAAAACCACACACATTTACTTTTCAGATTAAGTAAAGAATTAACACAGATAAAACTAACCCAGTACACAGTGTTGGTTGGTTGGGCTTTTGTTGGTTTGGGGTTTTTGGGTGGTGGGTTTTTTTTGTTTGTTTTGGTTTTTTTTTGTTTTGTTTTGTTTTGTTTTGTTTTGTTTTTTTAATAGGTTTGGTAGTTTTTTTGTTTGGTTTGGTTTTTGGTTTTTTGGTTTTGTTTTTTTGTTTGTTTTTTGGGTTTTGGGGTCTTTTTTTGTTTTGTTTTTTTTTTTTTGTTTTTTTTTTTTTTTTTTTGGGTTTGGTTTTGGGGTTTTTTTGAGTTTTTTTTTTGGGGGGGGTTGTTGGTTTATTTGTTTGTTTGTTTGTTTTCTTTTTCATGGAGTGATTTTAGAGGGCAAAATCACATTTTAGAACGTGGTCCTGAATGCAGAAAGTTTCAGCAAGAAATAACAGGAACTTTGCTAAAAGCAAATGGGAAAAGATTGCTACTGCAGAGATGATAAACAAGCTTTTTTGTTGTTGTTGTTTGGGTTGGATTTTTTTTAAACACAGGAAAGAGAAAAGAAAGAAGCAATGAGACTTTAGACACACCTAGAGCAGCAAAACTCAGTGACAGTGATCACCCCCTTGACCACCACAAAGCAGCCAACAACAGACAAACAGTTTGGAGCAGACCCATCAAAGATCACTGCAAATCCTTACTGACAACTCAACAAAACAATTTCAGACAGTTTGTAAGTGATATTCAATCAACTGACTGAACACTCAAAACTATTGATGAATGAGGCTTTCATTGACAAAAAATCACCAAGAAGGCAAAACAAGTCAGGCAATAAAACCACAGGACAGGCCACACAAAATGTTCTGCCCCGTGTAAGGCCAGGATATTTCCACTTCATTTCACCAATGTGTGACCAGAGCTCTGTGTGCATCCCACTGCTGGACACTGCCCCTGTCTCCTGAAAAACCCATCTCTGGGTGGACTTCCAAGACACAACAGAACTGGCACAAAATAATGAGCATTTATGTCACTGCCTCCTTTGTGTAGGACACAACACTGGGACACAGCACTGTCAGAGCACTCTGCACCAAACATGCCTCCAGAAAGCAATTTTCCACAGAAAAGAACATCAAATCACTTGGATTTGCTGACATCCAACCCAACCCAGAGCCCATGGTTGGTCACACAGTGGTTTGAAACCTGCAGTCTGCACTCAGATGATAATTATACCCACAAACCTTTGGAGGGTGCAATCAGTGTTCATGGCCAGTGATTTTGATTTTGAGTTTGGTGGGACTGAGTGATGTCTCAGAAGGGAGGGCAGCACAGTTTGGCCCCAGAACATTACTCAGGGCTAGATCCAAAAGCCTGCAGAAGCCAAACCTTTGGATTAATTGCACTGTAAAGCTTGAGCTGACATTTACAAGCCTCTCAAAGCCCACAGCCACATTTCCCACTCATTACATTGCCACTTCTTATACCACTCAGTAGAAAAACTGTCAATAAAGCAACCATTCATTTCAGACAGAGCTGGCCAATAGTGACAGCAGAGAAAGCAGACTCCAGAAAATAACCAGACAGAATAAACCTGGGTAAGATCCTTAAAAATTATCTTTAATTGATGCCAAGTATGAACAGATGAACGAGTACAGAAGCAGGTAAAACTGCATAGATGAAAACTATGCATTTCAAATAGTTCAAGAACTCATAACATCAGATGTTCTAAAAATGGTAAGTCAAACATTTTCACTACTTGGAAGTAAAATGAGCTGTAATGTGACAATGAAGTACATACTTGACCCAAAGTATAAGCGATTGGTAAATGGTGGAAATAAGTACAGCTGTGTCAGCTTAAATGGTTTGTTGCCCTGATGGTGCACTTTCATATGGAGACTATTCAGTTTATATATTTCACATCGGCAATATTTGATCTTTAAAGTCAGAGGTATGTCTGAGAGGCCATTTACAGTTCTATTGACAGCTGTTTTTATTCATTTCAAACCGACATACTGCAAAAAACCCAATGGTTTACATGTTAAGGAAAGGAAAAAAAAAAAGATTTCATTGTAGCAGGTTATAGGTAAGGGTTTGCTGAATTTAGTCATAAAAATATCGTTTTTACTTTTGTACAAAAGTAAAATATACATTTGATCCCAATTACATTATAGAAATGTCACTGAAACAATAACATGGATCAAAGACTGATGCACCTAAAGGAACTGAATGCAGAGTCTTCATTTTATTATAGAAACTAGAAATAGAAGATGATTTTTTATATATATAACTTGTAGTGACATTTGCTAGAGCCTGTGAACAAGTGGAATATACAGAATTACATAGATATTAACAGAAACCTTGAGACAAATTTCAGTTAAGACCTCAGTTTCATTTTATTTCCTTTGAAAATATCAAAGCATGCTATGCCTTGACAGCATAAATTGTTGACCTCACCGGTGACAAGTTCACCTGTACTGAGTGAAACTGTAGAACACCCTGAAGTTTCTTTGTTTTTTTGCAGATACAAATACTGACACCTTTAAGAATACTTGATAAGCATTTCAGGAAAAAGAAAATTCCCTACACCTGATTCAGTAAAGCCAGAAAACAGAAAACAGAAAAAGAAACTCAGCCTGAATTAAGTCCAACCAAAATTGAAGTGTAGGTCCCTGGTTAAAGCATCTCAGAAAAGGAGCCTGTTCCAAACCTGCAGGAGGCAGGTCTGGGACAAACTTGCCCTGCTGTGCAATTGCAAGGACAGCTTTGCAGTTCCATCCAGCTCTGCAGCTAAATCACACCTTGGAGCTGACTCTGCACCCCTGTGAGTCTGAAATTACTCTGAGGATTACTGGCATCAGGCTGCTGGAAGCCTACAGGATCAGAACATTCCTGGAAAAGCTGCAGTGCCTCCCTGTTCTTCAGGTTAAGGAAAAAGATTAATCCAAAATGGCACCCCTCAATCAACAGTTACCAAGGTAGTATTTAGAAAGGAATACATTCTCTCCATGTATTGCATAAGTATGCAGAAGATTTTGCTCTAAAACACCTTTTTCTAATAAATTTCAGATGTTCCTGACCTAGTGTCGGTTGTGTTTTGTTCAATAAATGTGCATATAAGAAACTGCACTGTTCAAGTGTGGATTATGGAAAAGTGAAACTCGCCCCCAGTTCCTTAAAATCAGCAGGTTTTGAGGTGACACTTGGGCTTCAGCTCTCTCACAGTAGAAACCAACTTCCTGTACTTCTGCCTAATGAAAGTCATTGTCCCTCAGTGAAGAAAAAACCCTCTCAATACAAGTTGCCACTGCTCCTGCTGCCAGTTCAGGCTGCTGCAGCCTACAATGAATGATACACAGCTGGTCTGCTGAGAAGGGTCTGATCTCTGAAATATCTGCCTGGGCAAAAACCACTGCTGCAAACAAGAGAACTTAGGCTGAATTTTGTCCTGTCTCCAGTGCTTCGTTCTGTCTCACAAGTGCTTGTCCACATGACTAGCAGCACATCAGGCTAGCACGTATGCAAAGTGGAAATTAATTTTCTTTGGGTCACAATTGTTTTCAGCTTCCCCAAAGGCAGCAGGGTAGATTATCCTCACAAAGGTGTAAACCAGGAAGAAAGGGAGGGACTCACCAGAACTGGCACCAGGATCAAGTGTTAGTTTTCCCCTCAGTAAGCCAGGCTGTGAATCTGCAGCACTCATGTACCAAGAGTTTTGGTGCACAATGGGGTCACTTCCAGTACATCTAATGATTATTTACTACAGGCTTATCTGTCTGAATGGACTTGTGAGGCAGATGAGGTAAACTGCATTAAGCCCCATTGTGTTCGGAATTAAAGCAGCCTTAATTCAATTCAGGTTACTTCCCTTTCAAAAAGAATGACTCCAAATCAGATTAAGGTTGCTTTAATACTGCAACAGAATGTCCATGCTGGGCTTTAAAGCAGTTTAACAGATCTACTTTAAATGCACACCTTTCATTAATTGGGATTAGCTTTCCTGAAGTCCCCAGTGGAGATAAGGCTCAGGAGACCCCATGCAGGGAATCTGCACAGATGCTGTGAGCTCACAGCCTGGCTTACTGCACCCTGACTTCCTCATGAAGGTGACTAAATCCACTTCATGGCCTGTGCTGGAGCTGCCACACAGAGGGTTTGAGCTCTCAGCAGTCTTGCAGCAATCCCTCAGCTCTGTGAAGGAACAGGGTGCAGAGTCCTTCATTCTCACTCTCACCCTTGCTCCTCTGCCTCTGCCTGGTGCTCCAGAGCTAAGAAGGGTAGAAGTAGATGGGGAATTCTGGCAGGGATGCCAGCCTGTGGGATTCCTGCCTGCTGACTCTCTGCTTCATTCCTGCCTCTGCACTGCAGTGCGTTGCTGCCTTGCCCTTGCCAGGTGAATTCCCTCACCCCTTTCCCTGAGTGGATGAAGGAAAAGCTGCACAGGACCAGCTAAGAAGCACAGAGAGGCAGTGGGTGGTTAGAGGGGGCTTGGAGAATGACTCCTTCTGCTGGAAAAGCTGCCTTCCCCTCATCAGACTAAAGACTGCCATGTCCTGGGTTCCCTGTCCAGCACAACATGGGCATATCTTCCAGGAGCTCCCTACCAAAGGAATTCTCTTGACTCTTTCAGAGAAGCATTACACTGGCCATCAGCTCATTCCTAGTTCTCTTCCAGTTACTAAAAAAAAAACCCTTAGAGTCCACATATGGCAAAAAAGAAACATAAGGAAAAAAAAAAAAAAAAAAGATATATAAAATTTAAATACATAAATAAATAAATTTTAAAAAGGATGTTTGCTGATAAGAACAGGCAGTTTGTTAAGTGCACCTTCAGGCCCACAAAGACATTTCAGCACTCCTGTGTAAAGGGAGTAAGAACCTTGTTTTTGTGGTTTATTTTTTTGTGTGTGTCAAACCTGTTGAAAATGCATGCCTATGCTACATGAGGTTAATTCCTGTACTCCATATGGGTTGAGATCCTTTGCAGTGAGCTATAAATGGACAAAGCAACATTCAGGCTCCCCAAACCACGAGTTCCTGTGTTCCATCCTGGTCTCCTGACAAAGAATTGCTGCATGCAGCACTTTCCTCTGTGCATAAGCAGAATGATCATCACTCTGCACACTGAATTAAGGTGTGCACACCCCGCTGGGGCAGAAGGAACCCAAGTGAGGCCTCATCTCCCAAATGTGTCTTTCTGATCATCAGTCCCATAGCACTGAACTGATTATTGCTGTTTAGTTTAGTCAGGTGGTGGTTTTAAAAGCTGAGTGCAGCATTCAAGTCCTTTTTGACATCAGATGTCATATCCTACGATTCAAGAGTTTGGGAAGATCAGGACCACTGGAATTTAACGGGGAGAGAGGTGTGCCATGGGCAAGGGTGTGAGCAGGGGACAGGAAAGAAGCTTTACAACATCTGCCTAGAGGATGTAATGCCCTGTTCTATCTGACTGCACTTCTTGCAGGAGTCGGAGCTCCCTCAGTCCTTGATCTTTCTCATTGCAAAGATTCACAGAAGTCACACAGTGAGAAATAAAGTCAAGTCTTTCTGGACACCTGGCAGGTCAAGCTTGTGCGTAACTGCAGAGTTAGGGTTGGTTTTTAACTCTAAGTGCCTCGATTTTATTTCATATATACATGTGTCTGCATACATATGTGACACACACAGGAGCAGACATACATATATATATATATATATATTTATACACATATATACATATATCAGAAAGATAGGGGAGGAAAGGATCTGTACAGCATGGAAGGAGATGTGTTCAACAGCAGTTGGCCACATGCTAAGTGCAGAATGAAGATCCTCAACTTTGTCCATTTGAAAAATTAAGATTAGTGCCTACGTTTGTTCAGATCAAAGGTTATTATCTCCCAGGGCCTAGCAGTCAAGGCTGGCATATTGCAGAAGATACCTTCTCCTAGCATTGCTTCCCTCACCAGGAAATGATGGAAGTAGAGCAAGATCAGGGACCAGGAAGAAGAACATGGCTCAAAGGCTGTGATGGGATCTAAGATCTGAAAAGGGATGGAGCAGACAGGGATGGGAGGGCCCTGCAAAGCCTTTCCCATCTTCCTGCTGGGGAATCTAAGGGAAAGAAGAGCACACTCCTCCAGTCTTGTAGCCTGACTGGGCAATGCCAGGGCTCCTGCTCCTCCTGTGCCCTGCCCTGCAGGGACAAGCTGCCAAAAAGCCACCTCAGGGAAAGGAAGGGCAGGATGGCAGTGATGCCTCTATGAACAGCCTGGGGGAACCTGAAGCCTTGCATGTACAAAGCTATGACTTATTTGGCAGAAGCCAATGCAGAACCCTGCAGCATCAGACTGGCTGGGGAAGGAAAGTATTCCACGGGCACTGGTGGTCTCTGCCCGCCTCTTCTGCATCCCTCTCACTCACACTGGATCCTTCTATCCCTAAACCCTTCTGTGCTGTGCCAGCAGAAAGCACAGGACACTCCTGACAGCAGACTGACTCCTTGTCCTTTCCCTCGGTGTCTCTGATCCACTCAGTTCCTGGAGGCACTTTCAGCAATTTTGGGGGATGTAAGATAAAGGCACTGTGCAACTCTCTCAATCAATCTGCTGAGTCTCTTCAGTGAGTTCTGGGGGGGGATACAAAAAAGTCTCAACTGATGACTGCAAAAGAAACCAGCTGCTGCAATTTGGATGCATATAATAGATAAGTTTCATTTACATTCTGAGAATGCACCAAAAAGCATGCATCTGCACCTTTCATCTATAGAGGATACTAGGTTTTTAGGTGTTGCTATATATAACTTGACTTCTCAATTTTCCATATAGCTTTCCCTTTAAGGGATGGGATACGTTCCTTTCTGACAACACCTGGACAAAAGCCAACTCATTTCCCTGAGCAATGCAGGAAAACAATCAAGTTTCTCTAATCAGTTCATTCAGGCCCTCAGTCTATAAAGCGCATTTTTTTTATTTTTATTGTTATCATTATTGTTGTTATTATCATTATTATTATTATTATTATTATTATTATCATCAAGTTCATGCACTACTTAATTCAAGTTACACTTTAATCAAATAGGCCATAATGCTGAATATTTGAACATGCTTTGATCTCCAAAAGTTATTGTTCCCATTTGACTAACATACGCACTTAAATACAGTACTTTAAATTACTAGTCAACGATTTAATAAATTAAGGAGTGCACTTCTGGTGAATGCAAATCAAAAAGTAAAAGAAAAGAAAAAAAAAAAAAAAGAGAGGAGAAAGGACCTATTTTTAGAAGATTCAGTTCAAACGAAAGCTTATCCGCTATTGTCTGAGGTAACGTTTCAAGCATGCGATCATAAAATAAATAGTATCAAATTCAAACATGCTTATATTAAACTCCATTGTGCTATCTTGCAACAGAGGGGCTTAAAGTTTTGTATCCAGTTCCGAAAGAGGAGGGGAGGGAAAGTGTGTTTCTATCATCTGCATGTGAGAGAACTTAGCAGCATTGCAGATGTTTTGTCTTCAGTTTTGTTTGTTATTCTCTTTTTAGGATATTTCTTCTACGGACAGCAAAAGAGACCAGGCTTAAATAGGTTTTTTAATAATGTGCTGTGTGGATCTGTAGGTTGGAAGGATGGAATCTTTCACAGGGTGGGCAGAAGGAAAATTTGCACTCCTTCATAAACACCACGGCAAATGCTCGCCGCAGGTTTTGGCTGATCTTTTTTTACTATTATTATCTGATGCACTTTCTTGCAACTGTGCAGTTTTGCAGAATATTTTTACTGGAATCCATGCATATGCTTAATAGCTCTAAAAACTGTCTTGCTTAGTTTAAGATAACTTTATCCCAAAAAAAAAAAAAAAAAAAAAAAAAGAAGAGATGGGAGAGGAAAAGTTTAGGTCTAGCATCATAACGGCTTAAAACTAAACTAGTTCAAATGGTTATTCTTTACCAAGTGGAAAATTTTTTTTTTTTTTTTAAATAAACAAAATTTTAGCTTTCATGGATCCTGGAAGCTTCTTTATCGCAGAGCAAAGATCTGCAATGCAACAATGCATTTACGAGGTAAATAAAGCATTCAAAGACTATCAGTAAAGCATCTACAAAGTGTGACTGTGTCACTAAAGTCTTCAAGCTGTGAGTGGGGATTTTGTTTTGTTTTTTGTTTACACATCAGTCAGCAGCTTGCTTTTATTAACGCAGTTTTGGTTGGCTACAGTGCAGTTGCCAGTTCTGAGATTAGCCTCTCTAAAATTGTCTATGCTATTATTCATATCCTCTTCGATTTCCATGTACTCAGATTTGCTGATTGTGGAGGAGCTGCGGCGACTGAGATCACTGTCAGATGCTAAATTAGGGGAGCTAACGTGAAGTAACTGAGCCTGTTCTTCCCCTTCTGTTTCTCGGTGGTAGAAGTAGTTGAAGTTGGACACGATGACAGGTACAGGCAGGGCAATTGTCAGCACACCAGCGATGGCACACAAGGAGCCTACGATTTTGCCTCCAATTGTCACAGGGTACATGTCACCATATCCCACAGTGGTCATGGATACCACCGCCCACCAGAAAGCATCAGGGATACTTGTGAAATGAGACTCAGGTTCTTCAGCCTCAGCAAAATATACCGCACTAGAGAACAGAATTACCCCAATGAAGAGGAAGAAGATTAGTAAACCTAGCTCTCTCATACTCGCTTTGAGGGTCTGTCCCAAAATCTGGAGGCCCTTAGAGTGCCGGGAGAGTTTGAAGATTCGAAAGACTCTTACCAGTCTGATGACTCTCAGGATGGCCAAGGAGGTGGCCTGCTCTCCTTTCTGAGTCCCCTCCCGCTCGGCCATCTCGGTGCCCAGCGTGATGAAGTAAGGGATGATGGCCACAATGTCAATGAAGTTCATTATGTTCTTGAAGAAATCAGTCTTGCTAGGGCAAGCAAAAAAGCGCACCACCAGCTCAAAGGAGAACCAGATGATGCACAGGGTCTCCACCACAAAGAAGGGATCTGTGAAGATGTTGGATTTGTAGACCTGGGTGGTGTTGTCAGTGCGGTGCACCGTGTACTCCTTGTCCTCCTTGAGCTCAGGCAATGTCTCTAGGCAGAAGATCACGATGGAGATGAGGATCACCATGACAGAGACTATGGCAATAACCCTTGCCGGCCCAGAGCTCTCTGGGTACTCAAAGAGGAGCCACACTTGGCGCTGGTACTCCCCCTCCGGCAAGGGCCTCTCCTCATCTTTAATGAACCCTTCGTCTTCCCGGAACTTCTCCATGGCCTCCTCGCCCAGCTCATAGAATTTGATCTCCTCAGAGAACATGTCCAGGGGGACGTTGACGGGCCGGCGCAGCCTTCCCCCGGACTGGTAGTAGTAGAGGATGGCGTCGAAGCTGGGCCGGTTGCGGTCGAAGAAGTACTCGTTGCGGAGCGGGTCGAAGTAGCGCATGCGCTTCTTGGGATTGCCCAGCAGCGTGTTGGGGAACTGGGCTAAGGTCTTGAGCTGCGTCTCGAAGCGCAGCCCCGCAATGTTGATCACCACGCGCTCACAGCACTCGTGGTCGTCGTGGGCAGCGGGCTGGTAGCTATCCTGGGGGTGGCCAGGTAGCGCGGAAGTCTCGTCCATGTTCTCTCCAGCCATCACGGTCATGGTGGCACGCGGGAAAGGGGACCGAGGGGAAGGGGAGAAGTGAGGGAAAGGGAGGAGGAGGAGGATGGAGGAGCACAGAGAGACCCAGGGCGGTTCAGGGGTGGGGGGGTTGAGGTGGGACGGGAAGCTTGAGGAAGGGGTGGATGTGGAGCCTAAAGGATGGAAATACCCAAAAGGGGAAAAGAGAGGTGGGATGAAGGGAGAGGCATCAGGGATGCTGGGAGGGTGAAGAAAGAGGGAAGAAGTACCTTTAGGGGGGGCAGAGGGCAGGTAAGGTGAGGGGTCCTGTCCCCCAAACCGGGAGGCTGAAGGTCTATGGAGTGCACCCCCAGGCTGGGGCTCCCCTCCCCAGCCGTCTCCTTTAGCCTTTAACTCGATCCGTCCACTTTTCTCGCCGGCTCGACCATCGCCGCAGCTGCTGTCACGGAGCTACCACACACACACACACGCACACACACGCACATACACATAAAATAAATAAATAAATATAGAAATAAATATATAAATCACGGGCTGGCTGGGAGGCGAGTCCTTGCAATGCCAACTCAGCAAATTTCCATCACCTGCCTCTTCCTTCCCCCCCACCCACCGCCACCGCCACTGCCCTGGTCCTCTCCTCTTTCGCTGGGGAGGGAGGGATGGAAACACTCTGCTTTGAAGGTGTAAAGCTCACTTGCAGGCTGGAGGCTGCCAGGGAGGAGAGAAACAGAATAAACCAGCCCCCAAGCCCCTCCACATACACACACACACTCAGGCGCAATGGATTGGCTTTCACACCAGCAGGAACATCCCGTTCTGCCCACTACGGCAGCACATGCGGAGTTCTACGCGTTCCTACACATCCCCGGACATGCACCAAGGCCTCCGAGGCGGGAAGGTGCCCCGAACTCATCGGGAGGGATTCCCGGGCAACTTCAGCGGGGTCGGCTCCTGCCAGGAGTCTCCCGAGCACCGCGCTCCCCGCTTGAGACTTAGCTGAGCACTGACAAGTTAATCACACCAACTGAGTGGGGGGGGGGGATTAGGAGAGGGGGAGCAAAGCATCTCCTCTCCTGCTCTGCAGCAGCTAAAGGGAACTGAGAGAGAGTCAAGGGTGGGGGGAGGTCGACGTCCTAGACCCAAACCGTCCAAAATCGAGTGTAACAGCGGCCGGGAGGAGGGAGAAGGGGCTTTTCCTTACCTGCTCCGGGCGAGACGCGCCGCTTAGGAGTAGGAGCCAGTGCCGGAATGCGTCAAGTCGCCTTGCAGCAGCATCCAAAAAAACCAAACCAAAACAAAAACCGCAGCGGCAAACTTAACCCTCCTCCTCCTCCTCTCGCGCCCCTCTTTATAACACAGCGATCGCTTTACAGGGCTGCCTGCGAGACACTGAAATATTCATACACTGTCTTAGGCTGCACCAAGGGCGAGTGGGTTTAATTAGTTTCTGCTGAGAACCGCAGTGGGGGGTGGGAGGTGTGCGCGGAAAAGAGTGCAAAGTACCTTTTCCAAAAGGCTCGAGTTAGTCAGTAAAATCGAGGAGTCCTAGATCGCTGCTGGCTCTCCAGCTCTCTTCCCTTAGGACAGCTGGAAAAGGAGCCGGGCGCTGGGCAGCGGCGGCGGGGGAGATGCCAGAGCGCCGCAGCCCTGCAGCCGCATCCCCGGAGTCGGGCTTGGCTCGTCCCGGCAGCAGCAGCGGCGGAGGCAGGAGGAGGCAGGGGCTGGGCGCGAGTGGCAGGAGCGAGAGCGCTGCTGAACGCATAAGAGCGAGGAGCAAACTCGAGCCATTTCTTGACGCTGCAGTATCAGCAGAAACCTGAGAGCTGTTTGGTGCAGCCCGGGGATCAGGAGGGCGGGGGAGCCGGGGGCCGGGGCCGGCGGAGGAGGGAGCGATGCGCGCTGCCCCCGGGCCGGCCGCCCCCGCACGCTGCGCGCCGCGCCCCCGACGCAATGCGGGCGGGATGGGGCTGGGGATGGGGATGGGCCAGCAGCATGCCGGGCAGCCCGGACAGGTGCGCCGAGGGACGGCGGGACAGCGCTTCGTCCCCCGCAGCACCTGCAGCGAGCGGAGCCGCGCATCCCGCACAGAACCGGGCCGCACTGAGCCGGGACCGCACATCCCGCACAGAGCCGGGTCGCACTGAGCCGGGACCGCACATCCCGCACTGAGCCGGGCCGCACGGAGCCGGGATCGCACATCCCGCACGGACCCGGGCCGCACGGAGCCAGGACCGCACATCCCGCACGGACCCGGGCCGCACATCCCGCACCGACCCTGGCTGCGGTCCCCGGCCCGACTCGCTACGGGACGGGGCTGCTCATCCCGAGCCTCCCGGACGCACTGGTGGAGGCTAAAGCGCGAGCGGAGCGGCTGGAATTGGGAGGGTTAATGTCAGGCAGGGACGGTGCCCTTTCATGCTGCTTTATCCCAGAGAATTCGTTTAATTGATGAATCACCTAAGTTCGAGATGGAAAAGACCCATTATGTCATCAGCTGGCCTCCCCTGCCAGCGCAGGATTGTTCCCCACAGTATATGATGGCTTACATTATATAAAAGCCTGCTGCTCACTTTGTCAGAGCGGGAGCGGTGATCAAATACAACCCGTGCCCGTGTAATTTGAAGCACTCCAGAGCTAAGTAACACCAAGTCCGTGTTTAACAGACCTGGTCTCATTAGCTTTCCACTGCATAATACATTATCTTCACTTAAGATCACCACCTTGGCAGTCCAAAAATACTTAACCACCTGACCTCCCGGTGGTTTCTGTCTCTTCTTCCCTTCCCCTTACGTATGCCCATGTTTTGTTGTTTGGGGTGAGGTTTTTTAATGCTGTTTTGTTTTTTAATTTTTTTTTTTTACTAGAGTAAAAATCATTCTAAAATCCTCTATGTTCCAATCACAGCTAGTTAGCATGCTGCATTCACCAGCCCGTAGAAACAAACGTAAGTGCAAGAAACAAACAGATTTCCTGTCTAGCCTGCTACAAGGGTGGGTTTTGTTGTTTGGTTTGTTTTGGGTTTTTTTTGCCCCAGTATCACATATGCTGAAAGTTTTGTGAGAAACTTTGGTGAAGTTCTGAGCAAGAGAAAAGTCTCCTTCTGCTGCTGCTGGGTGGAACAATCAAAACACGAAATAAAAAGAGAGGGTCTTCTTCCAGTGAAAAATAAAGCGCAATTTTCTGTCTGAAGTTCAGCACCAGCATTAGCACCCAGCCCTAGACCCTGTAAAAACTAAACCCCCCTCCTATAAAAGAAAGGCTGTCCCATCACCTAAACTAACCTGGCTGGTTTTCAGCCCCTCAAGGACTCAGCCTTTGCCTCCACATCCTCTTAAGGCAGTGAATTCCACGCCTGGGTGACACAGCTGCTGCAGTGCTCAGGGAGCTCTGTGAGGGAGCTCCCCCACTCTGGTGCAGTGCTTTGTCCCCCTGTCCCAGCCCAAAGGATGCTCAGGAGTGGGCTGAAAATGCAGCTCTGACAAGCAGAGGCCTGAGCTCTGCTGCTCTGCCCTTGGCTTCCTGCAGGATTGCAGGCAAGGCTATACATTCTGCTTTTGCCTCTGGAAAACAGGACTTAAAAGTGCTTCCTTTGGCTGTCACAGCTCCTTAGGCTGCTGGTTTCTGAGAGCTGTCTTAGCACAGCAGAACCCAAATCCTCACTGGGAGCTGTGTGCACACCAGGCACAGAAATAGAAAAAAAAGGAGGAATGATAGAAACCTTTGTTTTTCCATTACAGCAAAAGGACAAACTGGGACATTGCTCTCCCCCCTCCTCATTTTGAATAGCTTTGAACTGTGGGATTTCTCTTTGCAATCCAACTACCATTACTGACAAGGAGTCATGCAGGAAGGGAGGGATCTTTCTAAGTGAGCTATTAGCCATGGGGTCAATAAAACCTTGTTAAAGTACACAGACTAATGAGCAGTGTAACTAGGGCTTGCAAGAAGGTCGTATGTTACACATTATGGTGCTAAGTAGCTTCAATTAAATGTTGAGGAATGGAAGGAGAATCCAACTTGCTGCCAAATTCAAAAGCTGCTGCTATTTCCTACCTTCTACATTACAGAAAATGGCCAGCAGCAGTTGAACTGGTAATTCCCCCAAAGAGCCACACTGAAAAGTTCTCTTCAGGAGCAATTTTTTTTCCATAGGGAAACAAAAAATTGCAAGAAACTTTGCATCCTTTTGTGGTGGGAAATCTGGTGGTACTGTTGTGATGAGAAAGAACATTTTTCCTTTTCTTTTCTTTTTTTTTTCTGTTTTTGTTTTAGAAAGAAAGAATTCAGTTGTTGATTAGAAGTCCTTGTGAGGGCTACAAAAAAAATTGTATTGAAAAATAAGCATTTGCTTTACACAGTGAAACAGGCTTTAAACACTGCCATCAGGAAAACTGGAAAATCCTGATTGAAATCAATGGATGCAGAAGCACAGTGGATTTCTGAGCATGGCATTTCATTCCTGTGAGTGTCTTGAGTGACCCCCAAAATTTCCCCACCTGCAAGAGACATTTTCTGTGATAAAAAAAACCATTGTGAAATCCAATGGCAAAGGATGTCCTGGTTGTTTGAATGCTATGGATCCTCACAGTAATCCCAATCCATCTAAACCTGGAAACCAACCTGGAAACATTATAGCTGCATTTTGAGCTGCCTAAAGGCACCAAGGAGTTGTGCAGGTGTCACCACATTTACTGGCCTTGGGAGGCAGAGGATAAAGTGAGATGCTCTGGCCCAAATTTGCTGTGCAGAGCTCTGTCAATCATTAGGGTTCATGACATGGAAAGAGTCAACAGATGGAACCAAAGGTGAGCTTGTGGTGTTGACAGTTGGGTTTTCTTCCTTGAGGGGAACAAAGAATCCTTTAAAAGCTTTTAATCTTTTAACACTGATTTATGAGCCTTGCTAATATCCTTCAGTATTATTAGGCATTTTTTGTGACCGGGATAATCAAATCACATGCTTCAAAGAATACTGATAGCTGATGGGAGATGACAATGACTTTGGTTCCCTCTTGTTATATTGTTTCATTTTTTGTCCTGTTCCCTTTTAAAGCCTTAAATGTGGGCCCTCTGTGATCAAAAAAGCCAAGGAGTAGACCCATTGCTGTTGCTACATAGAGGGAAGAGGAGAGTTTGGGAGTTATCCCTGTGAAGAAGGAAGCAGAAACTGTCTGTTGCATTTGAGCTATAGGAGAGTGGCAAAAAAGGATAATGCATAGTTCTTCATGTAATGGAGAAGCAAGGGAGAAAGAGCTTTATTTAAAGAAATACTACACTTATATGCAGGGTAGTTTGTGCAAAACAGAATAGAAAAGGCTCATTGGTCCAAGAAGGCAACACCTCTTTGAAAACATGCTTTCTGCAAAACATCACGTCTCTCACACACCCTGCAGGTGCATAATCATTGTTATAATTTCTTGTCCTTGTGCAGCCTGAGAAACCCAAGGCTTCAAGGCTGCTTTTTCTCTGGTTCCCAGCAGTATCCAACAGGAACTGCCCTCACTCATATGATAGTTGTGCCATTAGAACCAGCCTGAAGAGAAAAGATATCCCTGCCTTGCCTCTGTATCCCACATCAGTGAGCTGGAAAGGCACAAAGTGTGACAACAGGAGAATGGCTGGGCAGAGAAGAACAGAAAATGTCCAGGATCAGGTTGGGGTTGAGCTTTTCCTCCTCAGAAGCAGCTACATAATCAGAAATGGAAACAAAGTGCCAATCCACCCCTGAGCATATTCATGGTATTAACACAAAGGACTTTTTTCTTAAAGGGAGTTGCTTTTGGCTTCCCATAATTTGATGACTTAGTAGGAGACCTTATAAAAGCACCACAGCAAGAATGTATTTATCAAGAGTGCTGCTGGCCACCAAGGGCAGGGAGCAGAAAGACCTTTCACCCTGTCATGAGGGGTGAGCACCACATGAAGCTCCACTGTCAGAAAAGGGAACACCTGAGGAGAACAGAGCACCACCAGAGCAAGTATGTTCCTGTAAAATCCCAAAACCAGTGGGTCACTGCAATACACAACCAAGAAGTCAGCTTTGGGAAGTCTGAGTTTGCTCCTGTGTGAGTTCATTTGCAGGATGATTCCACCCCATAAAAAAAGATTCTGACAGATATCTAAACAAAGCCTGCCTCATAGGGCATCGAGCTGCCCAGGAGTGAATCAGAAAGTGGTGGTGTTTCTGAAAAACAAGCCTTGTTATGAAGCCCCAAGCTTGAGGCTGAGTGGTGATGAGTGGTAGGATCACATAATCATGGAATGGTTTGGGCTGGAAGATCATCTGGTCTGAGATGAAGATCATGGGCAGGGACACCTTCCACTGTCCCAGGTTGCTCAGAGCCCCATCCAGCCTGGCCTGGGACACTGCCAGGGATGGGGCAGCCACAGCTTCTCTGGGAAACCTGTGCCAGGGCCTCAGCACCCTCACAGGGAACAATTCCTTCCCAATATCCAATCTAACCCTGCTCTCTGTCAGTGTGAAGCCATTGCCCTTGTCCTGTCACTCCAGCCCTTGTCAAGAGTCTCTCTCCATCTTTCCTGTGGCTCCCTTCAGGCACTGCAAGGCCACATGAGGTGACCCCAAAGCCTTCTCCTCTCCAGGCTGAACAAACACACTTAGTGGAATTCTCTAAGAAAACCAAGTGTGCCTTAGGGACTCAAGGCATACAGGATACTCCCAGTGCTCAAATAATCTGCCAGTCTTGCCATAGCCATAATCACAGCAGAGCTACAAAATCAGAGCCAGGTTTAGCCCTAGCTGGGCTGCAAGGTCACCTGCAACAGAACTCCAGGAGCACTCATTAACAGCAACATTAGACTGCAGCAATGGGAATTGGAGTTTATACAGAGGATATTTTAAGGCTAGTGGACAGTTGCAAGCTGTTGATGAGTTGCCATGAAATATGGCACATTATCACTTGGTCTTGTGATAAAGAACACTCAGAAAGACCATCCATCACTGAGCAAGCCATGTGGAAGGAGAAGTCCTCACAGGCTTCATTTAGCCTTCCCAAGAAGTGTTGCCTTATTGTTTAAGCAGGCTGGTGCCTGCCTCAAAAGCTGACTGCAGACCTGAAATCCAGGCTACCAGAACATGGCAGTCTGTTGGCACTCTCAGTGTTACTGAGGGGAAATTCCTTAAAATGAGAGATGTGGAGGAGAGATGTGAAGAGATCTACAGAGAAGGGAGCAGAGTATACATCAGTGGCAGTGAAAAAGAAAAACAAGAGTTGTCTGCATAAAATGAAAACCTACACTGATGCCAAAGCAGTGACTACAGGATTGAAGTCACCAGTCTTCGGCAGTAATAGAAATCAGGCTCAATTAGGTGTATCAAATTCAAAAGTATTCAGTGTTTCTTATGAGTCAGGGCAGCATCTTACACTGGATTCATGATTGTCATTATCACACCTGACAGAATGTGAATGCTGGGATCATGATCATGTGTGCTCCCAGCAGAAACTAAGCCATGCAGTGGCTAAGGGCAGCTTCTACTGGAACTGGAAGTGTTGAAGGGTTCCCAGCCATGATTTCAGACCCTCAGAACAACACATTAGACTGAATACAGATCAGCTGAAGTTTTCAGAGAACAGTCACATTTATGTACCTCAAAAACCTTAGAGTCGTGAAGGAAATATTCAGAGCAAAAGTGGTGAAAGATTTCTAGTGGTTCATAGAGAAGATAAACTGCTAGATTCTTCTTTTTGTCCTCCTGCCTCTCAGGACACAAGAATTATTGAAGAAGTTATCACACAGAGGCAAGATTTGGCAGCAGTCAGGGCCCCATGTGATAGGGGAAAGGCAATCCAGTGCAGGGAACCAGTCCCAAATTGCAATAAACCCCTGGAACAGACAGAGCCACAGAGCTTGGACCTTGCTGCAAAGTCTGGTGGAGCCCTCTGGGAAATAGAAAATGTATAAAACTCTTATAAATCTGTGTGAGAGCAAATCTTAAAATGGAGAAATGCAAGAAAGTTAAAGATGAAAGGACAAGAAACAATAAGGCTATGAGCTGTGCAGAGATAGGCCTTAGGAAAATCTGTTAAGCAAGATAGTAGAAATATGTAAGCTTAATAAGGAAGCTTTATCCATTGTTTTAAACTATCACAAGTAAGCATTGTTAGAAGCAAGATGTACATGTAAGTTTACTAATTGGCTTAAGCAAACACTTGTCAACTTTTAACATTATGCTATTGGCTAAAAAGCTTTTAAAAGACTTTGTAACTAAGAGAACTTTGTCTGTTGCTGAAGCTGTTTCCATTTCCCATGCTAGGCTTTGTGAAATAGAACTGATGATTATGGTGGAATAAAAGCTTTGAGACAGCTGCCCCAGCAGTCCCACCCCATTGTTGGTGTATATATATGTACATATAAGAAAAAATTACAGATCCAACAGAGCCCTGACACGGCTGGGATGGAGGCAGATGAACAAGGTGCTGCCTGGTGGGACAATCCCAGGGTGTCAGTTTGGGGCACTGAAGGTGCAGGATGAGCTCCAGCAGAAGGAGAGCATGCTGAGGAGGTGCTGAGTGCTCCTGGGAGCTGTCTGGGAGCGATGACAAAGGCATGGAACCACTTTGTGTCCAGAGCTCTGCTGGGAGGAAGGAGCACAGGCACTGCCCGTCTCATTACAGGCAAAGGATTGAGTGTTTGTGTCTGTGTGTGTGTGCACATGTGCAAGATGGGATTTTATTTAAAGCAGGACATGCAGTAATCCCTGAGGATATAAGAGCTGCCATCAGGAAATGAATGAGTTCATACCTAGAGGGTGCTTTATTGGAGGCAGACTATTCCACTGGCCAGGCACCAGGGTGCCCTGGGTAAACACTGGTGAGCTGGGATCTTCCTGCCATTCCAAGACACCTTTGCCAATGGCCATTTTTAAGGACAGGGGATGGATGCTTGGCTTTCTGGGAGCTGGCTCTGGAGGAAGCTCTGGCAAGAGCTGGCCAGGAGTGGAGCAGTGCCTTCCCACAGTCTGACAGGCCTTGCAGCCCTGCTCTGCAGCAGAATTTATGCCATTCAGCACTTCACGGGCCAGACTTGAGCACCAGATGTCTCACCATGGGTATCAAAAATGAAGAAGAGCGAGAGCAAACAAAGTTAGCAGCATAAACAGTGCAGGGGCTGGCAGCCAAAGCAAAGCAGTCAGGAAAGCAATCCTCACCTGCCTAAGCTGGGACCCAGCAAAGCTTTTTCCCTAAGACTAAACAGGGAATGACCAATGCATCTGCTGAAGGAAACATGTGGAGGAGGGTGGGTTACAGTCCAGCAGCCAGGTTTTAGGGCAGTTACACTAAACAAGACACTCTCATTAAAGAAATGGAGAAAACAGAAGGTCATTTGCATCTGCTGCTCGGAGTGGAGCAGATATGAAGACAGGCAGAGAGCAGCACAGGTAAGGGCAAAGGAGAGCAGCTGCAGCCTGGCAGGGATCATAGGTGGCAGCTACAATGGCAGGAAGGTGCTAAAGGAAGGCCAGAGGTAGCTGCAGGGCTGGGAGAAATGTCACAACACAGCCTGAGCAGAGACCAAACCAGAAAACATCAGCACCAAGGTGTCTGTGCACAGAGCCACAGCAGGAAATGGGGTAACGTAAAGAGGTGTGAGGGACAACCAAAAGCCTGGCAATAAGGGGGTCCTTATATCTTGGGGGGCTGTAGAAAGCCTGAAAGAACCACACAGGGACAGAAAATGCTGAACAGGTAGTTCTGTCTGTGGCAGAGGGTTGGAAATGCTCCCTGCTACTGTTGTCCTTCCCTGATGAAAATTCCCAGTGCAGGTTGCTCTGCAGAGCTGCTTTGGCAGCAAGGCTCCCTCTTGCTTTATTTTCAGCATGCAGGAGAAGCAAAAAATGCCTGACAGGGTGTGTTTCAAACATATACTTGCCTTAGAGCCCAAATTTTAGAGTTCCAGTTGCATGTCCTCTTTTGGGAACAGGGCTCTTGCTGACCTGCCTGCCCAGAATGCTTCTTGTCTGCTGGAGAGGCAGCTCAAGTGAAGCAGAAGCAATTATTTACAGAAAAAGAAAGAACTTGAGTAAACAAAAACACCGGCGGCTACCACATAATAAAGTGAGAGACCCAGATGCTTTGAAGCCTTGTCCCCAGGTGATTTTAAGTGCTTCAGAATAATTCCAAGTCTTACCCAAAATGAAGGCAGTGAGGCACCCCTCAGATGCTACCAGGCCATCAATGTCCCATCTTTTCTGTGCCTTGGGCACTGCTGTTGTTCCAGCTTCTCAGTCTTGCTTTTCTGTGTCTCGTCCTACTTTATATCTGGGCCAGGGTCTGTTCTGGACTCGACAAGTTTGTGACCTATTCCCTTTCTGGAGCCTCTTCTGTGCTGGCTGTGGCAGAAGGGAATGGTCTGCTTCCTGTTGGTTGTGTTCCTTGAGTGCTCTGCTAGATTGTAGCTCTTGAGCTTTGAGCACCTCTTTTTGTGATTTATTTTCACTTGAAGTCTCAAAATCAAGTCTCATGGAGTTTAAAATGCCACTGAGTGCTTAGTGAGTGCATTGCAGTAGGGCCATTACACTTCAGACAAATCTCTCCCTCCCTATGTGGCAACTTGCTGATTTATTTACAAATTGCTTCCCTTTAGAATTTCCAAAGCTGTTGTCCCTTTATGTCCTGCTTTTTAAATCCTTGTGCATTATGTAGGAAAAGAGAAAGGACATTCAGCTGGTACCTCCTGTGTCCAATTGCCTCAAGGCAACAGGCAGCAAGTTAATATTCAACACTTCCAGCAGTATTTTCTGACTTCAGCAGTGCCTAAGGACTGATCCCAGGATAATGATCCCATTGTACAGTGCAGCAGAGAAATACATTTATGCTGTGAGGCATGCCAGGAAGAGCCTTTTCAAGAAGGGACAGGCAGCAGTGACTGGCAAGATGGATGTTGTAGGGCAAACACAACAGCACAGGGCAAAATTCCTTACCAGCACCTACCTCCAAATGCTCTGCTAATACCAGTGTATGTAACAGCTGAAGACACACACTGGGATGCTCCAAACCTGAGCCAGAATATCAGCTTGATGTTCTCCCCCAGTCTTACCAATTATCTGCTTTTCCTACACCCTGATATGTGCTCTGGAACAGGAAATCACTGCCAGAGCCATGTCCCCAAAGCAGCAGAGCCCCTGGCAGAGATCTCAGCCTCTGGGATGTGTGGCAGGAGCCAGCAAAACCCGCTGTGGAAGGAAGTTTGCTGTGAGCCTGAAACCTCAAGGTGATCCATGTTTGATCATTTGGATTCAGAGCCTGTCCTAACCATAATCTCTGATTTCCCTCATGCTAACTGATACAGTCTGAAAACACAAGCTGTTTAGTTTAAAAGCAAGAAGTGGTGCTTGCCTCAGTCCTCAAAAGCCAACATTTTACCTATGGAAATTTCCATAGTGAAAGGAATCCCACCTACCTGCAAGGACAGGTAATACCCAACCACCCTATGGATACTGGTGAAAGCCAGAGAAAGAAGCAGCTTGGATTTTCTCAGGCTGCTCAAGGAAGACAAGAGAGAAAGAATTAGAACAATGGTTAAACACCTGCTGGATGTGTGAGAGATGTGATGTTTTTGTTTACCAGGGGTGTTACCTGCCTTGCACCAATGAAATCACTTCTGTCCTTGCTGCCATGATCTACTCTAAATAAGTGTGATTTGATTCTTTCATAAAGAGCTTTTACTTCTCCATGAAGGAAGTATTGTTGCTACATCCTTTTAGCTATTTCCATAGCCCAATAGCAACACCACCCAGGTCTCCAGTGTTCTGGCATGTTTTACACATGGCAAATCCATCCCTTTTCTCCTGTGAATAAATATGGATTTATTTATAGTTCCCAAACTATGGATGTATTTCAAGTTCCCTTAAGAAAATTTTACCTAGACCTGCCTGAGGTCACTGTGTGTGGTTCAATGAAGCCAATTTCCTACAACAGCATAGCAGTAGAAAACTAATTACAAGACTTTGTTTGACTGATAAAAAGAGGTAGAAATATAATCATTAAGAAGCTATATCAGATGATATCTTCATCTGCAACACTATTTCTGTGTTTGGGCATCTTGTATTGTGGGGAAAAGGCAGAGATTGAAAATGCATTAAATATAGCAGCTAAAGATGGTGAATGGCATAAGAAAAAAAAGGGAAATGTGTGAAAATAATGTATTTCAACATAAACCAAATCCTTCTTTAATTGATCTCTGTGGTTTATTAAATTTATCACAAATCATGAGTAGTTTCAGGTTATCCCCAGCTGTGGGGTTTTAGAGTTAACCTTGTTAAAAGAATGATCACCCTTCTAACACACAGGCATCTGTGGCTGTGCATATCTCACTGGATTGCTACCAGCTGGAAATCAGAGCGTGGAGCAGAACTCTGACCTTTGTGCTGCAAAATCAGAGGAAGCAATCAACTGCAGGAGATAAAGGAGAATACTGCTCATAAGGAGGAAATGGTACAGAAATCAGATTCACTTGTGCAAAGATTCACTTTGCCAGCCAGCCCACCAAGGCAAAGAACTCCACCTACTCAGCCAGCCACAGGGAGGATCTAGGAATTTTAACTTGGAAAATAAAACTAATAAGAGCACTGTGAGGAGGTGGCACAGCATGGTTTGGAGGGTCCATTTGCTGTGGAATCCTGTTTGTGGAAGAGCTGTAGGAGCAGACCAGGCTTCTCTTCCATTCTAGCCAGGGAAACAACAAAGACATCCAGTGACATTAGCACTGAGTAAACACTGAGTAAACACAGAACAACCCAAGGAGCTCTTTCCTCACATAATATAAAAGTCACCACTGTATTGAGGACAAGCACAAGTCATATGCTCCTCTTAAGTCCTACTTAATCCCTGCTTTGAGGGTTTAAAGGACATTCAAGTGATTCATAAACCCTGTGCATGTTGTCTGCCCCAGAATGATTTTTTACCCACCACAGAGACAGCTGAGCCATGGGGAATTCTGCAGTGGGTCTCATCAATGGAATAATGCTGTTTGTGTTCAGAAAGGCCTGGCTGAGGCTCTGTCTGAGTTGCAGCTGCAGCTTTAACATCTGACATCCTGATCATCCAAACCTATGGTTTATGGTGTGCCTTGATTCCCCACAGGGTTCTGCAAGTAATGTATGTGTCTTACTGGCATTATTGCATATCTGGCTGGGAAAGTAAGTCAAGGAGCAGCTTTGCATCAAGCACAAGCCAGGAATAAAGGCAGGAGGTCTCTTCTGACAGTTTATTGATCTGAGCCAGCATCACCAACTTCCTATCTAAAAAGAAAAAAAAAAAAAAAAAAGAAAAGAAAAATATTTGCTTGTTTTCAGAGAAAATGTCCAGCTGGAAAATGGGCTGAAATCTGTGAGACAGTGCCTAAATGTTGCTGCTTTTGGAGGCAACAACCAAACTGTGAAAGGTGGTTTCAGATACCTTTTGCACAGTGTGTGTGAATTTATTTTTGCTTGGGTTTTTGGTTTATGCCTCGTTGTGGTGATCTGTTCTTGTTCCTCTTGCATATTTTTTTTTGCAGGTTCCTTGGCAGTGGTTCCTGCATCTATCACAGCTCCATTCTGCAGCACACAGCGGAAAGGAGATTATTCAGATCTATAGTTCTGTCAAATGACACTCCTTAAGATGTTATGTAAGCTTAAAAAGGTGAATTTATGCTCTGGTTTATATACCTCTGTGCCTGAGGCACTTTGATGTATAAAAATCTTTCAATAAAAGCAAATAAACATGAACACCCACCACTTGTTGGGGCCATGAGCTCTGAGTTATTTTGTAGGGGCACTGATATCTTCATACCTCCTTTTTTAAAAGGAAAAATAAAATTAGGAAAGCATATTTACAAGGGCCTGGAGTGACAGGATGAAAGAGAATGGCTTCACACTGACACAGAGTAGGGTTAGACTGGATATGAGGAAAAAATTCTGTGAGGGTGGTGAGGCCCTGGCACAGGTTGCCCAGAGCAGCTGTGGCTGCCCCATCCCTGGCAGTGTCCAAGGCCAGGCTGGATGGGGCTCTGAGCAACCTGGGACAGTGGAAGGTGTCCCTGCCCATGGCAGGGGGCTGGAACTGGATGATCTTTATGGTCCCTTGCAACTCCAGTCATTCTATGAGTCCATGAAATTCAAACACATTGCAAGAACCAGAGAAAAACTGGTATTGAAAACATATCAGAGACAAACTCTAGACAGGATGTTTTAATTTTTTTCATCCACAGAATAAATCCTAAAATCTAGATAAAGTTCTAGATATTGGATTCTACTCCCAGAACCCCTGGTTCTCACTTGTGACCCTCAGCAGCAGCAGCATTAGTTTGGTCCACACACTTTTCTTCTCCTTCCCATCTTTCATCTTGCCTTTCCTATGTAGGCTGTAATCTCTGTGGAGAAGAGTTTGCATGTCCTTGTGATATGTAATTCAGGTGGCCCTGATCCTGTGCCAGCAGAAAAACATAAAAATCTCCAGTTTGACACTCAGCAACACAGCTGGAAAGTTGGAGAGGGAGTAACAGCACTGTTTGTTTCTAATGGAGCATGACCTCTGGCTCTGTCCAGCTTTGATCACTAAAGTAAAGAAAGCTTTCCCAGGTCCTTTTGTACTGCTTCCCCTGCTGTGCTGTTCTTTTTTGCTCCTAGATAGCTCCCCAGCTGTGTCAGGAACTCCCAGCTCTCTGTCCCTGCTGGGGGGAAATGCTGCTCCCTGCCAGCAGAGGTGTCCTGCATGCAATTATAAACCAGAGGGATCTCCTGTGGCATGAGGAATATTGCACTTACTCTGGATATTTAGCAAGAACTGGTGATCCAAAGCTTGCTGGCCCCACTGCAGCCCTCCTTTCCATCAAAAACCCCTCAGGAGTTCTGTCCCATAGCTCCACCTTCCATGCTGGAGCACCTTTGGCTTTGCAGCAGATGGCAATGCAGCACTGCCCGCTGCCAAGAGCAGCCAGTTCATTTTCCCATCCTCTGCATCTGACTATGAAGCAGCAGAAAAAGAGGGAAAAAAAACCCCACTTGGCAGCTGATCTGTGACAGGTTATCTCCTGTTGTGGGGCTCTCAGCAATATGAGCACATCAATTCCAATAAATCAGGAATAAGCAAATGGAGAAGTCCAGAGGCAGCTGGTCCTTACTGACATGGTGGACACAGTTCTGAAGACAATCTACAGAGTCAGCTAAAATTCCAACCTCACACTCCTAAACAGCTCAGATTTTCTTGTGGTTTTCCCACAGGAAGGGCAGAGAATGTCCCCTCAGTGCAGCACAAATGGAACATTTTCTTGGCATTGTACCTTTCCTCTCTGCTCTCTCCACCCACTTTCATCACATTGTGCCTCAGCACTAGCCTGGCTTTTGGGCACATGATGCTATGGGATTAAAAACTTGAGTTGTTAGCAGATTAGTCCAATCAACTTTCAGTTGTGACAAAAACAAAAGCAACCTTCAAATGGGGAGGCAGGTATCACAGCAAGGAATGCACAAGATATCCATGGGTAGATTTAGTTCAATGAAAAACGTCCATTTTATTTCTCATTCCCTCTATGTGCTTTTCATCATTTCAATAAAGGCAAATCAAGGGCTTTCAACTTCCTCAGGCCCACACTGAGTTAAAATTCATGTTTTATGAAGGAAGAATTTTCCATTTTCCTATTTTTTGGAGCTAAGAAGCATTTTCCATGGGCCACTTATTTTGTCTTCAAAATGTTATTTTGAATGTTTTCAAAATAACAACCAAAGCTTCATAAATACAAGCAGAGCCTTCCGTTCCCTCTGAAACTCTGAATCTCTTTTAGAAAATAAGCAGGGATGGACACTTTAAGATGATGGTTCCTGTTCAAAGATCTCAAGAATTTTACAGAAATCCCTCTTCCTGCTCTTCTGCCTTGGGGCTGTGGCAGAAGGGAGCTGTGGAGCCAGATTCCAGCTCTTGGTGCAGTGCAAATCCATGGCTTCTGATGGATTTGCTCCTCACTGAGGATGCCAGAAGAGTGAAGAAGAGGGTCAGGAAGTTCAGATGCAGCCTCAAGGAGCAGCCTCCAGCAGCAGGTAAGTGAGCAGTACTAAAAGATGGAGAGCATCATCCTTTTCCAGGGAGCTTGACAAAATTTTCAAAGAAAACAGCACTTCTGATACCAAGTAGAGTAACTGCAACACTCTTTTGTAAACCAAATTAGGCAAGAGATACCAACATTTCAACATCCCCCCAAAAAGTTAATGCATTCAAAACAAATGAACAACAGGAAAGAGAAAGGGAATGAAAACATCATAGCTAAAATATGACTTTCATGTTCTTGTGTCAGGATCTGAATTATTACAGATCAGCAATGTGCTATCCTGCTGCATACTTGTGATACATCCATAAGAAATTTTTGGTTTGACTCGAAAACAAAACAAAACAAAACCAAAATCCTATGTGAACTATTTCAGCTAAGTCTAAGGGATCATTTTGTATTTCCAAATGCACAGAAAACTCATGTCACCTGAAGTCAAAATTACCTTTCCCAACCCAGTGGCATTCATTTTGACTCATGTAAATCAGGATTTTTGTGCCTGTGCTTGTGTGTGCAATAGAAATAGCAAGTAGTAGTGTGTACCTAGAAAAAAAATGACCTAGCTGAGAAGTTTAAGTTGATTCTCTTGGATTACAAACCTGAGAAGTTAAGGAAAGAGAGTGTTTTCCAGAAATTCAGTGTGGACAGCTGGAAGTGCATTTCAAAGCACAGCAGTTAAACTCTCCAAAGCTTCCAGAGTCCAACAGCATTTTATTTTCCTGGGCTGCAAGAACATGCTGGGCACAGAAGTCCCTGCATGGGGGAACACAAACATTGGCCATCTGGACATAGATAAAAAGACAGTGCAAATGACTGAACAGGCTTCAGAAATGGTGTCTTAGACAAGACTCAGTGAAACAGGAAAGTGTGGACAGAAATCTGATGGTTAATTCTAAAGATTCATCTACTCAGTGCATCAGATTGACATTCAGATACCTCAGGTCCTTGGAGACAGGTATTTTCCTAAATATTTATTGGTTTTTAGACACTGAACTTCTGTCTCCAGCTACCATTGTGCAATTGTGGGGTTTTTCCCCTTCTGTTATCCCAGAGGTGCTACTGCTATCCCTGATGGGCTCAGCCTTGGCCAGTGGCAGATCCATCCTGGAGCCACCTGGAAATGGCTCTGTTGGAAAAAGGGAAGCTCCCAGCAGCTTGTCACCCCCACTACCAAAACTGTGCCCTGCAAACCCAATGCCCCCCAAAATGCAAATAACCACAGTGAAATGTTGTATATTTTTATCAAACCTCCTCTGTGTATTTTTCAGGCTTAAATGAAGCTGATTTTAGAATATTACCTGTTCAAGGTAAAGCTAGGAATAGCTTCCCTGCCAGAAGCAATTTGTGCTGAGTACATTCTTTGAATGCAGGGCTGCCCTTTAGGGATCTGCTTGTACAATGCAAATGTGCAAAGATGGATGTCCAAATAAGAAAAATCTTCCACAAAGGCTCTTCATTAGAGCTTTCTTGTCCATAGAGAGCAGGGGTGCAAAGTTCAGTGGCCTAAACTTAGGTTGTACCCTGAAGTATTTTGCTGTGTTACATTTTCTCTCTGTGACTTTCCCAAGTAGATGTTAAATGTCAAAATATTATCTGAAACAGGCTTATTTGCTTCAAGGTGTTACCTTTTGCTAGCCAGAATTTCTTCATAATTTTCAATCTAAACCTGCTCATTGTGTGAAGCCATTGAAAGTCGTGCCAGGGCATCCTACTATAGAGAGAATTACAAAATAAGTCATTAATGTTTATCCAGTCACAGCCAAAAAACACACTTTAATTCACAGGGCAGAACACAGCACCACTGTGGGATGAGACAAAAGTGGAGAAGATGGCAACTGCAGAAAATTCCTACTGGTTACTAGGAGAGAGAACATGAAGAGAGACTCTTGACAAGAGCTGGAGTGACAGGACAAGGGGCATGGCTTCACACTGACACAGAGCAGGGTTAGGTTGGATATTGGGAAGGAATTGTTCCCTGTGAGGGTGGGGAGGCCCTGGCACAGGTTTCCCAGAGCAGCTGTGGCTGCCCCATCCCTGGAAGTGTTCCAGGCCAGGCTGGATGGGGCTTGGAACTGGATGGTGTTTAAAGTTCATCCCAACCATTCTGTGGTTCTGAGAACGTGGTTCCAGGTGGTGAAACCACATCTGCCCACCCACCACCCCCTCAAGCTGTGATTGGAATGAAATAACACAAGCCAAACATTGCTTTAGCCTTTTACTCTTTGGATAGTATTACCAGCTCTCCCAGTGCAAGGAGCTTAGCTCTGAGCTTTATTGTGATTAATCTCATCAGAGACTGCTGTGCCAGCCAGGCTCCCCTAAGACAGACGATGGGGAGGATCTCAGGGAATAAGGGAAAGGCAGATGGGGAAGCCCTGCATAAATCATAAAGAACATGAAATAAAAATTCAAAAGCTCAATGAAAATCCCAGATTAAAAACAAACAAACAAACAAACAAACAAAAAAACCCAACAACAACAAAAAACCCCACGTCTAGTCTCAGGCTGCTTTGCACCTGAAAATATCAAAATCCCATTTCCATTCTTTCATAGACTGAGGTAATGTATATCTATATCAGAAGAATCTAATGGGGGACATGAACCTATATGGGACATTTCTTGCTGGACTTTCCATGAGTCTAAAATCCATTTCACACTTCAGAAGGGCTACATTAGTAGTGGCAAATTCACCAAATAATGTGACTCCATCATCCTGAAAATTACTCTTAACTCAACCTCAAGGTAACAAAGTTACCTTAGGAAAAGATTAATTAAAACAATACTTTTTTTATTTTCTTTCTCTCAGGTTAAAAAAAAAAAAAAAAAAAATCACCTGGCTGGAAATTATAGGATGATAAGGGAAGATGTCTGGCTTAGACTGTGATGAAGACCAAAAGCTAGGACATTTCAGGTTTTCCTATGGTTTCCAACAGAGACCAAGCAAGAAATTTGTACCATAGAAAGGGCCAAAAGGATAAATTCAGCCCAGTGGGTTATATGGGAAGAGACCATGGGCAAGGTTATGAACTTCCAAGAGAGAAAAGTGTATTGTTGGGAATCTGCTGTAACTTTTCTGTGGATACAAGTTTCCAGAGTCATGTAAAATGTGCTTTCTCCAGTGATTTTGATTTGTATGCTAGGAACTCACCTGTTAAGGCAGCATTTTCTTAGGGAAAAAAAACAAACAAACAAAACCAAAACAACAACAACAACAACAAAAAGTGTGTAGGCACTGAAAAATGATAGTCATGAAGACTGGACAGAATCACATCATGATCTCCATTCAGAGATGGGCCTAACCTTGATCAGATCTGTTGCAAGGCATGTCAGGGAGAGCCAGCTGGAAAAGCACAAAATTGCCTGAAAGAAGACATGTTTATCCAGTCATATCTGCCCATCCATCCATTCATTGATCTTGTGCACACCCTGACAAAACATGCTTCCAGCTTCCTTTCTTTCCCCCTCACACATCAATCCAGGCAGTTACTGGACATGATAATTATAGTAAGCTCTTAAATCCCAATAAATACTACAAGCTGGCTACTCAGAGGCTTCCATGCATTGACTTTTTAACACATTAATGATGATTACACTGTATTGCATCTGAGTACTTTTAGAGGTTTCCCCTTGATTAGACTTAGGGAGAGGGAGGAAATACTGTCAGAAACGAGAAGGAGATATTTCAGCCTGCAAAGAGGTAATGTTTTCAAAATTTGTCTTTCAGAACAGTGGCAGAATAATAAACATGTAGAGGTTCCTGGTTTTAGGTTCTGTTGTTCTTTCAGTGACAGAAAAAATGATGCTTCTGCTGTTTTGAGGGCTCTGGAGCAGCCAGTGCTGTGGAAACTTGGTTTATCACTGGCTAACCCATATCCTTCAACAAGAGCTCAATTTCTTAGGCTGTACTTGCAAAATGGCCAAAGGCTTGGCTTGCTATTCATGGTTGTGCCTAAATTCCATCACCAGTGGAAATGCCCAAGGTTTTCACTACTAAGAGCAAAATCAGAACCAGGGTGGGAGGCAGTGGAAGCAAAACCAGGGATGTAGCACCTCCCACCCTCCACCTGCATGTTGGCCAGACATTGCATCAGAGTTATATCAGTCCTACCTGCCTCCTCTCTCCATCCCACCTGGGCCAGGAAAATCCTGCAGCTCCCTGCACAGGTCACCAAAAAGTTTAGTAAACACAAACTAGTTCCTCTTCTGGCCTAAACTCACAGAGCTCACATGCTTCCTCTGAGGGAAATGCCTTCTGAATCTCAAATTTCTCATGATTCAGAACTTACTCAGAGCCCTTCTTTCCAGCACATCTCACAAAAGGCACCATTTGGTTTTTGCTGACTCAAGATCTTTCTCTTCTGCATCAGCAGAGCAGGACCAGGATGAGGAGGTGTTGCATTTGAGTTATCAGAGAGTGGCAAAAAGGAAAATGCAACATAGTTCTTCATGTAATGGAGAAGTAACAGACAGCTTTTATTTAAAGAAACACTACACTTATATAAGGTAGTTAGTGCCATACAGAATAGAAAAGGCTCATTGGTCCAAGAAGGCAACACCTCTTTGAAAACATGCTTTCTGCAAAACATCACGTCTCTCATGTCTCCAGCAGGTGTTTAATCATTGTTATAATTTTTTGTCCCTGTGCAGCCTGAGAAAAGGCTGCTTTCTTGGTTCCCAGCACTATCTTAAGGACAAGGAGGGAAACACACAAGTGAATATTTGGCAGTCCAAATGGATGAAAGGAAGGGATCCCAGCACATGGTGAGCCAAGAAAAAAGAAAGTCAAGAAAAAAAAACTAGGAAGGGTTGATACAACTGCAGATGAGAGCAGTATGCTCTGGGTGGAGAAGGGTTGCAGGGCACCAGCAGCATTGCAGGGGCTATGAAATCTTGAGAGGACTGTGGGTGAGTAGAGTGAAGTGAGGTTCATCAGATCCTTCTCCTGAATCCAGTAAGTGACTCTTAGAGAATCTGGATATCAACAAATGCATCAGAACCAGGTGATTCACTCCATTTTGGTTGCTGTAAGTGCCCTGAAGTTCTGTGTGCAGCAAACAGTGATTCACAAAGGATGAGTAAGGCCCAGCAGTCTGTGGCAAGAGCAGTGGAAACCTGCCAAGGCCACGGCAGCCCCTGTGCTCTCTGTGTCACAGGGCTGGAGGGACATGACAATCCCTTTCCCTCCTTATTTTCCACTGAAGTTTGTCCAGACTCTGGGCCACAATCAAGGCCCCTTGGACACTCAGGTCATTTTAGGTCACTTTGTACCAAGATACAGCTTCTGATTCTGGGCAGAATTGTTTCTGAAGGGAAAAAATAAAAAATATCACCAGTACTGTAGCTCTTGGTAGAAGCTGAGGGTCTGGTTCTGTGTGACAACAAGAATTTAGACAGCAACCACAGCTCCTGTCTAGGAACAGCACTATCAGGTGACTGCAAATGTGTATGAGAGGGACCAAATGAAAGAGGCCAAAGATATGTCAGCTGAAGAGGAAATCAGTTGAAAGAGCCAGTCTTAGTTTCTTCAGCAAACTGCAATTCAAGGGCTTGATCAGTGAGGATATAAAAAGGCAGGGTTTGATATTGAGGCTATTTCATATTCCTGCTGACTAGTCTACAAAATGAATGTTTATGTTTCTAACTGCTTTGAAATGTTCTATACCTTCCAGCCCATGTTTATTTGTTGCTTGTACCCCTACTCACTTCCACTGACATTGAATATACACAGAAAAATAGCTGTCTTTATAAATTCCAGCATCTCCCTCTGTGGAAAACTCCCAGAGCAGGGCATGGCATCTGTTTAGCAGCACACAGCACCCCTGTGCACCACTGCAGGGTATGCAGGTGTGCAGATCCCCATATCCCATTGCCATTGCAGGATGAAAGCATAGGTACTTAGGCTATAATTAACCACACTGAATTTGAGCAGTAAGCTAAGGTTAATGGTCCTGCAACACTTGAGAAAAGTGTAATTGATCTCTTAGAGAGCATGAGTGATTAGGAGATGGGTTTGTGTCACTGGGGGGGTGGTGCTGTCAGCACCACAGTGTCCACTAACAGTGTTCACAGGGCACCCCTTCACCCAGCCTAATGAAATGCATGTGCTCATCTCCCACATTTGCCTGCACCTTATAAAAATGGACCTAGGCTGATTCCTTTGCCTTTTGTGCTGGTCACAGCCAGAGGAACTGCTCAAATAGGGATTCATACATCTCAAAATAATCCATTTCCTGCTCCTCCCGAATTCATGTAACACTGCTGTCCCCAGTTCATTACACCTGAGTCAGAGCTGCAGTAAATTGCCTCAAACACCAGGAATTGCTGTGGTGCTGCACCCAAGGTGATGAAGCCTGAGCCACTGAGCATATGGCAAATGGGTCAAAGAATCACAGAACTGCAGAATGGTTTGGGTTGGAAAGGGACCTTAAAGATCATCTCATTCCACCCCCTGCCACGGGCAGGGACACCTGCCACTGTCCCAGGTTGCTCAGAGCCCCATCCAGCCTGGCCTGGGACACTGCCAGGGATGGGGCAGCCACAGCTGCTCTGGGAAACCTGTGCCAGGGCCTCAGCACCCTCACAGGGAACAATTCCTTCCCAATATCCAATCTAACCCTGCTCTCTGTCAGTGTGAAGCCATTGCCCCTTGTCCTGTCACTCCAGCCCTTGTCAAGAGTCTCTCTCCATCTTTCCTGTGGCTCCCTTCAGGCACTGCAAGGCCACAATGAGGTCACCCCAAAGCTTCTCTTCTCCAGATGAACAATCCCAGTTCCCTCAGCCTTTCCTCCCAGCAGAGCTGCTCCATCCCTCTGATCCCTTGGTGTCCCCTGGCTCCAGCAGCTCCCTGTCTTTCCTGAGCTGTATCCCAGGGCTGGAGGAGCTCTGCAGGTTGGGTCTCTGTTAATGTGGACTTACAGACCTGCTCTAGTCCCACGATGGGACCCCAGCATGGGAGAATCTACCTCTGGAAATGAGAGGGAAAGGTCAATAAAAAAATTTGTCTGATCAGATTCACCAGAATTATCCTCTGGAAAAAAATCTGGGGAAGAACTATTAAAATGCAAATCTTTTCTTCCCAGCAAAACCAAACTTAACAAAATGAAGTCAAACAAAGCAAACAAAAAAGTCTATGGAAGGATGGAGGTCTTTCTGTTTTCCACTTCCATTCACAGATTGATTTTAATTCATTACCTTATCTACCCCATCATACAAGCCGACTAAAACAACGAATGATCTTTCTAATTGCATGCCCTTTCTTAATGCAGATGTGAGCCTAAATTTCCTGCTCAAAATTGGTTGTATTTCTACTTGAGCTGTTCACTGTGGAACAGAAATAGATCTTATCCTACTCTTGTTAGCAATGAGCAGATTAGAAGGAAAACAGATGCTGGGGCAGAAGAGATGTAGTTCTGCTCGTATTTTTAATCAGATCTAGATGTTATCCCCAAGTTAAGAATCACTGCAGCCAGGAGGGTCCTACCCAGGGCTGAAAATGTGTTTGAATTGCTTCTGCAGAGAGGTGCCATTTGCAACAGGCACAAGTTTGGGGCCATTCAAGTGCACAGAAGATATGATATGACAGTCTTCCCTCAACATCTTTCATCCTGCTGCCCTTGGATTTTGAGAAATTTTGAGAAGGATGTATCTATCAGCAGGTGAACCCCTTGTTTCTCTGGTGTCACATGCACACCCAAATACCTGTATTAGAAAGATGAATAAGTGACGTTCTTCGATTTTCTAAGAACAGAAATTTAATTTTGCAGCCAAATGAAGGCAGCTGGATCACAGCCAGTGTCTGCCCATGCTGTTAGAAATTCCTCTGAAGTTCCCAGAGTAGTGCAGAGTAGTTCACAATGTGAAGAATGCACACAAAAGCTCTCACTCAGAGCCCAGTGAGCTGCACTTGGAAAGGATTTTGGCCCCCTCATTTGTCTCCTCCTTCCCTCTGCTGAGCTAAAGCACCAGACATTAAGATGCTGAGCCAAAATGTAGCATTTCCTGCAGAGCTCTGGTTTAGATGCATTTGAAATATGACAGTGCAGGCTAAAACTCATGTTTTCTAGGTGGCAAAGAGGAGGAGGAGGAGGGAAAAAAATATTTTCAAGGACACAGTATTGCTTGGGTCCTGCAGTCAGCAGCAGAAACTTGTTAACAGGACAATGAACACCAAATACACCAATATTTGTGTATCCTTGAATATTTGTGGGTGGTGTTTTCACTTTTAAGCCTTAAAGAAAGCTCATGACCTTGCAGTGGCACATCCCTATGGCAGAGAATCCTGTCCACTCATTCTTGCATTAAACCTGTGTCTTACCTTGAGAACAACTCACATTAAATGGCAGGACAGGGACTAGAAAGGTGCAGGTCAGTATTTTGCCAATTTAGCAGTAGTTGAACATAAGTTTAATCCTGTGTATGCCAGCCCATCACATTCTGGGCTAGGAAATGTTCTCTTTAATACATTTTTCTATTGTTTTCCCACCAGCACTTGAAATGTTACTAAGGCAGCATTTGCTTTTTTTACAGTTCATTTCTCTGCTACAAATATCTTTAAAAACAGGCAGTTAAGCAGTGTAAGACCACAGATGGACACCACTAATCTTCATAAAAACTATCAGAACCCCCCTGTCTTCCATCAGTGCTGCATCCATATAAATGTGTGACTGAACAGGCCAGCACAAGGATACACACTGCCCATGTTCCCAGCATTAGTGCTCCCCTTTCCTTCACCAGCCCATTGGAAAGAAGAAAGGGGAATTTGCCATCCCCTCTGGATGACAGCTGCAATTCTGAACATCCACACCTAAACTTGAAAGCTTGATTTTGAGGAGAACCACAATAATGAACCATGATGAATGAAGCAAACACTGCAATGGTGAAAATGGAGGTTGTAGCCAGCACATAACACTTTGTCTAATCTAGGGTGACACGAGGCACCTTTTGTCCTTATGGCACTTTAATTGTTGTCTGATTCAATTTCAGTTTGAAAAAGCTTTTTGAGATGATGACACCTCAGGGCGGGGTGTTTTCAGGATAGTTAACTTTGCTACTAACATCAGTTAACATTAAGACAGGCAAAAAATAGCTTTTAATATGAAAATATAGGTCTTACCCAGCAAAGCAGGCAGCTGTTCAAGCTTGGCTTCTTTCTTGGTGTATATTTAGTCAAATGCACTGAGCCTGCAAGGGACCAAAAATAAAATATCTGTAGTAGGGCTTTTTGCACCCCCCATCCCCAAAATCCCAGCAGCTCACAGATACACAAAACCAGCCTAAAATCTGAGCAGCAGGGTCTCCACTAGAATGTACTTGCCTAGCTCAGCAGCTGGAATTTAATTTATCACAAACCAATAACCAAAACCTGGAGAAGGCTGCTACAAGGCACTCTGTGCTCTGCTATCCCCACAAGTGCATGGAAGAAGCCTGGAAGCCCAAGTGCTCTCAGATGGCCACAGTTTCTAGTATTTAATCATGCCAAAACTCACTTAGCCCTTGAAATCAGACAAGATCAAGCTTATGAAGTGTGGGAAGCTCCTCCAGCATTCACTCAGTGGCAATTTACTGTAACTCCAGTAATGAGTTCCTCCCATGAGGCACTTGCAGATCTGAAGCACTATTTCCTGAGGCTGTCATGTCATTAATTTCCAGAGTTTATAGGCCAGTGGAGCTCCTGGGTTTGCTGTGTGCAAAGGCTGGGAGATCCAAATGCATCTGCTGCAGTGCAGAGAGTGAGTATCAAGCCTCCAACACAACCTCTTCAGAGGGAGGAGTTCAAACAGGACACCCCTAGAATTTGGAATACAAGTATGGTGAACACATTTGCTTTCAAATTGTCTTTTAAACCCAAAGCTAAACACTTGCTCATCAAAATTGGGCCTTTAACTTGGATTTTCAAACCTCCTCTAAGAAAAATCAGAGGGAGAAAATTTTCTTACATTTCCCCAATCTGGGTTCAAAATTTTCATTGTGAACCATTTCAATCTGAGTAACTCTGAAAAAAACCCTGCTATTTGTTGTTGCTGCAATGAAACATTTTGTTCCAGATTTGAGCAACCTCTCTTTTTTCTCTTTTCTTTTTTTTTTTTTCATTTAAAGTACATTTTTAAGCCTGTGCAGATTTTTTCTCTTACTTACCAAATTTTTTGATCAACCAAGTAAACAAATAATGTAGTACTCCATCACCTCTTCTATGAGAAACTACAAAAGGATTTTAAGCCATCAGCAATGTGCCTTTAAAACCATGGATTGTGACCAGAGGAGGGAAGATGCTGAAGGCAAGGCAGAAGGTTAAACAGCAGAGCAGCATGTCAGGAAATGCAAAGAAAAGTGTCATTTATTTTTATCCAGAAGCCTTTTGGCTTGACAGAACTGAAGAACCCCATTTTATAGGAGGTACCCATAGGACTTGCAGACTTAAAGTAATTCCATCTAAATTTTAAACTCTGGCAAACCAGTATTTCCATTTAGGTGTGTGTGTGGTGGAGGGATGGCACCTGTGGGGGTGGACTGGGTGATCTCCACAGGCCCCTTCCAACCCAAACAGTTCTGTGATTCTCTGACCATAAATCATGCTGTAGGATTTGGATCACAACAGGAATTTATCACAAAAAAATTCCTCAATAAGTCCTCAGGGAGCATGTGATGATGTAACTGCTGTTTGATAACTTTCTTATTGCTCTTTCCTGTATTCCCCCCTTTGTGAATCTCATTTGTAGTTCTTGAAGGTCATATTTTTTTTATTTTAAAGTTCTCTTTGAAATAATTACCTTTTGCTCCTCTCACCCAAAAAAACAAAAAAACAACCAAAAAAAAAAAAAAAAAAAAAAAAAAAAAAAAAAAACCCAAAAAACCCTATTGTGATTCATACCTACATCTCCTCTAAGGCAGTTTTGACTTTTAAAGCTTTGAATATTTGTGCCTTTGCACAAAGCTAAGGAAGTAGATCATTTATCTGATGATTCCTAAGATTGCTGGAAGGGTAGTGAACTTTTAATATGTTGGTTTGTGGCAGCCACCAGGCAGTCCAGATGAATCCCTGCCTAAACATCCTACAATCCAAGAAGGTAGAGAGGCTGTTTTATGGGAAAATGAGACATGGAGTGATCACACATACCATGGGATACACACCTGAAAGCTGTGCCTTGGCTGTCAGCACACAGCAGCTGTGCTAAAAGTGGGTTCCTTACACACATGGAAAAAGAAGTTCCAATGCTAGGATCCTGAAGCTCTTTTAAAATAACTGTCCAAACAAAAAAAAATATAAAATATATAAAATATAGGCAGTGTTGTCTGGAAACAAACTGGAAAGATGCAGAATATTTGTGGAATAGAACTTTTTAACAAAATATTACTTTCCTTATACCTGCATCTGTCCTCTCAGCTTCTGCAGTCCTCTGAGCCTTAGAAATGTCTGCTTTTCAGGGAGATTGGACAATGCACAACTTTTAGTTGTGCCCTTTGCCATCTTGCACAGGCACTGTGCCAGACAGATGAAAGTCATTAGTCTCCTTTCCAGTCATGCTCACTTGGAAGCTGAGCTCAACCACCCACCTACTCCCCAGTCCTAGTCAGCTGGTGATTTTTCAGGTCTTCTCTCATCATCCTGCCATTCCCAACATCCCATTAAACCCTGCCTCTGTGTCTGCTGCCTTGCCTTTGCCCAAGAAACCTCAGCACTGCAAGCCCTGATAAGTGAATTTAACCTTCAGCACAAATATCAAGTCTCACATGACTCAGGCACACAATTAAGCTTTGCAAGATAAGGGGCTAATTAATTTAATTGCCAAACAGAAAGAGGGAACTCCTACTCAGGTTTGCCTGAAATCATGTTGTTAATTAATAATTTATTTATTTGCCATTTTACTTTGAAACCAGAAGGTAATGGAAATGTGAACAATAGCTCCCTGTTCCTCCCTTTAAATTTTGATTTTCCAGGTCAAATGGAAGCCTCTCTTTTAGTGCATGTGGGAGAAAAAAAAAAAAAAAAAAGAGAGACTTTCTGATATTTCAGATAGAATTTTAAAGGCTCTTCTTTAATCAAGAAGTAGTGGGATTAAACAACAATTAATACATTATTCTGTATCATGAGACCTTTGCACTAAATGTGACAGTGTTAACAAATTGTTCTGTGGAAAAGATGTTCTGGAATCAGGTGGATTTGGCTAATCCCACTGGAGACATGGTTATTAGTGACTGACTCAGGATTCTGATAACCAGAAGGATTTAGAACATAAGTGGAGAAGTTCAATGAATATATGTAATATCTGCTGAAATGGTGAAGGTTAAAAAATTGCATAATAAGCATTTGACTAAACCACAAATCTAAATCTGGCTCTCAGAAGAAATATTTCTAATTATTTTCGCCAGTTTTCCCAGGAATTTATTCAGGCTATTTGTAAAATTCCTGTGTTGGAATAAATGTTAGTATTTTTCCCTGTAAAATGTCTCAAGTGGGCCAGAAGTTCTCCAAAAGTAAGTGGAGGCAGAAATTTTACTATTTCTTCAGAATACACTTTTCCCAGCTTTATTTAAGTCTGCTCTCTTGACACTGAAGATAATTTTTAATGTACAAATATCCTTTTATCATGAAATTCAGTGTGGAAATGGTCCAGCACTCATTCACTACTTCTGTCCTGGAGCAGTGAAGAACCTTATTTAATGACATATTTGCTATCTATCAGTTTCTACAGCATCTCCTGGGATGCTAACACCCAGAGCAGAAGGAAAACAGTCAGCTGAGTCAAACATTCCAACTCTGTAGATTTACTGCAGTCTCATCAGCTGTTTTCTTATCCAACATAAAAATGCATCAGCAAATGCTGATCATCAGGATGAGAAAAGAGAGACTGGACACACTCCTGGGCACTTTGTTAGACAGAGCAGCAATCAAGGCTGTGAGTGGCAATTTGGAGCAAGGCTCTGCAGCAGGATACAGGACAGGGATAAGTTAGTCATGAGCACAGATGAAGAGTAATCCTGCATTAGTCACACCACAGATAATAGGAGCTGGAAAATGATGGCATGTGAGCCTCATGTTAAACCCACTTATGCTTAATTCTCTGCTGAATATAAATTGTTCTAAAGAACAGCACATTCCTCTACAGAACAGTTCTTCACATCATGCCACTAACATCTCTGTCATCTTGATTTAGGCCATTTAAATGTCAGTGAGACAAGTTAACACTGCCTAAGGGCAGCTCTGTGCCATGCACCAGAAATCTTGTTCTATCACATTCTGTTTTCCTGCAGTGCCTCATGGCAAGATGCAGCTTTCTCACGCAGGGGTAGATTTGCAGTGGAGCTATAGGGGAGAGGAATGGTGAATCCCCTTTCCCCTCACCTCTATATTCCTCCCCAGTGCAATATGAAATATAAAGATTTAAGATCTAATGTGAGTTGGTGTATCTCTGCCACCACCCTGACTGTGCTGTAGCCAGCCTGCCATGTGGAAATGCTTCCCTTTCACTCATTCCAGCCCTGAATGCCCTGGTTCTCCACAGGTCTGTTTCTATGTCCCAAATAAACCCCAAACAAAAAGTCTTGGATGATGAGGGAGCTCAAGTCAAGTTTTCCATATGAATACAAGGAGCCCATCTGCCTTGCAACTGCTTTGAATGCCAAAAGATGCACAATTTCTACCATCAGACAGGATTATTAGACATTAAAAACCTGAATATATCATAAGCCACAGAATCAATTTGGTTGGAAAAGACTTCCAAGGTCATTGAGTCCAACCTTTGACCAGTGCCACCTTTGACCATGCTGGTCAGAATAATGAGAAACTGGGTTTTGAAGGGCAGAATGTTCCTAAGGGGGAGCTACTGTGTTGCTTTCTGAGAATGCAAGTTCAACATGAAAAGCTCTAATGAATTTTTCTTTCGGCAAAAGTAGGTGTAGAGCCTGACAGCATTAAAACCTCCGAGGTGAAATTTGAAAATGTTAGCAGATTATTAGCAGCCTATTAAAAAAAAACTGTGCAGAAAGCTGCAGTGCTGAATTAATGAAGTGCTGCCCTCCCAATCCCTTGCAGACTGTTTGAAGAGAGGGTCTGAGCCTCCTGCCACAAGCTGCCCTCACCTGAAGCCATGGGGATGTATGGTGCAGGTGACACTCAACCAGGTGCCTCCTACCTGCTGAGGCTCCAGGTTTGTCCCACCTGCAGAAGAATTTCAGAGCAGGGGCTCAAAGGCACCTTTGAAGAACAGTTAAAATTAATTTTATAAACAAATCACCTTTGGGTCCTGGGAGAGCTGTACCAACTCCTGCAGCTTTCTCTAAAGGTAACATGTAGCCTGAGATTCACAGGAAATATATTTTACCCACCTTTCTGAAGACTGAACTTCTGAAGTGCTGTCACAGCATTTTTTTCCTAATGATTTTGTGTATTTGTCCTTGAAGAACAGCAACAACTTTGGGGGTGGGGAGGAGAAGAGAAAAATGTTCTCTGAAGATGCTGTTTTGGAGGTTACTTTAGTAAGCCTGGAGTCTGCTGCCACCAAAATCAGCAATAAATTTACCACTGGCACCAGTGGGAACAAGACCACATGCAGCAGTTTTACAGTCAGGCTGGGTTGGGAAGTCTTTTGTTCTTGCCTCTGGTTTGCATGTCATGTTTACACAGGGCAGTTAATGCCAATAAAAGGACTAACCACCACTAACAAGCTGTGACAGATAACCTGGTGAGTATGGGATGGATTGTGTTACAGCAGGAAAGGGGGCATTTGTAGCTCTGTGTTATACTGGGATGCTGCTTTCCCATACAGGGAGTAAATTCTCCAGTGGTTAAATAGAAGCAGGGATCTAATTTATTTGTACTGAATCACTCCTGCTCCTACCCTGAGCACTCTCACCCTGGGAACAAGGTATTCATCTCCTAGCACCAATGCCTGGGTGGTGAATATGCCAAGCACCTTAGCAGGAGGTTTCAAAGGCATTTTCCTACAGCAGAGAACTGATAGAACTCCTGTCTCTTAGGATTTTTACATTCTCATGGAAATAAAAGTGGTGTCACTGACACAGTAGCATCCACCTCCTCCCTGTACTCCTCTGCCCCACATGCTTCAATGTTGCCATCTTTCCTTTGCACACTGTGAATTTCTCTTTGAGGTCTTTCTCTGAGTCCCAGGCTCTTCATTTATCCATACAGATGTTGATTCTGCATGCTCCCTCTCTTGTCTGTTCCCTTCTCTCTCAATCTCTTCTCAACCTTAGCCATTCCCTTCCACTTCACAGTATTTTTATTTACCCAAATTCACTTTCCTCCATACCCCACCCTGCTGCAGGCTTTCCTTCACTGTCTCTTGGCCTCCCCTTTCTGCTTC
Organism: Muscicapa striata striata; assembly: GCA_030060385.1. NCBI lineage: Eukaryota > Metazoa > Chordata > Aves > Passeriformes > Muscicapidae > Muscicapa > Muscicapa striata. The sequence continues at coordinate 3,571,030 of JAREIS010000019.1, forward strand.
CATCAGCTTGGCTTGCACTCTCAGCATCCCTTCCTTCCTCCTTCTCAGAGTTACCCTTGGTATACCCTGTATCCCCCTTGCCATGACCTGTATCCCCCTTGCCATGACCTTTAAGCTTTCCCACACCAATATCTGGTATCCAACAGGCACCCTATCCCCAGACATGTCAAACATCAGGCTGTGGAAAGCATCCCTGTGAAGGTTTGGAATCTCCAAGCAGGAAACCCAAGGCAGTGCTGTATGAACAGAGCTCTCTCCAAGGACACATCTGGTACCTCGGGGTGTGGGTGCTATTTTGCTCCTATAAAGACTCTTTGCCCTCAGATGGGCACCTTCCAGCTTTGCAATCAACCCACAAGGGTAATTCTGCATTTTTCTTGCAGTATCTGCTTGGTGCCAACAGGGTCTCCTCGATTTGCAGTGAGGAGTCCCAGTGTGGATCCATGGCCAAAATATTGGAAGATGCCCTGTGCTGCTGCATAATGTGGGTTTAATTATCAGTGTCTTCTGAGGGGAAAGATATAAAAGAGTTTAACTCTCTTTGCTAAAGGGTTTCTGTTCTTTTGTGTCATCCCTCTGTGATACTAGTGTGTCTCTCACTAATATCTTCTCTCACTAATTTCTCCTTTTCATTTCCTCACTTCACTTTCTTCCTCCCAGCCAATTTACAAACCCTTTGGTGATGGCAGAGCTGTGTGGAATGGCATCACACTGACACAGAGTAGGTTTAGATTGGATATCAGGAAGAAATTCTTCCCTATGAGGATGTAACTGGTTTCCCAGACAATCTGTGGCTGCCCCATCCCTGGCAGTGTCCCAGGCCAGGCTGGATGGGGCTCTGAGCAACCTGGGATAGTGGAAGGTGTCCCTGCCCATGGCAGGGGGTTGAAACTGGATGATCTTTAAGGTCCCTTTCAACACAAACCATTCCATGATTTTATTAAGGGGTCAAGGAGGCAGCATCCTGCTTTGCAAATGAGTTCATTAGAGGCAAAGCTGGAAATTTAACCCAATCCCTGATAGGACTGAGCTGACTCCCACTGGATTTGTTTCTCAGGAGACACCCAGGCTGGGTTTGGTCACTCTGTCTGCAAACACAGCTTTAGCTCTTAAGCCCTGCACTTCTTCCCAGCACAGATATGAAATCCAGCAGATAAAAGCTGGCATCCTCTCCCTGAGCCTTCCCCAATAAAAGAGGAATTTCTATTCCCTGCAGAAGGCTTGTGCAGAAAATGGTTGGTCTGTGTGTGCTGCTTGCTGTTCATTTAACCAGAGTGCCAGGCTGCAGTAAGCCCTAGTTTGTGTTGTTTGTTAAGGAGTTTTCAGCAAAATTTCTGATATAAAATATCACCATGGCAAAAAGAAACCTTTCATGGCAATGTTTTCATTCAGTGAAAACTCTGGGGATGCAGAATCCTGCATCCAGGAGGAAAACCCTGATAAAAAGTGGTGTCAAAGAGTCTATTTTCCTTGTGTATAACAAATGTATTTATCTCTCAACACCTGGATTAGGCAGGGAACTTCATCCTGAGTCTGCTGTCCCTCCTTTACTTGAGCAAAGCCACATCCAAAGGGATCTTTCTAGCCCAGGCAGGTGATTCACAGTTTTCCCTGCTAGAGTGTATCTAACCTGCATAAATAGTTAAACACTTGCTGAGAGAGGAGGGTGTTTTGCAAGAGATTGATTTGACAGTGCTGCTGTTCAGGCGTTCACACGGGATGTGGGAAACTGAGGTTCAGGCCCCTGCCTCCATGAATATTTAATTATTTATGGAAAGCAGAGCAGCTGCAGTAGGGAGGGGTGAGGCACAGCAGAGCACTTCTAGGGCATGTTGGAGAGGGCAGACCAGATCTCATCCCGAGTCTCCCACATTCCTGGTGACTGTCCCAGCCATGGCTGGCCCATCTGCTCTGTTACCTCAGAGGAAACCTTCAGACCTTGCCCCTGTCCACTGCAAAAGTTTCAAAACCTCTGTGTAGTACAAATTACTCCAGTTCTGGCATTTTTCATCTTTCCAGACCTCTGTTTTTCAGTGTTAATGTTCTTTCATGCTGTGCAAATATTTAAAATGCAAATTAAAATATTTCTGTCTTCACTGTGACCTCTCAAGGAAGCAGTCTGAATAGTTTGCTCTATTTTCAGCCTGGATTCCAAGGCCTACTGGCCATTTCTGTGGCTGAGAAAAAAAATAATTTAAAAAAAAAGAATGGGGTTTATATTTGATTTGGACAGTCATAAGGGTTGAGGTCAGGCTTGCAGGAGCAATTTCTGTAGACCAACACTCCCAAGCTGTGTCTTATAAAGTCCCTAAGGATCAGGAAAGGAGGTTGTAAAATTAAAATATCCACTCTGAAGAAACATGAGTATTCTGTTCCCAGGTCTCACCACAGAGGTGTTGGCTTATCACCTGCAGGCACTCCTCATGGAGTCCAGGAGCTCAGGCTCACTGTTCACAAAAAGCCCACATGCAGAGGAAGGCGTGGACATTGTGTGGCAGCTGCGGTGAATTTTGAATTTCATGGTGTCTCTGGACTTTCTTCCCAATCTTTTACTCTCCTTCAGTTTGTCACCCCCTTTTCATGCTTGCTGTTTGCACCAGGTCAGAGAATTTATGATGTGAAATCCCAAAGCTTCATCCTTAAGTTCACACAGTCATCCCAGGTCATTTTTGCTTGGCTGCTGTAGTTCTCAGTGTGAACTTTAAGCCTGTCAGATCTAACTTTGCTGCTCATCCCCTCCAATACAGGTGTCCCTGGCTGCTGAACTTCAGCAAACACTGGTTCTCTTCAAAGCTTCCACCAGCTAAATGCCTTCAAACCATCAAATTCTCCTTGGAGCAAATGGGTTGTGAATATTCATATCACTGCTTCCTTATCTTCCAGCTTGCTGAAATCCTCTTTAACTTATGAGTGTAAAACTGAAGGTGTTGCTATCCATCAGGGAAAGGGCAGGGAAAGGACATGAGTGAGGAATGGCCCCCAAAATTCCCATCTGGTCAGTGACTGGGGCAGCTCTGTGCTCAAAGCAGCTGAAGAAGAGCCAGGATGTGATACACTGCTCCTAAACTGGAGATGGCTGCCTGCAGACTGGAGTTAGGACTAGTTAGGAAAGGTCAGCTCTTTCCTAGCACAGGCAGTGACTTTCCAGCTCCCAGGATGCTCTCAAACACACACAGCTTTAATGCAACACAGCCTTGTTGCCAAATCCAGCAGGATTAAAGACCTCACTTTTATCTTGCTCAGTTCAGAAAACATCCAGCTTGTGGGGAAGAATAAGATATGCCTTATTTTGCTGCTTGGTGAAGGGCCATTTAGCAATAAACATGTAGTAGAGGAGGTAAAATTTGTTGCACAATCCACCATCCTGACCTTTACAGGAAATAAAGCTCTGCTTCAGAGCTCATCAACAACAACTCACAGTGTGATTTACTGCTGGGGCTCCCTAATTTTATGCTAATGTAACTCTATTGATTTCTGCAGATTTGCAGTGGTACTACATGGGAGGAACATGAAAATAAACTGAGCACTCAGTGTGATGAGGGGACTGTGTGACAGAGAGCTTTGCCTGTGTTTTCCAATTTTATCATCTGGCCTAATGAAAGCCACTACTTCTCCATGCATTCTTCAATGCCATCAGTCCAGGCAGGTTGTTAGCTTTAAAAAGTGATAAATTACCTTCTCTTACTGCTGTCTGGATCTAAAGCTATTTGTGAATTACTGCCAGTAGGTATTTAAAGGGAAAAAAAGTAAGAAGAAATTGAAATCAATTCAGCAAATGCCCCTAAGTAGTACAAACAAAGGAAGATTTGTAAATGACCTGTGCTCAGCATATCTGTCACCAACAGGGATGACAATGTTTGGCTGTATTTTTCCAGTTGATTTGTAACCACCCTGGAGAGCAGTGAAAGTTGGCTGAAATTCTTGTGCTGCCACTTATTTTTCTATTTGTTTGTTGAGGGTTTTTTTTGTCTCTGCACTGAGAACAAATGTTCTCCTTTGGGCTGCCTCTCTGACTTTTGGTTCGTGTTGCAGAAGGAAAAACATGAATCCCTTGACAGCTGCTATTCTGGCTTATCAAAGACTAGCTTAAAACACATTAGAGTCAAAGGAAGGCTGCTGTGCAGCAGACACAGGACAACAGGGTGAAAAGATGATGTAAAAACAACTCCTTTGCAAAGCAAAGTTTAGAAAGCAGAGTTTAGTGTGAAGCACAAAAAGGCATACACATTAATTTGACCATATGACTGAGAATAAGGAGCACAAAGGTTCTTCTTGCTAGAAAAAAAAAATCCATGGGACCTCCTCAGGTGGAAGAGCATATTCATTACATTTCTGGCAGTGGATTCTCAGTAAGATAGAGAAAGGATGTCTCTTTTTTTGACAGAATAAGCTTTGTACCTCACATTTTGTCCACTCAGTATCTGCCTTCTGAAACCTGCATGGATTCATTTCCACCACAAGCTCCTGTGTACACCTTCTTTCAGAATGATGCCTGTCAAACAAAGCCATGAATTCAACCACTGGCACTTCCCTCTCCCTGTAGTCTTATCCTTAATGCAAATTAGAAATGAAAGCTGTGCATTTTTTTAAAGAAAGTTTCTGGATTTTGGCAGAACATGGAATAGGGAATGTGGCTAGGGCAAAATTATTCTCCACAGAGAAGAAGCTCCACAGAAGAGGAGCTAATTTAATGCTATGGGGATAGAATAATAGTACTTCTAAATTTCTAGGGAATAATAGGCAAACAGTAACACCATTTCCATGCAAGCTCAGAAGACCAAATAGGAAAATGATCTAGAGTTACTGAATTTCACTGACCAAGGCCAAAATCTGAGATTCCAATAGGAGGACATTCATTCAGGGTGGTAAGGGGTGGGCCTGCAGTACCAGAAGCTGTGTGGATTCAGCTGACAGCAGCTCTGAGTTACAGGTTAGTTGGTGACCACAGAATGCATCAAGAACTGACATTCATTCTTTCATTCATTACTGGGGACACAAAGGAATGTTTTCCATACCCTGCATCCATCAGCTCAGTATCTAACAGCTGGCAAAGACTGGGGAGGTACAGGCAAGGCTACCCAGAAGCAGGGGAGAATTCAGGAACAAGGGAGGAGAGCTTTTCTTAGGTTCCCCATCCTAGCTCCCAGTTAGCCTTAGAACCTGCTGCAAAGGACCTTGTCTCTTGCCTTTCACTCAAGGTGCTGCCTGTGGAATATTTATTTCCACAGCTGGAGCTAAATACACACTCTTGGTGCATTTCCAAAGGTTTTTTGATCTGCTAGAGCATGAAGGAGAAGTAAATAGCACACACAGGCTGCCTTCCCACTGCAAGCAGAGAGGATCAGACTCAGACCACAACAGCAGAGGGTGGCCAGTCCTCTGCAGCCAAACATCCCCTCAGCCAGGCTGGGCCCATTGCTTGCTGCTCTCCAGCATTATCAGGGAATATTATCACTTGTATCAGCCCCCAAATCCTTTACATTCCACTGCAAGATGTGGCAGACAGCAAGAGTCACCCCCTAAAGTAAAATGAACCCCAAATCTCTGCCACTGGGGGCTGTGACAGGAGTAGGGGGGTGGATTGCCCTTTTGCTCAGGCTGGGAGGGAAGGAGTGATGAGCACAGGGGAGCAGCTGCAGGAATATCAGGATGGGCTTCCCGTTTTTTATTCTGCCTGGGAAACTGGGAGACGGTCAGGAGTGAGTGTGAGGGGTGGGAAGCAGGAGGATTAGGGACAGGAGCCCTTTGGTGTAGGTGTGGGAAACACAGGCACCATGCAGGGCTGACAGCAGGCAGGCAGGACTGTCACGTTCCCCACTCTGCCTGGAATTACCTCACTGCCAGCATCTCTTCCACAAAAGCTCTTTCACACCTTCTACAAATGTGTAAAAGTAAACAAACTCCCACTATGGGTAAAAAAACTCTGCCAGTGTAAGAAATCTCCAGCAGGTTTTTTTTTAAGCTGAGGAAAAGTGCACAAAGGCTGTGCTGGCTAGTTAAGCTGTATGTGCAGAAGGATTTTGTGACCTGCTCCCACTTTTCACAGGACTTATGCTGGCTTCCCATAGGTTTGCACAGGTACATTGCAAAATATCCCTTTTACTCCCTTCAAAGGGAAACATTTTTTTCTTCACCAGTATTCGCTCTACCGTGGGTTGAGCTCATCCTTCATGTCCCTGCAAAACTAAATGGAAAATTACACAGGATTATGTTTGGGTGTCTGCTTAGATTTGGTGGGTACAGAGGATATCCAGGGTGAACCAAATTCCATTGTTCCTTTGATTAATTTCCAACCATGGAGAGCAAGGCAGTTAAACATGTGAACTCAACTGGGATTTTAATACAAGTTTTCCACTGAAAATTTCCATGGCTTAAAATAATGTATTTCTTAAAACATTAACATGCAATAATAAAGTACAATACATACCCCCTGCCACCTAGCAAAACCCAAAATCTACAAAAATCTCTGTGTTTTCAACAACTCAGATGCTGGGAGCCCTTGGACCCAATGCAAGCACGATGCAATTTGATTTGCCTCCTGTTCTTCAGAGCATTTCTGTCTGAGTGTAAGTGCTCAGTGGGAACAAGAACATGAAATGATGTGAGAAAGCTCAGTGCATCAAGGTTACATATATTCCAAAAAGTGCTAGAGAAACTGTTGCCATAAGGAAGTTCATCAGCCTTGCAGCTGGAGAAGAAAACAAGGGATAAAGATGTTGTCCTAACTCCAGGAAGGTTCTTTGCTACATAAACAGCTCAGGGTGATGCTGAGCTGAGGAGGGCTAAAGGCACACACAGGAACACCACCTGCACCACAAGGTTGTTGTATCACTGCTACTCTGCACTGCAGAAAACTAAAGTTACAGAAAGGTTTGGGCTGGAAGGGATCTTAAGGGTCATCCAGTTCCACCCCCTGCCATGGGCAGGGACACCTGCCACTATCCCAGGTTGCTCAGAGCCCCATCCAGCCTGGCCTGGGACACTGCCAGGGATGGGGCAGCCACAGCTGCTCTGAACAACCTGTGCCAGGGCCTCCCCACCCTCACAGGGAACAATTCCTTCCCAATACCCAATCTAACCCTGCTCTGTGTCAGTGTGAAGCCATTCCCCTTGCCCTGTCACTCCAGCCCTTGTCAAGAGTCTCTCTCCATCTTTCCTGTGGCTCCCTTCAGGCACTGCAAGGCCACAATGAGGTGACCCCAAAGCCTTCTCCTCTCCAGGCTGAACAATCCCAATTCCCTCAGCCTTTCCTCCCAGCAGAGCTGCTCCATCCCTCTGATCCCTTGGTGTCCCCTGGCTCCAGCAGCTCCCTGTCCTTCCTGTGCTGTCCCAGGCTGGGTGCAGCCCTGCAGGGCAGAGGGGCAGAATCTCCCCTCACTCAGAATATCTGCACATCACTCCTAATGATGGTCTTGTAGTGTTAAATGTGGGCTTGGGAGTCACCTGCATGAGCTCCTGAGACCTGAGGAGCAGAAGTGTCTCCAGAAGGAGGAATCAGCCATGGCTCTGTGAAGGGCTGGTTGGGAATGCAGGCCTGGCACGATGGGTGCTGACAAAGGCACTCTGCAGAGCCAGGGCCTTGCTTTCTCCAACAAACTGTCAAGCTAAGGGCAAGATACATAAAATCACTGCTTCTAAAAGGAGATGTAAGCCTCCAGAAACAGAAAGTGGAGCCACGCTCCCAAAGACTTTGCCAGTCTTCTCTGGGAGCAAGATATAAACCCACTCACCAACACGAGAAATAAGAACTGCTTCTTTTTCAGGGGGAAAGACACCTTCATTTTTCAGAGAGGAGCAGATAAGTTAGAAACTTTAAGAAAATATCTTCCTTGCATTTCAGGACACTGGGGAACACTGGAGCTGTGGCAGTGTTTCGGGTCTTGAAATGCAGATGGAAAGAAAAAAAAAGAAAATTTGTTGGATCTAGATGTGGAGTGTAGAATAATTACTTGTCCCCCCTGCCTTCCTGTGTCACACAGATGCAGGCAGTGGGAAGGGTTTTGCTGAGGGAACTCTCAGGTGCCACCACATTTGCCTCAGGGCAGATGTGTGCAGGTGTTTCAGAACTCTCCCTGAGAGGGATAAACAACTGAGCTGTTTCAACTGGTTTAGGAGTAGGCAAATTTCATAACTCCCACCTTGCAAACAAAGACATGAGACCAAAATGAAGAAATTCCAGTTCAGCAGAGTGGAAGCACCACCCACACACACCTTACAGTCCCCTCTGTCACTACTGATTTGGAATAAACTATAGCTAGGCAAAGTGTGGCTTCACCTGGAGACACTGCTCCATGGATGTTTTCATTTCATGGATTAAATTTCCCTGTGAAGCCATTAGAGGATTGCACAGGCCTTTGCTAGGAAATCTGCAGCATTAGCATGTGACATGAGGAAGATATCATCACTGAAATGATTATAATGGTCACTTTTGTATCCTCAGGGAAGGACAAGGCATGTTTAATATGGCACTGGCTGTGCCCTGGCAGCCAGGAGGAGCATCCCTGTCCTGGGGACACCAGGCCCAGCATTGCCAGCCAGGTCAGGGAGGGATTGTCCTGCTCTGCTCTGGGCTGGGGAGCCTCACCTCGAGTGCTGGGACAGCTTTGGGTGCCACCATAGCAGAAAGGTCCAACTGCATCACAGAGCTGTGTCAGGAGAGGCTTAGGTTGGTGTATTAATTTGCAATACAGGATGTGACCAGAAGTATTTATTCTATCACCATCTGCTGAAACCAGGTGGGGCAGTGACCCTTATCTCCAGGGGGATCCTTATCTTCTGTTAATGGGCCATCTGTTAAAACCAGGTGGGGCAGTGTTCTTTATCTCTTCCACAACCCATCCTTCCTCCAGGAGGATATCATCTGCTGTTAATGGGCCATTGAGTCCCACTGCATGACTGATAAAATTACATCATCCCATTGAGAGATGCTCCAGACAGGAGAGAACCAAGCATTTCTTACCTAAATAAAATCTGAGATTTGAAACATCAAGGCAGCATTTTCCCACTGGATTCCAGAGGAAAACTGGACCTTTCCAAACCATAACTGGACCTTCAGAGGAAAACTGCACCTTTCTACAGGAGCACTGCTTCAACAGAACCACATCTGCCACTGCAGGAAGATGCAGCCACCATTTAATGGGACTGCTGCCAACACTCTGACTGACTGACAGGGTGTCAGGTTGTATTCTGACTCTGTCAGCATTTTAGGTTTGTTCTTCATAATTTGTATTTCTATTTTAATTTTCCTAATAAATAATTGTTATTCCTATTCCCATATCTTTGTTTGAGGGCCCTTTCATTTCAAAATTATAATAATTTGGAGGGAGTTTACATTCTCCATTTCAAAGAGGCTCCCACCTTTCTTAGCAGACACCTATCTTTCAAACCAAGACAGTTGGATTTCAGGAAGAGGTGCTTCCCCCAGAGGGTGGCAGGACACTGAACAGGCTCCCTCAGGCAGTGCTCACAGCATAAAGCCCAACAGCTCAAGAAGTGTTTGGACAAGGCTCTTGGGCACATGGTAATTCTTGGGCTGTCCTGTGCAGGGCCAGGAGTTGGACTGGATGATCCTTGTGGTTGCTTTCCATTTCAGGACATTCTATGATTCTATAAAACTTCTCCCAGCAAATCTTCAGCAACTTCCAACATAGAATCAGCCCTCTGTTTCCATCTATAGCCTAATTCCCTTCATATTTCTAGCACTGAGATGTTACCACTGTGTCATGCAGGCCCAGATTTCAGCAGCTCTTCCAGGCAAGAGAAAGGTCATGTCAGATCAGTGAGAAAACTTTGGTTTCTCTGAAGGACACAATGAGTAAAGCAGGTACAGTACTCCCATTTCCACAGATGGGAAGGTGGAACCAATTCCATGCAGATGGTGAGCTGTGCAAACAAAAGTTCCTGTTCTGCATCAGCCTGCTGATGTGCCTCCTGCCAGAGAGCATCTGCAGGCTGAGCACTGCCAGTTTCCAGCCTGGGCACTTCCTCCATTCCACCAGCACTACTTGTACAAACAGGGAGAAGGCACCACATCCCACCACCCCTCCTCTGCTCCTTCAGGCCCAGGGAAGCAGGAAATCTACACATTTATCACTCAGAAAGGCACTTTGGTGACAGTGGAAAATATTACACACAGTCATAAAAATAGTCGTGTCTCCTACCCAACAACAGCATTATTTCAATGTGATGGATGGCTTAAACCAAATAAAGTTACTTTCAGAGGCAAACCTCGGCCTTCAGGGCTCTTTATTAAATGCATACAGCTTCATCCACCAGGGCTCTCAAGCAGCTGTTTAAACATGCAGAGTCTTAATGAAGGCAGCAATGCCTCTGATGTGTTTCAAGCACTCTTTGCTGGATCCATGCCCATGAAACAACTCTGCTGCCCTTAAATGTGGAGGTGTTTATTGGCCCAGGTGCCAGACAGTGGAAGTGGTCACCATTTCTGTCACCCAGAGGGAGATGAGGTCAAGTTTTAGGCCAGGTTCAAATAGTACTGGTTATTCATCAGTTTCAGCAGGTCTACTTCTACTCCATATATTAAGACCAGCATCACAGAATTGTGCCTTCTCCCAAAAGCTTAGTTATTGTTGATGTATTATTCACATAGTCAGCCAAGAGAAATTCACAGTGCAGTCTATTTTAGCCCTAGTTTTGGAAGGGTCTGCTATAGCTGGCATTATTTATATATGTGAAATTCCAGGTGCACATCTGACCAAAGTACCAAAGAGTATTTTCAACCTCCAAGGAATGCCTACTAGTGATGTACCAAAACATCTTCCTCAGACTGCCTGTGTAGCTCATTCTTTCTGTTCATTCTTCCATATCTAACCAGTGAAAACATGGAGAGCATTATATTTGCCCAACCTCATTTGCCATCTCAGCTGGGGAAGGCTGAGTTGGAGATGCCAACCAGGCTGGTGGCAGTGCCTGTATTGCAGACTGGTTGTTTGGGCTGGGTCTGCAGGCTCAAGAAATCTGGGCAGTGCTGGCTCCTGCAGCCCAGTGACACAGCTGATCACCAGCCAAGATTTCTTCAGACAAGTAGGAGCTCTCTCTTGGCTCTGCTGGCCATCATTGGGATCTCCATGGCTCAGAGCAGTTGCTTAATCATGGACATCTGATGCCATCTGAGGCTGACGAGGATGTCCCTGCTCTGACTTTCAGCTCCTGCTACAGGAGAGTGCCACTCTTCATGCTATAATTTCCAAAGCACCTCTGGGATACCTTAGGAAGCTCACTGCTTATTTATTTCAGACCTTGCTACTCTAGAAGAGTTGGTTATGTCAAGGACCATAGGTTTTTGCTCTGTCCTCTCAAGAGAGAGGGGCCTAGAGGGCCACATTTACAATTGACATTGACACAGAGTGGTGTTTGCTTTAAAAGAAAAAATCCTGTACTAAGACCCCCATTGTTTATGAGAGTTATTAGTCAAGCTAATTTTAAACTTGTGAATTAAGTAATCTATTATAAAAAATAAAGTCTAGTGGTCAGACAGTTGAAAGAAGCAGAATATTCAAACTCAGATATCAAAACATGCAAAGGAAGTAAATTTTAAAGGTATTGATGAGACTATTTCTCCTGAGACTGTTTCTCCCAGACTACCAAGCATCTGAGACATTCAGTTATCCAGAAACAGAATAGACTGCAATTTATTTACCTGATCTATGCAGGCTAACATAACTGGGGTTTTAAGTAATAATTTATTGATAGCTACCTATTTGTGAGCACTATATAATCCCCTGAGATTGTGGCATATTTCTTCAGACACAAGGGGTCAGACAGTTAAGACAATCAGAGAGCAAAGAGGAAGCAAACACAATGATTTTTTCACGTGATTTTTGCAAAGCAATGTAGAAAATGCCAAAATAACAAGATCATCACTTTTGTGCAACCCTACAGTCACTGTTCCTGGGTTTAGGAGTGACTTCTGCAAAGAATTTTTGATTTGCTGTGGCTCAGTTTCTCCAGTGCAAAATGGCCACTCTGCTGCCACAAACAAGAAGTGCTGCATGAATTAAGCTGCTGATGTGTGCTCTCTGATTCTGTTTACAGCTGGTGAGGGTTGTTGGCACGGCAGAGTTGTGTGGGTCAGGCAGGCATTCTGTTCTCTGGGCAGGACCCAGGGAATGGCTGGAGCTGTGTCAGGGAGGGTCAGGCTGGATATCAGGGAAAGGTTCTTCCCCCAGAGGGTGCTGGGCACTGAACAGGCTCCCCAGGGAATGGTCACAGCCCCAAGGCTGCCAGAGCTCCAGGAGTGTTTGGACAATGCTCCCAGGGATGCACAGGGTGGGATTGTTGGGGTGTCTGTGCAGGGCCAGGAGTTGGGATAGATGATCCTTGTGGGTCCCTTCCAGCTCAAGATATTCTGTGTTTCTGTGGTTATGTCAACTGCAGGAAACACTAATCGGAATAAGCTGACTTTATGACAATGAAACACAACGGGGTGGGTTACAAAGTGCAGGAAAAGGAGGCTGATCCTATGTCCTGAAAAGCTAATGATGATATGCAAGGAGATAGCCTGACATCCCACTGACTGGCCAAGGTGAAGATAGGTAGAAAGGTGGGCACCTTCTTACTTGAAACTAAAACCCAGGCAAAACTGATCTCTGCTTAGGTCTGATTACAAGCACGAATCTCAGGTTGGGTTCATCAAAGTTCCAGGATAGGAGCTGAGTATTGAGTGAAATGAGCACTCAGATTTCTAGCAGGTTGTCTTGGTTGGCAAGACAGATGTCTGCTAAGGAAGGAAAAAGCCTCTCTTGAAATGTAAAAATGTAAACCCCCTCCTCCAAATTATTATAATTTTCAAATTAAAGAGCTCATAGGCAAAGATATGGGAACAGGAATAACAGTTCCTTACTAGAAAAAATTTAAAAAATAAGAATACAGTTTTACAAAACAACAAAACACTGACTTAGGATACAACCTGAGTTACAGTACCTTAGAGTCAGAATCCAACCTGACACCCTGTCAGTCAGTCAGGGTGTTGGCAGCAGTCCCATTAAATGGTGGCTGCATCCTCCTGCAGTGGCAGATGTGGTTCAGCTGAAGCAGTGCTCCTGTAGAAGGTGCAGTTTTCCTCTGAAGGTCCAGTTATGGTTTGGAAAGGTCCAGTTTTCCTCTGGAATCCAGTGGGAAAATGCTGCCTTGATGTTTCAAATCTCAGATTTTATTTAGGTAAGAAATGCTTGGTTCCTCCCCCTGGGTGGAGCATCTCCCAATGGGATGATGTAATTTTATCAGTCATACACTGGGACTCAATGGCCCATTAACAGCAGATATCTTCCTGGAGGGAGGGTGGGTTGTGGAAGAGATAAAGAGCACTGCCCCACCTGGTTTTAACATATGGCCCATTAACAGAGAGTATCTCCCATGGAGATAAGGATCAGTGCCCCACGCTCTCACAGATGGTGATAGAATATATACTTTTGGTCACATGCTGCATTTACAACCCAAGACCCAAGTCCAAGTCAAATTTAGACTCAAGCTCAGCTCTCAGGCTGGGCATCTATGGTTGCAGAAAGGAAGGTGATGAACCTAAGTGGTTTTAACTAGAAACTACTCCAAACTAAGATCCAGAAAAGAGCTGCTTTCTAAAAAAAAAAAAAAAAATCTAATAGAGCTACTTAAAATTGGAGTCCTGCACAATTTTCCTCTGCCTCTCCTCAGATTTTGGATTCTTGTTCAAGCTGGAAACTGGAGGGGAATTCTGATTTGGCTTGTTCTTTAGGCATTGTTATCTTGGCATTTTTTTGGCTTGTGTCTGCTTTCCAAATTGGGAAATTACATCAACATTTGATTTTTTTACTCATTTAAACCCATTCTCAGGCTCATCTTCAAAACAAGGACTTGGGACCCCTACGTGTATTTGAAACCTTTTTTTTTTTCTTCACCAGAGTTGATTTTACTTTTTATTTTCTCTGATTGAAAATGGAAAAACAGAACAGGTGCCATTTTATCAAACTCTTCTGAATCACATGTATTTAGGCAGATAAGGGCCCAGAAAGGAGCAGGTAGGTCTGGTTCTATCAGGAGTAAAGCCTCCAGGAGAGCAAACATAGAAGGCAGCATGCCAGGGGTGCTCATGCTGTGTCTTACCCTGTTTATAGGTGTGTGTCAGGTCTGGTGTTGATATCTGTGTATCTAGGAACTGAAATAATAAATTGAGTCAAGGGTGTCCCCCTAGAGAGATCAGCATGACTCCCACCTCTTCCCTGTGTCCTGCTGCATGACATGGTATTACCTGTAGAACAAGATGTTTATGTGTCCAGGTACTGCTGCTCCCTTTTCCTCTTTCACCTGAGGTCAGGCTCTACAGCCAACCTCACCAGGACTTCAAGGGCTTTAAAACATCCCTACAGACTCTGTAGGACTGCACTTGGTGTGAACAATACATAATGTTTCTGCTCTGGACGTCATCTGGACCTCCACCAACAAGCCAGTGCTCAGGATGCTCATGCTCTGCTTCTCACCTTGTGTAGTTTAAAAACACTTTCCTCATCTCCCAGAGCTCTCAGGCAGCTCCCTGCTCCCTCCCTGTTTGTTTGGTGGGCCTGCTGCTGTGCCAGCACTGTGTGCTCCATGCCTGCAAGCCTATTTCTGTGCACACCAGACCAAGAAGGTCTCCAGTGCCAAGCTGAATGGACAGAGCCTCCCATCTCTCCCACTCCCACCCACTCTGCAGATTTGGGCTGGTGCTTCCCACCAGCAGAAGGCAACCTATGGCACAGGAGAACATCTGAATCACAGAATAATTCAGGTTGGAAAAGACCTCTGAGATCATCAAGTCCAGCCTGTGACCAAACACCAGACCATGGCACTCAGTGCTGTGTCCAGACTTTCTTTAAACACTTCTGGGGATGGGGACTACACCACCAACCTGGACAGCCCCTTCCAATATGTAATCACTCTTTTATATAAAGAAATTCTTCCTAATGTCCAGACTGAACCTCCCCTGGTGCTGCTTGAGGCTGTTTCCTCTCATCCTGGTCCTTGTTGCCTGGCAGCACCTGGCTTCACCCTCCTGTCAGAGCCAGAAGGTTCCCCTGAGCCTCCTTTTCTCCAGGCTGAGCCCCTTTCCCAGCTCCCTCAGCCCCTCCTGGTGCTCCAGCCCCTTCCCCAGCTCCGTTCCCTTCCCTGGACACGCTCCAGCCCCTCAGTGTCCATCTTGCAGTGAGGTTCCCAGAACTGCACACAGGATTTGAAGTGTGGCCTCAGCAGTACCCAGTACAGAGGGACAATCTGCTCTGGTCCTGCTGGCCACACCATTGTTGATCCCAGCTGGGTGCCATTGGCTTTCTTACCCACATGTTGGTCCACGTTCAGCCACTGTCACTAGCACCCCAGGCCCTTTTTCTTTCCAGCCATTCTGCCCCGGACTGGAGCACTGCAGGAAGCTGTTGGGGCCAAAGTATAGGACCCAGCACTTAGCCTGGTTGAACCTCAAATCCCCCCTAATGACCACAGCAGCCTAATTGTCTCCTATCTTTGAGGCCTTTGCCTCCTGGATTCAGTTGATAAGAAAGGTCCCTTGATACAGGAAACTCTGAGTGTCCATCATCTGTGAGGACAGCCAGCACTGCTCTGGAAGGCAGCCTGCAAAAGGCTGTGTCCTCTGGGAACAGATTCCAGCCACTGAGACCATCCCCAGCCAGTCAGTCTTGTGTTATCCTCAGCTGGCATCCCTTCACCATGCAAGCTGGAGGCTTTTCTTCCCCTCCCCCAAATCCAGGGCTGTCTTAGGTTCCAGTGTAAAGTGAAACCAAAAGGATGTATTTTAACACCATCTTCAAAAACTGTTAAAGCAAGTGGGGCAGTTTTCCTTATCTCCTTCCTGACTCCTCCCTGATAACTCTCTTCACAGTTTATCTTCTGCTAATGGGCCATCAAGCCTCACTGCTGATTGATAAAATTACATCATCCCATTGGGGGATGCTCCCCCTAGGGGGAGGAGCCAAGCATTCCTACCTGGATATAATCTGAGGCTTGGAACACCCCAGGCAGCCTTATCCACTGCATTTCCAGAGGACAAGAGCTCCACAACCACCACTGCACCTTCAAAGGAAGACCAGACCCTTCTACAGGATCACCACTTCAACAGAACCACATCCATCACTTCAAGAGGACTGCAGGTACCATTTAATCGGACTGTTACCATCACCCTGACCAACAGGGTGTCAGCTCTGATTTGGGAACTCCCACTGGTTTGTTTTCAAACTAGTACACATTTTGGCACCCAGTGCAGGGTGGCACTGCAGCCCAGCAGGGAAAAAGCCAAAATGAGCCAAGGTATGCTAGTGAACACCCTTCCTGCAGAAGAAGCAAATGATGTGAGCCTGGAGGAGCCGAAGAAGATGATGAGGGAAAATTGGAGGAAAAAAAAAGAGTTGGAAGAACAGAGAAAACTAGGAAATGCACCTGCTGAAGTGGATGAAGAAGGAAAAGAGATCAACCCTCACATTCCTCAGTACATCTCCTCAGTACCATGGTACATAGATTCTTCTAAAAGACCCACACTAAAGCATCAGAGACCACAGCTAGAGAAGCAGAAGCAGTATAGCTCCTCTGGAGATTGGTACAAACAGGGGCTGCAGAAGCACAGCGTGGCCACGAGATACCACAAAGGAACCTGTGAGAACTGTGGGGCACGGACACACAAAAGGAAAGACTGCATGGAGAGACCCAGGAAAGCTGGGGCAAAATACACAGGCATGAATATTGCCCCAGATGAGCACGTGCAGCCTCAGCTGACGTTTGGTTACGATGGGAAGCGAGACTGGTGGAATGGCTATAACCCAGAGGAGCACATGAAAACTGTCAAGGAGTACTCCAAGGCTGATTTGGCCAAACGTACACTGAAAGCTCAGAAGCTTCAGGAGGAGCTGGCACCAGGGAAGCTGGAGCAAGAGGAGGCAAATTCACAGACAGAAAGAGATTGTACCAGTGAAGATGAAGATGAAGACAAATATGCAGATGACATTGATATGCCTGGGCAGAACTTTTGCTCTAAAAGACACATCACAGCCCGAAATTTACGTATTCGGGAAGATATTGCAAAATACTTGAGGAATCTAGATCCAAATTCTGCTTATTATGATCCCAAAACAAGAGCAATGAGGGAGAACCCTTATGCCAACATAGGCAGGGATCTAGATGAAGTTATTTGTGCAGGTGACAACTTCATTCGCTACACAGGCGACACCATTTCAATGGCTCAGGCTCAGTTGTTTGCCTGGGAGGCTTATGGCAAAGGCTCTGACGTTCATCTGCAAGCAGACCCTACAAAATTAGAGCTCCTTTATAAATCCTTCAAAGTGAAAAAAGAAGATTTCAAGGCGCAGCAGAAAGAAACCATCCTAGAGAAGTATGGAAGACAGGAACATTTAGATGCCCCCTAGCTGAGCTGCTGTTAGTTCAAACAGAGGATTATGTGGAGACAAGGGCACACCCTGAGAGAATCAAGTTGGACAATGGGACTGATTTCAAGAATAACCCTGTAAACATCTGGGCCAGGGAACATGGCATTGAATGGATATATCATCCTCTCTGTCATTCCCCAGCTGACAGGAAAGTTGAATGGTGCAATGGACTACTTAAGATGACCTTAAAGGTCCTTGGCAGGGGGACCTTCAAAAAAATTGGGAAGTGAATTTAGCAAAGGGCACCTGGATGGTCAACACCCCAAGGTCCATCAATCCAGCTGGTCCTGCCCAGTCCAGGGGTATATCTTCTGTTAATGGGCTGACTGATAAAATTACATCATCCCATTGTGAGATGCTCTGCCCAGGGGGAGGAGCCAAACATTCCTACCTGGATATAATCTTAGGCTTGGAACACCATGAGCAGCCTTATCCACTGCAGAGCACAAGAGCTCCACAACCACCACTGGACCTTCAGAGGAAGACCAGACCCTTCTACAGGATCACCACTTCAACAGAGCCACATCCATCACTTTAAGAGGACTGCAGGTACCATTTAATAGGACTGCTACCACCATCCTGACCAACAGGGTGCCAGTTCTTATTTGGGATCTCCCGTTGGTTTGTTTTCAAACTAGCACAAGGGCTGGCTATAATTCCTGCAATGCTGCTCCAATTTCTTCCCCTAATTGCTGTTTTCCCCAGGGTTGCTACCTGTAAGTAGGCTTCCTTCAGCAATGGTAGCACAAGGTGTAAATTTCCCACCTTCTTTATGAGCCCCTCCTGCCTTTCCATATTTTTTTATGCTGTTCTGGTCTTTCTGTACTTACCTAGGTAATACCTTTTCAGAACCCATCCCCCTTCAAGTCTAAATTGCTTCCCCTTTCCTTGTGCCTCCTCTTCTGCACTTAATTTTTTGTCTTTTTTAATTAATCTCCTTGCAACACTGAGTTGCTAATAAAATCAGAGGGACAAAAGATTTTTTTGGGGAGCCAGAGCTTGCTTGAAAGCTAATAACCTTGCTAAAGCAGATTTAAGAGATGCTAGGTGCAGCCTTGCTCTGTGCAAACCTTGACTCAGCACATATGCAAACAGGCTCCAAAAATAGCTTGCACTTTCCCAATTCACATGTGATGCATGTGCCATAATCCTGCACTGTGCTTTCCAAAAATAGCACTCACACACCATTGGCTGGTCTAAATCCATGGACATTTAGCTTTTTCAACCCAGGCATCAAAGCACGCGGCTGCACAGCTTTTTCATAGAGGGATTTTTCTCCTGAGCACCTCCCCCTCTATTCACAAAAATAAAGAGAATTATTCCCTCTCTGTGCAATTGCTTAAGATCCCCGTGGCAACTGCAGAAACCCCTCGTGAGGAGAAGTGACATTAGGTGTTGGCTTAGAGGTATTTTTAGCTTCTTGCCGTGCTTAGCAGCTGGGAGCAAAGAGGTAACCCATCACCTTGAAACCAGCCAATTCCCCTGGAACAGCAGCAAGGGCTCTGCAGAGCAGCAACCCAGAAAGCACAGCCTGACAAGCAGGGCTTGTTTGCACATGGATCTGAGCAAGGAGCTCAGTTAGAGACAGAATGAAGGGCTTCTCTCCTGTATTTCAGGGATAGGGACTGAATGAAGGGCTTCTCTTCTGTATTTCAGGGATGGGGACTGAATGAAGGGCTTCTCTTCTGTATTTCAGGGATAGGGACTGAATGAAGGGCTTCTCTTCTGTATTTCAGGGATGGGGACTGAATGAAGGGCTTCTCTTCTGTATTTCAGGGATAGGGACTGAATGAAGGGCTTCTCTTCTGTATTTCAGGGATGGGGACTGAATGAAGGGCTTCTCTTCTGTATTTCAGGGATAGGGACTGAATGAAGGGCTTCTCTTCTGTATTTCAGGGATAGGGACTAAATGAAGGGCTTCTCTTCTGTATTTCAGGGATAGGGACTGAATGAAGGGCTTCTCTTCTGTATTTCAGAGACAGAGACTGAATGAAGGGCTTCTCTCCTGTATTTCAGGGATAGGGACTGAATGAAGGGATTCCCTCCTGTATTGCAGGGATGGGGACTGAATGAAGGGCTTTCTCCTGTATTTCAGGGGAGCAGGTGAGTTTCTGGGATAGAACTGAAAAGGCAGAGCACTGACCTGATCACTCAGATCGGGGCCAAGGTAGATGGGGCTCTGAGAAACCTGGGCTAGTGGAAGGTGTCCCTGTCCATGGAGGGGGTGGAACAAGATGAGCTTCAATGCCTTTCCAACCCAGAGCATTCTATGATTCTGTGATGACCATTTCTTTGGAATAAAGCAGCCAGGAAGTTGGGGAGCTGTGTTTGCATGGTCCAGCACAACTCCAGGGCACTGGGGGTCCAGGGATGCCTCACAGGTTTCCACACACACTTCAGGTCTTGGTTTCACACCCACTGTGGTACAGGCACAGGAATAGGACACAGCAAGAGTCTGCACCCCATGAAGGGACACTGCAAATTCCTTTGAGGACTTCTGTTGCTAAAGCAAGTGTGGTGCAGCCACAGAGAGCAAAAGCACATGAAGTGTCCATTCAAACACAGCCCAAAATGTAGAAGGAGTAAGTCTGTCCCACCAGGCCAAATGTCAGAGCAGGTGCTGGTGAGCAGCTCCTGTGTGTGCTGTCTAGTGCAGCAGAAACATGAGGAACATCCATACCTTATTCCAGTGGTTCTGCTGGATGATCCAACACTGCTTTTATCCCATATCAGTGGTCATTAGTTGTGCAACTGTGAGAGGAGAGGAGAGGAGAGGAGAGGAGAGGAGAGGAGAGGAGAGGGAGGAGGAGAGGAGAGGAGGAGAGGAGAGGAGAGAGAGGGAGAGGGAGAGAGAGGGAGAGAGAGGAGAGGGAGGAGAGGGAGAGGGAGAGGAGGAGGGAGAGAGAGGAGAGGAGAGGAGAGGAGAGGGGGAGAGGAGAGGAGAGGAGAGGAGAGGAGAGGAATACATGAGTCTTATCACTTAGCAGATAAGGTTTCAAGTGCCTGTAGGGGTAAGAACAGATCTGAAGCCAAGGACAGCATACCTTCTTGGGGCTGTGCTGTGCAGGGCTAAGGGCTGGCCTTGGTGATCCTTGTGGGTCTCATCCAGCTCAGGAGGTTCTACAATTTTAATATTCTGTGATCTATCAGGCTGATAACACTGATATGTTCTCCAAGCCCAAGGAAAGGAATTTAACCTGCAGAAAATCCAGGGACTGAGACAGTCTGGGCCAAACTCATTTGGGATCAATACTGCAAGGTGCCAAGTACTTACTGACAGCATACCACACCTCCTTTCCCTTATCTAAATAGCCTGCTACTACCACTACCTTGCTTATCAAGTCCTGCTCTGTACTTATTGAACTCCAGCAGATTTGCTCCTAAAATATACCAGCACACAAATATGCTGGCATGACTCAGAGGTGGTAACATCAGTGGGGAATTTTTTTGTATAGCAGGAATGTTTAAAGATAAAAATTAATGCAGCTACTCTAGAGGCAGAGAGAGAAGTCAAGGAACTGGCAGCTCAAATCCCATTAGCTGTGGGTATCTTTGCAAGCAGTCACAGCCTCTGACCAAGGGTCTTTCACACAAGCTCATGGTGGAGATGCTTAACCCTTACAAACAGGCACTTAGGGGGAAACTTCTTGAGGGTTTGCAGCTTTCCTTCTGTTCAGCCATCTTCACTGCAACATCAGCCTCTAACACCACATTATTCCCAAGGAAAATAGAGGGAATTTTTGCCAGGAAGAACCTGGGAGTGCTGCTGGGTGAGAGCTGCCCCTGCCCTGGTTGTGTGTGCTGGGACTCAGAACCCCTCTGTGCTGGGCTGAGCCCCCAGTGTGGGCAACAGGGGAGGGGGGACAGCTGAGCCCCCTCCTGCTCTGCAGAGCTCCTCCAGCCCTGGGATCCAGCACAGGAAGGACAGGGAGCTGCTGGAGCCAGAGGGGACACCAAGGGATCAGAGGGATGGAGCAGCTCTGCTGGGAGGAAAGGCTGAGGGAATTGGGATTGTTCCCTGGAGAAGAGAAGGTTTTGGGGTGAGCTCAGTGTGGCCTTGCAGTGCCTGAAGGGAGCCACAGGAAAGATGGAGAGAGACTCTTGACAAGGGCCTGAAGTGACAGGACAAGGGGAATGGCTTCACACTGACAGAGAGCAGGGTTAGATTGGATATTGGGAAGGAATTGTTCCCTGTGAGGGTGGTGAGGCCCTGGCACAGGTTTCCCAGAGCAGCTGTGGCTGCCCCATCCCTGGCAGTGTCCAAGGCTGGATGGGGCTCTGGTCTAAAGGAAAGTGTCCCTGTCCAAGGCAGGGGACTCAGAAATGGATGATCTTTTATGTCCCTTCCAACTCAGCCATTCTATGATTTTGTGATTCCTATCCCTCCTGTCCCAGCCTTCAAATCCCATCAGATTTTCAGATTCCTACAAGCCACACCTTTGGGACAGCAGTGCCCCAAACTGCTGACACCCAGTTTGCAGTGGAAGTGCAGCAGTGACCTGGGGCTGCTGACTGGGCAGGGGTCACAGAGGGTGTCTGAAAAGATGTCCCTGAGATGGAGACTCTGCTCCATTCTCCTGTGACCTGATGTCCTGGTTTGAAGGACAGGTGTTTGCCAAGAAAGGTGGGAGCTTCTCTTTTGAAATGGAGAATGTAAACCCCTTCCCTCCAAATTATTATAAATTTGAAATTAAGGGGCTCTCAGGCAAAGATATGGGAATTAGGAATAACAGTTCTTTACTGGGAAAATTAAAATAGAAATACAGTATCACAAAGAACAATCCCAAAACACTGACAGAGTCAGAATACAACCTGACACCCTGTCAGTCAGTCAGTGTTGGTAGCAGTCCCTTAAAGGGTGGCTGCATCCTCCTGCAATGACAGATGTGGTTCAGCTGAAGCAGTGCTCCTGTAGAAGGTGCAGTTTTCCTCTGAAGGTCCAGGGATGATGTGGAAAGGTCTGGCTTTCCTCTGGAATCCAGTGGAAAAACGGTATCTTGTTGCCCAAAATCTCAGTTTTTATCTAGGTAGGAAAGGCTTGGCTCCTCCCCCTGGCTGGAGCATCTCCCAGTGGGATGATGTAATTTTATCAGTCATACAGTGGGACTCAATGGCCCATT
Source organism: Muscicapa striata striata (assembly GCA_030060385.1). Classification (NCBI taxonomy): domain Eukaryota; kingdom Metazoa; phylum Chordata; class Aves; order Passeriformes; family Muscicapidae; genus Muscicapa; species Muscicapa striata. Next base: position 3,593,570 of record JAREIS010000019.1, read on the forward strand.
AACAGCAGATGATCTCTTCCTGGAGGGAGGGTGGGTTGTGGAAAAGATAAAGGTGATTGCCCTACCTGGTTTAAAGATGGCCCATTAGCAGATAATGTGTGCCAAGGAGATAAGGGTCACTGCCCCACCCAGCTTCAACAGGTGGTGACAAAATACACATTTGTGGCCACATCCTGCATTGCAACCCAAGACACCTGAGTGGGTTCAGCTCCTGCTGGAACAGCCCCGCTGCTCAGTGGTGCAGACAGAGCCCACAGCCCCTCTGAGCTGGCACAGACTGTGGGCCAGAGCAGTGCAGAGGAGTTGGTGTGTACAGACAGGCTGGCTGCTCCACTCCTGGGTCACCACGGGGCTCCTGGATGTCACTGTGCAGATGTGGGTGAGCGTGCTCCCAGCTGCCATTCCCTCAGAGGAGAGGCAGCCTCATTCATCTGGAGCTCTGAATAAACTCCCTGGTAGCCTCCCAGCCATCTGCCATGGCAGTTGTACCTTCAGAGACAGCCAAGCAGCTCAGCTGCCAGCAGCATGAAGCAGAGCTGGTGCCTTCTCAGAGCATGGGGGCTGCTGCCAGCTGAACTTGAAGCCAGGCAGTTTTCCTGGGGGCTTCAAATGGTTGTTCTATGTCCAGTGCCATGAAATGTAAGAAGAATGTGAGGCACCTATGATAAAGTGCAAACCTAGGCAAACCCCCCTTGTTTGGTAACAAATGCAAGACTCAAGTCAGGTTCACAAAAGTTCAAAAGTCTCCTGGTGAACATGGGATGGGCCTTTTAAGAATCAGAACTGGTTGCTGGGAAATTTAGAGCAACCCTTTGAGATCAAGATATGAGTGAGGAGGCACCAGACAAAGGGACAGGTTTGTGCAAGAGGCAGTGACTCTGTTTGGGAGGGCTGAGTGCCCAGTCAGCAGCCCCAGGTCACTGCTGCACTTCACTGGGTATCAGCAGTTTGGGGCACTGCTGTCCAGAGGAGTGGCTTGTAGGAGGAATCTGAAAATCTGATGGGAGTCAAAGGGCTGGGACAGGAAGGATATGAATAATTAAATCACAGAACAGCTGGGTGGGAAGACACCTATAAGATCATCCATTCCCAAATCCCCTGCCATGGGCAGAGACACCATCCATTATCTTATCCCAGGTTGCTCAGAGCCACATCCAACCTGACCTTGCACTCCTTGCTGCAGGATGCTGTGGATGGTAGCTGTTTACAAGGGTTCAGCTGGTCAAACTCATGGAAGAAAAATCCCTTGAAGGTTTATATTTGAAAAATTCCACCAACTTGTGAAGCTTCTGGACATGTCCTGGGTTGAGGGAATGGACTCAGAGCAAGAACAGCACAAAGAGTTATTCTTGTGCACTGCAATATTTCCTTGACCAGCACTCAGGGTTCAAAGGTGCAAAAGTATTTACAGTCTCAAGTTTTAGTGAAACAAAGGAGTTAAATTTCTATGCTTTTGTGATTCTGCAGAAGGGTGGCTCACCACCTCCCACAGAGACTTTTGCTCAGTCTTCCCATGACATTCACACAGGTGGCTGATGGAGGAGGTGCTCCACATGTGTCCATGGTCTGTAAAATCAATGTTCAAAGGCACAGCTAGTACAGCCCAAGGAACAAATCCATGTGGTTGAAGAGCAGGAATTATCCTCTTGGGCAGTGCTGTCTACAGCAAGAAGTACAGAAGAGACATTGGCTTAAGCATTCATGAAAAGATGAAATTCAGACATCTTCCCTCACATTTGTGAGGGGATCAGAGCATGACATGAGCACAAATACTACATTGAACTGATGTGTGATCATCCTCTGTGAGGGTGGGGAGGCCCTGGCACAGGTTGTTCAGAGCAGCTGTGGCTGCCCCATCCCTGGCAGTGTCCCAGGCCAGGCTGGATGGGGCTCTGAGCAACCTGGGACAGTGGAAGGTGTCCCTTCCCATGGCAGGGGTTGGAACTGGATGATCTTTATGGTCCCTTTCAACCCAAACCATTCTGTGAATCTGTGGTTCCATGAAAGGTGATAATAAAGGGAAAAATAAAAAGAAAAACACACAGAAAGGGTTGGGAGCCACATCATCCTCAGTGTCCCTTCCAAGCCAGGCCATTCTGTGATTTCTATGCAGCCACCAGAGCTCAGGGATAAATCTTGTTTCCCTTGCAGACAAATGTTCCCCCACATCAACTACTTTGACTGACATGAGTGGAGCAGTGCCAGCTTACACCAGCAGTACATCTGCTCCCACATCTTTACATAACTGTTCCTGAATTTTTCCCTTTTTATTTTCTTTTCCCCTCCCCACAGGTAAAAAGAAGCTGTGATTATGCTGTATTCATTTGAGAAATTCCACCAAAATTGATGATACCATGGTGATTATTACCAATATTCGCTGCTGTGCATATTTTAAGCCCTTTAAACCCTTCCCCATGTTTCTTTCAGAGCTGGTCTGTTAAATTCATTCCCCATATAAATGGCAAGGGGGAAAAAAAAAAAGCTTTGTAGAAACATTAAACATGCTGCAAGACTTGGGCCAAACCTGATTTACAGTCACTCTAGATGATCTAATAATGTACAGATCAGGTTCATGCAGCAGTGAGCAATTTGATGGTCAGACCAACAGTGTTTCAGAAAAGGGGAAAGCCAAGAGGCAAACAAAATGATGCTCTGTGAAAATTAAACACTTCACAATGGGGCTCTGCTTGCAAAACTGTTTTTCACCCTCAACATTAATGTTTATCTGTTCTAAAGCATCACCTATAGTAAATGTCAGGCACATTTACTATAGGCACTGAGTTGACATCACCCTAGAGAAAATAACAATGGTTTGGCAGCCTGCAAAGTCTTTTTAAAAATAGGCTGTGAAGCCCCTGAGAAAACGACAGGCTCTAAAAATAGGACTAGAGCTGAGGAAGGCCAACAAAAAAAAAAAAAAAAAAAAAAGCTTTCCTAATGCTAAAGCTCAGGGTCAGCTGCAAAGTGTGGGGTTCCTTCAAGGACACACAATGAATACATTGCAGTGCTCTGCAATGAATGAAAGCTCCCTCTCTGAGCTTTTCCTGTGCTGCACTGGTCTCTCAATGAGGGGGGAAGAAGGAAAAGCAGAATTTTAGCAAATTCAAGTAGGTACAATCTAGGGTTTCCCCTCCTTCCTACCCCTGACCAGCCCTTGATAAAAATATCTCCCAGAAGTGGTGTGGACCTACCTTTGCTTCTCCCTCCACAGACCCCTCCCTCTGTTCTCCAGTGCCAGTGTTCCTTCTCACAAAAAAACAAATTTTGTGAGCACATCTTTGCTGCACTGTCTGGAGACAGACCTCAGGAGGCTGAGAAAATCATTGTAATAACCCAAATAATTGCAACCAAGTGTCCCAGATTCCCAGATTCTTGGTTATTCGTGATGCAGCAAGCTGGACATCCCATTTTCAATTTTCATGCCCAAGTATCAGGGTAAGACATGAGGCTTCTGCAGGAGTTTAGACCCTCCTTTTGGCCCATGACACTGGTAAATTTTAGCATCATTCTGTCATAGTTATGAAATAAAACCAGAGCCCTCCAGTGGCCAAAAGCACACCAGTAACCTTGCTGGAGGCTAACCAGAGATGGACTCCAAGTTAGCTGCCCTACTTTAACTTGGCACCAGCCCACAAGCAGTTTGGGAAGAGCTGGACAGCTGCAGTCAGTGGGATGTACAGTGAGGCTGACACAGGTGAGGAGTGTGGGATCCCATGGGTTAAAATCTTGGCATCACTAGTGGAGAAGACACCAATGGAAACAGGGAGCCAGTTAAAATGGCCATGGTCACATGTTGGGAATAATCTGGGAATGATTCCCTTAGAGAGTGGCAGGGGAGGAAGGGACCAGCATGAGATTTTGACAGGAGTGCAGTGGAAAGGCAAGCCACAGGCACAGCCATGGGTCAGGCACCCCAGAAATGCCACTCTGCCACCTTAGAGGACAGCTGTGAACCCCCAAGGAATTCTCTTCCTGTAAGGTGGGCACCAAATTCATCCAAATGAGGTTGTGCCTCTACTGCTGCCTTACAAGGAACTGCTCTGTGGAGATGTTTTGTTTGCTTGGTCAGGTGCCTAACTGCACTTCTTTCTCCAGTTCTGTGTTATTTACCAAGGAGTGGATTCAGCAGAAGCTGAGCCTTGTGTGTGTGTGTGATTCCAAGTCTCAGGGTTCTCCTAATGGTGGATCCTGAAGATGTGACAGCACTTTTCTTTTGGGACTATCCTATTCCTGTGACCCTTTTTGCCAGGTGCTCTCTGTTGCAAAAGAAGACAAGTTTTCTTACCTAGGGTTTCCTTCCTTTAACTTTGATCAGCCCAGTTTTGATTTTTTTTCCCCCCAAAACCACAAGGCAATTGAATTACCTCTGGAGTCATGGATGTGCCATGCAGTCTCCTGGTTGTCAGTGCCCTCCTCACAGGGTGGGTACACTCTAAGCAGCAGATCCAGGCTGCTCTGGGTTTCTCCAGCTGAGGAATACTGTCCTGGGTTGATGTGGCCACAAAGGTGTATTCTATCACCACCTGTTGAAGCTGGGTGGGGCAGTGACCCTTATCTCCTTGGCACACATTATCTGCTAATGGGCCATCTTTAAACCAGGTGGGGCAATCACCTTTATCTTTTCCACATCCCATCCTCCCTGAGGAAAATATCATCTGCTGTTAATGGGCCATTAAGTCCCACTGTATGACTGATAAAATTACATAATCCCATTGAGAGATGCTCCAGACAGGGGAAGGAGCCAAACCTTTCCTACCTAGATAAAAACTGAGATTTTGGATACCAAGTTACCTTCTTTGCACTGGATTCCAGAGGAGAAGCCAAACCTTTCCACATCATCCCTGGACCTTCAGAGGAAAACTGCACCTTCTACAGGAGCACTGCTTCAGCTGAACCACATCTGTCACTGCAGGAGGATGCAGCCACCATTTAATGGGGCTGCTACCAACACTGACTGACTGACTGAGGGTGTCAGGTTGTATTCTGACTCTGTCAGTGTTTTGGGATTGTTCTTTGTAATAGTGTATTTCTATTTTAATTTTCCCAGTAAAGAAGTGTTATTCCTAATCCCCATATCTTTGCCTGAGAGCCCCTTAATTTCAAATTTATAAGAATTTGGAAGGAAGGGGTTTACATTCTCCATTTCAAAGAGAAGATTCTGCCTTTATTGCCAGGACAAATGCCATGGCAGAGTCCTCTCTCACAGTCTGCATAAACCTTGACCCCAGATCTCTTTGCTCCTGGGAGAAACAAACTTCACCAAGCATGGAGCAGTTTTCCCCAAAAAGGTTTCAGTCACATTTCCCTGCCCACTCCTAGATGCTGACAGTGGAGTGCTCTGTTCCACAGAGCTTCCAGACACCAGGATGATATTCCTGGCTGGTACAGTGGGCTGGCACTTTTTGATGCCATGGAGAAGATTAACCTTTCAGCCCTTGATAGATATTCTCTCATGAACCTTCAAAATCAAGTTGAATGCAGAGATGCCATTAATAAAAAACAAAAGAACAACAAAACAAAAATCCAACCATACATAAGGACATAAGAAGTATGAGCTGAATTATTCCCCAAAGGCTCCAATAGTCTTAAAATGGAGGAAACAGTGGAAAATAATGAGAAAACCTCTAGAAATGCAGTTTTGCAGAGTTATGAGCCTGGTATGGCTTTTATAGATGAAAACCCAAGAGCCAGGAGAAGGTTAGTAAGAAAATTCACTTCTCCACTATCGTGTCTTTTCTTCTTTTCCACCACAAATATCTCAATCTTCAGACATCAGTGAACAAAAGTAAGGACTTTTTTTTCCCACAACAGCCTTATCCACAAATGTCAATAAAATTATCACTTCTATTCTGGGAGGGCTACCACAAAAAGAAAAATAATCTATTTTTCACTCTGCCACAATTCATCAGCAGAATGAAAGGGGTGTCTGCATTTGGAAGAACTCAAGGAAGCATCTAGCAGTTCATAAGACAAAAGGAGAAGATCAAACAGATGAGAAAGAAGAAGGAATGGTGGAAGAAATTTTGAAATATTACAAAGTAACAGCTGGAGAAACTTCCAATTGATGAAAAAGCACCCTAATGGCCTAGGGGAAAAAAAAAAAAAAAGTTCAGGTGTGCTATATACTGTTTTGACATCAAGACAACAGGGAGGAAGATGTCTTTAGTTGTCTTAAAACAAACTGTCTCCATGCAAACTGGAGATACTCTGGTTTAATATGTCAGAATTTACTGCAATCTGAGACAATAAATCAGTGTTTTAAAAAGAACAGCTTGCTCACCATGCATGGAGCTAGTCAATCCAGCTTAATGACTTGCAGGACAGGAGCTCTAGAGACTTCTGGCTGCATTATTCAACACTGATGTACAGCCCTCAGAAGAGCAGAAACAGGTCCTCCTGCCAGCAGCATACAGATGATATCCAGGTGGGCAGGTACAACACTGAGAAACAGATAGTCAGCAAGTCCTTGTCACCAGGACCAAGGAAAAAGTGTCTGTCTGACCTTGGTTAGCAAGGAAGGTCATGATAATTCATAATCACAGTATCATGGAATGGTTTGGGTTGGAAGGGATCCTAAAGATCAGCCAGTTCCACCCCCTGCCATGGGCAGGGACACCTTCCACTGTCCCAGGTTGCTCAGAGCCCCATCCAGCCTGGCCTTGAACACTGCCAGGGATGGGGCAGCCACAGCTGCTCTGGGAAACCTGTGCCAGGGCCTCCCCACCCTCACAGGGAACAATTCCTTCCCAATATCCAATCTAACCCTGCTCTCTGTCAGTGTGAAGCCATTCCCCCTTGTCCTGTCACTCCAGGCCGTTGTCAAGAGTCTCTCTCCATCTTTCCTGAGGCTCCCTTCAGGCACTGCAAGGCCACAATGAGGTCACCCCAAACCTTCTCCTCTCCAGATGAACAATCCCAGTTCCCTCAGCCTTCCCTCCCAGCAGAGCTGCTCCATCCCTCTGATCCCTTGGTGCTCCATCCCAGAGCACAGCCTCTTGGCCTGGGATCCTTTTGCTGCATTCCTGACCACCCCACCTGAAAAAAAAAAAATTATCTCCAGTCCCTGGAGGGAATTGTTTGGAGACACTTTTTCCTGGCATGTATCCCATTCTCACTACTGCAGTCTTTAAAGGGAAGACACAGACTGGAAAGGCTGGTCTAGAATGAATCCTGGACATTAGTCCTGCATGTGTTGGATGGGAATGCTGGAGACTGACTTTACTAAGACAGAGCTCTGCCATGGGTCTTAAGAGGAGTACAAATTCTTTGATTAGCAGCAAAGAGCTCTGTGTTGCTCTAATTGCCAAATTAATCACCTTTGTCAGATTAACCATCCCCAAAAGATGCAAATCAGACTGTAACAGGATAACCAGCCCCATCACAGTCCTCCAGAACTGAGACCCAGCTGAGCAGGGAATGTTACTAGAGGTCAGAGAGGAATTTTTTTCCCTGCATCCACCCCAAAAGGAGCATTTGTGGTGACACTGTCAGACTCAGCAGCAGCACTGCTGGTGTGTTTGATGCAGCCAAGCTTGGCCAAGATAAGAAAATGCTTTAAGCCCTGCTTGGCCTGACTTCTGGAGTCAGATAGTAGTGGTTTCCTGTTAGCTCCTTGGGAAGTTCCTGACAGCATTGCACTCTGCCCTGTCTGAAATGGTTTGATTTTTCTGGAAGAGTTAAACCACACTTGGATCCCCATGTAAAGCCCCCTTTGCAATTCCCCTCAGCAGTGAGTCCTGCAGTGAATGTTTGCTCTGCTCCCTCTGACTCTGCAATGTTAACTGCAATCAAAACCACATCTCTGGCTTGCACCAGATCCCAGCTATCCAACCAGAACAAAATCTAGACATGTCCCACCACCCCCTTCTCTATAAGTCCTTCTCTCTCCCATACCAGTTTTTCCAGCCTCTCACAACAGGATGTGGCTGCTCCATAGTTTCACCTCCCAGGAACCAGGCACTTTCTGATGCAGAGAAAGCTGCAGCTTTTACATGCAGACAGCTCATCAGCTCTTGCTGTCACTCACTGCTTCAATTTTTGGGCACATGATTCTATTCACTGAACTCCCACTGAAACCTAAAAGAAAGACTTTAGATGTGCCTAAACATCTACTCCCTTTATTCCTCTCAAAGACATTTCCTTCTCCTAGCAATTGATTTCCAGAGAAGCAGAGATTAAGGAGCTGTTTCTTACAAGCTGGCAACAGTTTGAGTATCCTCTAGTGGCACTAAATGGGATTTCAGTCACTAAAACCTGTATGTCTCTAAGATCTCCCACCCTTCCTATGCCAGCAAATATCCTCCCTCCCCTGAATCTGCTTTGCTGATCTCCTTAGCATCCCCCACAATCCCAAATTCGGGATAACTTCAGCTGTGGTAGCCACAAAAAAAGAAAAAAAGAACCTTTTGGCACGAGGTATGTTAAGACACGAAGGCTATGTGCTCTCTTGCACAGTATAACAGTACTGTCATTATTTTATTTTTATTTTATGCATACCACCAAGATTAACAGTAATTTAAAAAGTCTATGATGCCATGTAATAGAATACTTCCAATTTGAAAAAAAAAAATAAAGGATTTTTTAGTTTTCTTTCAGAGAAACTTTAAGTGGCATTGCTCTGCCATGAGAAGATTGGTGATAAATCATGGTGGCACAGCTCCTGGCCCTCTGCCCTTTGTTCTGTGCATTTCACACACAGGGAACATTCCTGCATTTCTTTGTCCACAGAGAGCTTTCAGTCACCCAAAAGCATCTGCTTTAGTGTTGGCAAAGTCAGCTCTGTAATAACCCAGGTTCCAGAGGCTGAGTGGAAAAGGATAACCTTTCTTTAGCTCATTTTTTTTTTTTTGTGTCATCCTGTAACCTTTAAATTGGAACAGCACCTCTGCTATCAAATTCAACAGGAGATTTCCTACCATTTTTTTATGAGCCTCATTATCTGGGGAGTACATCTGCCATCAATTTTAAAGCCAGGAAAGATTGCTATGATCATGAATTTTACTTAGAAAAGGGAACAGTGGAATCAGCCTGCTGGCAGAGCAGCTCTGTAATGCAGGTTGCACTTCTCCCACTGTCAGCCTTGCACCTTCCCTGTCCCCTAAAGATGCAGGTTAAAATCCACAGGTTAAAACCCATTCTTCTCTCTGTTAAAACTGGCTGGATGGCCAGGCCCAGGAAGGGGTGGTGAATGGAGTTACATCCAGGTGGTGGCCAGTAACCCAGGGCTCAATGTTGGGGCCAGCCCTCTTTAAATGACAACCTGGACAAGGGGATTGAGGACACAGCTGGGGACAGCAGCTGGACATGAGCCCAGCTGTGCCCAGGGGGGCAAGAGGCCAATGGCACCTGGGCTGTGCCAGCCATGGGGTGGCAGCAGGGCCAGGGCAGGGACTGTCCCCTGTGCTGGCACTGCTGGGGCCACTCCTCAGAGCCTGGGGCACTGCTGGGAACCTCAGCACAGGAAAGGCACCGAGGGGCTGGAGCGTGTCCAGGGAAGGGAACGGAGCTGGGGAAGGGGCTGGAGCACCAGGAGGGGCTGAGGGAGCTGGGAAAGGGGCTCAGCCTGGAGAAAAGGAGGCTCAGGGGAACCTTCTGGCTCTGCACAGCTCCCTGACAGGAGGGGACAGCTGGGGGGGGTCAGGCTCTGCTCCCAGGGAACAGGGACAGGATGAGAGCAAACAGCCTCAAGATGTGCCAGGGGAGGCTCAGGATGGACATCAGGAGGAATTTTGTCATGGAAAGGGTGGGCAGGCACTGGAATGGGCTGCTCAGGGAGGTTTGAAGTCCCCATCCTTGGAGGTGTCCAAGAAATGACTGGATGTGGCACTGGGTGCTCTGGGATGGATGACACAGTGGTGTTTGGTCACAGATTGGACTTGGTGATCCTAAGGGTCTTTAGCAATGTGAATGATTCTGTTATTCAATGATTCTGTGATTCTAAGGTACCCTAACAGGATAACCTCAGCAGGCAAACACCCCACAACTCGAAAACCTAGAGACTGTCCTAGAGGCAGAGTCTGTAGGGGCAAGTATTCACACACCTGAAACAGCACTGCAGAGAGGAAACAAAAAAAAAAAAAAAAAATCAGTCATTGGAACAGCCTTTTCCAAGTGATTCCTGAATGGGTCCCGCGCCCTCTGCTGGAGCGCTGTGCTCATCCCAGCCCAGCCAGGGCGGAGAGAACGGGATACAGGTGTGCCATGGGAAGGTCGGAGCTGGGAACAGACAGGGGCCAGCTAGGAAGGAGAAAGCTCAGGGGGTGTAATCAGTGTAAAAGCTGCTCATGAGGGGAAATGGAATCACTACAAATAGTTGATGAGTGGGGGATCCTGCTTCCTTACAGGGTGCCAGAGTGGGATGGATGGACAAAGGGATTTGAGGCTGTCTCAGCTCACTTCACAGCAAAGACCAGACCCCCAAATTCAGACTCTACAGCAGAGGGGAATTTGGAATGTCAGGTTTACTAAAAACTTCATATGAAATCTCTGGCATGCCTGAGAATGGTGCCAATCTTTTCTCCAAGCACAGGTCACATCAGTGGTATGGATGAAGGGCACTGCCTGCACAGCTCTGGGGAGGGCTCCACCTCCCCCTGTGCTGCTCACCTCACTGCAGCCCCTTTCCCAGGAAATTCCATGGTCTCCTGATGTCCCAACAACAACACAGCAGCAGATGTAAGGCAAGCTATCCTTGCAAACTCCTCCAGGCCTCTGGCTTCAGGGGTACTCAGAGGAGGAGCAGGTCAGCAGATGCTGGAATGGCCATCCCCAATTCTGGGATGCACAGGGCAAAGGGAACACTGAGACTCACTTTGCAGCACAGTGTATTTGTACCTCTGACACCTGGTGCTGCCTCCAGTCTGCAACTGCAGCTTGCTCAAGGGTCCAAGGGGTGGCAGGGATGAAAAGCCCTGGGAGCTTTCTTCAGGTTTGATTCCTACATGGACATATGAAGGAAACTCAGGAGTGTAGTGGGTGTGCAGAGCAACCAGAAGACACAAAGTGAGCAGCTGCAGGAGGCAAACAGCACCTGGTTGATTGGGAAGAAGCTACAGCTGCACATCCCTATATAAGAAGTTTAGGATAGGAAGTGACTTCCTGAAACACGGTATCAGAACGTACTGGAAAGGGTGAATTTTTCCAATAATAAACAAGGAAATTATTCCCCTGTGACTGTACAAATCAGTGCTCAGGAAATGGCCTGGGCTGTGGGGAGCTGTTAATGGGCACAAAGTCGATACCCAGGCAGTTTGTCTGCTCCACTCAAAGGCAAACACAGCAGCCACACTGGCTTGGATTGGTCTGGGGGATGGAATATCATTTCCCCCCTGGCAAAGAGAGTGTGGTGTGCAGACCTGATGGTGTCACCAAGAACCTCAACACTTCACACAAATTTGGCCAGGTCACAAAGACAAATAGACACAGGGTTGTCACATTTCTCTGGTGAGAACTTCACCTCTTCCTAAATTCATGAGCTTCAGACTCTCACTCTTGTGACTACTTGCTCCTTTTCCAGGAGTGGGTGTCTGCTGCCTGAAATAAATTTGAAAATTAGGGATGAACTCTACACAGTGTAGCCAATGTCCATCAAGATATGGTTCAAGACTCTTTAAGGGACAAGTGTGGACAAGTTTAAGGAGTCCAAAAAGGTCACTAAGAAAAAATAATTGCTTGTCAGCAAGCTGGTATTTACTGTACAGCTATTCTCATGCCTAGCAACAATATTTAGAGTATCTGCAAATAAAAGACTGGGAAACAGTTATTTTACTCCATCAGAGCTTGGGAAAGGTCAGTTCTAGATCTCTCCAAGGGGTCAAAACACCAGTTAACACCAGTTCATGCCATTTACTGTAGAAGCTGAACTGATTTGGGTCTAGATATAAGTTTCCTGTTTCTGCCAATCTTCTGCATGAATATTAAAGTCTGAAGAATGACCATGCTAGGATCTTCTCTTTTAATCTCATGACTGGGCATTTCCCTCTAAAACCTTCTGACCTACCCAAAGAGACTCACTATTACCACTGTGCTTGTTTATCCCTCCAAAGAAATCAGTGTCCCAAAGCAAAACCTTCCATAACAGAAATTATGGTGACTACTATGAAGGACGTTTTTTGTATTTACCAGGCATTCATTGACTCAATTCCTTGTTATACAATTAATTGTCCTCCTACAGAAGTTAAATTTACCAGACTGCAGTACCTTAGATACACCTGTGGAAACTGTTTTAAAGAAAGTCACCACCTTTGTTACTCTGCAGACTTCAGGCAACAATGGAGGATTAAGTGCATGAAGTGCCTTAAGTAATTCCAGTATTTCCCTTGAAAGTCATGAGTGAATATCACTCAGTTCTGATGAACTGTCAGCATTCAATCTGTCTGCAACACAGTTTCTGCCACAGTTATTTAATAGAAGAGATGCTACTCTGATTTCATTTCTTCTAATTCAATGACTCTCCAAATTGTATTCTCTACTGGGATTGCTAATTCACTTCTAGGAAAATCATTTTAACAGACCAATTACGACAGCAAATACAAATGCTGTACTCAAAATTAATACATTTATACTCCTCCCTGCTGCTCCTTCTTCCTGACATTTCTTTTATACCTGTATTGCCATAAATGCAGTTTAATACTCTGTGGCTCTTATGGCAAATGCAACTTAATTGGTCAGCCTTGCACAGCTTATGCCTTCATAATTCACCCTCTAAAGACCTTCTCCCAAACTTACCCTAAGCCTGATTGATGAAAAAACTCTCTTTATCTTCTCTGCAGTAAGTCAGACTGAAGAGGGTGTCACAGAATTTAGCACCGTGCAAGGGACTGAGAAAATGTAGGAGGACAGATTCCTGGGGCTCACAGACAAAGCCTTGGAGTGGTCTCACATTTTTCTGGGGCTCCCTAAATGCCAGGTTTCAGAAGGAAGCCATGAACTGAGTATTTACAAGAGTGGAGGTCAGGGCTGTGCTTGCAGTCTGACCAGAAATGCCTTTATCTCCATCACCCATTTACAGTTCTGATGAGTGACCACCTGCAGCAGCCTGAGGCAGGTGAGATGTCCACTCCTCCCTTCAGATCTTTGCTACCTGATAGATAAAAAAGACATTTTAATAGGAATTTTTTTAATAGAAGCATTTTGAGTTTTACTTGGTAAATACAAAAGGGAGAGAGGTGGTGGGGATAGGAAGATAAAGGGGTTTGCATCATTGTAACCCAATTAATTAATGTTTGGGGGTGAAAAGATGGTTTATGTGGTATTGCCTGGACATTATACATCCACCTATCAAATGTTTTGTCAGTTGTGAGCAATCTCAATTCTACACATGCTGCTACAGGCTTGCAGTAATGGGTCTGTAATGATGGGATCCAAAACACAGCTCCTCAGTGGCATTTGTGCCACTACTTCAGTGCAGTGTGGTTTGGGACAGCAACTTCCCTCCAGAAGGGGAGCCAAGAGCCATCTGGGCTGGATGAAGAAGGGAAAGAGATGAAGTAAAGTAAGCAAGGGTGCTTTGAAACGTGGCAGCTGAGAGAACAAAAGATTTTGTAAAACAAACAGAAGATGTGGATTAACTCAAAGGTGCAAGTGTGTCCAGGGTTCAAGGACTGAGATAGTGAGGGCTTTGGGTGAGTGCTAGAGAGCAGACAAGCACATGTACTACCAGTGACAGTGCCACAGTGGCAGGGGAGAAGAAGAACCAAAACAAATCTGTGTGGGAATCATTGCCCTTCAGCAAGACACAGATTTCTGCCCCCAGGGGGAAAACAAGGCTTTTTCCTTGGCTGTTGTCTCCTTGCCCTCTTCCAGCGTGGCTGTGAGGCAGACACATGGAGAAATGCCATGTTCATGGGCTTAACTTTGTGGCTGCTGAGTCCAGAAGCAGGCAAAAACTTGGAGATTGAGCATTGCCACATGCAGTGCCCACGATGGAGCAGGACAGCTCTCATGGAGGTGGTAACACCCTGGGGAACCCCCAAATTGCCTCCATTTTGTCTTGGTGTCCAACCAGGCACAGAATCTGGGAGATGGAAAAGCAATTTCACAAACACCTTTCCTTGAGCAAGGGCTGGAGTGGCGTCAGACACATCCCTCTCCAGCACTACACTGATCTCCAGCCAGGAGAGCACTTCAACCTGATGGCAATCAGAGCTGTCACAGCACACAGGGAGCACCCCTGCAGGACCAGGACCATGCCAAATTACCTTCACATCTTCCCCTGAGGCAGGAGTTCAGTGCAGCACTGCAGCATCCACCTCTGAGGAAGGTGAAATTCTGCAAGGGGACATGGGCTGTCCTAAAAAAGCTGTATTAACTCCACATCAGACATTTTATACCAACACAGAAAAGTCCATGAGGGCAACCAGCCATTTTGACATAAAAAACCCCCACACAACACTTTAAAAAATACTGGTTTTATTCATGTCTAGCCTATTCAACAGTGGATCACACTGGTAGGAACACCCACAAATATCGAGTTACAAGGTTTCACCAGGTTCTCACCTGTGCAATGCTGGATTGGAGTCAAGCACATTTTATGGCACCAGCACTAATGACAATGATTGCTGTCCCAAGCTCACTCGAGTCCCATCTCCCTGGTGCACTCTCAAGCCCAAAAACCTCATCTCCCACTGTCTGTGGGATTGTCTGCAGAGAATTTGTGTTCTCAAAGCCTGGAAGCAGCAAACATCCTGGAGCACACACTCCAGCTAAAAGTTCCCTATACCTCACGTTCTTTATTTGAAAGGCTTCACATTTTCAGTGAAACAAACAAACAAAAGAAGCCCCCACCATCAACAATTTCTCAGAAATGCTGGACCTGACCTGAATAAATCAGCTCCAGCAAGGGAGCTGGAATTACTGATCTCACCACGTGATCTGGCCTGCAAATTCCAGCTGTTTTCCTTGGAATGATGTATCAGAGCAAGGTGTCACACCAAAAGCAAAGCACTCCTGCCAATATCATCCCTGCTGATGGTATGGGCACACAGTATGGCCCAAAGTTTCTGCCCCATGGATTTCCCCAGGATATTCACACTTTTCCAAAGGCAGCCTGCACCTACACTGACTTTTTGCCCTTGCAGGAAGGGTCCATGGCAGCTCTGGTCACTCATGGTCAACAAGCCTGTAGGAGCTCCTCAAAGAGCCAGACCCTCAGCCAGCAGCCACAAGGATGTATTGCAGTCCCAGAGCTGCCAAATCAATGCCTCCTACCTCTTTTCATCACACACTGACACTGAAAACTGCCATGCAGGCTAAAAGCCACTCAGGGATATAGAGGGTGCTCCTGAAAAAGAGTTCTAGGGAAGTTGGATGCCCAGCATCCCTCAAACTATCTTCTGAAAATCCCAGCTGTCACATTTAACTCCACTCTTCCTCTCAGGCTCTCCCTTTCTAGAATCAATTCTTCCTACCCCCCCCACTCTCCTGTGCAGAGAGCTGGCAACACACAAGCTGGACCCACACGTGGTCATGGAAATTTGGCTGCATGGCTGACCTTTGCTGCTGCCAAAGGGAGGGAATTCCAGGCCAGAGCACCCCTCTCTGCCCTTCACTTTCCAGAGCTAATTGGGTTTTCTATCACTTTCAGCACTGCACAGCAGGGACCTGTGGAGCTTGAAAAGCAGCAGAGGTTTTTATCACAATGGTGCAATGGGAGAAGACTTCAGAGCATTTTCTGGGAACACAATTACATGACAATTGCAGAATTGTCTGGCTCTTGTGTCTCCTAAGTCACACAATAGACTACAAACTGTGCTATTTCAGTGAAATCCTCTACAACCACTGAAAATAAATCACTAACTCCATTAGAGCAGGCAAAGGACTCACGTGTTCACAACTGACTGTACAGATGCTAAAGCCAGATGCTTTGTAGGTGAATGAGAAACACCTCTGGTTTGTGCCCATCCCTCAGGTAGCAGATATTTTGCATGAACAGGATGATTACTGCTTGTAGAGCTATATGAAACATCTACCTTTCAATCCCAGTTATGAAAGCACAGCTTTGAAAAGCACAGTAATCCAAGGCCAAGAAGACAGGCAGACAAATGGACAGACTTCAGCCATTTCTTTGATTTTCTTTGAGAGAGCTCTTTGCTCTTTTAAGGGCTGACTTTATGCATTTGCCACGTCTGGATTCTCCACTTGAAAAAAGGCTTAAAAGGAAGTTCCAACAGCAGGCTCTTCTGGATGTGCCCTGTGTCAATCCCCAGCTTCCCACAGGACTCAGTGCTTGTCTGGGGCTTTTGAGGAACAGCTCATAAATCACTGCTATTCAGCCATTGGCAGTGGAACGTTGCTTTATTTAGTTTTCCCAGAAACAAGAGACATTGGAGTCTTGTAGGGGATTCTCCCTGCTTCCTTCCTCCAGTCCCTGTTCATATTTGGTTTCAGTTTCCTGGAACTAAGAGTGTTGACCCCTCCAAAAGCAACAGCAACAAGAAAACCACAGAGCAAGGAAAGCAGTTTCCTGACCAAAAAGGTTGTACCCTCTGCATAGAGAGAAACTCCACCAACTTTACAGGAAGAAGATTCAAAAACCTCTTTTGCAGCATCCTGACATGGCAGCCTTGCAGCATCCACAATCCAGCCTAGCAAGGAAAAAAAAAAGTGTTGTGTTAAAAAATATGCACAAGAAAAAGGTGTTATTTCACATGGATCACAGTAAAGCCACCTAAGGGTTCATTTCTTCATGAGAATGTTTGAAGGGGCTGAATTTGAAATCTGTTGTCAACTGCAGGTGGCTAAAATGGAAAGTGTTGCATTCCTTTGCTTACCTTGATGCCTACTGGGATTGGCTTTGGGGCCAATTTTTCTTTGCAGCTCCTGGGAATCACACACCTGTGTTCTTGCATGAGATGAAATATGTTTATTAGAAGGTTGCAAAGTTTGTTAGGATACAGTGCTCTTCAAGGACAGAGACACAAGGTCTGATTCTTACTGTAACTGGGACTTTGGGAATTCCCAGAGCCATTTTCATGGCATCTAATTTTAGGTCCTTTAAAGACAGATCTGTAATGACAATTTGGCTTATAGCCCCTCCCTCTGTGCCAGGGGCAGGAAAGTCTATCAAACCAAACAAGGGAATTTAAAATTTTAATTTAATTTTATTTTTAGATTAGATTTGAAACAACTTATGAGACAGCAGAACAAAAAAAAAGTCAGGTCTGCAAGAACTTTTCCTCCTTTGGGGACTTCTCCATTGTCACACTTTTATGCAGTCCATTCCAGCTTCATCTGTGCTGGTGACTCATAAAACCTAAAGGGCCATTAATAGGTTATTAAAAGTATCAGCACAAATTTGCACAACAAAAGAAAGGGAAAGAAAAAATGACTGCAACAAATGAAGAACTGCAGCCCATGCATGGGAAAGGCTCACACTGGGAAGTTCCTGGAGGACTGACTCCAGTGGGAGGGACCCCACACTGCACCAGAGGGAGAGTGTGAGGAGTCTTTAATGACATTTTCTGTCCCCTGTGGAGCTGAGGATGGAGAGTGACTGAGTGGCTTTGGGGGACACCAGGGTTAACCCACCACAGGTACATGGATAGGATATGATCTTAAATCCATCATTTCAGGGCTCCTGAGTGCTAAACAAAACCCTCAGGTCCAGAATTAATTGTGGGAGCAGGGCTAATAATAAGCTCAAAGAAGTTCAGCTTGTGCCTGCCAAAATGCTGAGCAGCTCAAGCCTTGCACTGCAAGGAGTTTGCACCATTTATGTTTTTACACAGCATTTTCTAGCACAGTTCCCATTCCCACTCAGTGGAGGGGTTTGAAAGCAGCTTATTCCACTATGAAAACCATACACTTTGCAGTCCCCCAGCTCCCACAGCTCCTGCTACTGCTTGGCAATGACTCAAGTAGCCAGAAAAAGAAAAAGAACAGGCTGTAAAAAGTGTGGCAGTGAGGAAGCCCTGGGCCAGAAGGTTGTTTGTCACATTGCCAAAAGCCCAAAGGAGGAGAAAGAAGTGGGAGAAACATCAGAGATGGGAGAAGCCTATGAAGTGAGCAAGATTTTTCAAGAGCTCTGCCTAAGCTCTGAAATGAGAAAATGTCAGCAGCACAAAAAAAACCCCAAAAAACGCATCCGTACATAAATATAAATATAAATATAAATATAAATATAAATATAAATATAAATATAAATATAAATATAAATATAAATATAAATATAAATATAAATATAAATATAAATATAAATATAAATATAAATATATGTACACCAACACATTTGCATCTGCTCTTCTTTTTCTAAGACAAATAAAAGCCAGGTCTACCCAAAAAATTGCACAAACTTGCTTGCTTTGAGTTCACCACAATTGTGAGCAATCTCTGCTCTCCAGGCTAAATATGTGCTGATCTTCAAAACAAAATTCCCTCAGTGAGTTTTCTTTCATGTCAAGCTTTTTCCTGAGGATTTAGATGTTGGAGAAGAGAGTTTTCACTCCAGGGATTACAGAGGATGAACAAATTGAGATGCTGAGGCCAGCTCCCAGTTTTCAAGAGATTCAGAGCAGCAATAATTGAATCCCAGAGATTGTTTGGAGCTTGGTAAGGCAGAGACCCCATCAGACAATTCAGAGGCAGAAAAACATATTTGCAGCAGCTGCATTAATTGAAACTCTACAAATCCCTGGATTTCCCAGCAGAGTGAGCAATCACAGTGGTGGTTTGGTCTGATTCTAGTTTTAGTTTTACACTTAGGAATATTACATGGATCTTCCCCAAAGGTAATATTTCCACTGGGAAAGAGGAAAGGATGAGACTCTAAATAGTCAATATTTGATGTCTAGGATCTCCTTTTATCCATCGTATATATTAAAAATAATTTTTAAAAAGCCTAGAAAATTGTAAAATATACTTTCTTAGAGTTTGTTTCTAACCTGCAGGGAGAAGATTCCTGCTCCTTTATGGTTTGTAAATTCATTTAGGAAAACTCTCTGGCAGCAAACATGACTCCTCTTGAAGTGCTGAATGTTTAAGGTGTGTAATGTTACTTCCCTGTTCAAAAGCAGGGGTTGTGCAAAAGAAATGGTCTCAGTAAATAAAAAGGTAATTAATTTTATAAACAGGGTTTTGACTTTAGCATGAAAAATTGTCTTGAATTACCTGCAAATTGAAAAGCCCAAGTCCATATTTCTCTGGACAGCCTTTCATCAGGTGTTCTAGAAACAGGGATCAATCACTGCAGCCTTAAGGAGATCTCTGCAAACAGCTTAGAAAGTCTAACTGAGCTGTTTTATTCAGTTACAGCAGAACAAACAATCATTCAACACTGCAAATATTGGGAAAAATCCAACCAGTGGTGGCCAGCAAACCTCACATTCTAAATCTGCCCACTAAGTCAGGGTTTAGCCAGCACAGCCCAGCAGAGAGACACTGGCATGAAACCATCCTATATCAAATTTATGACAGTGCTGGAAAGCACCATAAAAATAATGATTACTTTCACTCACACTGAGAAAGCAACAGGAAAGGTTTGGATTGGGCCAGAAGAGTGGCAGGTGGACCAAAGAAGATTTTTCTATCTATAAATATAAAAGCAACAAAGCACCTAAAAGGAGTGGGCATGAAGGCAAACGTGAAGCATAAGAGAAGCAAAATACCAAAGTACTCCTTGAATATGACTTACTCATTACTCAGTTATTGCTTAGTAACTTTTAAATAGTATTTAAAGTACAAAACTAAGCCAAGAATTTCCCACGTGGTGAATGACACTGGATGCTCAGCTTGAAGTCTAAAGGGGCTGAGTTCCAGAAAGCAGAAACAAAACCTACTACACTGCTGTTGTTTCCTATAAGGTGGACCTCATTTATGTGTAGATGGTTGCAGGGAGTTAATTTTGGGCACCCATTTCTATATCCTTTATTGTCCTTAATTTTGAGAGCCTGACACTGATGCCTCGATTCATATTAAATAGCTCAACAGTCCTCAGTGAAGTTTTCTGAGACATGAAAAATTGGACTATGCTCTAGAATGGGATCTAAGCTCACCTTTTCAATCCCATTTCAGACAACTTCTACATTTATGAATTGAAAACATGGAATAACATTCATGTTTAAAACCAAACTGCTGCCTCCTACTACCATGCAAGGTCCTGGAATCCCCCTCAGTGGTGAGAGATGCAATCTCATTCAGGCTATACATGCAAGTGAGAGGATCTACAGACAGAAGCAACTTCTAGTGAGTTAACTGAGAATAATTTCAGGCTTTGAATGTCCCTGGGTATGGCAAAAATGTAGGGAAAGTCACTTTGAGTGGATGTAACTCCACTGAAGCAAATTGTACTGGCTTTCATTAGGACAGACCCCTGTGGATCCAGGCTACCACACTGTGCAGAGATAAGGGAGAGGTGATTAAGCAGACCAGCTCCAATGTATTTAAAGCAGAGAAGCAGAAAAAGCAGTGGGATTGTGAAGTGAGCAGCTCTGTTCCTAATGAGGGGATGAACTCCTTCCAGTGTTTCTCTGTAGCAAAGCCCACATCAAATCAGCTGGCAAAACTAAGTGGAAAGATCCAGCACAGCCTCATCTGAGATTGGTTGTTTTAGTTTGACTGAGCAAATCAAAATATTCAAGGAAATTCCCAACACTGCAGCATCCTTCCTCAAATTAAACCCCAGTTTAACCCCACACAGTGCTGGCCATATGCAGCTCACACTTCTCTCCCTGGGAGCCATCTGGGACTCCCTGGAGGAATCCTGACTTTCCAGCACATGTTGTGTTTCATCCTGACATTAAAAGGACATTGTTGGGTTTAATGACATTGTGCAAAGACTACACTTGCTCCAGAAAATGCAGCATGTGGCAAGTCCCACATCCATCCCCTAAATCCAACCCAAGACTATGTGCTTGTCCTCAGCTGCCACCAAAGCAGCTCTGGAGAAAAAAAAAACCACAGAAAATCTTGACTTTCTCTAAGTAAAAGGAAATGGATTAATAAATGCTGAGGCAGACAGTGCTGCTTGTGTGAGCAGAGCCTCAAGGCTGGGCTGGTTTTGGCTGGGGCAGAGTTAATTTCCCTCACAAGGGTTTTGTTTTGGGTTTGTGCTGAACATGGGGCTGATAATTCAGGGAGGGTTCTGGCTGTGCTGACACAGACACAGCTGGTTTTCCTACTGCCACACTGGCAGGGGGCAGGAGACACAGCTGGGACAGGTGACCCAAGTGACCAAAGGGACATTCCAGACCTTACAGCATCACCATCAGTCTATAGATGAGGGGAAGAAAGGGATGGATGTTCAGGGTGATGGTGTCTGTCTTCCCATGTCACCCTTAAGTGTGTGCTCTCCTGGGGATGCCCAAGCCCTGGCAAGCAGGGAATTAATTCCTTATTTTGCTTTGCTAGCGTGCACTGCTCTAAATTCCCTATAAAACTCTCTTTATCCCAGCCCAGGGGTTTTCCAGGTTTTACCCTTCCCATTCTGTCCCGTATCGTGCTGCTGGCACCGAGGGAGCACCAGTGCAGGTGTCCCTTGTCCCATTCCTCGCTGGCCCACAGGATGGCACTGTGACATCCACAAATTCCTCCCGGCCTCTGGGTGCTGCTTCCTCACAGCAACAGCCAGGATTTATCCCAAAGTCACACTTTTTCCCCACTGCAGTTCGAGTTTCCTTTGAATTTTCAGGCTTTTTTGAATTCCTAGAACCTCCCATGCTGGTCCATGTCTTTGCCCAGAAACATCACCTCTCTTTCTGTGGGTGTTTTGCTGGAACTAACATCAGTGATCTCCTCCCCCAGAAAAGGGAAGCTACACACCAACCCTAGAAAAACTACTGGGTTTTGCTTCTGAGAAATTGCATTCAGTAAAGCCTAATTAATATGAATAATTAATTAAGAGATTAATTAATAAGAAGGAAGGGTCTGGAGAGGCAGCTCTGTGAGGAGCAGCTGAGGGAGCTGGGAAAGGGGCTCAGCCTGGAGAAAAGGAGGCTCAGGGGAACCTTCTGGCTCTGCACAGCTCCCTGACAGGAGGGGACAGCTGGGGGGGTCAGGCTCTGCTCCCAGGGAACAGGGACAGGATGAGAGCAAACAGCCTCAAGCTGTGCCAGGGAGGCTCAGGTTGGACATCAGGAGGAATTTTGTCATGGAAAGGGTGGTCAAGCATTAAAAGGGGCTGTCCAGGGATGGGGTGGGGTCTCCATCCCTGCAGGTGCCCAAGGAATGACTGGACATGGCACTCAGTGCCAAGGTCTGGGGACAAGGTGGGGATCAGACAGCTGGACTTGATCCTGGGGGTCTTTCCCAACATTAATTACTCTCTGATTCTATGACCACCTATTGCTTCCAACACACTTCAAAGCCCTGTACAAAGCCAGATTCACTTTGCAATCTTGCTATGTGCCACACCACCATTTGCATTTTACTTGAGATCACTGCAAAAACCTCACAATTTGGGGAGCCTACAGCTTTCCAGCACTGACATCCAGCACACCTTCACATGCATGGACACACCTGGCACATCAGCTCTTGTTCAACTGGTACAGCACCCACAGAGTTTCCCAGTCCTTTCCCATTTATGGGTCAAAGATGCAGCCAAACCACAGATGTTAAAATTTGGGCTGTGCAGATTTCAAAGCCTTCTTGTCAGTGCTGGAGGAGCCTATGACACAGGGTTTAGGTTTTTCCTCTGGCTCACAAAGTATCCCTTCAAGAGCAATATTTTGGGAGAACTGCAGAGTCAATGACTTTAAATTAAAATTCAACAAGATGCACTTGTCCTTATTAAAATTTGTAGAAAGGACCACAAAGGCCAATGTTTTCAGCTTAAAGTGGCTGAGAAGATGAAGCAACCAGAGTTCTACTCAACTTGAATCCAACCTTCCTTATCATCTTTAACCTCATTGCTAGCCCTCATTAAATCCTCATCTCTCTTCTCTTCACTGCCTTTTTGAAATATCCAAAGGGAACCAGCGGACAAAATCCCACCAAAACAAAACCTGAACATACCTTTCTCTTCCTTCTTCTTCCTCCATTATATATACTGAGCCACAAGGTCTGAAACATCCCTCTGCAGCAAAGACAGCATTTGCTGGGGACAGCAGAAGAGCCATGGTCCTGCTGCCTGCTCTGCTTCCAGCCAGCCCTGGGAAGCCAGGATGGCAGCTGCTGACAAATGTGGGAAAGGGGCTTAGGGACAAGGAAATTCCTGCCATGATTATGATTTTCTTAAATGCCACCTCCTATCAAAGTTCTGGAAGTGTGAATTTATGACATCTCCTGAGTGCTTGACTGCTTAGTTAAGTATTTATACTCCCTATATAGTTGCCTGAAGACAGAGTGAGGTTTCCAATTATTGACAGAAGGATGGAAAGGGATGTAGGAGCACATGGAAATATTTAGAGAATCACTTGGGTTGGAAGGGATCCTAAAGATCATTAGGTTCCAACCCCCCGGCCATGGGCAGGGACACCTTCCACTGTCCCAGGTTGCTCAGAGCCCCATCCAGCCTGGCCTGGGACACTGCCAGGGATGGGGCAGCCACAGCTGCTCTGGGCACCCTGTGCCAGGGCCTCAGCACCCTCCCAGGGAATAATTTCTTACCCCCCCCAAAAAATATTAATGACAGCAACGTTACTGAAGCAAATAGAGAGGGTCAACATCCCATGTATCCTGTTTCCAGCTGTGAAAATAACAACACCCTTTACAGAAGTTACAGCCATGTGAAATCAGGAACAGATCAGAGAAGCCCCTTGAAGATTTCAGAGTAAGCAGCTGCCCCAGCTGCACATCCAGCTTCAATCCCCATCCCTGGCAGTGTCCAAGGCCAGTCTGGATGGGGCTCCAAGCAACCCGGGATAGTGGAAGGTGTCCCTGCCCATGGAATGAGATGATCTTTAAGGTCCCTTCCAACTCAAGCCATTCTGTCATTCTATGATTCTAATTTCCCAGGCCAGCCTCACACAATCTGCTTGGGACTCCCTGCAGGAAAGAAAAGGCCATTTGCATTATCTGAAGAGAAATGAGTGTACCTAGAAATTTACCCCTGATAAACACCCAACTGCACTGAGGAGAGAAAAATGTTATTTCTCTTCCAGAGCTAGAGGAATTGAGGTAGAGGAAAAATGAAATTTTAGATCCATCCCAGATCCCAGCCCAGACTGTGCCTGTGACCATCAGTCTGTCCACAGACCAGCGTGGTGCTGTGGCACATCCAACAGTCAGAATTCAAACAATGTTCAAATGGGAATTTTAGTTACACTTCAAAACATTGAATTTTCAAGATAAACAAGTCTTGCTTCCCAATGATACGGTAAATAGACCCAAAAAACCCTAAATGATAAAAAACAGGCTTCTAAAGCACCCTGTACCATGCTGCCTAGTTGGCATCAGAAGAAAAATGTGCTGCTGTATGATCACCAGCTGAGAATTTGGCTCCATTTGCCTGAAACCAAGTCTCTGTATCAGCAGGGTTAAAATATTTCAACCATCAGGAAAAAAGAAAAAAAAAGTGCTTCATGCATCATTATGGGTAAAGACCTGGCAAGATTCCCTCTCCAAAAACATAAGCTTTTTGTGAGACTCAACCATTGCTTGTAAGACTTCAGCACCTTAATGTGCTGTAGGACAGGAAGGAATTTGCAAGAGGATTCATCTGGGCCTTTTTACATATGCTTGCTTCTGAATCACCAATATATGACTAAATATAAACCATGAAGAGCTGTAATTGCTATTCTACATATCCTTATATCCCTCTGAAATACCATAAAGGAAGAAAAATTACCAAATCATTTAGGAATATTAGTTCCTAACCATGCCAGTGAAAAACTGCACAAAAACCCCAATCTTGCCAGATTCAAAGTGCAGATTTGACTGCTCAGTACCAGTCCCTCATGCTTGGAGAGTTGACACAAACATCTGAAAGAAATTAACTCCTTCCACCTCCAGCATATTTTTCTTTTGCTGTTTTAACACTTTGGTGCCTGAGGGGAATTCAGGGGGTGGAAGAGAAGAATTTGCTTCAATTCTTTTCTTCTGGACTAGCTGTGAAAAGTGATGTCAGCCTCTTATCTCCATGGAGTGAGCATTCCAGGAATTTTCAGCTCACCTTGCAGTTTAGTCAGCTCTGGGCTTTGTCAGACAGAAATATTTTTGCACACTTCTAATTATCAAGAGCCTGCAAGGGAAGGGAGAGTCACAAACAAGGGGATTGCTCTGAGTGTTTTGTGCCTGAGCCTGGGAAACAGGGATTTGGGTATTCCACGAGTCCTGTGTACAGGGACAAACATTTTCCAGTGTATTTTTTCATCTTCACTGCCCATCTGTTTACCATGTCCCGAGGGAGGAGAGGTCTCCAGCTGTGCCTGACATTATCCAGGTGTCAGGAAGACATTCCTAAGCAGTCTCTTAACTATAAAAAAAAACCCACACCACCTTTTGATGCAATTACAACAGGCAGAAATGCCAAGGCCAGAAGTACCAGTGGGTGGCTTTTCTACACAGTTCCCATGACTGGGGATGGAGGATGGAGAGGAAAGCTGCATCAGCCTCCAGAACCCCTCCCAGCTGCAGCTGGCTTGATCAATATGTATTCAGACATCTTCTATGGGGATGCTGATTAGTGTTTGCTGTGCAAGGAACTCCCAGCTCATCTCCTCTGAAATGCCCTTAGCTAAGTGTTAGTGGCAGCTCACAGATCTGCACAGGTTTGGTTTTTGAAGAGCCAAGAAAAGAGTAAGTAAGGGGGGAGTTACAGTCCCCTGCAGATAGCAGCTTTCCCTTCCATTCTCAACTCACCCAGAAAATTTTAGTAAGAAGTTTTTTGTAGTTTGTTTTTGTTTTTTTTTTCTTATTACATAATCTCAGAGTAAAAAGATCCTAAAAGCTGACCAGCTGAGTGGGAACAGGGGGAGCTCACAATTCAGAATGACATGTTCTGAAAAGCCAGACAGCACCAGAAAAGCAGCTTGGTCTCATCCAAAAAAACCTTGATCACCTGGGCAGGTGTTGCAGCTGCAGAAATGAACTGGCTTGGCTCAGGCATAGGCAAAGCACTGGAACTTCCCTTCTGTCACTGGGAATACCTGCTGTGGTATGCAGGAGGTTTGGGCTGTCATTCCATCTCTTCTGGAGCATTTGAGTGTCACCTAACTGAATCCAAGGAAGTATTGGAGCTGACACTGGAGCCACACTGGCAATGAACAGGAACAACCAATGCCTACCACTACGCTGCTTTAAAAAAAAAGTTTATTAAAAATAAACTCCACTAAACTCAGGATAATCCCCTCCCTTCCAAAAGAAAAGAAAATACAAACTCCAAATCCATATTATATATCTCATTTCAGATCAAAGTTAGAAAAAACAAAGAAACACTTCCCCCAAAAAAAACAAACAAAAAACAAACAAATGAAAAAAAAAAAAAAAAAAAAAAATGGCAAAATTTTGTATTTTATTTTCTTTACATGCATTTTCCTAAAAAAAAAAAAAAAAAAAAAAAAAAAAAAAAGGCTAAAAATTTTTAGACTATTAAGAAAGGGATTGTGCACATTACAAAATTTTCCAAACTTGCCTTTTGTAAAGAGTGCCAAAATGAACTGAAATGAAAATTCTCTCACAAATATTACTGATTTTGAGGAAGAGGCACCTTTTGAGGGAAAAATGTCCTAGAGAAATGTTTGCAGTCCACTGCTGAAAACTATAGCAGATCATCAAATACCAGACTAATGTGGCAATGAATACTCTCCAAAACGTTTTGGAAAGTCACCTCCAAGGACAGACTACAAAGATCAATTGCTTTGTCATAAGCATGAAAGGCCATAGGCTGCAGTTCTCAGAGGAATGTGCCAGACAATGCTATTTCTGACACGCTAAAATATGGGAATAAGTCAGAGCCTGAGAACCACATTCTGCTAAGGGTCCCTTCCAGCTTGGGCTGTTCCATAATTCTGTGGGTAAACTGAGATCAGAAATCAATGCAACACTGTGTTCAGGGTTCAAATCAAACTCCTTGTCTTACTCTGTATTTCTTACAGCTCCTTTCTAATGTGGCCTGTTGCCATAACCCAAATGGTGCCAAGTGCTCGGGACAGGTCCTTAAAACATTTTAGGGACCATCAGTTTTGTGTTCACCATCCTGCCAATGCCTCTGGTAGAGCACAAGTTTGTTCATACTCACAGGCTTCTGTGATGTGCATGGATATCATAACATTTCCATTGCCTGGCTTTTCTTTTTTTTCCTCATTGAATCACAGAATCACAGAATAACCTGAGCTGGAAGGGACCCACAAGGATCATCCAGTCCAGCTCCTGGCCCTGCACAGACACCCCAACAATCCCACCCTGTGCATCCCTGGGAGCATTGTCCAAACACTCCTGGAGCTCTGGCAGCCTTGGGGCTGTGACCATTCCCTGGGGAGCCTGTTCAGTGCCCAACACCCTCGGGGGGAAGAGCCTTTCCCTGATGTCCAGCCTGACCCTGTCCTGACCCAGCTCCAGCCATTCCCAGGTCCTGTCCCTGTCACACAGAGCAGAGATCAGAGCTGCCCCTGCTCTTCCCCTTGTGAGGAAGCTGCAGAACTGCTGTGAGCTCTGACCTCAGTCTGCTCCAGCTGAACAGACCAAGTGACATCAGCCACTCCTCATGTGGCTTCCCCTCCAGACCCTTCACCATCTTTCTACTCACAGGAGAAAAGGTAAAGAGCAGAACTGGTTGGCCAAAATAGAGATGGAAATGGCAAGACAATGGTTTCCTCACTGAAGTGAACAAGAAGCATCAACAAGCAGGAAAGCTCAAGGACAAAGTCTAAGGACAGCTCCTTCCTGGCACTTCTGTGACACAGGGCTGGCTGAATAAATGAAGCTCCCACCTCAGTCAATATATTTTTCTGCCTCCTGAGCTTAAGGGGATCTTCATCTCCACAAGGGGAAACGATTTGAGAGAGGCAAGAGAGGAAATGTGAAGTTTTGTTCTGTCTGTCAGAACAGTGAGTGCAATAGGAAATCATTCTGCTCATCTCTTCAGGCCACCAGGACCAACTGCTCTGACCTCACACCCAACAGTGCTGCTCCCCAAACTCCCTGCCAGGAGGGTGTGGCCAGGTGGGGGTCAGCCTCTTCTGCATTCCATGATTCCACAACTATTCCACCTGTTCACCCTCATCTGTCCCATCTCCAGTGGTTTTTTCCCTTACAGCAAACTGACAATTTTACACCAAGCTTTTTGACCAAGTTTCAGGGAAGGCAGGACTGAGATCAGAAGAGTTAGAGCAGGAAAGCTCCATTTTTCCCAACCTAGTACTCCCTGTAAATGGAGGCTTTGAAACCAGCAGATGTAGGGCCAACCTACCAGGACTGCAATGATTTTCACATAGCCCTATCAGCAAAAAAATGTAGGAGGCACAGATCTTGTCTCCACATCTACCTCTGCCACCCTTCTGTTGTCCTGTTCCTTAAGAACTGCAACTGCATTTCTTCAGCTTGAAAAACTCTGTCTCCTTGGGAAACATATCCAGGCAAGAGGCAGCTAAGATGGAGAGTGGTCAGGAATCCAGAGCTCCATCCAGCACGAGGAATTTGGTGGCCATGCCCACCCCAGGCCAGCCAGGCACGTGAGTGGGGGTGTCAAGGACACAAAAGTGCTGAGCACAGCACAGCAGACAGGCACTCACCCTCACCTTATGGTGTGGCAGTGGCACACCTTCCCCAGAGCAGAGAGGCAGACAAAGAGACTTGGTCCAATTCTGCTCTCGCCAGGGATAAATTTGGAGTCACTTCACTGACGTCAGTGGAGTTATTCCAGAATTGCACCAGAGTAAAAGAGGGCAGCATCTGCTTTCTGAAAATGGATGCCATCAAGCTAATTGAAAACAACAGATGCATCAAGGAGCAGCAAGAAGGGATGGTAATGTTCCAGTTTTCTTGTAAAATACCATGTAATTTCCCTCCAGAGAATGTATGAGAATAAACCAATATGTACTCTAAAAGCTAAACCTTTTGTTGCTGTAAAATTGTATACAGCCTTTTAGGTGAATGGACCAATCTGCACCTACAACATCCTAAAGAGATCCAGCCTAGTGGTGTGCACTTACAGCCCTCTTTTTGGGCCTGATTCTTCTCTCATACTCATTTAAATCATGAGTCATACCATCCACAATCCTAAGGAAACATTTATCTAACCTTTGGTAGAGAACAGAATCAAGGCCCCTAATTTTGCTAAACAAACAGTGGCTAGATTTGGTAATTAAGTCGATAAGTTTGTGAATAATGGCACTTTTAGACTAAGGGTGTTCTAAAATCTTATACCACTGAATAAATATCTTTATATTAATTCAGTGAAAATGAAGGCAAAAAGGATTTGCTGAATTTTCAATGATATTTTGTGTGAAGACCAAAGTTTCTCCTGGTTCTTATCTCCAATGAATAGTCAACACAGCTTCAGGATTTACAGTGACCACAGAAACTGATGAGCACTTTCCCTCCTACAAATCCTTTCTTTCCTTTGACTAGGAAGTTTTAGACAGCAAAGCTCAATTATTTCTTGGCCTCCTCTTATTAATTGGCACTACAGACAGCCTGGATATTTTCAGTGGTGAGGGCTCATCAGTGAATGTTGTAGGACCCTAAAACCCACACTGACCCAGCTATGAGTTTCCCAAAATGTAAAGCCATGTCATGATATTCAAACTCTTTGTGCCAGCCAACAAGCCCCAGACAGACTTCCCTGGAGCAAGGGAAAACCCACCCAAAAGGGAAAAATACAAGGCATTAACATGTACTGACAGCATATGCTGCACTGTTAATTAGCACAGAACCTGTCTGCTTTCCCCCCCAGAAAAATCCATTTTTCTGGATTTATCTCCCTGGGTAGGGTCTTGTGTTGTGTAGGACCCCAGCTTGAACAAGAAGAGCTCCTTGAAGCTGGCAGGCAATTTCCTCAGCCACAGTCTTTGGTGGCAGCTAAGGACAGGCAGCACCCCCTGGCTCCTTTCATCAGGGGATTAAGTCTTTTCATCCTGCCAACACCTGCTCCCCTTCTTATGCCTAAAGCAGGTGCCTGCAATTCAGGCATTCTCCTGCAAACCTGCTGATAACAGGGCTGCAAATGTCTTCAGAAGGGGATCTGTCTCTAGTGCAAGCTTCAAAGAGCAAGGATGGAGGGCTCAAGGCTGTGCTTTTGACAAACAGAGCTATCTTGTGCTCACAGGGCTGCCATGGAGGACAGTGTCTTCCAATTCCCCGTGAATCTGTCCACATATTTCCCACCACTGAGAAATAAATGCATAAAATGCTGCTGCTCTTAATTTCTGTTGATATAAACTTAAGCTTAGCTCTGCTGAGTTTGGTAGGACTTACTTGGACTTGAGTCAGATGAGAGCTTTTGGGAAAGCTGTGGTGGACTCCTGCTGTAATCTGCAGATCTTTCCCTGATGTAAACAGGACCTCAAGAAAAGAACAAACAAAAATAAGCAGTTTAACAAGTACATGTGCTTGGATTTGATACAGAAGATTGAAGTTGGAGCCTGATATAATCCAAGGTAGTTGTACTAAAAGGAGTTTTGCCAGCTTGAATCAGCAGATGGTGAGGATCTGGCTCATACTACATTTGTGTAGTTTATAATTATTTTCTTTCTTCACCTAGAACCAGATTCTCCCTTTAGGCTGCAAATCTTAATTAGGAAATCCTTCCTTATTAATTTCAAGAAACTCTTGGTCGTTAATTTCACAGAACAAAAAGAAACCTTACCTATTTCTGCAATAGCAGCAGATGCTGGAGCTGTTTGTTCCTTTGCTTTGAGGGTTGATGCTGTTCTTTATATCACTATGTGGAAGACACTTCAGTCCTTACCCTGTCTCTTGCTGCCCTGAATTTTCTTTACACTCACTCCTCTTTATCCCATAGGGACCTCTGAATGAGAGAATCCAGGAGAGAAACCAAGTCCTGTCACCTTCATCCCCATGGCTGCTGTGGCAGTGAATTTTTATCCATGAAAGCTGGATCAAAAGGCCCAAACAGAAAATTACTCAAAAATCCCAAATTCCAACATTTTCCAAGAAGGAGCAGAACAGGAATTTCCAATCCACCAGTAAAACATCACAGAACAGGTCTTCACATCTTTTGTGTTTCCAGTCCTTTGTGTGGATAAAAAATTTGTGTCCTCAGTAAAATTCTTCCTTTCCTTTCTTCCCTCCCCACCTCCAAGGAAATGATTTCTGCCCTGTCCTGCTTTGGTGCAAAACATCCTGTGGGAAAATTATCAGGGGAACAAACCATCACAAACCAGCCACAGGATCTGGAAGGAGCAACAGTCTCTTCCACTGCAAAACTATTTCCTAGTGAGATTGCTGCAAGGGGAATTTCTGGGTCTTTAATGCAATGCTTTAGCTTGTATTCCTTGTCACCAGGCACCTGGATGACTTCACATTCCCAGGCTGGCTGCCCCTCAGCTCCCTGGCTGAGTGCTCAGATTGTCCTTCACACACTCTCCAGCTCTGTGTGCGAGGATGGACAAATAAAACCAAATAAAACCTCCTCCCATCCCCAGGTTTGCACTCCCTGCTTTCCAAGGCTGGAGACTGCCCCCCTGCAGTTGGACAGGGCAGCTGTACACAATACAGGGAGATGGGATCAGCTCCAGAAAGCAAAGAAAACATCTGTAAAGATAAAGTGCTGATATGTGAACACGAAACATCCAAGGAGTGCTTTCGCTTGTAGCCACAGCACAGAAACAGTCCGGGAGGTTGTTATGGAAACAGTCCCTGGAGGTGCCTCCTTGGCTTCACAGGGATGTGCTCTACCTTCAGAAGAAACAGTTCTGCATTCTGAGCAGGGAGTGCCAAGGGCTGAGAACTTGAGGTAAGGTTTTGGAAAGCATCTCTGTGATTCGGTGGCACGAGCCCCCTGGTGAA
Source organism: Muscicapa striata striata (assembly GCA_030060385.1). Taxonomy (NCBI): domain Eukaryota; kingdom Metazoa; phylum Chordata; class Aves; order Passeriformes; family Muscicapidae; genus Muscicapa; species Muscicapa striata. Next base: position 3,625,409 of record JAREIS010000019.1, read on the forward strand.
GTCAATGGCCTGGGTGCCACTGTGTCATTTCAGTCAGTGAAAAAAAAATAAATCTGAAGGCTCCTTTAAAAACATCAAATTCCACAAGTTCTGTGAGCATTACTGATGACTCTGGGATTTCACTGCTTTTCAGGAGGTGCTTAGAGAAAGATTTACATGAGTCCCAAGGTTACAATTTCCACCCTTCTGTTGGTGTTCTGTATTTCCCTTAGAGCCAACACAGAAAACCCAGGGAGCAAACACCACTCCTGCTTCACACATTTTCATGTGCACTTCCTTTTCAGAACTGACAAACGGGGCTCACAAGAACTGCACAGAGCTGCCTTGCTCACCACAGAATTCCTTAGCACCTTGGGTATGATCTGCAGGCAGGAGATTCCACAACCCACTAGAAACTCACTGCTGGATCCCACCTGGGAACTCACTGCTGGATCCCACCTGAAAACTCACTGCTGGATCCCACCTGGAAACTCACTGCTGGATCCCACCCAAGGCAGGACACCCCTTTCCAAGAGGATCTGTGTAAGCCACGCTGGGATTGTGCTGTCAGTGATCTGCCTCCCATCTTTTTCTCTTGCTGGACTCCCAGTGCCCAGCTGTGTGTCCTGGAGGTCAGGAGAACAACCTGTCCTGGGCAGGAGGGCTCCTGCCTGGCAGGGCCAAGGGGCCAGGCCCAGGGGGAGACATGGCACAGGAATTTTCTGACGTAGGCTCAGCGTGTCTCATGACTCCTCCTGAACTTGTGTTCAACCTGAGTTTTTTATATCTTACTTTGGGGGAGCTTTTACCAGCTGATAGACTCAGACATAAAATATCCCCAAACATGGGCATTCTGCTGGGAGAGGGCAGCAGCCTCACAACATCCCTGTTAAATAGCAGCTTCTTTTGCTAGGTTCTAGCAAGACAAAATTTGAAGAATAGTCCCTCTCTTGGCCTCACAGTAAAGATTTCATTAAGGTGACCCCGAAACACAACTAAGAACACCACCAAGATTAAGACAGACCAAGAACTGGACAACTTTTACACAAAATCAACAGAGATGCCATCATGCCCCTCAGTCCCACTTATTCACCAGGACAATTTACCCACCAGCTGATTACATGCATCAAGGGATGCAGAGTGGTTCCCAAGGCTTGGACCTTCACAAACCTTTACCTCAATCCCATGAAGCAAAGAGAAATTAGGCTTTATTCAGGCAAACCCCTCTGAGCTATGAGCACTCACCACATCAAACTTGTCTCCCAGACTGAGACAAACAGCTGAGAATTTTCCTAATGATTTCAGCAAGAGAGAGAGCAGAGGTTTGAATATAATGGTTGTGTGCTGACCCCAAGGGAGATCCCTGCACACTGAAAACATTTGAGAAGGCAACAGGACTCTGGAGAAATGGAGTAGTCAGGACTGGCACAAACAAATTCTACCATAGGAGCGGGGCCAGGATGGAGAGAGGCCACAGTAAAAGCACTCTAGGTATGGAGCCATATCTCAAAACAACTGAAAGCAGGCAGGGCAATGAAGATGCAAACAGATCCCACCTCACAACCACTTCTGTGGCCAGTTTTTGACTATATTAAAGGATGGGGCTCTGAGCAACCTGGTCTAGTGGAAGGTGTCCCTCTTTGGAAAGAGATGACCTTTAAGGTCCCTTCCAACCCAGGTCATTCTATGATTCTATGATATGCCTTTAGCATTGTTAGCCTTATGGCTGAAAAGCACAATACATATACAAAATCTATTCTCTGTATTTTTGCACCTTGGCATTATGTCTGGTTTATGTATTTCACGTGTCCCATGCAATATGTAGTACATTCCAAAATGCATCTCATACAGTATGATGCAAGGCATTAATGGCTGCCTTTGCTTTCGTACACATGCAGACGTGTGAATGTAGAATAAACACTTAGAATTAAAACAAGAAGGACTTTTCCTTGCAGGAAAATCTGCCAGTAGAAATCTGAAAGCATCCATTTCCTTTTCTCACCTGCTGGCAGAAACATTTGAAGCATTTTTAAAGTTACGTGTTAAGACAGGGCAGACTGAAACTAATGAAATTATCTGGGAAGCAGAACGTGTATTTGAAGATAGAAATCTCTGGTCCCTTGGCAAGCCCAGTGCTGCAGGCCAAGCTATGCATATTTTGCATGGCTGGCAAAAATTGCTCTCATAAAACCAAGTGCAAAAACACTGCTGTCCCTCCTATCCATGAAATACCAGGAACTGGCTAGGCCAGTAATACAGCAAAAGCATCTCTTCAGGGCTCACTGTTTCTCCCCTCATTCAAAGGGTGTGGAGGATGCTGCTGGCTCTGTGCAGACAGCTTAGGGAAGTTTGTGTCTGTGCCAGTCTCAGCTTCAAATGTTGACACGCTCGCCCTGGGGCACTTTATGCCTGTGACTTGCTACACCAGCACGTTCCTTGCACAGCACAGGTGCAGAGCTGTCTGTGGTCAGGTTTCTTCTGCCACGTCAACAGAAGGCCAACATGCAAACTTCCCTCAGCTACACAAATCGCAGCTCAATTAAAAAAGCAGCGGAGTCAACTGCTCGCCCATGCCCGAATACAGAGCCGGGTGGCTGAAGCACAAAGCACATCTCACTAAACGCTATTGTGTGAAGATGAACTCTGCAGATAACAAATGAATTTACTCAAAACACGCCTTGCATCAGAAGGCACTTACCACTATGAAGATTAAGTTGGTACTATAAAAGCCAATTAACATCAGGGCACTGGAATAAATAAGGCTGAGATAAGCTCAAAACACAGAGAATCTTCACCAAGCCTGTTGACTGCTTAAAGCCTGTTTTTGATACACGATGTATGGTCACTAGTAGCAAAGAGCTTTAAGATTTATGCACCTTTTTTCGGTTTTTTTTTTTTTTGGGTTTTTTTTTTTTTTTTAACACAAACCAGGAGGATCTTTTAGCATGCCAAGGGTTGCAAAGAAGGCAGGCATCTGCTTGCTGGCTTTCCCCTACAGCTGCAGAGCTCCCTGTGATCCTAGCTGCAGCGTTTCCATTATTCAAAGGCAATGGCATGGCAGGCGTGACTGATCCCAGCCAAGGGCACTGCGCTGGCACAGGGACTGAGAGCTCGGCTCCAGCCAGATGTTTGTAGCCCCTTTAACTGTTTACTCTGCTGAATGCTTCTGCTGAAGTAGTGGCAAAGGCTTCTCTGCTGGTGGAGTAACAAGACTTGGTTTCGGAGCAAATGTTGGATTAAAGCAGTCACCAAAAGCAGAGAAAGAAATTCACAAGGGAGTGGGGATGACAGCTAGCACTCCATGGAATAAAACAAGCACATTTCTGGCTGCACACAGTAATGAGAAACAGCAAATCAGGCCAGAAGAGCCCATTATCACAATCATTCTGTTTACGGTATCACAATTCACAGTCTGGCATGTAAATGCTGAATAGATCCAGCTGCTTGTAGGAAGACAACTGTAACAGCAGCTTGCAGCTCCATGTCTGGACCCAGGACAACAAAACCCATCACACCTCTGTCAGCATTTTCTTCTCTTTATATCCCTGGTTATTGGGAGGAATGAAGTTGGAATATTTCATGGACTCCAGGTCTTCTGCTTCCAGGAATTCAGATTTGCTGAGGGACTGATTACTGTCCCCCTTCTTGGGCTCAGAGAAGGGTGACTGTTGCTGGCCACAGGTGACGTGGGTGTACTGGCACTGCTCTTCGTGGTCAGTCTCTCGGTGGTAGAAGTAGTTGAAGTTGGACACGATGACAGGGACAGGCAGGGCAATGGTGAGCACACCAGCGATGGCACACAAGGAGCCCACAATCTTGCCACCAATGGTCATGGGATACATGTCCCCATAGCCCACAGTGGTCATGGACACCACTGCCCACCAGAAAGCATCAGGGATGCTGGTGAACAGCGAGTCAGGGTCATCAGTCTCTGCAAAGTAGACAGCGCTGGAGAAGAGGATGACCCCGATGAAGAGGAAGAAGATGAGGAGGCCCAGCTCCCTCATGCTGGCTTGGAGAGTCTTCCCTAAGATCTGCAGCCCCTTGGAGTGCCTGGAGAGCTTGAAGATCCTGAAGACCCTGACCAGGCGGATGACTCTGAGGATGGCCAGGGACATGGCTTGCTGCTGGCCCCCATTGTTGCTGCTGCTCCCGGGCTGCTGCTTCTGCTGCTGCTGCTGGGCCAGCTCGGTGCCCAGGGTGATGAAGTAGGGGATGATGGCCACGATGTCGATGATGTTCATGATGTTGCGGGAGAAGTCGGGCTTGCTGGGGCAGGCGAAGAAGCGCACGAGGAGCTCGAAGGAGAACCAGATGATGCACAGGGTCTCGATGAGGAAGAAGGGGTCTGTGAAGAAGGGGCCGGAGCCGGCGGCGGGACGCAGGGGCGGGGGGGTCCCGCTCGGCGGCGGCAGCGGCGGCAGCAGCAGCGCCTCGTCCCCCAGCGGCGCAGCCTCCCCGAAACCGGGCTGGGGGCCCTTGGGCTCCTGGCGGAACTCGGGCAGGGTCTCCAGGCAGAAGATGACGATGGAGATGAGGATGACCAGCACGGAGACGATGGCGATGGCCCGGGCCGGCCCGGAGCTCTCGGGGTACTCAAAGAGCAGCCAGACCTGGCGCTGGAAGTGATGCTGGGGCAGCGGCTTCTCCTCCTCTTGGATGAAGCCCTCGTCCTCGCGGAAGGTCTCGATAGCCTCCTGGCCCAGCTGGTAGAAGCGGATCTCCTCCAGGAAGATGTCGAGGGGCACATGGACCGGCCGGCGCAGCCTTCCCCCGGACTGGTAGAAGTAGAGGATGGCGTCGAAGCTGGGCCGGTTGCGGTCGAAGAAGTACTCGTTGCGGAGCGGGTCGAAGTAGCGCACCCGGCGGCTGGGGTCGCCCAGCAGCGTGTCGGGGAAGATGGAGAGGGTCCGCAGCTGCGTCTCGAAGCGCAGCCCCGAGATGTTGATCACCAGGCGCTCGCTGCTGCAGCAGCTGCCGCCGCTCCGCTCCTCGCCCGGCGCCTCCGCCTCCGCCTCGCCGCCCGCCCGCGGGGCCGCCAGCGCCAGCGGCTCCTCCGCCCGCATCGCGCCCGCACTGCCCTGCCCTTCTTTCCTTCCTTCCCCGGCCGCCCTTCGCTGCCCCACCGCCTCGCCCCGCTCGCCTTCAGCGCCCGCCGCCCGCCGCCATCCGCCTGTTGCGCCTCGCTGCGGCCGCGCTCGGTGCGGGGCTCCGCGGGGCTCCTCCTCCGGCCGGGGCTGGGGCACCGCGCTGCTGCTGCTGCTGCTGCTTCTCCTTCTCGTCCTCCTGCTGCTGCTCACACACACACGCACAGACACGCGGGAGAGGGAGGTGCAGGAGCGCACACGCACGGTGTCACACGCGGGGACAGGGACACACGCAGCAGGCTCAGAGACACAGACACAGACACGCACGCCGCGCCAGCGCCGACACGCTCAGCTCCAGACGGATGCGCGCACCCGCCGACGGGGGATGCTCGCCCCACCTCTCCCCCCGCCCGGGAGGACGCAGCAGCCCCAGCCCGCCGGGTTTGGGGGCGAGATCCCCGAGGGGAAGGCGCTGGGGGATCGGCTCTCTGGCCAGCAACTTGGCAACAGCTGGTCCAAAGGGCGGCACCTTTCTTTCGCCCGCCTCTCCCCGCTGGAATGCTGCCCTTGTCCCTTCAGGCGAAGCCCAGCCTGACCCCGCCGCTGTCCCCGTCCCCGCCGCAGGCTGGGGGTGACCTTGAGGCAGTCACTCCGTGCCCGTGGCTTGCGGACCTCCATTTATAAATATGTCATTGCCGTGATGCAAGCACGACGGTGGCATCGGACCATCCGCAGATGGAGAGAACCTGTCACGGTAAACAGTGCAACAGGGGAAAGGCACAGGTAAATGCAGTTTCTCTCCTCATTCCGGGTGGATCAAGTTTGCCTCTTTCCCTCATATCAAACACGTGAGCTTGCTTTTTTTTTTTTTTTTTTTTTTTTTTTTTTGGTCCACCACCACACAGTCAGCCCTAAAATCTCCCCAAAACCATTATCTGCATTTTACAGGCCATCAGACTACCAGCTCTTTTGGCTTTAGAAACCTGTGGCTTGCCCCGTCCCTGTCACGCTCGGCATTTGAAAGCGGAGAGAAACTCACGACACTGTAATTTCTCCTGAAACAACCCGAAAATGGGGCTAACAGGTGAGTCTGCTTCCATCCTTCCCAGGACAAAAGTCTGTCTTTCCCTTGAAAGCCCTTTGTCGGTGCTAAATGTTATTAACCAGGCTTTTATCATCGCAGCATCTGATGCCTTTGCTGGCTGCAAGCCATGTGCTTAGCCTACACCATCTCTTAGCAGCACGGATCTAGAGGAAAACACTCCCCTTTCTACCGCTCCCTCCTCCCAGTCCCTCCTAAGTAGCTGGCAATTCCAGGCTCTGGCCATTTTGACCAGCTGACTGTGACCGCTTTCTCTGCCTCTGTTCTCAGGTAGGAGGCGAGTATGATTTAAATGTCACTAAATCCCCTTTCCTTTCCTACTCATTAGCATTGAAGACGGCTGTTGCAAAAGAAAGCAGGTATTTTCATTTATGGGGAGATGGCTGTCACACGAGGGAGCATATTTTTATTTCATATTATGCATAATTGGGGTATGGCAGCCAGATGAAAAAGACTTTCCTGGAGAATACACCTATTCTTAAAAAAAAAAAAAAAAAAAAAAAAAGAAGAAGAAGAATCGATGTTTGCCTTTGTAATAGTAAAATGCTTCTTGCTTTTTCAATTATTACAATGAATTATTCATTCCCGGGATTATTTGAATCATAATTATGATTTATTCATTCGCAGGGTTAACTATTGAGAAGTCCTTGCAGAACAGCTTTCGGGAGGGATGGGAAAGCTCCCGAGCTTTCAAAGAGGACGCACAGGGCATGTCTACACGGCGGAGCTCACCCTGTGCCAGGTTTGCAGGAGCAAGCTCCAGTCAGCATAGCGGAGCAGCGTGGAGCTCCAGCACGTTTTGTCAGGACCATTTTCCAGCTCAAATTCCATTTTCCATGGAACTGACATTCCGCGCTGCCACAGCTCCGCGCTTCCCGTTACCTGGGCGAGCAGCGCTCCAGGCGCTCCCTGCATCCCTTCCCATCCCATCCCTTCCCACCCTGCTGCCACAGCCCAGCTCCGAGCAGGCACCCGGGCGGCTCTGCACCACCCGGGCTTGCTCCTGGCAGCCCTTCAGGAGCCGCTTTGGGTGCCTTAAAGTCGGTACTAAAGGCAGGAGCCCTTGCGGGGTGCAGCCCCCGAGCCGCTCCGCACCGCCGTGCCTGTCTGTGCAGCCACACCCCTCGCTTCTATATTAAGAGGCGATGCCAGCTGCCACCATTCAGCCTCCGTGCAGATCCTGCCGGGCCAGCAGCTCCCCACGGCACACGGTTTGCAGAGCTGGAGGCAAGGGAGAGCCGGAGGTGTCGGGAGGGACAAGAACAGCGTTCCCAAAAGTGTTCCCAAAAGCCACGCTGCTGCACCATAGTGCTCTCTGTTGAGAGATTGGGGTGCTGGCTCTGCAGCCAACAGCAGGAGGCCAGTGCCACCTCAGGGTGCCACTAAGCTCCTCTTTGAGGCAGTGGCTGTGGTCATATCTCCAAGCTCAGGTCTGGCACCTTGCTGTGGTTCAAGAGTTTATGATGACCACATCCTCCCGCAGGCTGTGCTGGTCATTAATGCCAAGGTGCACAAAAATCCCTTCAGAGACCCATAGGGAAAATCATGACTAGCATAGGACACCCAATTCTGGGCTCTCATCCTACTCCAAAAACCAGAGGGACATTGTCCTTCCAGGCCTGGCCCATACAGGCACTGCCAATCTGCAGCACAGAGTTCAGTTTCAATCATTCCCTTGGATGCTGCCCCAAACGTGGCTCAGCATTTTGGGTAACACTGCCACCCTTTGGATTTCCTTTAGCTGCCTCTTGCAGGATTTGATGTGATCAGCACTGCAGCTGTCAAAAAGTTGTGTCTGTGTAGCCAAACCCAGAGACCCTCACTCCAAAACTAAGATATCCCAAGTGGAATCCAGGTTTGAGGCTAGGGCATGCAAAACTCGTTAGCCATTTCCTTGTCTTCCTGCATTTCCCAGTTACCCCATCATCTCCTGAACTTTCCAATCCCTCCTCCATAGCTCCTGTGCTACCCCTATCTTCTGCTTCCCACATTCAGGTACTTTTCCCAGTTATGAAGATTCTCACCCCTACTACAGTTTCTTCACTTGCTTGCAGCCCAGTAGCAAAATACATTTCATATCCCATTTCCCAAACTCCTTTTGGGGCTGAATGCTCCCCAGTCAGTGCTGGACCACTTGGCCTTCAGCTTGACATGCTTTGCTCATGTGACATCTTGTAATACTCACCCCCATCCAGTGAAGAAACAAGAAGAACACCTTCCACACGTGCAGTATATTTTGGTGATCAATGCACCTCTAAAATCATCCATCAACACCTTAATGCACAGCCTGGGAGGCACAACAGAACCTCCCACAGGCTGGAGGCCCTGAGGTAGGATTCATTTCCCAAGAGCCAAAATATTCCACACATCAAACAAATCCCCAGAGTCTAAAAAGAGCAATAGACAGGGGAAAAAAAAAAAAAAATGCAATAGCTGGCAGAGCATCTCCATTTGAAATGGTAATTTACACTTATGCACAGTACCAATTACAGACAGCTTCATACTTCCCTTCTTACTCAGAGCCATAAATCTATAAATGAGAGTGCTGAACAGGGGGGGGAAGCAGAATTAGCCCAAGCCCTGGAGCTGTTAGGCATACCACTCGGAAACAGGAGTTCTCCTTGTTTGTTCTCTCACCAGAAAGCAGGAGAAACCTGAAGGATGTTTATAAACATCCTTCCAGGCATTAGAGAATCAACTGCTGCAGCATCAAATGTTCATGGTCAGATCCCTGAGTGCCTTCAGCCTCTTTATTCCAGTCCAAGTGAAAGCCTGGGTTTGAAACATTGCTCTGCATCTCACAGTATGCCAGACTCACTTAGGATAGGAAAGAGCAGTGATTTCACTGCATATAGGCAATAAAACCTCAGCTTTCCTATCTGTTTTACACTCCAAGAGGAAAGAAAATACACAAAGAATTCTCAATTTGTGTAACTGCAGATCTCAAAGCACCAGAGAGCAACAAGGTGAGGAGGGTTGGGGCATCTAACAATATCCATCATAATTTCATGCATCACCACAATGAGCAGGGATTAAAAAATCTCATTTTTCTCAAAATAGAAGTAACCCTGGTTATTCTCTGATGGGAAACCATCTATCCCAGTCCTAGAATCATAGAATGGCCAGGATTGGAAGGGATCTTAAAGATCATCCTATTCCAAACCTCTGCCATGGGCAGGGGGGACATCTTCCCCTAGCCCAGGCTGCTCAGAGCCCCATGCAGCCAGGCCTTGAGCAGTTTCTATCCTGCCCTTTGAAAAGGGTGCTTGTGCCCTGTGATGACAGTCCCATTCCCTGGATCAGCCTGGACTATCCCTGGAATGCTGTCTTTTCTGCATGTTGAATGAGGTTCTTGTACTGGCAAAAATATATAATGGTATAACTAAAGATTTTGTCACAATACTGGAATAAATGCAGGAGGGGAAGACAAAACAGGTTGTACCAGAAACTTTCACACAAATATTCCCTAGCTTTCAAGTACTTCTGTTAATCTAAAATACCTTCAATACTGTGTTTGTCTTGAGTTTTCCCCCAAAATTCTCTCTACAGACAAGTAACTTTTAAACCTTTCTTTTAAAATCCCTTAAGTATTTCCCATGTAAATACATTGGGGTTTTTTTCATAGGCCCTTTCCCAGAGAGATGCTGTGGATGTATTTCATGGGCTTCATGCTTCTGTTTATCACAGGAGGAAAAACATTCTGGCCTGTCACAGTTTTTAGGTGCACAACACAACCCTGTGGTGTGTGAGCAAATGAATGAGAGTGACAGATAGTGACAGCAGTGTGCAGACCCCTCACCAGGGAAAGATGGAGGGTTTCACAACTCTTTGCTAGGCAGCTTCAAAGGACTGAGCTGCACAAATACTGTGTCAGGTTTTGCAGCTTCAGATGCAACTGCTTTGACAGCTCTGTTCATTATTGAGCTGGACTTTGTCTTCTTGTGGGTCTGTTCAACCCCTTTTGCTCCTTCACTCCAACATTCAGTTTCCATTATTTAATTTATTTCCATCCTAGAGGCTCTGAGGTGGTCCCAAGTGTTTCTCCTTCCATCCTGTGCCTTGGCTCCTGTCCATGTCCCATCTTCCCATTTTCTAACTTCTTCTAGTCTTTTGCTTTTCTGTCCTTCCTCATTTCCCAGTTCCTTCTGCTCCTAATCCCTTTATTTAACTTTGACTCACACCAAAACTCCCCTATTTCAATGAAGCCCTGCTTCCATGCAAGAGAAAGGCATGATTTCCAAAATGACAAGAGATTCTTGAGAATTCTGCAGTGGCATTTGGTCCCTCTACATTTGGGTGCCCATCCAGTGCTTCCAAACGTACAGGGGGAAAATCATTTCAGCCCAAGTCCAGAATGCCCTTGCAAGGAATCCTGGCTAAGAGCAGGTTGTACATGCTGCCAGTGCACCTCTGGTGTTTTTAGCTGGTGGTGCAAGGTTTTCTAAGTGGCCCAGGAAATGATCAGTGCCTTGGATCCTGTGTAAGGGTACGTGGAAGGAGAAAACTTTTGCTTTTTTAAAGCAACCCAGTCAGTGCAAAGAGAGACTCTTGACAAGGGCCTGGAGTGACAGGACAAGGGGAATGGCTTCACTCTGACAGAGAGCAGGGTTAGATTGGATATTAGGAAGAAATTAGAAATTTTTCTTTGTGAGGCCCTGGCACAGGTTTCCCAGAGCAGCTGTGGCTGCCCCATCCCTGGCAGTGTTCCAGGCCAGGCTGGATGGGGCTCTGAGCAACCTGGGATAGTGGAAGGTGTCCCTGCCCATGGCAGGGGATTGGAACTGGGTGATCTTTAAGGTCCCTTCCAACCCAAACCATTCTGTGAATCTGTGGTTCTATGAAAGGTGATAATGAAGGGAAAAAATAGAAAGAAAAACACACAGAGACAGAAAGGGTTAACTGAGAAATGACAAACACCAAAATTTTTCAGTCACTAATTTCAATGGGTAATATGAGGGCAATGAGGAACAGGAGGAGTTGTGACAATTGAGGGGGGGGTGGTCTGTGAAATTATGGAAAACTTGGGGAGAGTTTGGGAGTTGCTGGCCACTAACAGCATCCCTTAACAACCACCCCTGAGAGCTTAGGATCACCCAGTGGAACTTCCACTGAGGGCATCTCTACAGTCACATGCACCTGCAGCCTGTTTAAACTTTATTAAAAAGGTAAAACCAAAACAGACAAACCCAAGAGAAAACCAAGCAACAGCAGCAAAAGAACACCTCAGCTATGAAAATTTGTTACACATTTAAATATACATTTAAATTTGTTAGTCATTACAAGTTCTAACAGGCTGTTAGAACAAAACTCTCTTTATTTTATGCTATGCTGTATTTTATTCAGAGGGAAAAATAAAGATTTAGTGAGATTTGTACTGCTCTGATGTGAACTTTCTGGTGCAAGGGAAGCCTCCATCCCTTGTGTGTCATGCATCCATCCTGCCCCCTCTGCCTGTCCACAGTCCCAGCCACAGAGGAGGGAAAGGATTTGCCTTCCTGTAACCTCGAATTGCCCTTCACAGGGATTTCTGTTCACCCCTGGAATGGAAGTGATGAGACTTCCAGAGCTCATCTGGCTAAAAAAGGGCCACAGCTGTGCTCCTTCTTTCACCTCAACCTGCCTCTCCTTCCATCCCATCTTAGCTCTTTCCAGAGCTAAGAAATCCTTAGGGATCTCCATTGTAAAACTCTGACAAGTCTCTAAAGAAATGCATGTTAAAAAAAAAAAAAATGCATTGAGCAAATTTTCTTCAAGGATGGCAGAAAGCACCACGACGTCAGAACAGCCTCCCTGCCAAATTTTCTGGCTCTGCTCAAAAAGTAGGAGAGCTTTGTAGCAAAATGAGTATAACAACTTCTGACAGGCAGAGCAAAACATTTTCCACCAGTTTTGTTTCAGAGACAGCCAAATATTTTTCCCCCCGGTTTGTTTTAGCAGAAGCTTTCCAAATAAAAACAAACAAGCAAATTAGCTCAGAGGTAGACAAGCATCATGAAAAAAGTCCAATTTGAGCAGTCTTAAGATCAACAAGAAATCTTCCAGCTGGGGCAGAGAGGGCTTTACCAAACTCCTCAAATATAATCGTAGTATGATCATTGAACTCAGTATTTTTGGATTATTATTACTGAATGTAAAGCAAATGGACACCAAATTCAATCAAAGCTCAACTTGATGTACAAAACTCAGTACCAGACTAAATCCATTCACACAGAGTTCCCACATTCTTGGCTATAGAGGGCAGAAATAACTTTCCCTCTTCTTGACCACTGGAACCTGAAGTCAATCTTCAAGTACACAGCAATAAAAGATGTAAGGTCAGCTCTGTAACAAAAGCCATCTCTTCCCCTGCATGAAAATTGCTGGAAAGCAGGGGAGCATTGCAGAGAAGCTGAATAAAAAATGTAAGAGTCACAGAGGTGACAAGGTGAGGATGAAAAATATCTGACAGAAATTGTCCATGCAAAGATCATCTGTGTCTGTTCCTGGACTTTCTGGAAACCACTGGAGAGCCACAAGTTCTGATTCTTTCAGTCTGAATCAGATTTCAGAGAAAGAGGAACTGGCTCCATACGTGATCAGGCAAAAAAAAAAAAAAAAAAAAAAAAAAAAAAGAAGGAATGCTAATACATAAATGACTCCATTGCTCAGTGAGGTAGGGAAGGTAGAGAAAAGGGACAAGAAAAGGTCTGAGATGGTCACTGCTTTTTTGGTATTTTTTCCTTTAGTTTTGCCAATTGCCTCCCTTGTTTTATCAGGAATACAGTGTTGTCTCATCCTTAAATGTCCATTATCTAGAAAACAAAAGCCATTGAACTTCCCTGGCTATGTCCTGTGCTACAACTTAATGGAACCTGAACAATGTGTTAAACTGCAATGGAAAAGAGCTACACTGAAAATTTTTCTGATATGAGACCTCCAATTTTAGTTTTTTCAAGATTTGGGATTTGCCAGAGTGATGGTTTTAAGCACTGGATGCAGTTTAAAGCCTTCTGTGCTAATCTTGAAGGCAGATCTGGGAGCACTTTGCTGTAAAGCCTCTTTGAGAGCAAGAGTTTCCAAGGAAAGGTTTCCTCCAAGCTCCAGCTGCTGCTTGCAGAACATATCTGCAACACCTATAAAGATTATCTCACTGGGATGTGACCAGCCTCTGGAAAGGCTCCTCAGAAGGGGAAGAAGAGTTTCAGGATCACCAAAAGCCAAGGAAAAAAGTGCTGTGTCCTAGTGCTGGTGTCACACCATAGACATGGAGCTGGCACCTAACAGCAGATTAAACCAAGGATTTGAGCTCTGTGCACAGCCCAGAGCAGTGAATCACTCTCTTTCTGTGACATCTCTCCTATTAGATCTGACTTATCCACTTATATCCAACAGTTTCCTCATGGCTGCCAAGGCAGCCCTCAGCTCTTGGGAGGGGGAACAACAGCAGCACCACTTTCCTTTTTTTTTTAAATTTTGTTAAAATTTTTTTTCTTTATTTTTTTAATCCCTCAACAGGCACAGGCTGCCTGTAAAACAAACCTTCCTGAACCTCCCTTTGGAGTTTAATGAGAAATCCATACAATTAACTTTTTATAGCATTACCAAGTCAAGGCTTGCTGAGAAGATGTCAGCACCCAATGGACCGTGAGTGTAAGGAACAAATACTACACAATCTTGGACTCAGGAAAGCCTTTTATAGTAACTTAGGTACTGTTAGAAGGACAGGCATGGGAGCAGTTTTCCCTCAGCTGGTGTAATCCCTCTGACCTCTTTTGGGATCACTGGGAGGGAGCCTGGAATGTCAGTGGAGCCAGGCTCTAACATTGCTAAGGGATTTTCTGATGAACACTTTTGCAGAATGTTGTTCCAGCACAAGGGTCAAACAAAATTACTTAATTATAATGTTGAGGCTCACTTCTTTAGAAAGAAAGGAGTGGGAACACCTCCCTCAGCCTCAGCTCTCTCTCCCAAGACTGACAAAATTTTAACTTTTTACTCTAATAACCAGAACCATAAAAGCCTTTTTCCTCTCAAAATATCGAACATCTCTTTAGTAACATGTAATGAAGAGGATGTGGCAGAACAATGCAATTCTTTTGCTCTAGTTCTAATACTTTTTTTTTATAGTGCTCATCTAAATCACTAAAAGGAATTAATATTTTATTGTTTTTTATGAAAAATGCATCATGCCTTTCCCCTAGCAAGGTTTGAAACTCCAGATGCAATTTTTTTCTAACTTTGCTCTCACTGAAGTCAATAATCCTCTGTGGGAAAATACCTAAATTATTTGTTAAAAGATGAAGAGGAGCCTTAAATTTATTGTTTAAGCTGTTTTTGAATTTGAGCCATAAAGTTACTAGCATGTTTTAGATCCACAGCCCTGAAAACCCAGAAATTTCAGTTCCTGTTTGTACACATCATCACATACTAACCCTTTCTAGAACTCTGCTTTCAAGTAGCCCCTGATTTTTAGGAAAAGCTTTCTTTATGATATATGTGATCACCTAACCTTTTCTTGTTATAGATCCCTACCTGTATGGGATGGGCCAGTCAAGCCCTTGGAACTAAAATATTTACAAACAAGGCTTTATCAAACTCTCAATTAAGAAAACATAACTGATCTGACAGGTCTGTGGGATCAAAACTATTGCTGGCATCTTAGTGTTGAGGAAAAACAAGGAGCTTCACTTGAGTTTAAGAAGAGCTTAAGCATCCCTAAAGCAGCCAGATTCACTGCCAGACATCTAAAAATAAAGAAAGTGTTCTGGACTTTTAAAAAGCAAACAAAACCCCTCCTATTTTCCAGTAGGTTCTCAGGAGCAGCTTCTCTATGATTTTTTCCCAAGGGAACCATGTCACCTAAGGACTGTGATCCCAATCCTGCAGTTTTTTACCCTGCTGAGAAGAGCTCTTTCAGCCATTTTAGCAAAACTAGCACCTAGCTTGAGGAATGGATTGACTAAATGATCAGGAAATGTGGAATTCTGAACTTGGGATCATTTGTGGAGACATTGCTATTAATATTTAAGAATAATAATTTTTAAAACTCCCATAGATCAGCTCAAGACAGAAATAGCATTAACTGCACTTCATTTTGTGAGGCATTTTGAGCTGTCATCAGAGCCAGCTATTGGAACAGAGCCTTAAAGATCACATCTATTTTTGTAAGCCCAAAATGACCAATAATTCTGCAAATGCTGAGCTCTTTTGCAGCACCTGATGCCCAGGCTGTGGAGATCATTGCACCCCAGAAAAACACTCCCTGTGTGCCCCCAAACAATGTATGAGGGAGGTTACACAATAAAAAATATTTGCCAAGCCTTCAGAGGAAGGCTTTTGCACAGATTTCTTTTTCTGCAGCCTCCCAGTGCTCTGTCCCCAGGAACACTGGAAGCACCAGGCTGCTTCCCACTCCAGTGGGCCCCTTTGCCAGATGTTTCTGCCAAGGTTTTGCAAGAACATGTTCTGAAAAAGGAGCTCCAGCCTCCTTGTAGAGGCAACACTGACCTGAGAGTCATTCCTCTGCCTGTATTAGAAGGACATCAGTGCTACTGAAAACCCACTTAATGGATTTGCTTCCAGCAAATTCCATTCCTTCAATTACATGTAAGCCTACCCAGCTTGCAGAGACAGATTCAGAGGTTTCTGTGGCTGTGCTGTTCCTGCTCTGAGGAGAAGTCTATCTGCTCTTTATCCCTGATTTATGGGGAGATTGCAGCTGGAGCCAGCTGAGCAGAGCACTGTGGCAACATCAAACTGCTCAGCCCTCCAGCACCTGCAAGGAGCCTACAAAAAAGATGTGCAGAGACTTTTCACAAGGAGATGTAGTGACAGAACAAAGGGGAATGGATTTAAACAGAGGAGCAGGAGTTAGATTGGATATTGGGAAGGAATAGTTCCCTGTGAGGGTGGTGAGGCCCTGGCACAGGGTGTCCAGAGCAGCTGTGGCTGCCCCATCCCTGGAAATGTCCCAGGCCAGGCTGGATGGGGCTCTGAGCAACCTGGGACAGTGGAAGGTGTCCCTGCCCATGGCAGGGGGTTTTGGAACTGGATGATCTTACAGGTCTGACAGCCAAGGAAATGATAACCCAAAGGAGCACCATGTGCCTGCCCTCCACTTTTTATCAGCTCACAGCACCAGAAATACACCTGTGGAAATTCTAAATGCTTGTCATTCAGGGGTTTGGTGCCTTATCTAGGCATTTCTTTGTTCCCCCATTTTCCCTGTGGGCTCCTAAGGAGAAAGAGGATTCAACAATGGTTGTTCATAAGAACCATAAGGCTGAGCAACAGCCTCCTGTGTTTTTCTGCTTTGCCCTTTCCCAGTGCCTGGCTTCCAAGGATGCTGCTGAGTGGAACAGGCACAGGAACAGGCTGCTGTTCATCCCCACCTGGCAGCTGCTCCTGAGTTTCCTCTGAGCAGAGGACCAAGGAGCACTCCCTCTATTCATCCTAGACAGGGAGAAATAAAAAGCCTTCTTGGCATTAAATCTCAGTTGTTAATAATGCCTGATAATATGCCTAATAATATGCATTTTCCAGCAGAGAACTGTCCTCAGAAGATTCTCAGACAGCCTTGGTTAAAATAAAATTCCCAAATCTTTGTAAGTGAAAAAGGACTACCATCCCCATTGTTTGAAAGGAGGTCTGTCTGATCCCCAATTTTTAATTCACAGGAAGACAAGTGAAAGAGCCTCTAGTAAACAATCATCATTTCTGAGCCCAAAGTGTTATTGATTATCCCTGGGTAAACATGCTGGCACTCATCAGGATTACATCAGGCTAACTGAGGTCCAAGGGACCCACAGGACTCTGGGGATGACTTCTCACTTCCAGGATGGCAAATGTTTGCAGAATTTTGTCCTGGATCAGAAGAGAAAATGAAAGGACTAGGATGTTCTAACAGACACAGGTTTAAATTAAAATATAAACTTGACAGCTATTTAACTTACAGAGCTGCTCCTTTGAAGGGTATTAAAACAGGTAGAATTTGTGATAAGAAGAGAAAATATCCTAAATACTTCTGAGGGACAGAATCTGTGTGCTCCAGAATCTTCTCAGTGGCTGGACTGCACATAAAGTCAGAGGCACAGACTGACACTGCAATTCAGATAATTGGGTGAGGAACAAAAAATTAGGGATCATCAGGAAATGGATTTCTCTCTGCTTTCCCCAAGTGATTGCCATTACTTGCACCAAGCAATTCCATAATGAGTTCCAAGCACTACATGATGCCAAATCACCTCCTATTGATTTCTTAGGAAGCAAACCAATATATCCATTTCATTTTTTTTTCCTTCAGTGCTTATTACAGAGGCACTACACTTAAGTTCAAAATCTTACCCCAGACTCAAAGAATGTTCCTTTGAATAAACTTGAACTTATGTGTGAGCTTGTTATTCCATTTCCATATGAAACTGCTATGTTTGGTGCATGTTGGAAAGAGGAAGTTCATTCTCCAAACTAGTCAAGATCCCACTCTCTCCAGTACCTGACTATGGACATTCAAAGTTAATGCACTTCTGAATCATTAATCCATTTTCCTAAGAAACGAGGTGCACAGATCTTCCCCAACCAACTGACATGAAAAGGAAACATTCTGCTAAATACAAAAATCTTCTGATTGCATCATAAAGGAGGTAAAACACTTCACCAGCAAAGTGACAGGAGGTGAATGCCTGAGGCTTCATGTAAAACAAAAGGTGCATTGAGCCTGAACGGTTCAGATGAAGGAATCCTTTCATTCCAGGGTGGTTTGGGTACAAATTAAGTGAGTAGGATCTTTCTCAGAACAGAACCATCTTTTCTTTCTCTGTCACATCAAGTGCTGAAAAGTTTGGTGTCTGCAAAATCCCAACTTTTTAAGGGTCTTCTTAAACAGAATGATTCCATGTTTCAGTGGTGCCTTCCACCCAAACTTCTTGACTCATCCTTAGAATTTTTGTCAAATTCACCTTTATTCTGCCCAGATATGTGGGTAGCTATTAAGACCAAATAAGTGCAGGCTTTGTACAAATCCTTAGGTATATTTGAGGATGTTTGCATGCATGTTTGGTTGTAGAGTTAGGCTTATTTACAGAATTATTCCCTGGATGGAGAAATACACAAGTCCTTGTAAACTCCCACATGACAATGTTATTGAATTTTTTAGGGAGTTTTTGCATGCTGCATCTGAAAATGCATTCTAAAAATTGTTGCACTATTTTTTTTTTTTTTTTTTTTTTTTTCTCATGGATAACTTTCCTGGTTTCAGATATTGGAGAAGAGATGACAATTGCACAGCAAGAACAGGAAAGAGGGTTTACCTCCAGCAAACAGCTCAGAGGCACTACAGAGTAACATGAATTTAACATCTGCTTTTCACTGTGAAGTTTCCAATATTTATTTCAAGAGAAATCAGGACTGGTTTGCTCCAGAGACCCAGGTAAATTTGTTCTATAATTTACTCACAGAGAACAGCTCAGTGAGATTTAAATCAAGGCTATAGAAGATGAGCAGCTTTATTTTTGGTGCAGGGATGTTCAGCACCCTCCATTAATTAGCCCCATGGAATCTTCTTCAGACAAACTACAAAACCCTAAATCTTTCCCTAAAAAGGGTGTGGCTTTGGAATAGACCAACCTTAGTGATGGGCCCTGTTTTGTAGATGAGGGAGAGGCACAAGCTGAGTGCCCAAGGACACAAAACCCCTCAGCAGCAGGGTTGAGGTTATCTTGGAGTTATCTCTGCTCAGTCCAGTGCTTTAACAGGCCTATATCCCTGCTGGCAACATTCATTCCTGGATACAGACAGAGGTTTGTGTCTTCAAAGTGGGCTTGTTCCAGAGGAAACCTTATCCCAAAAATGCCTATCACTCATCCTCCCTGCTCTTTCCCCACCTTAAGTTCCATATTCTCTTCCTGAAGATCCCCAACTTGCATCTGGCTGTCAGGAAGGGAGGAATGGCAAAAAATTATAAACCTGCCAAAAAGAAAAAAAAAAAAAATTTAAATAAATATTTCCTATCTGTTAATGCAAGCAGGGAAAGTGAAGCAATGAGGTGTTAGAGACGAGGTGCTGCCTTCAGGGGTAAATGCAAGGCTTTTCCCCTATCACAGAGGACTCCTGCTCAGCACCAGGCAGGAGCAACTCACCTGGATTGAGCAGAACACACTGAGCACAGGGTGAGAGCCTGAGGCTCTCCAGAGGACAAACAAACCCATCCCAAGGCTCAGCTCCCATTTCAGCACGGCCGGATGGGAAGGAAAGAGAATTCTCCGAGGTTGCCACGCTCCTCAGAGCCTCAGACACACTGCAGGCAGGGTGAGGGCACCAAGGAGAGGCTTGTAATTGAATTTCTGTTTATTTTGGTCCAAGGTTGAGGTCAGTGCACAGTGAGGAGGTTATCAGATGACTCATATGATCCCGAGCGCTGTGCTGGGATAAAGTTAGTACTGTGCCTACTGGGAAGATGTGAGCTTGTCAGATAGCCAGGGTACAGCCTTATATAATTCATTTCTATTCCTGAAGTCATTTTCTTGACCAAGTCTGAGAAGAGAAGGAACATTCTTTTGTAGTGGCATGAGGGGTTGGGAATCCAGGCTTTATCCATAGTGTGCTCATCTGGATTGCCAGGAAAACTCAATATTAATGCACATTACTTGCAATTTTTAACATTCACCATGATAATAAGACACATGCAGTGATATCCAGGATTTTTGCTACCTGAAAAACCACAGATGTCCATTTCTAAGAAGCATTTCTTTGCTGTTTTGCCTAATTAATGACACGAGCAGTAGGACTAAGACAAAAACTTGAAGAACACTTTTTTCCCCCCTTTTCATCCAAGGCAAAACCTCTATATTTTCTCTGTGGCAAGAGTTTAGGACTTCCTGGGTGTCATGGAAGAGACACAAAATTAAAGAGATGACCCAGACAGTAAGTCAAGGGAGCACAAAACAGATGCTGTGCTCATGTATTTGAGCACAGGCCTGTAGGAAAGCCAGACAAAATGTTTTAGCCACGATTATCCATCCTTCTGGATGAATCATAAAACACTCCTAGCATGAACAGCTATTTCAGGGAATCTTTTAAAAGTAAACTGGAATGACTTCAGTGGAGCAGCACCAAAATTGTCCAGCCTTGAGAGTTGGTCCTGTGAGGAGAAGCTGAGGCACTGGAGCTTGATTAGTCTGAAAATAAAATTTTGGGGACAGGTTAAAGCCATCTTCCAATCCCTGACAGGCTTTTTCCAAGGCCAAAGAGCTGGGATCTCACATGCCCAGCTACAGAGCAACAGATAATGGTCCTGAATTGAAACAAGAGTGGTTTTTAATGGACGTAAGGGTGGGGAAAAAAAGCACATCAAAATATCAAAGCACAAGAACAGGTTGCCTAGAGATGTTGTGGTGATGGGCAGACCATGGCATTAAAGGTTTTCAAGACCCAAGCTGACACATTTCTGCACAACCTGACCTTGCTTCAGATAGAATGCTGCTTTGAGCAGCAGGCTGGACTATGGACATCCTTGGAAAATATGGAAATACTTGATTAATGTGAGTAATTCTGTCATTCTGTCCTGTGACCCTGAATTGTGCCATAAAATGGAAGCAGCTCAGAGGCCTGTGCAGCTCTGGATTGTTTTGTGTTTTGTGCAAACACATGGAAACTGATAAAGAACAGGATGTGGCTCCCTGCCTTCCAAGGCTTCCCCAAACCATCCCCTGGAAAGACAGAAGATGGAGACCAAGGCCATGAGGGGGTTTCTTGAAAATATGCAGCCACAGGAAAGATGGAGAGAGACTCTTGACAAGGGCCTGGAGTGACAGGACAAGGGGAATGGCTTCACACTGACAGAGAGCAGGGTTAGATTGGATATTGGGAAGGAATTGTTCCCTGTGAGGGTGGGGAGGCCCTGGCACAGATTTCCCAGAGAAGCTGTGACTGCCCCATCCCTGGAAGTGTTCAAGGTTGGATGGGGCTCTGAGCCACCTGGGACAGTGGAAGGTGTCCCTGCCCATGGCAGGAGGGTGGAACTGGATGATCCTCAGGGCCACTTCCAACCCAAGCTGTTCCATGACACTCTGATTATATGAAAATCCCCTATTTTGGGGGAAAAAAAGTTAGGCTTTAGAGCTTTTGAAAGACAGGAAAAAATCTGAGCCATTCAGTTTCTGAATAATTAACTCCCCATACCCATTCTGCATGTCCTGATCTCCAATTTGAAGCCTGATTATCCTAAGGATCAGTGGAACAAAAGCCTTTTAATCTTTTCTAGAAGTATAGGTGCTAAATATAGAACCAGCTTAAACTATTAAAACATAATATGCCAGTTCATTTGAAAAGCAACAAACCAATTAATCTTTATTTCTGCAGCTGTGGGCACATTTTTTCTCCTTTAGAGATTCCTGCAAAGCTTTTGTGGGGGGGATGAGTTAACACAAAAGACAAGGTATCATTTTCAAGGGCTCCTGTGTCACAGACACTTCATCAGCAAAAGCCTTCAAGACCCAGACAGGCATTGCTGATGTGACCTGGTGGCAATTTGCCCTTGCAGGAGGATTCCCAGAGGTGCCCTCCAGCCAACACTTCCCTGATTTTTCAGAAGTTCCTCAGCACAACTCTGGCAACTCACTGGTCATACAGAAGTGCATATAAAAGTAATATTGAATAGACTCTGCAGCCACTCTACTTATCATCCTAATCATCAAAATCCTATTTTCTACCACGTGAATTTTCCAACAGGAAGGTGGGGAACCAAATCTGCATGGCCAAGGATCAACTCAGGAGTCAAAGGACTGACACCTCCTCATGTAGTCACTGTTAAAGAATCAGATAGAAAAATGGCTCTGCATCTCAGATTGAAAAAAGGTCTTTTTTCTTTTTTTTTGGCCCAACTCAATGAAAACCAAAAAACTTTTTGAAAAGCTATTTGAAAAGTCTCCCAGGTACATCTGTTTTATACAGATTATGCTTTGCTTTTATTAACTCCAGATCAAAGCTCTTCACTCTTTAAGTAGGGAGCCAAAGGGATCAGGTAAAGTAAATATCCTTTTCTCTGCAATTCCATGTGCAAACACCAAGTTTTCAGGCTGGGAAGACATGATTTAGTAGCTTTACTGCAAAAGAAAAATCTGCATTTATACCCTGATCTTCACATGGATGACTTTACTCTTCCTCAGTATTTTATTTTTTTTAATATGATAATTATATCTAACTAGAGAGAGCACATGAATTAGTTGCTGAGTTCAATACAGGAAAAATCAGATAAAGTCTCTCACCTATCACCATTAGACATATTAGATGGACTATTCTACACAAAAATAAAGTGAGTAGATGCCTTGAGCCCCCATTACAACATTTCCCAAAGGCAACATCCAAGCTATATTATGCTGTACAAACCCTGCCAGAGATTTTTCCTGCCCCAGCCAGTCATTCACATTCAAATCCCACACACCTGAGCCCTGTCATACACTTATTTTGAAACGTGTTTGCTGATCAGAAGTGCACAACCAGTTTTGCTCCCATCAGTTGTATTAAAAATAAAAGTTTGATTCTGAGGCCGGGCCAACATTTTTCTACCAGTTGCCAACCTTAACTGAACTTTAAGACCAAAATTCTACAATAAGAACTTCATTATAAAATGTTTCTCCACCAAGACCTGCAGCTACAAGTGAATATTGCAGCCTCATACCTTCATCAAGAGGTAAATCCAGGGAGATGGATTTATTACTGGGGGTGAGGGAAAATAATTAATTTCAGACATATTATGTGTTATCCAAGTATCAATTCCTCAACTTTTTACTAAAAGTTGAAAAGAGAGAGAGAGACTATTTACAAGAGCATGCAGTGACAGGAGAAAAGGGAGTGGCTTCACACTGAAAGGAAATTTAGATGGGACATCAGGAAGAAATTGTTCCCTGTGAGGGTGGTGAGGCCCTGGCACAGGTTTCCCAGAGAAGCTGTGACTGCCTCATCCCTGGAAGTGTCCAAGGCCAGGCTGGATGGGGCTCTGAGCAACCTGGGACAGTGGAAGGTGTCCCTGCCCATGGCAGGCTTGGTTTATGTCAGTATAATCTGTATTTCAAATAATTGAGCCTGTTTATAGTAATATTCTTAGACCAGTTTCCCAAATTTAATAGGAGTGTGTGTGAAGTTACCCCTTGTCAAAGAATCTTGAGGCAGCAACCACTGACAGCTCCCACAACTTTTCCTGTCTGGGATGAAAGTGACTCCCAGGAGCACTGATGCTCCCCCAGAGGACACAAGGGTTCCTCTAAGCCACCACCAGCAGCCCCTGAATCAAACCACCCTTGGAAATCCTCACTAGCTCATTCCCTGGCAGCTCACATGCCAGCACATCTTATAAACCATAAAACACAGCCTCAGAGCAGGACCTGTGCTAAAAGTGTCCAAGAAATGCTCTTTACTCAAGTGCCACCTGATTTCTCTCTGCCCTTGTCTCTCTAGCAGTGCCACCACTGATTTCAACTAAAGGCAACAGAAAGACATAAATTTCTGATATAGCAAGTTGCTACAGAGGAGGGAAAGCCTAGAAATTCTCCTTCTAAAGGGAAAAAAAAGCCTCAACAGTTGTTAACAGAGAAGAATCCTTACACAACTCATCCTTGGATGTCTGTGTGGGAAATAAGATGTGACCAGCCCCAGTGCTCAGGTGTCTCCTGGTGCTTGCCCTGGGTGTCTGCACACACATTCCTCAGGAAAATGTGGAGTTTGCAGTGGTTACACAAGGGCTGCTGAGCAGGGGGAGCAGCACAGAGCATCTTGATCTGTGTCTGAGAAATTCAGCACAGGCTCTTCCTACGGGGTGGCCACACTTTAAACCTGCTGGGAGCTTGTGTAAGTGCTCTGTTAACATTTTGGAAAGCAAGGGAGACACATTTGGGGCTAAATCCCTGCCTGCCTATCTCACTGCATGTTCCTGGCTTTAATCAGGGGGTGAATATAGGCAGAAGTAGGAAGTGGGAAGAGATGCAGCTCAACTATTTAGAAAACAGAACTCTTCTCTGATGAATTATGCAGCTTTCCTCCAGCATTTTCAGAAAGTATTTACAAAGAACAAGTGGAGTTGCATTTTTCCAACTGCAAAGACCTTGTCCCACAGAGGAAAGACAAGGTGAAATCCCCCAGACAGGCAGATATTGATTTCAAAGCTGTGGGAATGACTCCTGAAAAGCAGGATACCACTTGGAAATTTAATTTTTCTGTATTAATAGGCTTAGATTCTCATCTGCAGGGCTGTTTAGGAGGGGAGAGAGAGGGAACCTCACTTTATTTTAAAATGGTTCAAATGAAATGCGGAAAAGTTTAACAAGGGAAAAAAAAAAAACTTCAAAACTTCACAGAAAATTGGAGGGGAAAGGGCACTCTGCATGGAAAAGGAAACAAAAAAATCAGCCCTGCCATCAATGAATTCCTAAGATCATGTCAGATTTCTTGATTAAGCATCTCTCTTCAGGACCTACAGTAAGGCATGGTGCTGGAACTAAGGAGATTCACCTGGAATTTCAGCCAGGTGCCTTAAACCTCCTGGATGAAAAAGCACCTCAACACTGAGCACTCCTAATTCACAGCTCATCCCTCACAAACCTCAAGACAAGCAGCAGCCAGGCAGAGCTGTCCCAGGGTGGTTTAAAGTAATTAAAAAGAAACACAAACAGCCACAGAGAAAAGAAAATCTCTTAAATTAAAGAGGATGGTCAGCTCCTCCTCTCCACCAAATCTGGTTTTCCTCGGAGGGTGCTGGAGAACCCTTTCAAAGTGCAGTGCTTGTCCTGGTTTGGGATGGCACAGCAGGAACAGAACTCCATCTCCTGGGTGAAATTCAGCTCCCTGTATCCCACAGCTGTCTAAACTGCGATCTAGAGAAACTCTTCAGGCTCTGTTTAGGCTGGTAACAGCTTTGTGGGCACACCATCCACACACAGAGATGCAGAGGTCACTGTTTGGTTCCCAGTGATCAATCACAGTAACCACAGCTTGGACTAGAAGACCTTTAAGGTCCTTGCCAAGCCAAGCCAAGCCATTCTTGAGATGATTCCATGAAAAATTACCTAGTTCTGAGACTCTCCAGGGATGAAGATGTCACTGTCTCTTGGAAAAACTCTCACAATGAAAACCTTTTTCCTTGCATCACATCAGAGAAGATACAGGAGTCCTCACCACAGACCTGAAATTACAGGCTCAGAACATTTTACTTCCCACACAGTTATATTTAGACTAGAGCTCTGCACAGCTGCCAGCCTGGACAGAAACCTAACATTAGTAATATTTTCTCTAATTTCAAACCTACCTTGAGACCCTCTCCTGCTCCATGTGTTCAAAATAAGTTTCTGCCTGAAGACAGCAGGGGTTTGCAGATGAAAAATTTTAAAAGCCCAAAATAATCAAAACTCCCTGATCACAATCCCTAAGAGAAAAAGTGAACTTCCACATGTAATTCCATTTGCTGACTACCCTTAACATCATCTTCTGGTGGGGGGTTTCAATTTACCAGGCTTCTGCTGGAAATGCAGCAATGTGGTGGGGATCTGCAGGGAGAATATTAGATGGGTCAAAGCCCAGCAAGAACTTGATCTGGCTGCTGTAAAAGGCAAGAAGAACTGCTCTGCTAACAAATCTTCAGCCAAAGATAGTGTGGGCCATTGGAAAATGTGCAATCTGACTGCAGCCTTTTTAGGGGAGTTTATTTCTATTGTTTCATAGGGATGATAAAATCAATTTTAAAGGTGTCAGAGAACCATGCAAGGAAGGAAAATACAAATCTCTAGGTTAGAAAGGAATTTAGGTAATGCCAAACTACCAGAGACAAAGCAGCAAGGACTCAGTTTTCTGAATGTTTCCTAGAGTCTTGCAAATATTTCAGTGTTTGCCTCTGTGTTTACTACAGTTGCACTGGCTGGACCACTGCCTTGCATTCACCTAAATTCACTGTGAACTCCAAACTTGTGTGTCTCTTTTGGCAACTGGGGGAGCCCCCACTGGGCTAATGAATCCCCACTCTGGTAGCTCCATACTAAGGACTGCATTCACCTTTTTTCTCCCCAAGTTTCACCCCTGAGAGCTGGCTTGAGGCTGCTCATTCAGCTGTGCAGCATCCAACTGAGAGCAGCAGCTTCTCACACAGGTCTCAAGTACCTCATGTCCAAGAGCAGCACAGGTTTTCCTCTTGCAAAACCTCCCAGGGCTCCTGCTGTGGAGAAAGGAATGAGGAAAACCCCTGCTCTCCCTCTGGACATAAGCCACAAAGTTTGCTCTAGAGCCATGCTCTGCAGGAGCCAAAGGACTTCAAGCCTTAGGACAGAGTGCAAGCAAGTTCTGCAAAAATCAATAATTCCTTCTAAAAATTCTCAGTCCTGTTGACAATAAAATGAAATGTCCTTGCCTCCTTCAGAGGCACTTAATTCAACCTTGAAACACACTCTCCTTAAACCCCAAAACCGGTTCAGGTAGATATCAATTTGTACATTCCCTTAACCTCTCTGCTGCCCCCACAGCTTTATTTTCAAAGTTGAGGGCCACCCAATATTCCCACCTCAAATGGAGACAAACTTTTTCCTACCCTATTTATTCTTTGGCAGTTATGAATTTTCAGGGTTTTTTTGTTCATTTTTTCCCCCATAGTCAGTGTCTTGCATAAAACACCTATTCTTTAAGTGGAGAGGACAAGCAGATCTGGTTGCTTTGTGGTTTGCTTGGTTTTTCATTCTCATTACCAGAAACAGTTGACAGTTTCTACTCCAGATATCACTTTTAAAATGCTGCTTATATAGCCATGACAATGATGAGCCATATCATTAGTTTGTTAAATCAGGCTTTTTCTGAAAGGCTGGAAAATCAATAAAAAAATTGGGTGAACTAAAGGATTATAATCACAGAAATCACATGAAATAAACCAAGTAAAGTGTCTATTCAGAGATCGATCAGCATTTCTCCTCTGTTGTTTTCAGACTGAAAAAGAATGAAGGCTCCATTTGCTGCTTGATTAAAGAATGATTCAAAGAGATCAATAGGACAAGACTATGAAGGCAGTTAAGAAAATCCTTTGAATGAAAAGAAACTAAGAAGAAAATTGCTTACTTTGTCTTGCCTAAGAAAATGAAGTTGAAAATGAAATTGCCTAAGAAGTTGATTGCTTCTTTGGCTTCCTAGGAGGGAAAAATACAAAGGAGAGAAATTTCTAAGCTAAAAGACAATCCTGGCTTAAGAAGAATATATGGACTTGTTTATCCACACTCCCCAAGGAAAGATGTGGGTTGAAAATTGGAGAGAAGTTTTTAAGGATCAGAACTATGAAGTTCTGGAACAGCCTTCCAGGAGCAGGGGGAAAATGAGCCCTTTTTTGACACAGAGCTTGAGTGGTTCTTCCATTGCAGGATTTATGGGCTGTGTGCACTGTGAAATTATCCTAAACAGCTACAGATCAGAGGTATGAAACACTTGCACAAGCCTTATTATTATTTATATTACATTTTTGGTCAAAGTTTACTGAATCTTCCCTGTTCATAGCAATCTTTTTGAGGTGATGAAATCACCAGAGTTAAAAAAGCCAAGACAGAAAACTGTCCAACCTGATAAGGAGAGTTTTAAACTAAGAATGGTGAAGAAGGCAGAGAGTGACCAGCAGCTTGGTGGAGAAATGATGGATGGGGTTATCAAGCAAAGAGGCTGGGATGGTGTGAACAGAAGGGACCTTACTTGAAGTGAGGGGCCCAAAACTGGGCACAGAATTTGAGGGGTGGCCTCACCAGTACTGAGGGACACAGAGGGACAACCACTTCCCTAATTAACAGCATAGACTCCTAAATCCTGGCATTGCTCAGGGAAATGCACAATATTCAACTTCACAGGAGCTTAGCAGGGTCTGTGCAAATGCAATCTGCCATAATTGCACCAGCAAGATGTTGTGAAGGACTCCTCCCTTATGGAGGGAGATGCTGGCTTATGTTTCTGAACATTTAAAAGAGGATAATTTGACACAGTCCCTGAAATGCTGCACTGTTGCAATGTCTTCGTTAGGAAAACAGCCCATCTGTGGAGGCTCCAAGCAGTCAGACACTTCCAAGGTTTCTATCTTGAAAGGAAGAGGACAAACAGGATGAGAAATAAAATTTTTATGCCCATTTTTTCATCTCATTTCACAGATAAGGATGCAAGGATTTTTCTGTGAAGGATCCAATGACATAATTATAGAATCATAGGATTGCTTGGGTTGGAAGGGTTGCTCTGAACAACTTGGGATAGTGGAAGGTGTCCCTGCCCAAGGAAGGGGGTGGAAATGGATGATCTTTAAGGTTCCTCCCAACCCAGGCCATTCTGTTATGGTGATGTAAGACCTCACAATCACAGCTCCATCAGAACCCAAACATTGATATTTCCTCTCTTCTTATCCCATAGCTCTAATTGTGTCTGCCATCATCATCTTGTTCTCAGGGCTTTTCCCCAAGCAAGCCCTGTTTTAATTGGGGGGTGTTCACCACCACCATTTAATAAACAGTAATTACTTGAGCTTTAATCTGTTCTGCAGGTTCTTCTAAGAGGAACTCAAACCTTCAGGGAGAAAATCAACTGTTGTGATGCTTTCCTGAGCTATAAGCAGACGAGGTTTTTTTTTGCCCTCCCTAAAGAGCAGCAAGCCCAGTCACAGTGTGACATAGGTAGCAAACTGTGAATCTAATTAAGTGTATAATTATGCAGCAGATTGCAGCACAGTGTGCTATTACTTAAACCAACTGACTTGCATGGCAGTCCCAGAGACATGGAACTCGATGC
Source organism: Muscicapa striata striata (assembly GCA_030060385.1). NCBI lineage: Eukaryota > Metazoa > Chordata > Aves > Passeriformes > Muscicapidae > Muscicapa > Muscicapa striata. The sequence continues at coordinate 3,654,326 of JAREIS010000019.1, forward strand.
AGACTGAGTGAACACATTAGGGAGCATTTCTAGGGCAGGTGAAGAGGGAGCCAGGCTCAGTTCATCCACACTGACAGCACCCACACCCCTTCAACATCAAAAAAAATTCAGAGTCTAAAGGCAGTGCAAAAAGAAAGTTGGCAATGCTATGGAGTTGCTCATAAAGGTTTGCAAATATTTGTCTCAGCCTTTTTAGGATGAGGCTGTCAGCATAGAGCTCTAGCACAGCATCACTACTCCTTGAATTAGAGCAAATTGATAATACCTCCTCAAACTGCCTGTGTACAACAAGAATTTCCCCTTTATCAAACTATCTTTCCCACAGAAGTAGTAGCTGGAAGACATGTGCCATTGCACCATGGAGCTCCCACATTTGAGTCCTGAAACTTGCATAAATAACACTTCCAGTGAGAATGGCTGCTAAATAATCCACACAGAACTGACCTACATTTGCAAATCTCTTTTGAACCACTGCAACAGGAACATAAATGGAATTAGAAGCCAGCATTGACTTCAGAGCTGAATTCAGAGCTCTGTGTGCCCACCACAGCAGGGCACAAGCGAGGTGTGGCTTGGGCTTCAAAGCTGCTGCCATTCCCTTTGCTGCTTTAGGCACTTGGAAACAGATGGCACATTTCTGGGGAATTCTGCAGGCAAACACACACTGCCAGGTACCATTTTGCCTTGTCTGGGAGAACTAGAGACTCCAAGCAGATTCACACTGAACAGATGGAAAAAACTCGCCCCGAAGTAACACCGAGTCTCCCGAAAATCAGGAAAAACATGGTTTGAAACCTAATCTGAGATTGTAGCCATGACTGATAACTGAAGGCAGAATCTGCCAGTATCAGAGAAGCATAAAACAATTGCTAAAATCACATTTGCTACAGAAAGTTGAGCTGAACCCCCAGGTACTGTCAGTGCCTGGTTTCCAGCAGGGAGCTCCATCCCAGACTGCAGGCACAGAGGATGGGATGTGATCCTGATCTGTGGGATTGATGGACCCTCCCTGTCACTGGCAGTCTTTGGTCTTGCACAGTTTACTGAGGGCTTTTGGGTTGCTGACCATGAGCAGCTCTGCCCTTTAGCCCTCTCAGAGCTGGTAATTAATTGCCAAGCTGGTGGATGTCCTCACTTCACCTGGATCTCAGCACAAGGGAAAAAGGCTCCCAGTCTGCTGAATATTTAAAAAAAAAAAAGCTCAGGTTATGTACCAGAAAATTAAAGCAAAATGCACTGCAGTGGAAAATGGGTACAGGAAGAGAGATGTACAGCTGACTAAACAGCATCAACAAAGCCCAGAACATCTACCTGTACTTTGTATGGAAATGGAAAACTTGTGCTGTGATTTGGACAGGAATAGTGACAAACAGCTGAAACCAACAGTAAATCATCTAACTTTCTGAAAACTACAATTTTTCTTCTCTTGCTTTTGACATGAGACAGGTTGCCCACTGATCCTGACTGGAGCACACTTGATCCAAGCAGGGCTCTATACCCTGTGGATAATGAGCACACCCAATGTCTTAACAAGGCTACAGTTTCACAGAGAGGGAGGAAAATGAAAAGGTAGATCTAAATTTATCTCCTGACTCTAGAGAAGCCAAGCAAAAAAAGATGTGGATAAAAGCAGTGTGTTTTTTTTAAAAATTATCTTATTATTGATTATCACAATTTCACCACACAAGGTTTGATCAGAACTAGTCTAATCCCCCGACAACAGATTAAATGATTCTGTCTTTTCTCTGATTCAGTTTCCCCTTAAAGAAACTGGCACTTAATTGTCCCTTAAATAGCTCCTGTCTCCAGACTGGCTGTTCTTTCCATTCCACCAGACACTACAGAATAAAACCTTTTCTTCCTTTTCAAATTGTTCCTCCCAAGGTGGGTTCCTGCTGCACATGCAGGAAAGCCAAGCAGCCAAGGAGGGAAGCATTTTCTTTGCATTTCTGGATTTTCTCCTTTTCAGCAAGAATTTCTTCACAGAAAGGGTTATCAAGCATGGGGATAAACTGCCCAGGGATGATGAGTCTGTGGTTCTAAAATGAAGTCAGTGGCCTGGGTAAGTCAGATTAGGAATTTCAAATAGACTTAAACCAGTTTTTGAAGACTAGCACAAAAAATTTCAAATATTTACTGTAGAAGTCAATTAATGGGGAAGGGGATTGTTCTTTAATTTATGCTCTATCACTAGATTTTTCTTGTTTCAAGAAAACACAGGATGTGAGATGTTATTATTTTTTTGTTAAAGATTCATAAATGCACTGAAGTGCAGGCTGGGAAAACACTAAAGGCAGCAAAAAGAAAGGAATAAAATGGCCAGGGGAGCAACAAACATGGAAAAATGAGTGGCTCTTTCTTTTCTACCCAACCCCAACTTAAGAGTATAAAGCATGGGGTGTATGTGAGAGAAACAGGTAAGAAAAATGCTGGAAACTGGAAATAGGTGAACATCTTTTGTTTTCATTTTCACACAATTGTGTCACTAAATTACTGCTCTGACACACTCTCGGGACACAACCTCTGCTTTACCCAGGCTGCCCTCAGCCTTCAGAAGCTCAAAAAATGCAGTGGCAGCACTGGCTTTATTTTCATTAACAGCAACATTAGCTAGAGATGAAATCCCTCAGGAAGCTGTACCTACAGAATGTGTATGTGTTCTTATTTCCCACCCTTCCCTCTGTAAGTCCTGTTGGCCAAAGACAGGGGATAAATTCACAGAGAACAAAACCTGCACTTAGCACACAAAAATTTAAGCCTTCCACACCAGTTAGTTCCATGGCAGAGACAACACAAACACCTTAACAGGGACAAAATGAGGCACTGATACCATTACAGCCCTGAGGAATCCACCACAAGACACAAACCCAGGAGAAACCAGTTTCCTCCAGGCGAGCATTCTTCAGCTGCTCACTGAAGCCTCAGCTTGCAAAAACCATCCCTTCTTGAATCTGTAGAGCCCATGACAAATATTTCAGACAGCAAAAAGGCAAAAGAGTGGCTTACCACAGGCACTGCTGGCTGGAGGGCAGGAGCAGCTCACCAGAGCTCCCACAATCATTACTGCCAGAGCCAAACTAACTCCTTGCCACACATCTGCCTCTCTCACCCCCACCTAGGGCAGCCTTAACCAGTTTGTTGTCATCTTTGCCTCCAGTCTTCCCTCCAGCCACACCTGAGCACACTGGAAAGGCTCCTCAGGTGCAGGCAGTTGGACAAATCCCTTACAGCACCTGAGGTGCTCCTCTGGCAGAATGGGGTTTCTGTTTTTTTCTGTTTTTTCACTGCTTTGACCAGGGGCCAGAAGCTGAGAGGCATCTCCTCCATGTAAAGGGAGTTTGCAATAGCAAGGTTCAGGGATAATTCTGAGACATGTGGTCTCAATGGTTTTAAAGCAAGGAACGTGCACCTCTATTGCCAAAATCACAGAATGGTTGGGGTTGGAAGAGTAAAGATCATCCAGTTCCATCCCCCTGCCACGGAGGGGAGCAGCCTTCCACTAGCCCAGGTTGCCCAGAGCCCCATCCAGCCTGGCCTGGGACACCTCCAGGGGCAGCCACAGCTGCTCTGGGCACCCTGTGCCAGGTGCCTCTGGATGGTGTCCTGTCCTCCACGTGTGACAACTCTGCTTTAGCGTCATCTGTAAACTTCCCAAGGGTGCACTCAATCCCTTCGGCTACACCCTTTAAAAAGTTATTAAGTAACACAGGTCCCAGTATGAACTCCTGAGGGACACGACGTTCCCAATGTCCATCAGGACAGTGAGCTTTTGACCATAACCCTTCGGATGTGTATATACAAAAAAGTTTGAAGGGATGTATTTAATGGCTTTTTAATCAGTTGTATCAGCCCAGAGGATGAACGATGGGCAAAGAGGTTCCGGAACAGCTGGAGGGAAAACCGGGATTAGGATTTGCTAAGCAGCAGCTCCGACTACTGGCGACTCAATGCAAGCCAGGTCTGTGGCCATAGGGGAAAAGCAATGTACACGTTGCTATAGGTGTTTCTCCAGCTGTGGATTCCATATCCTGCTCCAAACCAGAATCTCGACAACAAAATCCCTGATGTTCCCTAGTAGGACTGCGAAAGGAAATTTCCATTTTGTAGTTTGCAACATGCCCAACCGATGTTAAGCTTTTCCAAGAAGGAATGGTGTTTAGGGAGTAAGTAACAGGAAAGAAGCCTGATAGCAGCCCACCATCACTGTTCTCAGTTCCATCACCACCTTCCCTTTGCTCATTTGTCAGTGCCCTCCACCTTCTGCTCCCCTACCTCAAAGGAGTTGCAATAATATTCTCATTAATTACTCTGAATTTGGATTACTTTAAACATAACCGTCCTCTGATCTCATTTCATAGAATCATTTCCATGTGCATTTCTTAGGGCAGAGAGAAAAGAAATAACAGCAGGGAGAGAAAGGTAACTACAGATAATTACTGCCAGCATGAATGCTCCTCCCAATCATTAAAATCTGCCTTCTAAGCAACTGGAGAAACCTTTAAGCTTTTATCAGCCTGGAGAAAGGAGGCTCAGGGGGGCCCTTCTGGCTCTGCACAGCTCCCTGACAAGAGGGGACAGCCAGGTGGGGAGTCAGGCTCTGCTCCCAGGTAAGAAGAGACAGGACAATTGGAAACAGCCTCAAGATGTGCCAAAGGAGGTTGAGGTTGGACATCAGGAAGAATTTCTTCATGGAAAGGGTGGTCAGGCACTAGAAGGGGCTGTCCAGGGACACAGTGGAACTCCTCATCCCTGAAGGTGTTCAAGAAACCACTGGCTGTGGCACTGCTCTGGTCTAATTGTCAAGGTGGTAACCAAAGATTGGACTCAATCTTGGAGATCCTTTCCAACCTTAGCAATTCTATGGATTACAGCAATTCTGTACTCAGGGCTGTATTACAAAACAAAGGAACTGCTTCAGAAAGGTAACTAAGAAGAAACCACAGTATAGTTACTGCAGGGTGGGAAAGGGGAAGTTCTGTGTAAGGCAAAGCCTTGTACTGTGATGCTCCACTTTACACATATTCATAATATGGAAGAACTGCTTTAAGTAAATGTCTCATGGATATTCACCCCCTTCCCACTCTCTAATGGCTGTCTGAATTAAGAGCCTGTAGGAGAGCTCAGGGGTGCAACTGGAAAAGTTGTGCTTTGAATGGGGAGTGGGGGGGGAAATAAATCACAGCACCGAGGTAAACCTGCCCAGAACTTTCCTCACATTCCAACACTGCCTTTGCCAGCTTTTCCTGCAGCACTCTGCCATCTGAAAATTAAAACTGCTTGTTAGTCATGCAGGGTTATGTGATAATTGCATCTCTCTGTACTCTTGTGAAGCAGCTCAGGAACAGGAGTGCTTTCACAGCAGCATGTGAGCAACATGCAATAAATCAAGATCAGGTCCACACTTAGCAAAGGAGTGCTAATGAGACTACAGAGTTGGGGTCTGATAGAGAAAAGCTGGCAGTCAAAAATAATAAAAGTTGAGGCTCAAATTACTAACAATATGCACTTCCAGTTTGCCCTAGCTTTTGAACTGACAGATTTATTTTAAAAGCACTGAACTTATCAAAAGAAAAATAAGCAATCCATGAGAGCCAAAATTAATACTTCCTTTGACAGCAGGATCTAAAAACTCACACTATCACAAGAGCCCACCTCTTTCTCACAGAGTAAACAGCAGCAGCAGCAGTTTTGATGTGGAACAACAAAATGTGTAAACTCTTGAAATCTGATAAACACTTTGCCCAGGAGTTTCACAGTAGTTTGGCAATACAGACAGAGTGAGAGATTCTGATCTCTGGCTGCAGCAATCAGCTGAGGAAGCTGGGGGTGTTTAACCTGAAGAAAAGGAGGCTCAGTGACCTTGTGGGTCTCTGCAGCTCCCTGAAAGGAGGCTGGTATTTCTTTGAAAGCTGTGCTCAGCACAGAAAGCCAAGTTCAGAAGAGTCAAGAGCTTAAAACCAGGGCTTTGTCTGAGATCTCAGTCTGAATAGGTGGCATTCCCAGCAACCCCTACTGGGCAAGGGCACGTTCTGGGCAACCTAGTCCAAAACTGCAAAACTCTTGAAACCATTTGAGCACCTAAAGCTCAGTGATACATTTGCTTTGAGAGACAAAGGAGAAAGGGACAAGTGTAATGGCACATTCCCTCCAGTCCCAACCTTCAAAACATTACAATGCTCACCAGCTAAGCAACCATGTTATTTGCTTTTGTGGCAGAGAGAAAATCTGCTTTGCAGTAACAGTCCTACCATAACTGAAAAGACAACACTGGTGAAATACAGTTTACATGATTCATACATTTTACTCCGTATGTACACAGTTCTCCAAAGAAGATGGGTCATCCAAAGGCAGTTTAAGAAGCTTTAAGTATCCCCCCTGCCAGCTGTTACACAGGCTGTGTTTTTGGCTTTACTTCCTCCAGCTCAGCATCCAACCAGCGGAACCTGCGGTGACGGCGCAGGACTTCGATGGCCTTTTGCTCCAGGGGGGCTGGTTCTATCCCCAGCTCTTCAAAACCAGGAAGGTCAGGAAATGTCATGTCTGTAGTGTGAAACTTCAGCAAGAATAGGGAGGGTAAGGAAACAAAAAGATAATTTACTTGAAATGAACAGCTTTACACCCAATGCAATCATTCTCCTGCCAAAAGCAGAGGAAGAGGAAAGATTCAAACAGAACTGCGGCATAATTACACAAGGTCTTGACCTTCAACAGGAGGTACAGGTGTTCTGCATCCAGCAAAAAGTCTTCCAGGTTTTAACTCAGGAATAAATACCATGCAGGAAGTGCCTTCCTTTCCTCTCCATACATTATCAGGGAGGTTATTGCATTGCAACCACAAAATTAAGCAGAACTCCAAGGCTATATGTGAACTCCAGTTATGGATATTCTGACTTGTCAAGAAAATGTTGTGTTGAATTATCACCTCTGGTAGCTTGTTTTGCTCTGCTTATGGTTTACAATATGGTTCTGTACAGGACAAATAGTTAATTTTATTAACATATATGCAACCCGTATGACTTAAATCCTAGAAAACCTAGAAACACCTGCTGGTGTTCCTTGAAAGGTCTTCTAACTCAAACACATCTAATATTGTACAGATTATTTAAGGAAGAAAAGCTTGGAAAGAGAACAACCAGACCCCAAAGTGACATGGAGAAATACCCTCTTACACTAATAATGCTACAGCTGACTTGCAGCAGTTTTAATGATTTGTGCAGGCTTATTTTATGAAATGTAACTCAAGAAACTACAAAGACAACTGGAATAAAGGCTTTTGGAGATGTTACAATTATATCCTGGGGGACAATCAGGTTAAGTAGGCTATTGATACTGTGTGATAACAAAATATATTGAAATTCCAATGCTGCAGAACAGCTGGGAGAGTCACTCCACAATTCAGAAAGCAGAAGGTTTAGGGAATGTACATGACTATCTTTGCTAGCCTACACATATGCCAAACGTTGACACTCATACCTGCCAACTGCTACTTCTTCCTTGCTTGCAGTTGGTTTTTTGCAACTTATTTATCCACCCCCAATGAAACACTGAGAAGTCAGGAATATGCCACATGAAGTGGCAACATTCTCCCAGGAAATGCACTTGAATGCTAAGCAAGATTTTGGAATGTGTGCAGGGTGTCAGCTCAACTTCAGTTGTTAAAAACACCAATCCCTGGATGATGGAAAGGATTTTAGTACATCTAGAGGTACATAAACTGACTAAGAGAGGGGAGCACTGTTTTTGGGGAATGCAAAACTACATATGCACAATGAAACATTTCCCAAGAGGGATTTTTCCTGGTCCCACACTTACCCGATCTATCTTGTCCCGTGTCAACCACGGTTCAAATGGATTCATCTCAAAGAATCTTGCAACTAAACTGTAAACAGAAGAAACATTGCAAAAGTGCAGTCATTTATCCAGATCCACAGAAATCTAGTAAAAATTATTTCAGACTTAATAGATGGTGAGCAAGAGCCTGTTATGAAGCTCTGAGTTCACTAAAGCACTAGATGTGCCAGCCACCAAGTTCTTAGTTGTGTTTATGGTTATTAACTGCTACTGCATCTTGTATTATTTTACTTTAGATGGAATAGAGAAGCAGATCTCTAGAAGTTAAAATAAGCATTAGTGGGAGGGGAAAGCAAACCCCACATCCAATTCCCCACACACCAGAGGGCTCAGTCTTGCCCCTGCCTTTCATCCAAACTCTGTTCCCTGCAGTGTAGGCAGCAATCCAATTAGTCACAAAGCTGGATTCAATGTCTCTAGGAGAAAAACACACTTGCTGACAACTAAATGAGTTATCAGCAACTCAAACAAGCTGGTGGAATCTGGAGCAATCTATAAAAAGGGTGAGGATTGGATATCTGCAGTTTTCAGAAATGAAGATTCCCTTGAAAGAAGGAAATCTGATGGGAAAATAAAATAACTCTACTGCTCTTGCCCAGTGTCTTGGGACCAATAACAGAATCTCTTACTGAACAGGCAGGACCTCCTGCTGAAGTGATCACCTGGCAGATTAGGGTACTACTGAGTTACTGCACATAAACACAACTCATCTGCCTTTTAGGTGCATTCTTTCTTCATAAATATGAACTATCACTTAGTTTAGCCCATAAACATAGCATAACATAGACTGCAGTAAATGTGAATAAAACTAAGAAGCACCCACATAGCACCTTTTTAACAAGCTGCTCTGTGTCACCTGAGCCATGCTATAACCTGGTGCCTCTTGCAGCCAATGCAGAACAGCCACAACAGTTCAGGATGTTCTAAGTGTTATCCATCAGCATTTCCATGGATCCAATGCTGAATCCTACTGGCAGGAGGGTTCTAACTCTGGTGACTGATTAAGTTTATTTATTTGCATTGTACTAAAAATGAAGAGGACCAAATAATAACACAGTCCCATTGTGCTGAGGGCAACTTCTGAAATGGCAACTTCTGAAATGGCATTTACTGTTTGGAGCAGCTCTTCAAAAACATGTGATTATTCCCTAAAGATAAGGCCCAGTAGCACATCCTTGAGACTGTGCACAAAAATTGGTCAGGGCCTGCAGTCAGCAACATATGCACAGATTTTCCCTGTGGTATTATTAAAAATTATTTGGTTTGCTACTAATTTTATCAAATTAGGACCTTTTGCTACTTCTTGGCTCAGCAAAGCCATTCAATCGTGGAATCACTTAGGCTGGAGAAGACCTCCAGAATGATCAAGTTGAACCTTTGCTGATCACAATCTTGCCAACCAGACCAGAGCACTGAGTGCCATGTCCAGTTGTTTCTTCAACACCTCCCTGGGCCATTCCAATGTTCAACCATCCTTTGTGTGAATAAATTCTTCCTGATGTCCAACCTGAGCCTCCCTTGGTGCAGCTTGAGGCTATGTCCTCTCATCCTATCCCTAGATGTCAGGGAGAAATGACTCTGGAATGAACAGCTATGTGAAGCTCACTACAAGCACCCATTTCATTTCCATTTCATTTCAGCTCATCAAATGCAGGTCTGTCCCTGAGCTGAAGGCTCAAAACTGGCTAAACAAGTACCTCAGGAAAGGCAACTTCTGCAACCCCATCACCTTAAATAACAACTGGGCAATCTAAATAGCCCATGCAACAAGCACTTATGCTTCTGTGCTGCCAAGAGCTTACTGAAATAGGGTCCTACTTACTGGTAGAGAGGCCGTGGCAGCGGGTAGGGAATGAAGGGGTGGTGGGAAACAGTGTAGATGTACTCGACCATGTCATACAGGAGGTACCGGTGAGGGCTGGAAGGGAAAGCAGCAAACATCACACCTCAGTCAGCTACACTTCAATATTTGCAGCAAGAGGAAAAAACATTTTAAACCCTCCACCCCCAAGGCTACAAAAAGCCTGTTTCTTCAATCCAAGTAATTTGTCAGCAGATATTCTCCTGTGGCTCACAGGGAGGAGGTTTATTCTGGAGGACTGCAGCCTGTAGAAAGGCCCATCCTGGAGCTGGGGAAAACATGGAAAAGAAGTGGCAGAAAGGAACAGTGGGCATTTGGCTGCTGCCCAAGGCTAACCCACCACAAACACACTGGATGAAGTGTATTCTGTGTGCTCTGAAAGCACATCTGAGTGTGCCTCCTTCCATGCTGACTCCAATTCTGAGCTCAAGACTTCCAGCACTGTGACAGGAGTTTGTTCAAACCCACTTGAAAGCCAGAAAGCAAATAGAGAATTAAAGACACTTTATTAACAAGACATGCCATCTTTGGGAGGAAATGGCTACAGGGAAATTGATTTGTTTGCCTTTATTTGACTAAGAATATCTCACTCCATTTAAAAGCAAGATCAACTGTCAAAAAAATGCACTCCCTCTCTCTCAAGATGGAGAGAATGAAGCAGTCAGTCCTCCATCCACCTGTTTAAGAGTAACATAAACCACTGGGAATTCCCATTCCTTTCTTGTTCAGATTTTGCCTTGGCATTTCAGGCTCTCTAGATGGCTCAGACTGAGCTGTCAGGTATCACCCTTGGCTTACTAGGCAATTTTCTGCCATTCCAAAACATTCTGAAAAGCTCCATGACAGCACAAGAGCACAGTGCTGAGCAGTTTGATAAACCCAGGATAAAACCAGGATATGCCAAGGCCTGAGGTTACAGGCAGGAAAAGTGAGCCTTCAACCAACATGTTCTCCACAAAAGTTCCAAGAGATCAGAGAAACATAAAATGGTTTGGGTTGGAAAGAACCTTAGAAGAGTCTCATTCCAACCCATTCCATGGGCAGGGACACCTCCCACTATCCCAGGCTGCTCAAAGCCCCATCCAATCTGGCCTTGAACACTGCCAGGGATGGGGCAGCCACAGCTGCTCTGGGCAACCTGTAAACCCAGACTCTAACTGTAGATCCACTACCTCTAAGCCATTCTAATTCCAGGTGGTTTCCACACAGCTTTACCAGAATTTTCCCCAAACCCATGTTGTCTAGCATATTTCCCAAGCTGCTTATTTCTTTGTGTGCACATAAAATGAAATGCAGTGGGGCCCAGATTAGGATTTCCAGAGTACTCCCAGTAAGAGCTTGAGCCATTTTTCCTCCCAAAAAGGAGGTGGAATTTATTGCAGCTCAAACTGTGTGCATGGATGGAGAAATTAAATGTACTGTGCAGCATGCCAAAAAATGACACCAAAAAGATCTACTACAGTTAATTAGAATCAGAAGAAGTGACCTACCCAGCCAAGGCATATGTTTTTCCTTTTGCATCAGGATTCTTAATTGCATTAATAATTGCCTTTGCTACATCAACCACCTGTGAGGAACAAATTCCAACAGTTACCAAGAGAAAACAGAAATGCACACACTCTTCTTTCAGAGGTGGTTTAGAGACCAACAAATCCACCCACCAAGGATTTGGGATTGGGATTTCATTGAAAACTTACATAGACTGGTTGCTTGACTGTTTTTTTGCCCAGAGAAATGAGAGGCACACCACCAAACCAACGCATGTCTGACAAAAAAAAAAGGTGAAAATCTGGGAATTCCTTCAGTACCAGAATAACCAAGACATTTTACACCACGCTGAGTGTGGATCCCTTCTGAAAATTTACTTTGCTTAAAAAAAAAAAAATAGGATTGGGAAAATTCCTAGCCAACTGCAGCAGCATTTTTTTCAAGACACATTTAGTTTTTATATTAACAGCAATGAGAAGGGTAAGAGTTAGCCCTCACTTAGCTCAGAATGGTTAAATACACACCCTGCCTCAAAATAAAATTATTACAAAAATAGAAACAAAGAGCAACATCTAACTAGATTGAGAAAGAATTCTGTCAAGAGGTGAGAATTTAGTATGTTGCTATGTATCCCACACATTCCTGATAAAAACACACCTGTCTGCTTTTCAGAAGCAAATCCCATTTTCTCTCTGTTCTCTACAGGCAGTTACACAAATCATATGTAGGTTTATTATTCCAAGAGTACATACTTGCATAATGATTGAGAAATCGGTCCTCTCTCCCAAACATCTCAGAGGGCTTCAGAATTACAGCATCTGGAAATTCTTCCCTCACTATCTTCTCTCCAACAGCCTATCAATTAAAAGGAACACATTCATTAGATCCATGCTGAACCAAGCACAAGTGGATGCCTTTCATAACAGGCATCCTTTGCATCCTTGACTACAGAACTGAAAGAAATTATGCCATCAGTAGCACAAAAATTATTTATATCTAATCCATTTGATCCTCGAGATGCTGCACTAAGATAAAGGTCTCACAGAAAGCCCAAGCATTTCTCAGTTGCAGAAAAGAGTCTTTAGTAAAATCATACACTGATTTCCTCCAAACAGACCCAGCTGGGGGGAAAAACCAAACCAAACCCAAACCAAACACAAAGAGTGTTCTCAGCAAATATATTTAAGTGGATTCCAAACTTACTTTGTTCCTGAGGTATTTGGAAGGACTCCTCATGTCAGCATTCAGGTGAGAGATATGAATGAACTTTTCCACACCTGCTTCCTTACTTATCTGTGCAATACTTTGAGGAATATTTACAAATTCATCTTCAAATTTGAAGTTTCTAAAGCAAGGCAAAACCAAAATGTTACTTTAAAAGTAATCAACAATGGCTGCCAATCAGCCAAAAAGCAATTATTACATATTACTTGAATGTATTATCAAAAACCTACACTGACACACTTTGTTAGAAACAAAATTTCCTTTCATGATGGTCTCTTCATACAATAAAAATTAGAGGCAAGTGAAATTGCAACAGTAATCTTCCATGTTAGCTTCTATGTCTTTTCACCCAGTAAGATTAAAACAGTATGAAATATCCTCTTGCCCACTTGTCTGTGACAAATAGAAAACTCACAGTGAAAGTGCAAACAGGTTATTTTTATTAAAAGAAGCACTCCTGCATCTTGAACTCTGAGCAATCCTGTTCAAAATTTGCCTTGATTTGACACACTTAATTACACTACAAAGAAGCTCAACATTTTTGAGCTGCAGAAGTCAGGGCAGACACTTGGCATGGGGAAGCAGACAAAAACAAACCAGAGATCAGAGGTGCTCATGCAAATGGAAAAATAATTTGTCAGAGCATTTAGAACCATTTCAGAGCTGAAAGGGACTTCCAGGAGAAGCAAGAAGAAATCTTCCCCTCACTGTGTGACCCTCAAGGGGACTAAATTAGGAGGTTATACTGTGAACCAGTTTGGTATCTGATCAAGAACAATACAGAAGCTCTGTCTCCATGCAGAACTGGCATTATAGGCTGCCAACAATCCCAAAATTCTTTCCAACTATCCCAAGACTGCAAGAAAGAGAAGTGGCTTCTCATGTCATTGTATTGCCCCTATAAGCACCCGTGCACCTTGACCATTTGCTTTGGGTAACAAACATCCAAACACCTCCCTCGTGTCCTTATCTCCTCCCACAGGTCCTCAGATCCCACTGAGTCCAAAGAAAGCCTTAAAAATACAAAGTTATTTTTGAGCCTTCAATAACTAATCTGATCCTGGGAACCATCACTCCTGCTCTGCTCACCAAAACAGATTTAGAAACACATGAGAATGAACAACATCCCTTCTGTAACCATGGAGTTTCAAACAACACAGTACACACAGAGGAGCCTAGACACAAGTCCAAGGCAAGGAGGAAAGTATTTTCATGGCAGGCTTTGCTTATTTTGACTGATCTATCTAATCTTACTTTTCTTCCTGCCCAAGTTTTTCACAGGCTCTGGGATGATTACAATGATTACTCTGACCTTGTGTTTAACAAACCAGAGAACTTGATCTCAGGGTTTCAGCACCACCACTGATACCCACATGCATAAAATATGTGATTAAGACATTTGTGCCACACAGTGGTTAAGCTCTGTAATGTCTGAGAGTTTTAAACATGGACCAAGACTTGTCTGTTTGAATCTATTGAAACTGAACAGAGAACAAGGTTTGGGGATTATTAAACAAAATGAAACTTTCTGTTCTCGTCCTCACACTTCCTTTTAATATTAGAAGAAACTGTCTTCTCTATAAATCATACTTTTTACACAAGTCCAGAAATTTTGAACACAAAAGGGCTGTTCATGAAAAAAATGGCAACAAAAGCATTAAGTTTGTAAAGATGATATCTACATTTGTTTATGTCTACTACAGGAGCAAAAATTATGCACCATAAAAGGCAAATCTTGCCATTAAATTTTTGTCTGGTAGTTCTGCACAAGGCATTAAATAAAATGGACATAATTGCATGAACACACACAGAGAGAAGGTGGCTGTTAGAGGTATTTTTAATCCAAAATACGGGAATTTTTAAATTAAGTTCAAAAAGGATCTATTCTTAGAAATTATTATCAAAGAATGCTTCTGTAGCTAATATTGTCTGTGCCAAAATTCTATCAAGGAATGATGTTACTAGTCATAACCTTGGGAACTCTCCACCAGCTATTCCTTTTTGATCACGGCTTTTCCTAGCAGGCTGCAACTCATCACTATGTCCAAGTTACAGGATGGAATCTTACTTTTGTGACAATGTAAATATAAATATAATGTAAATATGAGTTAAATATAAGTAAGATGTCAATGTAAATATAAATATAAGAAACTAGTGAGGCTGTCATCTATAGGAAGGCACTCAGGGAACATCTATGTGGTATGTGAAAGAAGCATATCTGAATTTTCTGATAGAACAAAAGTTGTACACTGGAAAATTTTGGAAAGAATGCGCTTTTCCAAAGCAGATCACGACCAGGACTGGAGTTAACCATTTAAAGAAATTTCATATGCAAAATGTTGGGGTTGCCTTTTCACAGAAGCCAAGAACAATGGCAACATCACTGCACACATATGCTGATACATGGCTAGAATACCTGTGCAAATCCATTACATATAGAAAAAAAAAAAAAAATTACTTTGTTTCCCATTCCTTTCCGATAAGATTAATGACCACATTGCTGTGTTGCACGGCTCTTTGGATGGAATCTTTGTCCCGACAGTCCCACTCCTGCAAGGAGAGCATCAGATGGAGAAAAGATGAGATAATGTGCAAACAGGCATCACCAAAGTAAGCTCTTTCACAGCATTTCCATTTAGAGGCTAAACACCAGCTTAACAACAGGAGTTGTGTCTTTGAGAAGGATTACTTGTACAGCCAGGGGTTTGTGTTAAATCTCAAGCCAGACTCACCATGAAGAGAAGCTGTCCCAGGTCGCCCATGGGCCGCAGATACATCAGGTCATACTGATCACAGCGATAGGGGATGATGACTTGAGAGCCAATGCGACCTAAAGGGCCACAAAAACCCCAAAGTTTCAAACAAATACATCCCTTTAAGTAAATGAACTTCTGAATAAACAAAGCTCCCTTTCTTCCCCTGGCATTAAAGCACTACAATTAGACATAGGTGTCTTGAATACACATCTACAAAGCTAAAAAGTGGAACAGAACTAAGGTTCTTCTTGAACCTACGTAATTCAAATTCTTAAGTAGGATTCTTCCCTTAATATTTAGGCTTGTAAGACAAAATGCCAAAGCTTATTAACAAACAACAACAAAAATGGTGTGTCCGAAAAAATTGAACATATACAAGGATATTTACATTTTTTAAGTTGCATGAAAAGAAAGAGGGGGAAAATGCAGCATGGGTTATTTTCCAAAATCTAAATTCAAAAGGGACAGTTTCAAAGAATTCCAATCAAACTCCTGCAAACCTTTTAGTAAAATGTCTTAATAAGGCTAAAACCAGAAGAATCAAATACATACTGAAGCTCTCCTCAGACTTGCATTCTACAGAGAGTAGGACTTCTTTTAATGACCATAACCCTCAAAAGCTCCAAAATTTCCTTGATTAAAACATTTTTACTACTTGTCACATGCTGAAACTTAAGCAGACTACAAAACACTTTTAAGATCCAAAGTGCCAGAGACTTCTCCATCACCCTGCCACCTAAAGATTAATTAGTTTAGTGAAACATTTCTCTGGGTAGTTTTTCCAATCAGTACTCCCGGTGAGCATTACCTAAGCGGTTGACAACGTATCGTCCCAGGAAGCCTGTGGCTCCAAAGACAGTGGCCACAATGCCACTGACAGAGGATCTTCCACTTCTCCCATGAGGGATCACGGCGTGATGGACCTGCCGGTGCTGCTGCAGCACTGCCGGCGCTGCAGTCAGGACAGAGATTCCATGGCCTGCAACAAGGAACAGGAGAGAGTTTGGGACATTAACTGGGATTCGGCACTGCTAACTCACAGCTTGCATTGGTTTTCTCATCACAGATCCTTTCCCTCTAATATCTCACGCCGAGGCTCCTGATGGGCTGTTTCAGAGCTATCTGGAGAGCTCAGAGGGGAGCAGGCCTGGGTAGTTGTTGGGAAAGCTAAGGACCAAACAGAGACAGGAAAGGAGCAGACAAAGGTTATCAGTTCTTAAAGAGCAAGTAAAGCTTACTGTGACCTTAACGGGGAGCAAGTAAAGAACACTCAGCAAAAATATAAAATAGAGCAGAGGAAGCAACCCTCCTGTATCACAGCTCTGCAGTGAGGAGATAGGGAGAGATGCAAAGAGCCAGATCCATGACACATGGGATGCTGCCTCAAAGCCATTCCTTCCTCAAGGAGCTAGGAAAACTTGGGAGCCATGGAGGCAGGACATCATTAAGATACAGACACACAAGAGCATGTGCTGAGAGGACAAGGGAGAGTGGCCTCACACTGACAGAGAGGAGGTTAAATGGGATATCAGGATGAAATTTCTCCCTGCAAAGGTGGTGAACCAGGCACAGGTTTCCCAGAGAAGCTGTGGCTGCCCCATCCCTGGCAGTGTTCCAGGCCAGGCTGGATGGGACTGGGAGCAACCTGACACTTGCACACTGGGGAAGGTTTTATCCCAATGTGGTTAGGAATTACCAATGACCCAGGGACACTGACATTGCAGCCACAATGCTCAGAACAAATGGATAGGGTGTGCTGTTACCTCAGCTGGGCAAAACTCAAACCAGAAAGTCCAATCAGATTTCAGCCGAAAGGAGATTTTTCACTACCCAAAAGTCTCCTTTTCCATCCCTGTTCTCTCCATACCCCACAAACTGGAAAAAGATATTCCATCTCCAATTTTGTCCTGAATGGTAACTTGAGAGCCACTGAAAGTTAAAACATCAGTAATTTATATCTTTGAACTACTCAATGGCTTTTTTGCTGGCACTTCTGCAAAAATTATTGGTGGCAGACTCTTCATAGTGCCTCTTCACTATCCTGCCAACAAATAATATCTAATTACTGTTCTGTATTCTCCCACTTTTGTATTCCCCTGTTGTGCTTACCTTACACTGTAAAGTGTTTAGTGATGAGCACCCTTCCTTGATCTATAACTCTATGAGATCTGGCTGCCATAAATTATCACCAGCTATGGTTATATGTCAAATCATTGACTCAAATTCCACTCTCCAGAGAAGCTGTGGCTGCCCCATCCCTGGCAGTGTCCAAGGCCAGGCTGGATGGGGCTCTGAGCAGCCTAGGATGGTGGAAGGTGTCCCTGCCCATGGCAGGGGTTTGGAAACAGATGATCCTTACGGTCCCTTCCAATCCCAATAATTCTGTCATTCCATGAATTAAAGATCAAATATCCACAGTGAACCAAAAGCGCTTTTTTCTCTACCTAGTTTATTTATCCCTGTTCTCTCCCAACCCCACCAATTGGAAAGAGACACCACACCTCCCACTTTGTCCTGAAAGGCAGTCTGACAGCCACTTAGGTAAATAAAGAACACAGTGCTCCCATTAAAAGGATATTAAATTCCTCTCTGCCCTTTCCCAACAAAACCCGCTTGCCATCTCCAACGTTACCCAAGAGCGTGGGTAGAATCAATCTAAATGGAGGCAAAGACTCAAATACACGCTTTAAATATAATATTGGTAGCTGAACTTCACCATAGATCATGGCCCAAAGGTCACAGTCACCTAAGAAACTGCGAAATGAACCCAAACTTTAGCCTACAGGGCAGTGACAGCCCCAGCGCGCCACCTGCAGCTACATCCCGAGCCCCTTGTGCTCCAAGCCCCAGCTCCCTGAGGAGAAGGGAGGCACAAACACGAACATTTCCGCGGCCCCGGAAAAATTCTCGGCAGCTCCTTCTCAGCCGCCGCGGTGCGAGCTCCCCTCGCGCAGAGCCGGGAGGGGAGCGCACGGACGGGCCGAGCTCGCTGAGGGGCGGCAGGAACAACGAGAGACTAGGCCGAGGCCGGGCCCGTGAGGGGCTGACACTCACCTGCCCTTGGCAGCCGCAGCCCGCGGGCGCAGCGCGCCGCTGCCGCCATCTTGTGTCTTCCTGGGGCGGGGCGGCGCATGCGCGGGGCCGCGGGCACAGCGCGGCTGCGCAGGGCGGGGCCGGGGGCTCCCTCAGGGACCGCGGGGTCCCTCAGAGGTCGCGGCGTGTCCGCGGGGCTCATTCTATTAGAGAATCACGGAGTTCATTAGTGCGGGAGAGGTTGTGGCGGTCAGTGAGGCCAGTCTGTGACCCAACACTGCCGTGTCAGCCGGGCTATGGCACTGAGTGGTGCCTCCAGTGTTTCTTTCAGCACCTCAGGGTGTAATGGGAACTCCAGGGACGGTAGCTCCACTGCCAGTCTGGGCAGCCTATTCCAATGTCCGAGAAAGAATTCTTTAAGTGAAGAGTTCTTCGTGGTGTCCCGCCCGAGTCTCTGTGGCGCAGCTTGAGGCCGTTCCCTCTTGTTCCCTGGGAGCAGAGCACCTGGAAACTCAGGATTAGCGGTGGTTGTGATGCTGTGGATGAAGGCTGAGAAGGGCAGAGCGAATCCCCAGTGTGTTCGGCCTGCTGGCAGACGGCGAGGGGAAGGTGAAGGCCTGGCTGTTCCCTGGGCACTGTCAGCGCTCATAAAACCAACCATACGATGGCGATGTGGGCTTGCAAAAGAAGGAATCGCTCCTGGCCTTGCTCTAAACCGCTCCAAGTGCGGAGCCAGGCTGAAAACGTCACTGCTCTCCAATCCACTGTGTCAGGACAAAAAGGTTTCAATGATCTTCCCCTTCCAAGTACAAACTCTTATTTGTGCCACACTCAAATAGCAACACGAACTCCTCTGTGTTGATGAATGTTTTCACTCTGGCAGAGTCCGGCTACAAACTTGAAGCCATCTGGCAAAAACACAAAAGCTCCCAAAAGTGGCAGCTTTTGCTTCTCTTGCTGCTTACAAGTTCAGCTGCACCCGAAGAACTGCCAGCACACACCTCACTACCTGCACTTTCCTTCTCAGCTCTATGAACCATCATAATCCTCCAGTCTCACAGAGCCAGCATCCAAATGGAACACACTGAAGGTACCAGGATGGAAAGCCCAACAGCTTGGCTTTTGCATTCCCACCGGAACATTTCAACAGCTCTAAGTGACAGAGCTGTCTATAAGGAAAAAACATTGAATTTCACGAAGACCACCCAATCTGTGGATCCAAAATTGATTTCTTTGCCAAAGAGATGAGCTATAAGGCCATCTCAAAAGAAATTAGATCCCTTCCTTCGGAATAAACAACATCAGGAAATGAAAGGGTGCCAGAATGTTTCTGGGCATTACCTGCCCGGGGCACTCTTACCAGCTGCACACCAATCCTGAGCATAGCTGCTTACCTCATCCGAAATAAGTGCACTGCCAACATTTCAGAAGGCCGCCTCTGACAAGTGGAAACCAAGTGCCAAACTGAGCAGTTCTTTGGGTGCAGCTGAAGTTGGAAGGCACAGCATTCTCAGCTGACGCTTTTGTGGGCTTTGCTTCACAGGAGAGTGAAAAAAATGTATTAGCTTAAAAGAGTTCGTGTTGCCGTGTGAGTGTGGGGCAATTAAGAGTTTGTACTCGGGAGAGCAGCGAAATCCTTTTGCTGGATTTCAGTCGTGACAGTTGATTTGAGCGCTGCGGCGATTTCAACCTGCAGCTGCACTTTCGGCGCTTTGATATGCGAGGTGCGTTTTCTTCTTTTGCGAGTCCACACCGCCATCGTGCGGTTCGCTTTCTGTCAGTGCCCAGGAAAAAGCCGAGCGCTTTTCCTCCTGGCACCGTTCCCATGAGAGCAGGCAGTGTAGGGATTCTGCTGGATGCTCTCTTCGAGCTGAAAGCGTGTGGTCCTGCACAGAAGGAAGGGCCATGGGATTCTGCATGTGGAGGAAGACGAATTGTCTCACTGTTGGCTGTGCAGTTTATAAGGCTGCAAAAGGAAAGTGGATTCCAGCACTGCCTCTTTATTCTCGAGTTTCTCCGGTGGGACCAGCTGCCGAACGTTCTTACCTTTGTAACTGGACTCTGTGGGACCGAGCGCACAGACCTGGGTGTGCTGCAGGGTGATGTTGATAGCCTTCAAAGGGAATGTGAAACCGAGCAACTGTTTTCCCCTCCTGTGATTCCAGATTAAAATGATGCAGCTGGGCTCAACGAGAAAGCCGAGATGTCAAGGCACATGCAGCTGAAAAAAGGACGCATAATATAAATGTTTGTTGTGCTGTTCAAAGCTGCACAGGAAAAGGGATGCGCAATACTGTGTCTTTTGTTCCAGGATCTTTTCTTTAAGGCAGCTGATAATCCTGAAGGTCTTTAGGTGAAACTGAAAGGACAGGATTCCATATGCAGCTTAGAAAAAATGTAACTTTCCATTTGAAACCCTAATGAGGCCCTTAATTAGTCCGGCAATCAAGAGGAACTCTGACTTCATGTACCAGGGAAACAGTTGCTAACCAACTCCTTCTTCTCACAGTTTCCAACAGCACATCTCAGTATCTGTTTGCGTGCATTCCTTCTCAAGTTTATTTCACTCTTTTCTAAAACTTTCCTGAGTTCTGTATAATAGTTTTCCCCAGAACATTTGCATTTCACCTCTACTCATCTGGTGTCAAAATCTTTCAAAATCTCTCAGGAGGCTGCAGATCTTAGTGACAACAGAGCTTGTAATACCTTTAGTAAATTCTCCTTTTCCTCTTTTCCTTTACAATAGTGCATAAGAGCAGTATTAGAATAGAACTAGAATAAAGGCAAACAATTAACAGCATTCTTTTTGCTTTTCATAGCCCTCTCTGCAGTGGAATACAAAGATGTTAAGGCCATAACTTCCTTTGTTCCTACTTTTGTTTAGTTTGAGATATTTATGTGACATTAAAAGAGAGATAATAGGGACTTTGAAGACACAAGATCTAAATGTTTTTTTTTTTTTTTGGTTGTGGGAGCTGCATTGCCTTCTTATCTTTTCTGATCAGAAATCTCTTTTTTAAATTCCTAAATACCAGCTGGTTTCTGCTCCATCTCATACAGTGGTGGTTTGTCTTATCTGGTCTCTTTCCCATTTGGCTAGTAAAAAAAAAAAAAAAATCACTATATTTATCGAGGCACATATTTAAGTCTTCAACTCTACCTATCTGTAATTAGAGAGAGAGACAGAATAAGACATAATTCCTTATGTCTTCACTAGGGTCTGGAACTTCTCTTACAGAGTTCTTGTTCTTGATGGAAGTTATTTTGTCCCCTTTTTCAACTCCTGTACTGCTGCTGCATAGCTGGCTGTGCTAGTAGATTTTGCCTGGATCTTAAAGAGAACTTCAGTGCAATATTTACAGCAATAAAAAAAGCAGCAGTAGTATAAACTTGACCAACATGCACCCGAAACCCCTGTGAAGTCACAGCAATTTTGTCTGCCCTGTTAGAAGTAACTTTGATTCTAGCCTAGCTTTTACTATAACATTTCCAACATTGCTCTCCAGAATACAAGGAAAAAAGTGTTGCTAGATCTTGAGATTGTAATCTTGTTTGATTTTAAAAAGAGTTAAAATTGACTTAGATGGCAATATCAGCAAGAGGAGGTTTTGTAGAAAGTCACATCTTTAACTTTACCTTTTTATGTGTCTTTATTTGTGCAAAAGGTAATTTTCTATTTTGCAAGACAGATCAACTCAGTATACTGTGCAGGTATTTTGCCATGTCTGGTTTGCTCTGGAGATTGTTTGGAAATTGTCAAGTGTGGAAAAGATCAGTGTAAAAACAAGTAGAATCCTGAGATTTGTGTCTTTTCCTCCAGAAGTACTTCTCTCCTGAGTATCCACCTGACAGCCTTTGCTTTGAGCACTTCTGCAGGTAGAGGATCCAAGCTACACTTTTCCACTTTTCCCCTGGAGCCTCCTGTCTTATGGCAGGCATGTCACAGTCAGAAGAATGTTCCTGCATTTCCATAAGGACAGAAATAAAAACTATAGCATTTATGGAACAGCTGCTGCCCAAGTTGCTCACAGTAAATGTTAAAGACAATCCACTCTGTGTGCTGAAAATCAGGCCCCCACAAGGAAGTGTGTGGTGAGAAATAATTCACAAGGAACCATGGTTGTCTCCTACATGATAGACTGAGCAGGCAGTCTGAAGGATGCAGAACAAAATCAAAAGAAATAACATATTGAAGAGAAAAGATACCTATTTTTTCAGCTGTTCACTCTGCCACTCAGGCAAAGATAAGGAGGAAAACAATATTTCCTGCTATTTTTACACATACCTTGACCATAGGTATTCTTACTGAGGAGGACTGTTTTCCTAGGGCTAGAGACAAATTGATTGGTAGTAAGAATCTGAAAATACAGGAAAATATCAGGAAAAATACAGGTGCTTTAGGCACCCTCTTTAATTGATTCTTTCTTTGCAGGACTGCAAATATTAACAATAAAATCCTGAGGTTGCTGTCTGTTTTCTTGCACTGATAACACCAGCTCTTCAAGGAAATGTTTGCTTAGGTCCATGAAGGCTTCTTAGTACAATGTGCAACTGCAATGCACAATGAACACTTCCTCAGCAAGTAATTTAATTGGATTTTTTTCTCCTCTTATTTCAAAGGTAAGTACTGTGACAAGAGGTGAGTAATCAGAAAAAAAAAAAAAAAAGGCATCCTGTTGTCCCAAACTGGCACTCACAGGGCATTTTCAAACACGCTTTGGGTGAAAAGGCAGACATTATAGCAACTTTGTAGGGTTTTGGTGGGTTTTAGCCATTCTTTGCATGGGTACTACAGCTTTTCCCATGCATTGTAATTTAAGGTTTAATCACCTCCCTCAGAGCTCCCCACAGACGAGGTCAGGGGAAATGGCAGCACTGTGCCATTGAGTGCTGTCAGAAACACTGTACACACCCAAAACATTTATTGAGAATATTCCATCTTAGGCTATAACATTGAAGGCATATTAAATAGCCAAGACATTCAAGCAGGAAGTTAGCTCCTTTGTGTTTGATGGAAATATTTATATGTCACTAAGATAATAGTCTTAATTGCTTTTCATCTTTGTGCAGTTTCACTATTTGCTAACCAGCTAGTTTATTTGACACTAAATTCAGCTGTGAAAGTGAAAGGAGATTATTAGGTTCAAATTCTACCTATACTGCAATAACAAAATGCTGAAATGTTAACATTGCAAGCAGAGCAGAAAACATGTACATAGGAAAAATATGGTTATAGTACATATGAGTTATGAATAACTTTCTGTTAAAAATTCCATTTTGGATCCTGAGTGGAACATAAACTTTCACCATGACAGTCAACAAGATAACCCCACATACACACTGCTTCTTTTCTGTATCTTTTGGAAAGGAGACCTGAGTTAAAGTAGAATTCTTTCCTTATCCTGAGGTTAAGAAGTAGTTAAGACCAAGGCCTTGACAATGGGCCTTTTACCTGGATTTATTAAGGACAACCATGTCTGGGAAGGGAATTTGTCAAATATTGTATTATCTTATCAGAGGAAGATGTGATGTTTTGAGCTGAAACATCTGCAATTATTTTGTATTTCATTGTTTGAAAGGAACTTTTATTTCCATATTTTTCAGTACAGGTACTAATTTTTCATCTCCACCCACACACATACATAGCCAGACTAATTGTTCTTCTCTAAAAAATGATTTTAAATGATTTCTTCTCATACTAAAACACTTGGAGGTTTACAAAAAACAATTTTCAAAAAAACATTGCCAATAAAAACAATTGGAATATACAGATGAGAAGTATTTTCTGTAGTTGCTTGGTTTTGGTTGTTGAGTTGCTTTGGGTTTTTTTTTTTTTTTTTTTTTTTTGGGGGTGGGTTTTTTTTTGTTCTTTTTTTAAAGATATGTTTGTCTTTTTATTCTTTTTTTTTACTGCTCAGACTTATCTGTAAAATCTCGGGTACAGGAACCTTGTCTTACACTGTTTCTGTAGAGAACCATCTCCTAATAAACATTCTCAATATAACATTCAGAAATAAAAAGGAAGATTTGTATGTAACTGTCTTCAATAGTACTGATATTGCCACACATTTCAATTAGCTTGGCAGTTATTTTGGGAAGAGCTCAGCTGGGATAATCATCTGAAGGATTTTAGTTGCATGCCAATTGTTTCACTACTTTCTGCCAGCTATTCTCACCCTACACCAAAGTCATAAATCCTGCTTACAGGACACTGCTAAATATTGCCAGCAGCTTCAAATAGGCTGCTCCAGGCACACAAGCAGGATTTGGCCTGGATCATGGATGACAAAGTGACAAAGTGTTCTTAATTGGCACTCAATTTTCAAAGGTAAAAGATCACCCTTCCACCTTCCCCATGCCCAGGATTGACACAGAAACCTTTTGTGTTGGTTTGATTCACCAAAAGATGTATGAACAGGCTTCTGTCCCTTTTACCCCAAGGGTGAAACTATTGCTGTAAAAGGACTTCAGGAATTTCCTTTGGTGTTTATATGGAATCTAAATGCTGTCCTCACTCACTAGGGTAAGATGGCTGGGGGTATTTGCAGCTCATACTGATGCCTTAAGATTTTAGCTTTTATATTTTCCAGATCCTGTACTGCATTGGTGTATAACTCTGAACTTCATACAGAGTGTTAGTAAGGTCTCTTCACATTTTGGTTGGACAAAACAATTCTTCCAGGTCTGAGAACCAAGGGCACCCTGTGCCTCAGGCCCTGAAAAGCATAAACAAAAACAAATCTGGGAAGAAGAGCAAACTGGGGGTATGTGACTTCATTACCTGAAGCTGTAATTGAAGAATTAACCCCTGATATACAAATACACCAAACTTCCATCTGTCTGTAAAACTTGTGGCCACCATCCATTTGGGGTGTAGCCTCTGTGAGGCTTTTGGCTGCCCAAGGGCTTTAATAAATATCCACTTTATTCTCTTAACTCTGTCTAGCCCCTGTTCTAGGCAGTCACTCCAGGACATCAATAAAACAAACGGACACCACAGCAGAGAGAAAACCTTGACTTCCAGGTTTTCCCCAGATGCTACCAAGATGTGCCTGCCACCTGGGAACTGAGGACAAAGGTACACAAGAAAATTCACAGGCTGCAAAATAATTCCACAAGAACAAAAGGACCATTTGAGTACTTGCTGCCAACAACATTCCAAACCCCTGTCCTGGATTCCTGTCTGAAAGATCCATCCCTTGCCTCACAGAGGCTGATTTGAAGGTGATTTTCTGGAATCACAGCACGTTATTCCATCAGCCAGCTTGTCAGCTCGGGGATGAGAAAGCTGCAGTGCCATTGCCCCTTAATTGGGTGCATTTTCAGCATGTTGATTCCAGTGCAGCCTCATCACCCACCAGACCTCATCTAACGACAGGAGAGGAGGGGCAGAGAGCAGAGAGAGCACTCCTGGCAGTGCTGCTGAGGTGTTCATGGAAACAGAAACTGATTTTATTGCAAACAGTAACAACGTTTTCCTCCATCCTGATTTGTGCTAGAAAGCAATTGTGTGAAATATGTTCCAAAGAAACAAAAGGAACGCTATGAAAATGAAAAATGCTTAAAATGGAGACACATAAGAGGAGAAGCCATGATTTTTTTATTAGTTATGCTGTTTGTAAAAGTGGAATACCAGAAACTCTTACTTGTTTCAATGATCTAGATATGGATAATATAATTTCCTATTTCTCACCTAATAATAACTTTTGGCTTATGCTACTTTAAAAGCAATGTCCTTAATTTAAAGAAGAGCCAAATCATTCTATTACACCAAAAAGGAATTTGTGCTAAATTTTTCACGATTTTAACTTTTCACAATTATCAGTTAAAATTGAGCCGACAAAATATCAACAGTGCTTTGTGTTCCTAAGCACAAGTAAAAGCTTCCAAAAATATAATAAGAATGTTTATGCAATGAATGAGGTATGGACATTTTAAAATTCCCCACATTGCAAGGAGCAACTGTGAAAAGGAATTGAGGGAAGGAGACGCTGCATTCTGGCACAGATCTGATAATAAAAGGACATCAGCAGCTCTGTGTGGGTTGTTGTTTGTACCCTATTACTCTTCCCATTATGTTTGAATTCTTCTGTACTGTATATTTCCTAAGGATTCTGATTGATGTTGCATGGCAGAAATTATCAGTGTACTCAGTATATCAGGTCTGAAGCTCCACTTGGCCTGAATTAAGATTTCCTTAAAATCTAATATAAGATAGCTTTTTTAAAAAAACAAACAAACAAACAAACAAACAACCTAAAAACTTTAAAAAATAGAGGGGAAGGGAAGGAAAGGGAAAGGGAAAGGGAAAGGAAAAGGGAAAGGGAAAGGGGAAAAAGAACAGAAAGCATTTGCTATTCTACGTTTTCCTGAGGACACACTTTTAAAAGGTTTCTCTGGTGTCCATACTCACAGGTCATGTTTTCCAGTCAGGTACAGTCTGAGTTACTCAAAACTTTGAAGTCATTTGCCTTTGACACTTTAGCACTGGTTTTATTTGGTGACTTTTCACAACCTTTAGGCTTTCTTACTTACTCAAGACTGGCTTTGTGCTGCTTCCCCTCAGAGATGCATCATAAAGGGCTGCAGAAATGAGATGTGTTTTAAGTTACCTTAGAACTGACAAAGGCCACAATAAAAGTAATTTTCCATATTCCTCACACAGGTATTAGAAAATCAACAGCCTTTAAATAATGGCAATAGTATTAATATCTTAATAGTGTTTGACAATGTATTTATACACAATTACACCAAAGGATTTTTTTATAAAATTGCTTTTTTAACACTAATTTAATTTCTATCTTTTAATTAAATTTTCTAATAGAAACGGCTTCAAGAACTTTGTAAATATTGGAAAAAACTTGCAATATCATCTAGCATTTTTACTTTATGCAGTTATGTACAGATCTGTAGTCTTCACACAAAAGAAAAGATTTACACTACAGTTAGAACAGAGATAACTGATACAGCAACAAAACTGAAAACCAAGAATAACTGCAGTTATGGCATTTCTACATCTCTGCCATGTACTGAAGAGTATTTATGTGAAATTGCTGATTTTTAGGAGCATATCACATGGCACTCACTGCATCTTTCTGGCTCTTATAGTTGTAATAAAAAGTCAAAAGCTCTAAGTATTTTGTAGAATTGTATTTGAGGTTTTGTTCCTTCATTTTGGTTGTTTTATAATTTTACCTTCTCTTAGTGTTAAGTGGGGGAATGGAAGATGCTGAGGCTGTAGGGGTTGCCTCATTTTTGGATTTGGGTTTTGTTTAAGGCTTTATAAGTCAGTGTGGCTGGATTAATTTCTAGAATTTGACAATGTGGATTTTTATCTGAAGATACATATTTTTATAGTAGAAAGATTATTAAGATTCCAACTATGAGAAACTTAAAATATGTGTAAAAATGCAAAAAAATTAAAATCTCAGCTTTTTCTGGAATAATAAGTGGCAGCAGAATGTTACAGGCCATGCTACTGTGCAACGTGACTCCTCAAAAATAATTGCAAAAAATGTCTCAGCACTCCTTGTGCTTTTATGTCTAGTTCTGTTTCTCTTATTCAGAGCAGCATGTCACATTTCCTGTAATCTGTTTTCCAAAAACTGAAAGCTTGGAAGTTTGCTTTACTCTATTAAATCTACTCATTAAGATATAGAGACTTTGCACTCCGCAGAGACCTCTGTTCAGTTATTGAGTGAATTATTTATAACCCACTTAAAGGCAGTATTGCTGTAAAATATTTAAATGTAGTTTAGCCTCTGAATCAAAGTCAATATAAACCAGACTGGTTTTGCCAAAGGGAATTCCATATTACACAGATTCCCTTTCTACTCTGAAATTTTTCTATTAGAATAATTTTTTAGCAGGACAATGTTTATCTCTGAAGAGTATTCAGTACATGTGTATTTTATTTGAAAAAAATAACCAAAAAAACAAACCAAAAACCCCAGCTGTGTTAATAATGCAAACACAAATCCCCACAAAACCTGTTTACACCCACACAGCCTTTCACTGTTTCACAAACAAGTTCCACAAAGAGTTTTAATTTTTGTAGATTTATTTAAAATGGCCTGTCTTCCAGAAAATGATATTTGATATTTGAAGCTCATTCGGGATAATTACTATGCACAAGACAGGCTTGCTGATAACGTCCATAAACTCTCACCCAGAGGTGTACAATGCTTGGCAGCCATGTCACTGCTGATAAAAATGTGGGGAAGAAAGGAGGCAAGTGAAAACCCTGCCAAGTGAAAAGTGAATGGCCCATCATTTTAGCATGACCAGAGAGGCTTTGGATGCAGGGAATGGAGGTTGAGCAGGGACGAGCAACTCTTCTTTGACAGGCTCAAACAATAGGAAGTGAGAGCTGAGCACAAAAGAGCTGCTGAGCTGATTTATATTTAATAATTTTAATTATACCTGGAGCTAATAATTGTGTGAACAAATGCAGTTTTAATATATAACATACAGTCCCTCCTTCCCATTTTCCCTCTGTCAGCATAGTTGACACCTGTCTAAGGTTTACCAGCATTTATCACAGTGAAATCCTCTGCACTGTGAGAAACACAGTGAGAAACTGCCAGAAGTTTTCCTCCTGAGCTGTTAATCCTGCAGATAGTAGTGATAATGCCCTGGGAATGCCTGTGACAGGCCAAAAGGCAGAGTTACTGCTGAAATAGATTTGTTACAAGAATGTTCATCTCAGCATACTCCATTTGTTCAACATATTTACACTATTAAGACACACTGTGTGTTTGATTTTTTTGTGTAGCTTACAGTCTTACATGAAAACAGCATGCTGAATTTAAATTCAAAGAGAAATAGGTGTGCAGAAAATGGATGGAGACACCAGAATTTGCAGCTGTGAGAGAAAGAAAGGGGTGTCTATCATGCCCAGTCCAAATTCTTCCAGCTGCAAGAGATAAGCAATTAATTTTATAGAAAATCTGCATCTCCTTATTTGCAGAGAAAATTGTTTGAGAAGTTGACATCAATTTAAATATCTGGCACAAAGAGATACATACCTACATGATGCCTTTTGCCATAAAATATCTCATAAATATACTTACAGTCAAGGTCAACAGTTAGACTAGACAACTTTATTGCTTGCCAGCATTATTTTAGTGATGCAAAGTATAGTAAACATTTTCTATTTGGTGAGATTAAACCAAGCCCAGAAATCTTGTGAAATTGTGTATGAATATTAACTTAGCAAACGGCAGCATCCATAGCAATGGCCAAAGCCAGCTACTTAAGGCTGCATTAAATAAAATCCATAACACATAGGACTTGAGCAGTAGAAAACAATCCTGGTACTGGATACTCAAAAAAACCCCCGTAAGTATAAGAGTTAAAAATATGCTCACATTACATAGAATTACTCATTTATACTTCAGAAAGTAGCAGGATGTATTCCTGAACAGGATGAAGTCAATTTAAAGCAGAGTAATTAGGGATAAACAGCTGCGAGTGATGGAGTGGAATCTCTTCAACAGGAAAAATTATGCAACATGAGAGGCTGGTTGGCTGCCAGAAACACAGTTGTCACCAGTTACCATTTGTCTTCGTGGGCAATGCTGCAAGAATAAAAAAATGAAATTTAGAAGCAGAATAAAGATGAGTTTTACAGCTCTGGAGGATTAAAGTCCCAGATGTGGAGGGGAACAACCTGGATAAGGAGCTCACCTTGTTTAACCATGCAGCCTCCATATTCCAGCCTGGGTGAGTCTGAAATATATCAAAGGTTTCAGTAACAAAAACATCAACTCAAAATACTTAAATGTTTAAGATACACAGAGGAATAAAATTGAATTCTTACAGGATGCTGCTTGCTGGAGCCCAAATATAGGCTTTGCAATATTAAAAGTCCTGGAAGACAAGACCTTCTGAAGATAAAGGAACTGCTTCTGGAAAAGGAAAGCAGACTGCTTTTGGGAAAGAAAGAAATTCAGGAAAGGACTGAAAGCCTTGATCTAATGACTCTTGTGGTTTACTTTAATTTCTTCAACAACTAACCAGTGTAATCTGGTAATTTATGCTCCTGAACAGGGTGGAGGCTAGGTGGAGTATAGAACATTTAAAAGAAACAAAAGGGTATTTAAAGTGGCTCACAAGACTGAAGTACAAACCAAATACACCATCTCACCCCAAGGCAGATGCTGGATTGACCATCCAGATGCTGGTAACTCATCCTGCTCAAATCCCTCTCCTGCATTTCACACAGCTGGAAGAAAGAAGACAAAAGGGACTGACTGCTGTATTGGTGCACAGTGAGACACTCAAGATAAACTCCTTTTCCAAGAGTAGATCCACTGCATTCATATATTGGGAATATTCTTTATTTCCTTCACAAAAATAGTAACTGCTTCTAAAGAGACAAATCCCTGTGTCTGGAAGGTGGAGAATTTACCAAGTGCTTCAGACCTTGCCTGTAGTATCTTAACTTACCCAAACATTTTAAAAACAGATTTAGTAGAAACATTCAGCCTTTTTATTACTGGCCAGCCTTCATTACTTCTGAAACAAGAGAACACACAGGATCAAACAATATGTTGGCTGTGAGATGGTTCCAGCTTCTTGATTTTCATGGAAACACAACCTGTGCTCTGCTCCTTCACTGGCTGAATTCATACATCTAGAGCTGGCTGTCTCATTTCCACAGACCAGGGGATGGGTTAGGGGTGCTCCAGGCCTGTGGTGTGTTACTGGAGATATTTACCTGGCCAATGTGGAATATGGAATGCAGGAATGTGCATGAAAACAGCAGCTGCCTTGAAAGAACAAAGTCTCCAGAGTGCTCAGAGAAACAAAAGGCTGACAAATGCACACAGCTTGTTTCCAGCAAAGCTGGTAAGGACCAGCTGGACTGAGCTGGACCTGAGGTATCCCAGACATAGGATCCCAGTTTGGGAAGTTCTAGGAAGATTCAAAAAGCTGGAGTTCTGGGCAGGTCACCGGGCAAGCAATTTTCTCCAAATACGTAGTTACAAATATGTATCAGAGGAACACTTCCAATTCTTTCCAACATTGCTTACAGACCCTACAGATCATTTAATTACATTCATAGTATTTTCAGCATTTATTCTGCTGAATAAATAGCATTTATTCAGCATTATTCTATTAAGCTAGAGCTACATTTCAGACCTAATGAAATTATTACATTTATGGAGATGTGCTGCCCCATTCTGTGTGATATATTGAAGTCTGAGAAAAATACTAAACACAGACAAACAAGCTGAATCCTGAACTCCTATGAATGTTCCTTGGTACTTTGTATAAATGAGAAAAGTATCCATCTTAATGTCCTCTCCATCAGCAATGCAAGTGCAGGTTCAACATTGGGAATGAAAATTCAAAGTGTCTCTTGAGATCACATCTTGGACAGTTATGGTGATTTGATGGGTGATTTTTCTCAAGTGCAAGCCCCATATAGATTCTGCTTTTGTGTGGGGCACGTTGTACAAATAATTAAGAGTTGTTTAAATTGGTTGTGGTATGATGTGAGAGATTTTAAGTTCAGCATCCTCTGGAGAAGGAGCCACTGATCTTTGTAAGGATTATGGTGGCAAAATAATTCTATGGATGGCATTGGTGCAGGCTGATTCCCTTGCCATAGAAAAGCTCATTAGAAACCACAGTGATTTGTTGTTTATGTTCTTGGAGTGCCATCTAACTTACATAAACTGCTTTCAGTTTTCTGATATTTTAATAAAACCTTTTGGCATAGTAGTGGTAATTTATTTCACTATAAGAAACATTATATAAATGCTAAACACAGGCACAACGAGAACAGAAATTGCCAAACAAAACTTTGCTAAAACACAGTTATGTTTAGGGAATAAAATTGTGGGCTGATTTGGCTGCCTGTACTTATTAAACAGCCAAAGAATTGTGCAGTGTCACATGAAGTGCAATAAATAAAATTAAAATGCAAATTACAGTCAGTCAAAGAAATCCCAAGCTCAGACTGTATCTAGCCAGAAAAGCAGGATCAGGGTTTTCAGTGTAGATGACAAGAGTGATGTAATCAACCACATAATTTCCATAAAGACATAAAGGATCCAAGTCCAGCTCCTGAGTGAAACTGGTTTTGTCCTGGCATTTATGAATATAAACCATCCCCTCTGAGTTTTATATCTCACATGGGGTAATACAATCTTCTGATGTAATTACACAAAGTGCTTAGAAATACTTGATCTGTTATGTTGGACAATCAGATGTGGGCATTAATGGTTTCATGTACAAGGCTTGAATAAAAAATTACCATCAGTATTAATTACACTTGTGATAGTCTCATACTATCCCAAACTGTTCATGTTTTTATCTACATGGAACAGTTCACTACATCATATGGGTAAAACCACATAGTGTCTGTTACTCTTACTCAAGGTTTAGGGCTGTAATCATAGGACAAACATAAAGGAAGGGCAAGACCAGGCACTGCTTAGAGTGTTTTGCCTTACTTAAAACAATTTAATGCCTTTTCAGTTCCTAAATACCTTAAAAAAGCACCCCATGACAAATGATTTTCAGGAAGTCCTGTACAAGGTACCACTGTTGAATAGAGTAAGAAAAATACCTGTTAAATCCTGTGGATAGCTCTGATCATCTGAGCTAAGGGAAGATTAATGCCAACTGGACAAGACACAAATACTCCTCAGATCCTGAGGTGGGGCTGGACAGCCTCACCACAGTAGGGCACATTATCTAACAGTGCAGATAGAGAAACAAGAACAAGAATATGCCCCCTTGCCCTCAATCCATTATCCCTCATATGAGTTTTGTGCAGCGAGAAGATGATTTAAGTTACCAGATAATATTGGCACAGAGTGAAAATAAAAATAAATATAGATAAGAAAAGAGGAAGGAGATCTGTAACAGAAGAAAAGTATTCCCCTGAAACACTGTCCTGATACATGCTGAGAAAAACTGTGCTGGACTGAAGATCTAAGATGTATTTTTGTAGCAGATAATGTGTCATGCCCATCACAAGTAAACTGGACTCACTACACCTAAAGTTCCATCCAACACTAAGTTCCCCAAAATAAATTATGGGCAGCATAAACCTGTTTCCAGTCCTTTGCTGTAATTATTTGGAAAGGCTTAAGTCACTGTTTAATAGGGCACAGCAAGGCTCTCACCACCACACTACTGAAAAAAAACAAACAAAATCAAAGCAAGACAACCATTGCTAGGATTTTTAGCAGTTTTTCTGAGGTCTTCCCAATTATCCAGAGTTTTTTATCACCTTTTGTCTGCAAAATAGAAGAGAGATTGTTCTGTTTCAGTGGGTCACTTCAGAAGGCTTTTAGGCTGGGAATGAGGCCCACTGGAAAGTCTGAAAGGGAAGTAGAGCTACTTCAGACATATTTTTTTCCCTTGTCTCCAGACAACAGCATTGAAATTATATGGGAAATTATGCAGGAATTTACATGGAGTGGTGTGACAGAGCCTCTCCTTTGAAACTATTCCTGAGCAGACATCTCTTCACAACCAGGGGCATCTCTGTGTTGGAAGGTAAAAATGGAATTGCACAGAAATGCAGTGGTGTAAACATGAACACTCAATTTTCTGGAATCCAGAGTCCTAGAGGGTGTCCCATGAATGTTGGAAGGCACTTTCCTTGCATCCTGCTCCATATGATGATATTGGAATCAATTAAGTTGCATGACTGAGTTCAGTATCCCAAATAGTATCCCAAGCTTCTGCAGCTGAAGGACTAGCACAGAGTGATAGGCAAGTCTCAGAAATGTTTATTGCTTGCATACATTTCAGAAATGTTTATTACTAGTTTTTGGTAATTGTCGCTTTCATCTGCTTCATCCAAACAGCATCAGTCTGCAAACATGGGCTGCATACTCCATGAGGATATTAATTTCCAGGGAGAACCAGGATAGGAGTCTGAAGCAAGTAGTTTGTAAACAGTTTAAGCCTTTATCTGTTCACCAGGAGCATAACACCTTCATATTTATTTACTAGCCAGCACCATTCATTTTATAGCTATTTATCTATGGAGATGGTTCTCAAGTGAGTTCATTACATGTGCCTGGTATTTCAAATGCCAGGTTTACTGGATGTTGTCACTGGATACTAATTCCCTTAGCAATGCTTCTGCCTGAATCAATACTACTACCCTGGAAAATCTAGTTTATAGTGGAAATATTTGCATACAGCAAACTCCAGTCTTGCTTCTGGAAATATCTTTTTCTCAACTTTGAGTGTGACATTTAACAAGCAGCTCACTGTGGGGAACATTTAGAGGAAATAAGCTGGGTCCAAAAAACAGCCCAAAAGACCCCTCTCTCCTGATCAAAGAGGATTAAAAATAGTTTCAGCCTGTGTGACCAAGCAATCTTCTGAGGCTTTTGAACATAATGATCTTTGATGCTAGAAAACACAGGTGGCCCTGTTGGGTTTTTTTTAAAGCACAGGTTTCCCTGTTAGGTTCTTCTGTCTTAGGTACAGTCAGTCCATAAATTAATAACCAGTTAATTCAGAAATCCAAAGTTCAGAATTCCTTCCTTCACTTTGATTTGCCCCTAAGGTAGAATTTTCTCAGACCCCCCAAGGGACTTCTCTTTTCCTTTTGGAGGCAGAAGACAACCCAAAAAAGGAAAGGTGAGAAGCATTTCAGTTCCACTAAAATGGAGCTGAGGAACATGTGGAAGTGATGTAGTTAATATATTCCTTATCTTAACCAACAGCCTAATGTTTGTTTGTTTGTTTATTGTTGTTTTTTTTTTTTTTGTTTTTTTTTTTTTTTTTTTTTTTTTTTAAATTTTTTTTTATTAACAGGAAGTCATTAGATTCAAGTTTTATTTTATGGAATAGGAATCTGAGGGAAGAAAAATCATCACTCTGGCATCTGTGAAATAATAACTCATGTGCCTATGAAGCCATTAAGTTACACTAACAATATGCAAAGCTTGGAGAAGCTTTTGTTAACGATCTCTACTGAGGGATTGATGGTCACACAAATGCCTGGCACCTGCTGTTGCAGGAATCAGCTGGGAAGAAAATAATGCCCACACATGTATTGGAGTTTCTTGGAGTTTCTCTCCTATTTTTCAGGCTTTCTCATTCATCCCAGTGACAAGCTGGGCATGCAGACACGAGGCTGTAAGGAAACTTGACAGCCTTTGAAATCAAGGCTTTTAAGATACAGACACACAACACAGAGAAAGGACTGATGCAAAAGTGACACTGCATTGGCAAAGAACAGGCAGAAATGGCAGGAAGAAAAGAGCATTGATTCCTTGGATTTTCACTCCATGTACACTGGAGGACTGTTTGGAAAACCATCAGACAATGGGAAGTGTTTTTACTTTCTGGTGACCCAGCCAATTAGTACATGAAAGACTAAAGAACACAGCTCACCAGGAGGAGAGTGAAAAGTTTGAATTGTCAACCAGACAGCTCAGTTTCTCTTGTGACCAAAATCAGAGCTCTCTTGCCCCCTGTTCAGATGCTCAGCTATCAAATCCTCCACTAGAATAATTAGACAATGACCACAGGTTATAAGAATAATATTTTCAGGGACACATGCACTTTTCTGTATCCACCTTCATACAGTAGGTGATTAGGGAATCTCATTAGATTAAATTAATTGTACAATGAGATCTTGAACAGCTCCTTGAAAACTGACTAAAACTCATCTTGAGGAGGAAGTGGAGGACAACAGTTAATCCTAAAATATCACTTGAACTAAATTCTTGTTTGAGATAAGAAGCAAAGTGTCACTGAGTGAGGGTATGATACTTAATCACTGTTAACACTGTTATTTATCTGCTCTTGATTATGTCTTCTTTTCCCTGAAATAGGGAAACTTTATTGATTTTTCTCATAAAATGCATCTATCCTACCTTATTGCAAGTGTAATCAGGAATGTTAGAGCCACATCCTAAATTTTAGCTGTTGGTAACTCAGACTGATACCAGTCTGACTTCCACAGCAAGCAAAGATTTTTAGGCAAGTGCTGACAGATGTTGTGGATCTGATGCAGAAAAACAGCCTTTAGTATTTAATGTGGTGATGAGAAATTAAGTTGCCTGAGGCATGAAATATAATTTTTCATTTGCACTGAAAACCCATGGATGCAAAATCAACCATTACAGTCATGGATGAGGAAAGCAGTAAAATAATAGATCCAAATCTTCTTTGAACTAGTGTTGAAACTTTAATATTTTCTCTAACTAGTCTCTGGGGAAAATGCTTGCGTCAATGATAGCATTGGTTCAGGTCTCTCAGTGCTAGAAATGGTAGAAAAGTTGGTAAATCCACACAGTTGTTCCTCAATGAGTCTTTTTCAGATCAAGTGATAAAATTCCCTGATAGTTTCCTCTATCTCAAGCAAATAATTTTTTTTAAAAAATACATGCACTTTATATTAGAAATTTGGTATGAAATAAGGCTGCAGTCCCAAAGCAATCCCAGAAATTATGTTCTCATTATGAATATTCAGTGCTCTTGAAACATCATGATCCAATATATTATGAGGTTTTTTCCCATAGCATTTTTTCTTCATGCAATTTGTGCAGCAAAGGCCACAAAGAAAGAACTGATGGAGTTTGGGCAGTTTAATTGCTTTCAGCTTTGATGTATTAACCAGGGTTTATCTGCAATTATTTGACTTGGAGCTGAAGCTATTCATTAGATGCAAAGGAAGTTGTTTGTTTGACTGTGGAATAATAAAGCTTCCACGTCTTTACCAGGGAGCCAACAACATTATCATTTGTCACTGTGATTTTGTTCCTCTCCATAGCAGGTAACAACAGATCTTGTTTGCAAAATGATGGGGAATTCTTCATCCCTTGGTGCACAACTGGCAGGGGAGTCAGGGTGGTAACACTGCCCTGATGATTCTCCCCCATTTCTGGATGCCTCCCATAAATTATGGAATTCTGTTTCCTCTCAGACCCTTGGCAGTAGACAAGGAGATGATGTCCCTGCCACCACACGTCCCTGGCAGCAAGGAGGCAGAGAGAACACCCTAAGGCTTGAAATAACAAGCTCACACTGTCTAGGCTGGCAACTGCAAACCAGCCCATGACAGCAACAAAAAAGGATATTTAGAAATGTGTAGGTGAGTTTATATTAGTTTGTTCCTTCCCCTGTTTCACACCACTCAGAGAAATCATCTTTCAGAAGCCCCTTTCCATGTATTTTTTCCCCTTGTTTCTTTTGTTGTTCATCAAAAGCCTGGCTTTGATGAAAAGAGATTTTGTGTGCTTATTTCAGTCTGCTTTGTCTACTTTTTCTTTCCCCTCCTTTTCCACACTGTAATTTAAGGAAAAGGAAATAAATCATGAAGAGGGCTCAAGCTGAAGAAAATAATTTTCATAAGCTGTCGAATGCCAGCAGATGCTTTGAATATTCATTTTGTGAGACATTCATTTTTCAGGGAATGCTGCAGCTGAAATGTGGCTGCTAGGTGCAAAAAGGGGATTGATTAGACAACACAGGTTTGGTGTCACGAGGTGGTGACAGTGAGCTACTGCATTCTGAGGATTCTGAGCTACTGCTACTGAGGATTCTGAGAAACCCAAAAAGTGGAATCTGTGAGGATAGAAAATGACTACTCTGTGACACAGGGCTCAAATGACAAGAGCAACTTGTCAATTTTTTCCCAGGCTTTTGAGGGAGAGAAGCTTCATAGCACTATAATAAAGGAATGGGAAAGAAGGAGCACAGAGAGGAGAAATGATGAATGGGAAGCACTCAGTTATGGGGAAGGAAATAAGAGGAAACTACTGTAAAAAAAAATCAGCTCATGCCAAATAAATGAGTCAAAAACATTCTTCCTTCTCTCATGAAATGCTCTTTCAGAGTAACTGAAACACCTTGAGTAAAATATTGCAAATAAGAAGTGTTTAAATTAACCCAGAAATAAAATGTTTTGCTCTATAAAAAGGAATAATATCCAAATCTGATACAAGTATTGAATTAAAGTGAGAAGGTGAAACTAGAAGCAGAATTCAATGCCTTCTTCATTTTTTTCTGCCAAGAAGAAATGGTTATATAAAAAAAATTATATAAAAATCAATCAATTTTCATAATTGGCCTAAGTTATCACATTCCACTTTTTTTTTTTTTTTTTTTTTTTTTTTTGTAATTCTGTCTTTGTTTTAGTCTCTTCTTTTGTAGGAACATTTGAGCTGTTAGTGACCCTGCAGCAGTTGTTATTCTCTGCAGTTATACCTACAGAAGAACCATCCTTCTACATCACAGCACCTCTCAAATAAAGAGCCCCAGACAATAAACTCATCTTGGCCTGCAATGGCTTTGCTATGCAGTCCCTCTATCTTTGCAGTGGAAGGCCAAGTGAAGTGCCAAGTGAAAATATCAAGGTTTTGGTTGACAATATTTAATTTTGAAGACAAAAATATATATTTGCAATATTTTTACTTGGTAAAGTGAATTGCTGGGCTATGGCTTGACATCAATAGAGGAACATTTTCTCTACAGCAAGCCAAAGAAATATTTTGGAGGACTCAGTAAAATCAACACTTGTCCCTTGAGCAGAGGGGATTTCAGATTGATTCTTCACTCCAGCAATTAAATTAATGGCTTAAAATTGTGCCTGCAGTCACTCTCTGATCTCTTGAGACAGTATTGGTTCAGAAGCCTCCTTCTTCTGCTCACTCAGGGCTGGCCAGCTTAGGCTTCAGGGGGAGATTTAATTGACTTCATAATCTAATTGACTTCATGGCAACCTGTTCACTGCTAGGCAAACCCTGCTGTCCTCTCCACCTGCCGTTCCATTCCTTTTCTTTCTGAGAGTCAGCTAACAAAACTTTCTGACCAGGTGGGGAAAAGTGAATTAAACTACTTTAAAGTATAAAAAAACCTTCCAGGTGGCTTTGTTCATTTGGCAGAATGGAGACCTGTCTTCTGCCCTTCTTTCACTTCATGTGCAGTTCTGAAAAAGGTTATAAAATTGACATTTTGTGACAGGCCCACTGT
This sequence comes from Muscicapa striata striata, assembly GCA_030060385.1. NCBI lineage: Eukaryota > Metazoa > Chordata > Aves > Passeriformes > Muscicapidae > Muscicapa > Muscicapa striata. The sequence continues at coordinate 3,693,503 of JAREIS010000019.1, forward strand.
CATTGCCATAACACAAGGGGACAACACAGGCAGGTTCTAGAACAGACACCAGAGCTGGTTCAGGCAGCTTCTTTGTCCTGGGAGCATTTCTGGTGTGCAGCCCTGGGAGCAGAACTGAAAACCAAGCAGCACAATGGATTCTTCAGCTACAGCTGTTCAGGTTCGAGATCAGATAAGACAGTTCTGCTTTAAACTTCACAGGATGGTGGAAGTTGAAAGGTGAAGAATATTTTCTAAGCATGGAGTGATGCAAAAGTGTGTATATTTAAATAGAATCATAGCATTATTTCTGTTGGAAAAGACCTCCAAGATCACTGTGACCAATCCCCACCTTGTCACCCAGCCCAGAGCACTGTGACACATCCAGTCATTTCTTGGACACCTCCAGGGATGAGGACTCCAAACCTCCCTGAGCACCTTTCCATGACAAAATTCCTCCTGATGTCCATCCTGACCCTCCCCTGGCACATCTTGAGGCTGTTTGCTCTCATCCTGTCCCTGTTCCCTGGGAGCAGAGCCTGACCCCCCCCTGCTGTCCCCTCCTGTCAGGGAGCTGTGCAGAGCCAGAGTCTTTGTTTTCTGCATTGTCAAAGCCTCTTTCTAGGAAACTTCCTTTTCAGTCAGTCACTGATTTGTTATGCAGAGATCCCTGAATGATTGCTCACATTAGTAAAACCCAAAGGCAGTTTTATTAGAGTATATAAAGGACTAGACAGACCATATATTTCCAATGCATTATGTTTTTTGGTGGAGGAGGGACATTGCAGTATAATTTCTGCCTCAGAAAGTCTCACTCCTACTGTACAGACATTTTTGTGGCTTGGAACAAAAATAGGGGAGAAATTCTTTTGATAGTAGGGTACACTGACAGACTCTTATTTTTCACTGCAAACTACAGTAGGTTGTAGTTACTGCAGGGGTTGTTAAGGATTTATGAGTTGCTTGCCATCTAAATGAAAGAAAAACTAGCATGCATGTAGCCTGTGTTGTCTCCCAGTTTTGCCTTGGAAATTTTGAGTGTGACTTCACCATTATAGCAGGGCAACAAAAAGAGACAAAACCACACACTTTCAGAAATGTCTTATAACATACATCAAAAGAAGGAAGGCTGCTCCTCATTCCTTATTTATAAAAGGAAGCTAACAAAGGAAAGCAGACAATGCATCTTCCTCCCACATCCAGCTGCCAGAATTGATGTCGTGGAAGGAATGACACTCAGCATTTGTTCTTGCATCAGCTACTTCTTGACCATGCATCTAATTCACAGATAAATTAAATTGAAGACAAAAAGCATTTCTTTAAACATTCAACAAAACACTATGATTAGGATGGAAGTTTGGCATTGAAGTCCCTCCTTTACCAAGATAAATGGTTATTTTTTTAATGAAAATTCTCTTTGTACCTAAATGGTGCAAATGAATTACTGAGAATTTCATTTTTTCTGTGTCCAAGGTGAAAAACTCCAATTTAGACTCAGCAAACCATTATGTTATACAATTTCCAATACTTAAATCAGATGTGACCAGCCTGCCTGACCCCACAAACCATTCATTGTCAATATAAAACATTGCTGTAATTCTGCAGAATATCCTATACTTGTTACAAATAACAACATGATTATTCACATTTATTAATTATTCAACTTTTTGGGTCATAAGGGTTAGCAATGCAAGGTGAGTACACCTAGGTGTAAAATACTAAAGGGCATGACTGAAGGAGGGGAAAAGCAATTTGTGGAAATTATGAAGCAGAAAAATCAGTATTGTCTCAGGAAAGAACTGGGGACCATAAACAGGAGGAAGTGTACCAGGAAGGAAAACACAGGTATGATATGCTGTACTGATTTGTCTGTGTGCTTTTTAAATGCCTGACAACTCATGATTTTACCTCAGCTCTCAGCCTTCAATATTATTGAACACATTTTTAATTTCTTTTTCATGCAAAGTTTAAAATGACTGCACATTGAGCACCACACAATGCCCTATGGTGTCCCTGAGCAGTTTTAAATAATTTGCCTCCTTCTACCACCCAGCTGTATCTGTCTCTTAAGAGAAGCAAGAACCCTTCCCTCTCCTCCAGGTGGATGCTCCTCCATGAAATGTACTTCTTAATTTCACCTCTTGGTCTTAAGCAGGGATCAAAAGAGGTTTTCCAGAAAAATTATTTTCTCTCTGGAACTGAGTTTATTGAGGTAAAAAATACCATCCCTGTCTGTGGATTCAAACAGACCAAAATCCCTTCACAAGCCCAAGCTATGATTCTGCAGTTAGCTGAGCAGACCTGGAAGTGAGAGGTTTGGAGGAAAATAGCTGAGGGGTGTCAACAACCCAAAACTTTCCAGAGAACTCTAAGTTCTCTGGAAAGAGGGAAAACTGTGTTTTAGATAAATGCTTAAAATCACTAGAAAATACAATTAAAATCAGAATAAGGAGTTTCAGAAGGCTCACTAGACAGTAGAAGTTGAGGAGTTTTGGAGGATATATTGGATTTAATTGGATTTTCTACTCAGTCCATTTCCAGATGTCATTCAGGTTAAGTTCTTTTGTGGCTGATAAATGACTGGTGTGGTAGGATAGCACCACACCAGTGAAAAGGTGGGAATTGTCAGTCTGGATCAGATCTTCTCACCCAGCACCCTGTCCCTGTGCAAAGCTTAAATGTGTTGAAAATCAGCATAGAGAAGAGTAACTACTGAGTTACTCGTGCTACAAGCACAGGCAGAACAAGTGTGTGAATGCTGATGATCTTCCATCAGAAACAAGAGCAGAGAGCAGAACTGCTTCTCCTTAAATCCACCAGTGAGCATTCCCAAGCTCCTGGCTGGAAATTCCACAGGCCCAGGCAGGAGAACACCCTTAGTTCACTCTCCTCCTGCAAGCTCTGCTACCAAGCACCCAATGGAAACTTTTGTTCCCTCAAGGATGGTTCTGCTGGTTGCTACTCTTGCCCAAGATTGTGGGTGCTTTCCACAGAATGGAATAATAAATCCTGTATTTTCACTATGGATTTCTGGATTTCTTCTTCACGTTGATCACAGATTGCCCTGCTGCCCCCAGCAGTGCTGGTGCTATTTATGGAGGGGATTTTCAGGCAGAGCAGGTGGTCATGGCCATTCTCTTCTGTTCACTTCATCCCCAAAGACCTTTCAAGTTCCCAAGTCTCAGGTACCACTGCAGCATTGTGCCCATCTCTAAAGTTTTGAGCTTCCCCTGTGGATATTGCCCCAGAATGACAGACTTTGTATTCCTGCATTGAACACCTTTACTGAATGTTTTAGGTTGCAATGCAGGATGTGACCAAAAGTTTGTATTCTATTGCCATCTGCTAAAACCAGGTGGAGCAGTGATCCTTATCTCTGAGGGAGATATCTGCTGTTAATGGGCCATTGAGTCCCACTGCATGACTGATAAAATTACATCATCCCATTGAGAGATGCTCTGCCCAGGGGGAGGAGCCAAACCTTTCCTACCTAGATAAAATCTGAGATTTGGAACACCAAAGCAGCCTTTTTTCACTGGATTCCAGAGGAAAGCCAGACCTTTCCACATCATCAATGGACCTTAGGAGGAAAACTGCACCTTCTACAGGAGCACTGCTTCAAATGAACCATATCTGCCACTGCAGGAGGATGCAGCCACCATTTAATGGGACTGCTGCCAACACCCTGACAGGGTGTCAGATTGTATTCTGTCAGTGTTTTGGGGGTTTTTTTGTTGTTGTTGTTTTTTTTTGGGTTTTTTTTTTTTTTTTTGTAATACTGTATTTCTATTTTAATTTTTCCTAGTAAAGAGCTATTATTCATATTTCCATATCTTTGTCTGAGAGCCCTTTAATTTCAAAATTATAATAATTTGGAGGGAGGTAGTTTACATTTTCCATTTCAAAGTGAGGCTCCTGCCTTTCTTAGCAGACACCTGTCCTTCAAACCAAGACACTGAATTAGCAGATGAGCAGAAAATTCATGCCAGAGCCAGAGGACACTCATGCTTTTTTAAAGACAGGTCACGAGTCTCTTCTCACAAAGGAACTGTTTAATATTAAAGACTTTTTTAGGGATGTGCTTTCCAGTGATCCAGAAAACTTCCAGCACTGGGAATCCCCGATGATGCCAGAGCACTGCAACAAAAAATATCCATAAAAGCATTGTTAAATGTGTGCCATCACCAGGAAAAAAATACATAGTGCATCCACAAAGCAGTGAAAAAAGAATAACTGTCAATATTTCCAGTGTTCAGTGCCAATTGAAAAATCCAGGGAAGGTCAATTGCACATTATCCCATCTAACGGGCAGAGGATACATTTGCCCTATAAGCACTTTGTATTTTACAGCAGTAAGTGTGTTAAGAATATGATTTTTCTACAGCAAGAACAGCAAATTATAAAAGGAGAGCAAAAAATTTGTTTTTTTATTTCTCTGAATAAAAGGCCAGGACAGTAAGTGTGACTTCAGGAAGAAGTGAAAAGGGAAAATCAGGAAAAGGCACTCACCAAACTCTCAAAATGAACTGTCTACTCAGAAGAATTGTATATGATTAGAAATAAAGAATGTATAATCACTGATAAACTGTTCCTATCCTGTGGGCACTGTACATTTACATTCTTTACATTTCAAATTATTAATATATTTATAAGAAACAACTGTCCCTTACAGTATGTTTCTGTGCCTTTCTAATACCAGACTTACACAAATATCAAGGGATGATAGGAAAGAACAAAATCAGCCATTAAAATATCACAGAATATCCATTAGGTAGATAGGAGAGTAAGTTCATAAGTAAGAGAATGGAAGAGAATATCTCCAATTTCAAAATCAGAGGGGTTTTCTTCAAGAACATCTGTGCTTCTCAGACAGCACTGAGGCTCAGAAAAACACCTCCAGGCTGAAGAAAACACCATGAAACACTCATTTATAACCAGAGTTTAACTGGCTGTGCTCATTATTTGCACATGGGTTTCAGATATCATTGTTGAAGGTTTTACCTTCAGACCAGACCATTTATCAAGTGTAATTAATGTGTCAGACTTTAGTTTGAAAACCTTGCACTGATAATACTAATTTCTCTACTCTAAGTTGGATTATCCACATGAAGTTTTTAGCAAAAGAACTGTCAGTGATAAGGCTAAAAATACAATGGCTTTGTTCTTTTTCTAGCTCAGTCTCCATATTTTGCAGGTAGTGCATGGCAATATAAAACAAAACAGTCCCAGTATCATTTCACTTGACATGAACAAAAAGAAGCTATAGAATAAAGTAAAAGTCTCACAGAGGTGGGATTTTATAAGGCAGTTATCTCAGAGGATTGATGGAGCACTGCAGAAATCTGTACTTGCTTCAGTTTTCATCCTTATTCCTAAGACCCTGGTTCAAACAGATATGACACAGCTAAAATGTGGAGAAACCCTTTGGAGAAAACCTGTTACCATTGTGACTCCATTCCCATATGGCATGAATTTGCCTTGAGGTTGGCACACAAACCAAGGTTTTAAGTCTTTAAGCAATGGGAAGAAACCTCATTTCATTGAAAGATTCAGCATTCAAGCTGAGCTCAACAAAAGCTTGTGGACGAAAGTGTTGCTTCATAAATGTCAATTTGTAAAAAGAAGAAAAATCCCTCAAACTTCTTTTCCTTTCAGAAGCAGGGTTCCCAGTTGCATGACTCTGAAATGCCAGGAGGGAACATTTTCCCTGAGGAGAAGGTGATAATTTGGAGCTCTTTGTCACACTCCTCAGCAGCTGCAGCCCATTTTGCTCTGGAAGCAGCATGATCCTTCAGTGGAGCAGGGCTGCACCAGCAGGTCTCACACAGAAGAAATTATTGCTATTAGAAGGGCACCCTAGTGCAGAATGACCCTGAGAAAGCCAGCTCTGCAGTCAGCACCATGTTTTGAAGGTCAGAGGTTGGTGTCCCAAAGGTGGGAAGCTGAGGCAAAGCTGTCAGGAGGCATTTCCCTGACAGGATGGCACAGACTCATTCTACAGCTCTTTGTAGCATCAATGCTCACACCTGGATAAATCCTCTTCACATTTAAACTCTCTCCTGCTTTGTTTGTTGGCTCAGTATTTTTCCACCATAAGAAATAACAGAGTGGTCAGATAAAAGTTCTGTGAAACCACTGAACTTTAAGAAAAATTACTACAATGCATTATTTCCAACAATAGCTTGCACTACTACATGAAGTGGCAATAAAAGACCAGCAGACCTGGCCAAATACCTCCAGTTCATAATCTTAGCTCTGAAAACAGGCAAAATGCTAACTCAAGGTCAGTTCCAGTAAACAGAAATCCAGAAATCTCAATTTTGACAAATGAAGTTCACATTCAAAGCATGTAGGTCAGGGTAATATTTTATGGTCTGTGAAGTGTCGTATCACTACTTGTCTCAGTGGCTGAAGGATTTTTGCATTTATATAATATGTATTGGGATGTGTTCAGGAAATGTTTAAGGAGGTTTTCACATAATTATAATTATTTATCTAATATAACTCTCAATTGGTTAGTATCAAATCATATATCCTCTTTCATTTGCAAAATTAACTGTAGATTAAACATATTAGGTAGGATTTTATTTCCTGTGTAACATGAACAAGACTTGTTCTCTATCCTGTGTTGGTGAAGTCAGCTCATAATTGAGTTTCTTTGTAAAATACAGTAGCAGAAGAGTGTAGCCTAAAGACTCTCACTTCCTACCACCTCCATCATTAAAAATCCCAGCTATTTATCCTGAGCTCCTAAATGCCTGTGCTTGACTGGTGATTGAGTCTCTCTCCCTGCACAGGTACTGGCTGAGGGAACTGCAGCAGTACAGAAATGCAACATTTATTCTCTTTGGCCATTTACAGTATCACACACCTAAAATGATGACAGATGCAAACCTCTCTTGTTGGGAAAGCTCAAAGTTTAAGTTTTTATCCAAGAGACAATTTCATGTGAAGAGACAAAGGTAACCTTACCTCTGAACAAAGAAAAATAGAGGGAGATGAGAAAAAAAATGTGGTGGCTCTCAGATCCCCATGAAACACAGCAATCCTCCACAGCATCCCTGCACTCTGTGCTTTATGCAAAACCTCTCAAAATTTTCTATTCCTGCTGCAGTCAGCTGGAGGGCTGCCATCCACCTTCAGAGGGGATGCTGTTCCAATCCCACCCTGTTTCTTCACCTCCTGTTAAAATTCTCTCAAAACTCACAAGGATGGCACAGAATCAGAGAGGAGAGGGAGTCCTCTGAGTGTTCACAGCTGTCACAAAATCATAGCATGAGATCGAGCTTTGAAAGTTGTGCAACTTGAAGTAATTATTTTTTTTTAAATTTCGTTTCATAGATTGCTCAAAGGAAAATGTGAACATCTGGGATTTGGCTGTACCAGTATTTGCTGTGCTCTTAAAACACTCAATGCTACATGCCTAGCAAAGCCACTTTCTTCTAAAATGAAGAAAACTTGCAAAGGTGTTTATTTTTAAGACTGGCAGAAATTTTTGCATTTCAGTGAATTCAGGTAAATACTGGAGCATAACAGCTGAAATTATTTCTTAGAGGTTAAGTCCCTCTTCATTCCTTATGGACAGGGAGAATGTGGATTTGAATGAATTGTTTCCACTAAAGTCAGAAAAATTATATGGACTCAAAAATCTATAGGTTTCTGCTGAAAATGGACATCAGCAATGACTCTGTGTTTTAGAGTGTAAGTGAAGGCCATCAACACCAGCCACAATTTCCTCCTTTTAATTCCTTAACAGCCAAAATCACCTCATTTAATTTTTCCATGTGTTATGGACAACTTCTGATTCATTGTTACTGTGCTGGTTTAGAATAAATCTTCTGCACTCATCACAGAAGAAACTAATTTGTAATTAGTGCATAATTACTGGAGGAAGAAACACCTGCCTTTAAAAGCACCTCCTACCCTGGACACCTGGGAGCTTTTTCTAAGTAAAGCATCCCACAACATTCTTGTTTCCATGAGAAACCCCAAGCACAATTCTTTGAGATGTTTGGTTGGGATTCCAAGATTTTTTTTCCACCAAAAGTTTCACTGCAAACTACAGCAACCATCATTTTTAAAAACCTGATTTTAAATGCATTCTACAAGCAAACTGAAGAAAACAGAAATTATTTGTGTGACTTTTCTACCATACACCTTTGCAAGCTTTTTCAGAAGGTGAAAGCCTCAAATACCAGCAGTGAATTTGACATAACATACAGTGACAAAGATGTCCATTTAGAGATTGTGGATTGCAAATACGAGAAGTAGCTGTGTAGACCAAGATTTTTAAAGGATGATAGAGACAGGAACACTTCAAAGGCTTTAAGTTTCAAGAAAATAAAAGCTGCTCTGCAGCTTTTACTTCTTTGTAAAACAAGTCCCAGTAGCATGGCATAGGCTGCCAGTCACTGCCACATTTAAGGAAAAAAAAAAAAAAATCTATTTGTTTTCTGAGTCCCCAGCACATGAATTTCTTAATTTCCCTTTTCAGAAAATCAAATGATTAAGAAGCCAAACAACTCTTCCAAGTCACACACTGAAGCAATGCCAGAGCTGAATGTTAACCTGGCTACTCTAAAGTGCTCAATATGCCCAAGGCAGCAATACAGAATTTTTCTGAATACATTTTTTGATAAGGAGTGATTTTTCCTATAGAAAAATCCATTTAAAATGCAAAATCAGTCTTATGAAGAATCCTTCTGCATTACCAAGGTCATGTAATTACAAGTAGAATTCAATTCACTCACTGATTGAGCATTAATTGTAGTTTTGCTCTACTACAGTTTGGGGGAAAAAAAAAAAAAATCAAACTGCATTAGACTGAAAATAAATATCAAAGGGAGTGATTGCAACTCATTTATTGCCTTTCCAACTGCTTTTAAAGGAGAGTGGTGTACCAGAGCTGGAATGTTCCTCTATTTTCACATTTGGTGTAGATGGTTTTGGATATTCCATATATTCTTTCTTTTAATGTTTAAAATCAATTTTTCATTTCTAAACATAACTTGCACCCTCTCCCCAGAATCTAAATGAAATTTGTCCATAAGATTGTTTCACGGGAATGTCAAAACATGAACCTACTTCATGCCTTTTCTTTTTTTTTTTTTTTTTTTTTTTTTTTTTTCCTGAGCAAGCTGGGCTTCATTTTGGACTGCATCTCCATATTGTTTCGTATTTTCCATTAAGGTTGTTTGGTTGGTGGAGATTTAATGGACAGTAATGTTTTGGGGTTTTTTTTAAATGCATAATGAAATTGCAACTCTTCTTGCCTATAATTTGACTTCTACCAAGCTCAAGTTCCTTAAACTTCACACAACTTTGCTTTCCAGTATGGGAAGTCCCATGAAAATTCAAGATCCTGCCAAAGAGAATTGGATGGTTTTTTATAATGAAGATAATATAACCTGTTACATGGACCCAAAATACAGATAATGTAGGGTGGCTGCACAAATACCATTCCTATTTCCAGTTTTGAGTGTTTTAAAATTCTCACTAAAGTGTGGTAAAACAAAACAAAACCAAAGCAATCTACATGTTAATAATTTTATAATCAAATAATCATTGAAAATTCAAAACCAGATGTTTTGCTCTCTTGGTACTTTTGGGCACCTGAGGAGTCAGTTTAAGGCTATATACAGTTAACTTGTTTTTCTTCATATACAATATGGAGCTGTAAAATAACTTCTGGATCTAAATGCAGCACAGCAGCAAATACATTTAGAGCAGGATGTGCTATGAATAACAACAGCAAGATGGACTTAAATCTGCATCTCTCTTACTATTTCTAATATGATAGCTTTTGCTACAATGGAGAGCACTGAAGAAATTGCTTCTTTCTAGGTTAATAGCAAAGAAACAAAATTAGGCCTTCTCAGCTCATCTTGGCACTCAGTGTATTCAAGTACAGTGGCCTCAAACAGAAACAATTTCTTGTCATTAAGGTTGTCATTAAAGCCTTGTTCTTGCCACTCTGCTCAGCTGATGTCAGTTGCATTTTCTTTGTATTTATAAAAGCCATCACAATGTCCTCATCCCCTCCTTTTAAAGAGAAAAACCAAAACCCACTTCCATTTTGACTGGGTTGTTAATTTCTCTATCCCAGTCAAACACTGATTCCAAGGAAAGGAGCAAAGGCCTTTTTGAACAAGGTTGTGTGACAAATTCCAGTGGAATTAAGAGCACTGATTCAAAACAAATTCAGAGCAAGCCAGGACCCTGAATAACCTGAGGTTTTCTTCACCTTTTTCTTAAGCCACATGTTAAAATTAAAATGTTAATTAAATATCATATTTCATATCTACTTATACATGTCAGACTACTAATAATAATTTTTTTGACAAGTGGGCTCCTTTATTTCATGGTAGATCTCATCTAAATATGAGTCTTCCTGTAAGAAAAAGCAAATTATAAAGAAGACATCTGAACCTTTCAAAATACATCTGATGTTTCTATTTATTAAATTCCTGAAACCCCAGGACTTTTTTGTGACCTTGAGTAGAATATATTTCCTCACTCTGAGAGATTATTGTTATAAATATAGGTGTGAATATAGTAAATTATTAACAGAGACTCTATGTTTCTCTCATAGAAATCTATGGCTAAAGACAAAGGAGATTAAGGAATTAATCCTAAAAGAGCTGCTGTGTTAAGTTTATGTATGGAGTACCACTAGTTTTAACTTTAGATGAATAAATTGAGGCTAGACAGGACCACAGTAGGGAATGCCTTCCCCCAAGAACCCAAAAGTAAAGCAAAGCAGGTCCCACCTGTGGGCAGCAGGGGCTTGGATGGACTCTGTGCAGCAAGGCTGAGGTCCACACCCAGCCAAAAGCTCTGAGTTGTGAGAGATTTCCCTCACATCACTGTGAGGCAAACTTTGTGCCCACATTTCCCCAGCTCAGTGTAACAAATGCCTCCTCAATTATTGAGAACAGCTTCTCTCCCAGGGATTTCTGTCCTGCAGATCACTAGTGCTTTTCCTTCAGCTCCAAAGCCAACTTTGCTGCCAGGCACAGCAGTTCTATAAAAACCCTCACCCTGTGTAAAAGTTGTGTAAAAGTTTTGTAAAAGGGATATTGTGCTTTGCTTGGGTTCTGAGCAGGTAGAAACAACAGCATTTTCTTGTTGACAAACTGCCTGCAACTCCTGAGAACACCCAACACTATCAGATTTCAGGAAGAGAAAACTTTTAATGGGCAAGCAGGCAGTGCAGGCTGTCCACTGATCCCAGGCAGAGCCACAGAAACCTTCCAGTGTCTCAGTGCTTTGCCTGTCCTTTGGCCAAAGGTTATTGACTATTGTACAGAACCTCATGTAGATACTATTTACTCTGGGAAACAATTTCCACAGGGAAATCTTGACAAAAGTTGCAGAATTCTTTGTTTTTTCCCCATGTGCAAATTTTGAAGAAGAAAGCACAAGGCTCTGTCTCACGTCTGTACATTCATCTGTGTATACACAAAAAATTCATCTTACAAACACAGACCTCTCTGTGTTCATTACTAGTATTTTAATTGCCTAAGAGTAATTACTTGCACAAGAGTACCTGAGACCCTTTTCAGAGTTAGGTATCTGCTATGTGAGTGAATTCTAATTCCTTCCTTCATTTTTCCAGCAAGTTATTGTCAGAACTACAGCAAAACACTCACACTATATATTAGAGCAATTCAGTTAGTTGTTCAGACTGTTTACTTTAATCTGAGTTTGATTTTAATCCAATTTTCCTTTCCTGAAGGAAGAAAATACAGGTCATTAGAAGCACTAAATCCCAAAACTGTCCCAATGGAAACAGAGTCAGTCTTTGAAAAAATAGAGATTCTGTTAGAATCATAGAATCATTTAGGTTGGAAAAGACTTTTAAGATCATCAAGTCCAACTGTTCTCTCATTACTGTCACGTCCACCACTAAACCTTATCCCTAAGCACAACACCTCCACATCTTTCAAATCCCTCCAGGGATGATGACTCAAACACTGCCCTGGTCAGCCTGTTCCATGCTACTCTGCATGCTTTACATGGAGCTCTCATTTTCTTCATGCAGCCCACAGAAATCAAAGTGGGGCAGAATTCCATCTTTGTGTCTCATTGATGAAGGATATCTAAATAAATCTCTCAGTAAATATGGAAGTGTTGATCTAAACAGCTTCAACAGGCTGAGCACTCACCAGTTCCTGTCTCCAAAATCATTATGCAGCAAATAAGCAGAGCATGAAAGTGCTAACAGGGAGTTGAAATAGCACAGCATAAGCCTGTTCTTGAGAACTGGAATTAGTACCCTGCTACTAATACACACACTGGGGTGGCATGAAAAACAAACAAGGGGCAGATTCCTCTACTTGATGCCCTTTCCAAAAAATTCCTGCAATGTCATCTAACAGTTTACAGCAAGGGTGGTACTCTCCTGCCAGCAAACTTTGGTTTTGCCAGTGGAACAGATTGCAATTGACAGGTGAGAAAAGTGATGCTTGTAATCATTATACATCTGAATAATTAAATTTTCTACTGATTCTTAATTTAGTACTTCAATGGTTACCAGGCCAACACAGCACCTGCTAATTAGATACCTGAAATTCCCTCTGTGGTAATGAAGCAAGTCTTAGCCTTTGGGGTTGCAAAAGCAGCTGGCACCAAGGCACCAAGTGATCAGAGCAATGTCAAAGTGACATCTGCTTCTATAATGACCCAACCTGCCATTAACTACTGTCCATCCTCCAGGCAGTTCTCACTGTAGATGTCTGTGGTGCCAGGTTTTCCTTGGGGATTCTGCTTTTCAAAACAGTTGCCAAGCCAAACTGGAATCAAGATGTATGTAAACCCTGGAGTGAGTTTGTTATTTGGCCTAAAATCTGATGCAAACAGATAAAAACTGGACAGTATCTTCAGAGGAACTTACACACAACTTGGCTTCTCTTGGTTCTTCAACAGACCCCATATTTTGGAAGGTCTGTGGGGGTTCTAAAGGCTCATGTATAAAATAAATAAAATCAGCATGGCTTTTGTAATGTAATTTGCCTGTTCAAACCATTAAGGGGTAAAGCATCCTTCTTTAGGTTCCTCTTTGAATTTTGGGTGATAAAGCTGACACTGGTGTGTTTAGGGTGAAGCCTGATAAGTGTTCACAGGGTTGGTGAATAGCTTACCCCTCTGAATGCTCATCAACTGATTCTTGAATCTTCATCAAATTTGCATTCAGGGTTGGCTGGGACTTGGTGCATTACAGGGAAACAATTCAGAATCCTGAGAAGCCTTTTAGCAGCTTAGTCATGTCCTCTTAATGTGAAATCACAACTCCATCCAAGCTGGGTGTCCTACTAACAGAAGAACAGGCACAAAAAGGGCACTGACTTTTACTCAGTCATTTCTACATTTGTGCTGTCTCAGAGTGCATTGCTTAGCAATTATTCAGGGATGATAAAGCTATTCCAAAAAGGTTACATATTCCCTTTTTGTCTTTCCTTTGCATTAGGTTCTTAAAAAGGTTATTTCAAACTAGAAAGACTTCCATCATTGCATTTTATTATATTACTGCACTTGTACTGGTGGGAGGGGAATAAAAGGTGGTTTAGAATCAAGTAAACATTACAAATAAAAGTACTGGCAGAAAGAAGGAGCTCCATATAACTGACATGATTCCCATTATTGCTCTTTAAAAAAAAAAAAACTAGATTTTTTTTTTTTTTTAGAAGCAGTAGGAATGACATGAGTGATGTATCTGAATACAAGCTCTGTGTTTATGGCCAATATGAGAAATGTGAGGTGTAATGCAACCTTGTTACCTACATACATTTTCCAATTATTCCTGAAGCAGATTTACATTGCTATTTAATCATGGGTGACAGGCTTCCCATGATTTTAAGCTTCAGGCACTTTATGAAAGAAACTCAGCCTTTCTGCTTTACCATGTACTGGAGATTAGGAGGAGGTCAGAGTATTTCCCTCAGTGGGGTTCTATTGCTGCAGATCATTAAAACTGGCAGATTTCTTTGTTTTTACCCACTGATGTTACAGTTTACATCCAAACTTTCAGGCAAGGATGCTCAGCACAAGGCTGGAATTCAAATAAAAGTGCCCTGACTCTCCAAGTCATTGAGCACTTGTGACTTTGAAGGGTTTTCTGGCTCAAAAAGTGCAACTGAGAGTTTTAAGCTTCAAGAAAGATTTTCCAGGAGAAGGGTCTATACAGCACCTACCAAGAAAGGACAGAGTTGCAGATGTGGTGAGGCCTTAAGTCAGTGACTATTAAACAGAAAGGAAAGCACTTCTGAAACCCCCTGAGCTGCTGGCTGTTGGAACACCAAGGAGCAAAATACTTTGTGATCATACTTTGGCTGTGGTGATCAACAAGATTTATTGTTGAATCTAATGATTGCTGAGTCATAACATTTAAAGTTCCTTAACTGCTTTGGGTTTTTCAACAAATTGATCCTCTCCCATGTGTTTTTAGGCAGCTGCCTTATTAGATTTAAAACTTGCCTGCAATGCCCATGAGGCTGCTGCCTGAGAAGATAACTGGGTGGAGTTTACTCACCTATTTTTCCCTGGTACAATTATTTTACTGAAATTTTTACATTTGGACTTTGGTAGTTAGAGCCTTTGTTTGGTCTAATATTGTGAGTAATTCACATCCTTAAGGTTTGACTGCCTGCTCACAGCCAGCACAGGAATTAACATGCACATTGCTGAGAAGTTTTCTGGTAAGGTGTAATAGCAGCCACTTTTAAACTGCTTTTTTAATACAGCATGTAACATATTTCAGAAATACACTCTAGTGTACTCCAGTCCAGACCTTCAAACTGAGAACAGGAAAAAAAGTTAGTTCTCTGAGGAAAAAACAAAACCATATGAAAAAAAAAATCTAATTAGGTGCAGAAATATGAAGGGTACCATTTTTTGGAAAACATGATTAAAAAGACACAACAGGCCTTCTGGTCATATTTAAGGAACAATTCTTCAGAATTCCCTCTGTCATTGCTCATGTGAAAAACAGTCATGAGCTTCACCTGACACCAGAAGTGCTAGAGAAGGAGCAGAGCTTGTGGTGAAACTCCTCAGTGCCTGCAGCAAGAAATCTTGAGTGATAGCACAGAAAACTGATGAGTAAATATCATATGTTTAATGTCTGCTAGTACAGAAGCAGCTGAGCTGCTTTTAAACCTTGGACCAAGCACAGTGGGCAACAAATTTCTGTGCCTGTAAATCTACTCTTGGATTGTCTGTCACTTCCTACCCACAAGTCTGCTCCTGACAGTGCTACTGTTCCTGCCTTAATCCTGTTTAAGGTCCTTCACTGGAGCAGCTTTCTACTGCCACTGTCCTCTCCTAGAAAACAGGAATAAATGTATTGGACAAAAAGGCCCCATCTGCCAAGAAAGATCCCAGGAAAACACCCTGATAGATAATTTCCTCCTTTCAGAATTAGTTAAGTAGTTAAAAGTTGTTTTTATCTTGGAAGAAGAGTTCCCTAAGCTCAATACAGAGCACTGACACCTCTCTTGGCTGCCCTTTGGGACATTCCTGCCCAGGAGTTCTCTGGTAATTCTCACCCTTGTCCTCAGAAGATCTAGGAGCTCTCTAGGCAGAACCCAGGTCACACCTAAGTATTATTTTCATTTCTGGGCTCCCCAGTGCAGGAGGAATATGGAATTACTGGAAAGAATCACACCACTCATAATGAAAGGACTGGAGCATCTTTTGTGTGAGACAGGGCAGAGAGGAGTGGGGCTGTTTAGCCTGGAGAAGAGTCAGGGGGAATCTCATCAGTGAACATAAATTCCTGAAGGGAGGATGCAAAAAAGATAGAGTCAGGCCTTTTTCACTGGTGACAGAAGAAAGGGGCACAAAGTAAATCAGAGCAGGGTCTATCTGACATCAGGAAACAGTTTTGTTTTGTGTGGGTGACTGAGCCCTGGAGCAGGTTCAGAGAGGCTGGGGAGTGTCCACCCTTGGAGATGGCCCAAGGCAATGGGATCCAGGTATCCCTGCTTGAGCAGGGGATGTGAACCAGAGGACCTGTAGAGGTCCCTGCCAGCCTCAGACCTTCTGTGACTCTGTGGTTCTATATGAGTCAGTGGTGTGGTCCTGAGCACCTTTTCTTCTACACTACCCTGTACAAGCTGGTGGCATGGCACTGAAAAGGTCATTTGCTAGCAGGAATGTGAGCTGGTCACCACAACTCATCTCTTTTAATATAAAATCTTGTACTAAGCCAAGGCTTGAGTGTCATCTATCTCAAAATTTAAGAGGAGATGAACTACAGACAAGTGTCAGTGATGAATGCTTAGGAATTCAGCATGGAACAACCAAATAGTTTGGGCTGGAAGGGACCTTTCAAGGTCATCTAGTCTAACCTCTTGTAATGAGCAGAGACATCTTCCACTATATCAGGTTGCTCAAAGCTCTGTCTGACCTGATCTTGAATATTTCCATGGATGGGGCATCCACCACCTTGGCAGTGCAACCTGTTCCTGTGCCTCACCACCCTCATCATAAAAGACTTCTTCCTTAAAGCCAGTCTGCATCTATCACTTTTTAGTTTAAAACTATTACCCCAGGCCCTGCTGAAATGTCTGTTCTCATCTTTCTTACACCCTCTTTAAATACTGGGAAGCCACCATAAGATCTCCCTGGGCTCTCAACCTTCTCCAGGCTGACCAGACCCAACTCAGCCTGTCTGCATAGCAGAGGTGCCCCAGCCCTCTGATCATTTCTCCATCTGACAGAAAGCCCTCACATTTTTATATAATCTCATATCATGATAGAACTTTTCCCTAGTGCTGTACAGACAGAGTGCTTGCTGAAAACCTTCAAAATCCCTCATTTACTGGGATCTTCTACAAACAGCAGTACTGACATGGGAAATCTCCTCAGAAAACAGCTGCTTGCTGAATGGATGGCAACAATATCTTCATATGGCTTGGGTGAGTTGTCTTAAATGGCAGTTTTGCCAAATTCTTATATACAGCTCATATATATTCCTATGTACAGCTTCTCCCTGGCCCTCCCAGGGTTGGTAATCCACACAGAAGCATGCAAATAATACCTGTGGAGGCATCAGTCCATTTCTGTGACTGTAATTTCCATCTCATACTCAGCTGAAAATAGTAACTTTTAGGTCATGATATAAAGGCCTCATTGGGAATTTGGACATCTCACTTTCATAGGAAGGATCTGCTCTGTCTAAACCTAATTTTCACAAGTTAACAAATGTCAATGCCTTCATACACCAAGCATGTCTCATTGGACCCAAACAGCTTTATCTGTCTTTGGACAGAGATAAGATTTCATGTCTGACTTTTTTGGAATTAAATATATTATTAGGTGAGAGCTGATAACTTTATCAGCTGAGAAGCATCAGCTTCTTTTGCAAAAGTCTCTATCTTAGATTGGAAATAAGAGAGAAGAAAATATGTATTTAAGGTCTTTGTAGTTCCAATCATGGAAAAAATATGGTTTTCACTACTAGATACAAGTTAAAATAAATCAAGGAGTTTCCCTTAGGCTAAATATGCTATCCATTTTCTGTTTCTGAATTTAACTAAAATGTTGTGGGTTATCTGAACACTTCTACTTTTAAACTAAGGAATTGGATGATCATGAATTAAGTTATTCATGTAATATTCTGATAAGCACTTTCTTATCCTTGCTATGCCAATTCAGTGTGAATTCTTACCAATATACTACTTGATATGTATGGGGTGCACACTCTCAGGAATATTGCATTCTGTGCCAAAATACCCCAAGAGCCACCAGCAACAACTTCAGTATCCACACAGCTTTATGGGGCTGTCAGCAGAACTGGTTGAACTGGAGTAAAATTGTTCAAAGCACTAGAAATCACAATTTATTGAGGTGTTTGTGATTCTGATGGGGGGAATACATTTATTTAAAGTGAGCAGAAATGGAATAACTCTTTGAACTTTGTGTCTGGGCTAACTCTAGCTGTTGAGCTGTAGCTGTGCAGCTCCCAAGTAGAAATCACAGCATTTCATCCCACTTTAAAATATACCAGCACTGCTTTCTGAAATGCACAAGGGTTATTGCACATTACATGACCCTCAGCAAAAGGCAAGGTACTTAAGCTGCTTGCATAAATTTGAAGTGATTTTTTTTATAAAGATGCTTTAACAAAACATTTCCTCACATGAAGGCAGTCTCCTAGAATTCCTACGAGCCTCCATGCAAATCTGTGCAAACATAATAAAAGACCAGAAAGAAAAACCACTAATTATGAAGGAAGGGTAACAAAGGAAAAATAAATAAGCAGTGAAGGAGATGGAAAAGCAACAACCTATGAAACAAATACCCAAATTAATTATGGTTCAGGAGAGCCTCTCTGCAGTACAGGTCTGTTTGCTCATGATTACAGTTCTGAAGCTTCTAGCCCAAGTATGACAGCAGTGTTTTAATAAAGCTTAGCAAAGAAACATGTTTTATCACTAAGATGACACACCATGCTCAGGGAATTATCTTCCACAGTCAAAGAAAATTTTATCTACTTGTTGTGGCTTCGGATCCAGCCTGAAATGATTGATTTCCAGCAGAATGCTGCCAAGTCATTTTCTTCTCCTGGAAACAATAGAAGAAAGCTTGAAAAATAGAGAGACCTTTTTCAGATATGTGTTTAGCTACAGGGAACCCCCTATGACAAGTAAGCACCTCCTGGTCTGTCATTCCTAATTTTTTCTTACCATTCCTTTGCTCTGAAGACAGCAAAGAATCTTTTTAATATATTTTTACAGTTCTGTAATGTTCCAAAGCATCTGATTACTCCAGAAAACTTCCTTATCCTTATCCTACAACTAAAACCCCATCCATAATCTTGCTCACATGCCAGTTAGTTAGCTTATACTAGCAGTTAATGCAACACTGAGTGCAAATAAATCAGCTTGATTTGACAGTAATTCTGTATTGTAGTAAAAAAACCAAGCAAACCCATTGGTTCAGCTTATAAACCTGAAAGAAAATATACCAGGAAAGTGCTGGATACTTAAATGATTATGGCCAAAAGGCCTGTGAGAAATGCCAGGATGAAAGGATGGGATGTAAGAGAACAGGGTAAAGTGTCTAGATTTAAATGATTATTCTTACCAGAAGATCATTAAAAAAAATATAATGCCAAACATGGCTGGCAATGCTACAGCTGGAAGAGCAGAGCCAGATATAAATGTAAATAAATGCATTCCAATTATCTTATTAAATTTTACTGGTTTAAATAGCTCCATTGCTTTTATACATATTTTGACTCTCCCCAGGATTTAATTTTCTGTTCTTAAACTTTCAGTTGCATTATCCATCAAAGCCAATTCAGGCTCTAAGATTTAAAAAGGAAAAAAAAAGAGGTATTAGGTCTGCCTGGTTGGTTCCCAACTAATGAATTTAATTAAGTAACCAAAACTGAAGAACCAACACAGATGGTAGAGAACAGAGCAAGTTATTACAGTGCTATCTCTGTCATCAGCCATTACTAAGCATATTTTCAGATCCAAAAAGCAAAGTGAGAGGTCTGTCCCATACCTCCACCCTTCTCTTTCTCCTAACTTCACTATGGCTGGAAATAATTAAATTTTCCTAACTAATTTTAATTAGTTCTTTTAATTAATTGCAAGCAGTGCCCACTTTTATCCTGCACTAGTTAAGTTTCTTCATAAAATCTTTTTGTTGTTTGATCATTAAATCACCAAAACAAGTTTGCTAAAACTAACCCTGACAAGCTTCAATGAACAGAGCCAGACAGAAGTGAAGATTGGATCTGGGATCTTAAATTTATGACCCTTCAAGCACATTGGAGGAACCAGAAGGTATGGAGGAGTTTAAGGCCTGGAAATTTGGAGACTCCCTCTCTGAGGAGAAAAATCTGCTCAAGAGGACATGGTCTGAAGAAGGAAAGTTGTGGAAGCATAGAGTCAAGAGGAAGGGGCAGCAAACAGAGGTAAGGTAGGTCAGCAACAGAGGAACTCTTCTTTCTGAAGCTGTTACCTGCTGCAGGAAACAGGAGCCAAAAAAAGGTTGAACTTATAATTGTATTGTTCTCCTTTCAAATAAGAAATGGGAATACAAGTGATAAAAATCAGATGGTGAATCAGAACTGGCATAAACTGATTTTTTTTCCTGAATATAGAAGCACTTAATGTAGCCATTTAAATGAGTACATTTCCATGAGTCAACATGGCCTTCACCAAAACAAGGTTTGCAAAATTCAAACAAAGCACATCCAACATAAGCCTGTCCAATATTTAGGTGTCTGTACAGGGCTCTGATTAGAGAAGAGACTGAGTGAAACCTCAGTGCTCTTGAATTTGAAGCATTTAATTCTCAACCAAGCCACACATGTAACCTCATTGAGGCATTTCCTCTTAAATGCACTGGGATTTAACAAGTGCAGTGGTGTTTGTCCCACAGCAGTTTCAGGGGGTACAATCTCTGACCTTCATGGGAAAATGCAGGCACCAGACTGTCCTGCCAAACAGATTTCAAGTGCACAGGAGGTCTGTGCACATGGCTACAGTGGGAAAAATACAAGAAAATAGAGATTCACTACTGCAGCAGTCACTGCACTCAGTTTATCAGTGATGCCTGATTTGCTTGCAAATGGGGTGAGAGAGGTCAAAGGAAAGACATGAATACTGAAATATCTGGGGCTGGCTTCTGTACACAGAAGAGGAAACTTCCTAATTTGAAAGAAGAAAACAAAAATTAGATTAAATAAGAAAATCACATATAAAGTTAAGTCAAATAAGTTGTTTTATAATTAGGTATGCTGTACAATTGCTGTAAAATTGCACTGTATTAAATGGGGGGAAAACATTATAGGTTGGACAAGTGAAGGCTCGTGCAGTTTTAAACCCCTAAATTGAATTTAATTTCTGGGCATCACTTCAGAACAGAAAACAGTTTAGGTTTTATTTTTTCTTCTTCATTGTTTTTTTCTGTCTTTAAATCTTTTCTTTAAATGCATATCACACACCAGTAAATTAAATTCCTCATTATATTTCTTTTTTCTTAAGAGAGTAATTGATTTCAATAAAGGCTGTGAAAATGGAGCTATCCATGCTGCACAGAAAATCTTCCATGCAGAATTTAACTCAGGTTTGTGGATTTTTCTTATCCTCCAGGCACTCATTTGCTGAGGTTCATTTAATCAATTCAGGTGCTATTATGTGAACAACCAGCTGGAGGAAGTTTATTTCTAATAATCTTCTACACATCTCTCAGAGAATATTCTGTATTACAAGCAGTATAATAGAGAATAATCATTTTACTCTTCAATGAATTCCTATACTTAGTTCTGAAATTCTAGGATTAAGAATTAAATAAATTCAGATGGGGATGTGGTTCTTTAAGCATTAGAGTATGAATCAGCCTGTAATCTAGAAAATTAAAATTGTGCTTAAGAAAACATCTAACAAGAATCCTATTGTGTATATGAATCTGGTGCAATATGTAATAGAAAATAACATTACTGGCCATATTAAATGGCAATTCCTGCATTTTACTGCTTGATACACAGTGTGACCTGAGGGATTAAACCTTTTCAGCCCCAGTTTTGAAGTTCCCTTTTGTTGTATTTAGGCCAAACTTTGCTTATCTAGATCACATTTGAGACTGCCCCATCCTGGCCTTACCTGTTCTATTTGGGCCTTTTGGTTATAGCTGAGTACAAATTATCAAGCTCCTTCTGAGGCAAAACAGAAGAGTGAATTCTGTGCTGGGGCATCCCACACCTACACCAGTCTGGTACAAACATGGCTGCAGATTACTTCTTTACATCTGTTATACTTTGCTTGCCTCTCTTGCAATCTATTCAGCACCAGATTCTCATTTAAAAAATCAAAGCACTGCGGGGTCTAATTACCAAGGCTCAGATTGGAATTTATTAAAAAGAAAAATAAACAAACAATTCATATTTTGGACTGTTTTGAGTATTACTAAATTTGAAAACCATTCCTTTCTCTTGCAGTTGCTTTTTTATTTGACAACACCTTTTAAGTAAACAAAAATCTTTCTTACCCCAGTCACTATGATAATCACTATCACTGACAATCCTCTCTCCTACTCTAACCAAATGTTGGAGTCTCTCAAGGCAGAGACTGAAGAGAAATGACCCCAAAGCTCTTTTATGAGCTGAGTTGCACACAGAAATCCAAGTCACAGAGAAAATGAAAAGTGAAACAGTGAAACACTCCTGCAGTCCTGGCCCTGGAATTCTTTTAAATTCTGATTTAAAAGAAAATTCTGACAGTTTGTCTATGCCATGCAGCTGAGCATGCACCAGCCCTTAACATTCAACACAATCAAAAAGTTCTTCTGCCATGTCAAGCAACACTAGCACACATTCTGTCTGAAATATACTTACCCAACGACTTAAAGAAGGGTGGGGAAAGCAGATATGTCTCTTTCCACTGGATTTCAGTGGTAAAAAGAAAAAAATTGAAAGAAAGAAGAGCTTCTAGCCAAATTTTTTTGAAAGATTGTGAAATTAGACAAATTAGAGGTTCTTTCACATAAGTTTGTGAGTTTGTCTTTAGTATAAATATGTACCAAAGAGCTGAGCCCACAGATGGCACTGAAGCAGCTCTATTTTGGCATCTCTGCTTGTGCCTGACATCAGAACAGGCCAATCAGTCTCTGTGAAATACCCAGGTAGTGCTGATAGCCAGAGGTAAACTTTTTTAAACCTTAAAAGCTTCACTTGAGGCGAAGCTAGTTCAGTTTGCAACTGCAGGAGAGGTTTGCCTTGCAAAATGCAGGAGAGCAGTGGGTCAGCTGCTGGGCTGGGATGGGCACTGGTCTGCTCAGAGCCACCCTGCCCAAACCACCCTGGGAGTTCATGGGCAGGAACAAAAGCATCATTAAATAACTCTAATGATAACAGGAGACAGGACTGGCTTCCCCCTGTTGGGACCTGTTGTTCCTCACAGCCACCAGGGCTGGGGTCATTCCCCTCTCAGGGCAGTGTCCTGTCCCTTCCCTGCCCTCTCCCTGAGCTGCTCACACACTTTTCCTACAGCCATGTATGGGAATCCAGGATATTCCCCTGGCTTCCCTCGAGACCTGGGCAGGGGGCTCAGAGGCCTTGGCACAGTGCCCAAGGCCCCTGTGTGTTGGATTTCAGTCCCTGGGAAAAATTACCATCCTTACAGGAAAAATTACAAGTCAAAAAAAAATAAGTAGAGCATAAATTAGATTGTTAGGAGGTAGAAAAGTGAATTTATAAAATAGTTTATAATAAGGAGTTTAGAGCCAAGGTGGAGGAATTAGGGTGTGGTATGTCTTTCTTTCTTCTTCTTTGTGGCCTCCATCTTTTGGGTTAGGATGGCACTTCTGGATTGGTTTGGGAGAAAGTTGGACAGTGCAATGTAAGTGTCATGTATTGGAAAGTAATTGTAAACATCGTGTACATAATTTATAGAATAAAAGACAAGACCTGCCCAGAGGGCAGGGAGTGTGCCTCCAACTGACCTGCCAGATGGACCTCTGTAGCTCAGGGAAAAAATTCCTTAGATAAGAAAGAATAAACAACCTTGGAAACCTCAGAAAATGGCTCCTGACTCTTCCTATGGTGCTCGAGTTGGAAAACAAGAACTCTAAAACCACCAAATGTTCTGTGCTCAGACTCAAAGAGATGCCACTGGCAGCAACACCATGGGGTTAACCCCTCTTCACCCCTCCAAGAACTCTTTGGAGCTGTCCCAAAAATCCTGGGGCCAAGCTCTGAGAGGGGCCTCAAGGTGAAGCAACCAGGAGGTGACAGCCAGGGGAAGTTCAGGCTCTTCTCCCAGGTGACAGGACACAAGGAAACTGCACTGAGCTCTGCCAGGGGAGGTTCAGGTTGGACATCAGCAAGAATTGCTCCATGAAAATGGTTTTTTAAGCATTGGAAGGGGCTGGTCAGGGAGGTGGTAGGGTCGCCATCCCTGGAGGTGTCCATGGAAGGAGTGGATGTGGCACTCAGTGGCAAGGTGGGGATCAGGCACAAGCTGGACTCAGTGATCCTTTCCAACCTAAATGGTTCTGTGATTAACAATAAAGACCTAAACTGCACCAGGACGTGCCTTAAATTAGATTTGTTTGTGATACAGAGGAATAAAGATGTACATATGAATTCAGGCAGGCAAATGAAAAGCAGGATAAGCTTTTGTAGTCTTAGATACACTGCAGTCTCAAAGCTTGCCACTAAATTTGGCATCATCAAAGACAAAGTTGTCAGCAAAAACACAGCAAGTTATTGGAGCAACAAATTGCTGGAATAATTCTTTTTGAGTTGTTACCTCTGTTGCATGAAATGTCAAAATAGCTTGGGTCTGTTACTTAACACTGCAGGAATTTTAGATACTATTTTCTTGTCTTTCTTCTGCAGTAAAACTAAAGAAAAATTAGGATTAAATGGACTGGAATGTGCTTATGTCATTTTAAGGGCAACAGCTCTGTGGAGAGCTGAAGATACAATGCCTCAGTTGTGACAACTAGTCTGGCACAAAAATTAATCATTTCTCTTTAAATAATTGCCACTTTTTTTACACAGCTCTTCTGAACTTGCAGTGTTTTCCTGCCCTGTGAGCACTGAGTGCTCTGGACTAACTCTGTCTGGGACATATGCCTGCTCTGTAAGCATGACCTTGTTTGAAGAAGATATAATTTCCTATTATCACTCTCTCAGAATTAGAAATCCATAACCCTCCCCTCCACTGACAGTTATAAAAAGCATAATTAAAAATGGATATATTCGTGTTGCATGTCCATATTCATTTTAATACAGTGAAACATTTTATTCATACTTCCTCTTTGTAGACCTTGTTCCCAGTGGTGTCTTGCACTTCCCAGAAATATTCTTGCATGTTATACCAATCTTTAAAAAAAAAAAAAAGTAAGTGTAGAGGAAAAAGAACCTCCACTGAAGTTCCTGCTCAGTCTGGGCAGAACCAGAGTAGCCTTATGTAGTAATTTTGACTATATTGGTTTGGTAGATGAGTCCCATCCAGAAAAATGTGTCTATTTTTGTTTTAAAAGATACAAAGCCCCAGGAGTCTGCAGTGTGGGCTGTAGAAGAGGGCTTATTTTGCCTCAGAGCTGGCGTGTTAATTAGAATGAGGCTAGCACAGCAGAAAGTTGATTCTCTTTACAATATGTTTTTGCCTCTGTGGTTAGGATCTGTTTTCACAGAAGAAGCTATTTATGAACCAAGCTGTCATGTTCTGTCAAGCAATTGATGACTATTCCTATTCTCTGACAGCTGCTCCTTCTGATTACACCAATGACAGTTTGCCTCAGGATGGTTGTATCAATCTTTTTCACTAAAAAAAAATATTCCTGACTTTGATTCCCTTTTCATCTTGTGGCACAAACCCCATCCCATCTTCAGGGGAAGTCCTATTTGTTAGCTGTGCTACTTATCATTGAAGAATACCCTCTGCTTCCTGCTTACTTTCTATTCTGACAAAACATGAGCAGACCTGAGGGAGCAGTGATATCAGCAACTCTTCTTTCCTGTACAGTGCTTCTCAAAAGGAGATGTAACAGATCCAGCCACCACACAAACCTTTTGTACAGATGACAGGGATTGGAAACATGGGCAAGGAACTCCTACTTTGGGTTCTCATTTCAATGAAGTTCAGGCAGTTGTACTTTTTTTTTTCTTTTTTTTTTTTTTTTTTTTTTTTTTTAATAGGAGAGCTTACATTCCTTTTCCCCTTTGAAATTTTGGGATCAGACTACAGTGGAGGTGCTCAACTTTAGACAAAGAGGTAAAGTTGATGAAAGGCAACATCTGGAGAAAAGCATTTGCATGAGCCACTCACTGTGCCTGCCTTCTCATGGCTTCATGATCATTCCTCTTGTTGCCTTTTTTTCTGTGACAGAGAATCCTTAAAGAGTTGCACATGGAAATCAGTTCCTCGATGTGCCTTTGATACTCTGACTGATAGAAAATGGGAGGTCAAAATTACTCAAGAACCCCTCTATTTTATTGAGGTGAGATGGTCAGAACAGGTGAAGGTAAATACCTTCCCCTACAAATATCTTTCCAGTGTTACCTGAGTTCAAAGCTCCTTCTTCTAAGAGGGAGCAGAAAAAGGTGGAGTGACCTTTGAGATAAGCTATGAAAAGCTGCATTCCTTCTTTCCAGTGTTCACCTGCCTAAACTCTGCAAAGGGAGAAAGTTCATGACCATTAGAGTGCTGCCTTTCTGGCTGAGCACTGGAAAGCTGAGCTGGGAAAGCAACTTTAGGGCAAAGGAAAGGAAGATGTAAGCATGGACTGAGGAGTGGGCCAACACATCTCACTTCCTCCACAGAGAAAGGGAAAGTTCTGGAGTTAGATCACAAAGCATCCCTCCAGCATTTGGTTTGATTTCATTCTACATAAGCAAAATCTTACTCTTAAAATTGTATTTTTCCACATCCAGTTCTAAACATAACTTACTGCAGTCATGAAAGCAGGCTTCTCCTACTTCTTCAATCTTTCTTTATCCTTTGCAAATCTACACATGCTCTTTTATAGCTTGTCTATCAACAGCTGTAGCAAGATAGGACAGTGCTCAATTCTATCTTAAAGCAAGAATGAGAGTTATGAATTTACAGAATTAACTTGCATTGCTGCAGATGCATTGCTGGTGAAACAAGAAATGCTGGCAGAGGGGGGCCCAGTTGGTTTTCAAATCTCAATTTATTTTCTTGGAGGCACAGTTAGGAAACTATGTTAAATTTTAAACATATGTTTAGACATAAATTATTAGCAGAATTGTGAAGTTAGTGAGGACCTTCAAATATCTCAGCAATGCATTTATTTTTCAGTCAGTTAAATTTCCAGTTATATGCTTCACAGGCTAAAATCCTGGCTCTAGCACAATTAAAATGGGTTTTCTCATTTACTTTGATAGATTCTGAATTTCACTTTTTGATGTATGTATTATTTCTGTAAACACCTGTGCATTTCACTTTTGCATTTTTAAACAACACTCAGATTTTGGCATCATCAAGGGACTCACAAAGACTGAATCTGCTCCAAAAGTCTTGTAACCCATCTAGCTAGGACTTAAACCCTATATATGATTCTTGGTAGGTTTTCCTAATGATTCCACTGGTAAGGCAGAGACCCAGGTGTCATTTTGGAGTCAACACAGGGTGGGAGCAAGTAATCACACTATGTTCTTCAGAGATGCAGAGTAGAAGGCAGAAAAGGTGATTTTGGTAATACTTGTTCCAGTGTTAATGACTCTGAACCAAAAACAATCTCCAGAAGTACCCTAGTGAGTGAAGTACTAGAAAATAATGAGTTCCTCATTCATGCAGGCTATTTAATGCACACTGATAAGATCATTTTGGTAAGATTCCTTTGATAAGATTTCCCTCTTAATCTGTTTAACATAGCTCAAAGCTTTGTACAGGAAAATGGATGGAATAACAAAAATTAATGGATGTCCTGTTGTTCCACATACTGATTCTATAGATGGACTGGAAGGTGACAAGTAATCTCAATTTTCTGTTTAGAGTTCTAAGAGTAACAATAAGACAGACAATCATCCTGCTAAAACACTTCCACAGTGTAAAGGATAAACTGCTCAGAAGAGCAGAGAGAATTTTTTTAAGCAAAATCAAAATGCCAAGACTTTGCTTACTGCCCTTTTTGAAAATCCCATTTAGAAACCTTGATCTCAAGGTTACCTTCTTTGGGCACAATTAGCAATAAATTTTTTTTTATCCACTTGAGAGTATAAACCAGCAGAATAAAAACACCCTTCTGTTCTCATCCAGTAAGAATTTAATTTTCAGGCTTAGTTCAGCCAAGTGCTGAAATTTCTCCTTAAGAAGGAAGCTCCAAAAAAGAGGGAGATGGATGGTGAGACTTGGCATATTTGTTTGTTTCCTAAGTAGGTGAGGCAATCAAGCAGATCAGCAGGCTACCTCCTCAAAATGTTTTCTCATGTTCAAAAGAGGAGAAAAGACAACAGCTGATTGCTGCCAACCCTTTTTTTTTTCCCATATTTTAATGACTGCTGTACATGCATCCAGTTATTCCACGTTTGACCTGTCTCTCTTACTCTTCCCAAAAGTGACAATTCATTTTGCAGGAGGTCACATGGGAGCAAATTAGACTACTCAAAATGTCACAGTATTACTCAGACAATATGATAAATGCACAGCAATCTCTGTCTGCACTGTCTGACACGTCTGGGGAAACTTTAAATGAGATAGCTCAGGTGCAGAGAGCATAATATGGAGCTTAGCAAATGCCAATTCACCAATTTTGACTATATTCAGTAGCTATAAAGCAAAACTCCCAAGTGCAAGACTGGCACTGCTTTGTGTCACGCTTGCCATGGGAAGGGTAGATACATGCATAAATATTTCCTTTAATCAGCTACACAGAGCTATGCTTTATAGTTCCTTATTTACCAAATAAATCTATTTTCCTCAGGAGCTGAAAACATCTGCAAGCATTATCTGAAGTCCAGTAGGGGTTGTATTTGATGGTGAGGCTGCCCAGTAAGAGCAACAGACCAAGAGATAATAGAGAGGCTGCAGACGTAGGCTTTAGTTTTGGTTCCCCTTTTCTGCCCACTCCTATTCTCAGTGTTTTCACCTAAGTGCCAGCATTTTCCTCAGTGATTTTGGCTGCATTCAGCTGAAATAATCAATGATAACCCTCAGCATTTGCTTTGACCAGAAAATGTCAAACTGGGGGTGAAAGGAGGAGCATCTATTTGTTTCCTTTACTCAAAAATATTCATTCTGATGTTGATAGTTCCCTTTCCCTGTTTTAAACATGTGCTCTGGAAAACCAAACACTCCAGGAGCTCCTCCAGAGCATTTGTAGGCAGCACTAAGTCAGGAGGTGTGTGAGTGAGACTCACATGCATAGCAATAATTCAGTAAATGTGCTGCAGGGAGAAACATCCTGCAGGTCCTGTGCTGGGGACAAGGATCACACAGCAGCAAGATTTAAGTGTTAAATAAGGAAAGGTTTATTCTTTGCAACGTTAAACTGAAAGGGATTAGTAGATGGCAATGATGCATTTCTTATAATCTACTTTAGTGGAAACAGCCAAAATTCATGAGGATTTTTTAAAGACACCAAAAAAATAGGCTTTTTCTCTATCCTTTCTGCTTGGGGCAAATGTTTTCTAGGAAGTACAAAATCTAAAAAGTTTCCCAGAGTCATAATGAGTGTGTATATATATATGTATAAAATACATTGCTATGCATCTGTCACAATATTTTGGGTTTTTTGTGAATACTGCTTAACACAGCAAGGGAATGTGGTCACTTGTCCCTTTGTGCTACCCCTGTAATAGGAGGATTGGGCATGTCACCAGTCACTCAGGCTCGTCCCTGATAGATTTACTAAGAGGCAAATTTAAAAGATGGAATCTGCTCTAAATCTAAAATAAATACTTATTTGATACAGATTAAAATAATTCTTACTCCCTGTAAAAATAAGACAACTACTTGCTTTTATTAACTTTTTCTATACTGGGTAACATAACTCTGCTACTCTGTATTGTCACACTGTAGATACAGGTTTGTGAACTGTAGAATTTTGTGGTGTGAGCCTGTAGCAGACAAGGCCTTCCAGTTAATGAATATAAATATATATGTATTTTAAATATTTTGCAAATATATTTATATAAGTATATCCCTTTTTACTCAGGAACTTTGTGTTGAATTTACTGTAGTGTAAGAGCAGGGCTATGTCAGCTCTCCCTGGATGTCTGGTCATTTTAAAGCTAAAGATTAAACAAAATTATTCATTCTCTCTATCATATCTTCAAAAGATATTTAAGAAGATTAGGGAAGTGAAAGGACATCTCCTGAGAGGAGCAAAGAGATCTGAAATGACAAATGGTGGTGATGGAAAGGAAGTATTTGGGTTTTGTTTAAAGAGAAAGCCCCTTTTTTTCTGGTTTGCTCCAATTCCTGCTATTCTAGAGCAGGGAAGTGTCTCCCCTGCTGAGCATCTCTGCAGAACTAATGAGGCACCTTGTTGTTTGCTACACTGCCTTGCTTTTTAAATAGAACCTATGATGGGGAACCATTTTAAAATCCTTCTGCCAAACTCTCGAGATAATGGAGCACCAGGGACCAGAATTGCTGGTTCCTATGTTCAGGAAGCCACAGCTGAGATCCAAGTGAACACTGAGCCTACAGGTTACCCTGCCTTTTATTGTTCATAACTTTCAACACAGTGATTATCCCACCAGTGGAGAAGCACTTCAGAGTCTGTCAGGGCTGTGCTTTACACCTGACAACGTTGAGAGTGCTGGGAGAAGAATTGCCAGTGATATCTTCCCTACCCAGATTCCCTTATCAGACCATCTCCCTGGTGTGCAAGTGTGATTTAGGTACATTTTTCTTGTTACATTCAAATGTTTTGAGCAGTTAGAAATAAAAAGCAAATGTAAAAGAATAGAAACAAAGTCACGTTTTTGGATCAAGAGCCCATTTCCATGGAATATTCTTTTAACCAGATGGGGAACATGCTGATAAAGTACAGTGACAATAGAAGCATTTGGAAATCAGGAGTGCTTCAAATTCCATTCCTTTTGCTTTTGTTTTAACCCTCTTTTCCACACTGTGATTTTCTTGGAAATTACTTCAGTTTTGGTCACTAATAATACAAAGCAAGCTGTGCTTCAAATGCTTTCCTGTTCATCAAATTCAGTTCCAGAGATAAGCAAAAGAGAGAGTATAATTGCATTTAGGAACTCCTCAGCCCTTCCTTTCAGCTCTACTTTTACATACTGACCCCCTGGGGCACGTCATTCAAATTTCATACAATTTGCCAGCTCCAGGAAAGTTCTGGTCAGTTTTGTAGCTGAGCTGCTTTCCCCTGAATCCTCATACAGTGTAGGGCTTGAGTTCCAGCCTTGGCTGAATGAAATTCTCCATTCTGTAGTTGTTCCAACCTGTGTTTGTTTTCTGACATTTCACCCCTGAAGTGCTTGTTTCTACACATAATTTTTTAAAACATTATGTGAATGGATACATCCAAAACTATTATTTTCCTCCCGTACTGAGTTCCTGTTACCACACATACCCAGAATCGTTGGTGATTTGTGCTGACTCAAAATCCAGTTGCTGTCATGAGTTAACAGATGCAGAACTGCCATTTTAATTCCACATATAAATAATTCCATGGACAGCTTTAACCAAGCTTTTCCTTTAGACTTTTGTGGAAGTTTAAATTTCAGAAAACAGACTCCATACAACCATACTCTGTGGTGTAATTAAGTGTAATATTTGCTATATTTAATTAAATTAGTCCAATTTATTCTCCCACTGGGTTATTTGAGGCTAAGATCAGATGTAGGCAGAGGAAATAGGCAGATTTTGCCATTTTCAACTGCTCTACCTATCTAAAGAGTTTCCATTGCCAGACTATCCCTCCTTCTCACTGTCATGAACACCACACCTTGAGGCACTGAACTTCCAGCTAGAAAAGCTGTTTGGGACTTAGTGGAGTAGTATGCAAGGTCAGGTGGATTAAGAGCAGCTCTTTTTTATGTATGTGAAATAGAAAGAGGAGAAATTAATTGTTATAGCAAATGGTTATATGGTCTTCAAGCTGTGAGCTTTCTACCCTGTAAACTGCCCTCAGTCTTTACTTCTGCTTGTACCTTAGGGAACTTGTTTCCTGCAAATTGAAATATTTTTGTTTATGTGCAAAATGAAATAAGTTGAAAATGGTACACATGTTACATGGAAGAGTGTAACACCTCACTGCCAATAAAACCAATCACTGCCATCTCATTTGTCTCATTTTACTGCCACAGGCATGAATGCAGTGAGACAATATTCAAATACAGCTGTTCAAAAACATTTCTAGAGGGTTTGTCTGTTCACTGGACTTTTGAAAGTGGGTTTGGAAGGGCAGAGTAGTTCAGCCACCATTTAGCTCCTGTTTCCCTTAAAAAAATAGCTTATTTTGGTTTATTCTCGATCTGTATTATTTGATTTTATGAACCTTTCTGGAATCAATTTCTGTTTATTAGTCTTAGCAACAGCAGCACTTACATACTCAAAAATTGAGACTCCCTTGTGAATTAAGAAGTCATGTGAGAGCAAGAGAAAAAAAATCAATGCAAAATAGGTTGGTTTGTAAACCTTTGCAGCAGAACAGCTGGGTTTTGCACAAATATCATGTCAGAAGTTTAGTATCTTGCTGCTTTCTAAACCAGCAAGTGAAGTTCTGAGCAATTTATTTTTAGAGTCAGGGAATCAAAGCCACCTTTTGAGGGGTGAGATTGTATTATGACTGAATGCAAGTGATGAAATAATTGGTAAATATATAAAAGTGGAATTTGCAATGACTTGTAAGGACAGCCTTTTTTACCTACCTGTATGAGTGGACAATGGACCTCAGCTTTTATGATGACTCCATGCAGATATCCAAAGGTTTAACCTGACAGTAAATATTTTGACTATCATAACTAGGTAAAAAGTTTATTGATTTTCCCAAACATTACTTTTTTTTTTTTTTCCAAATAAACCTGCACAAAACTGCTTTTACCTATGCATTAATAGATGTCTATTTATAATACTGAAGAATATTAGAAGCCTGTTGATAATTGAAAATACCTGATCTTCACACATGATTTTGGAGCTTCTGGATATCTAGTGGGATGTCCTACTTTTCATCTTACAATTGAAATACTATTTTTTAATCTAATTTGACATTTGTATTTGATCTTTAAAGACATTACTCCTTCTGCTTTTAGGACGTGAACTATTTTATTCAACCTCCCCTGGAAATGAAATCTAAGGTCTCTGAGTCTAAACAAGAGCTACAAAATGTGTTTTCCTTGTTTGCAGTAAAGAAAGCACTTTTTTGTCATTTCCAGCATTGCATTTAGACTTCTGACATCTATGAACAATGATTAGTTTGGCTTGTCTCAGGCATTTATGTAGCATTTATATTGGCCTTGCTGAAGGCAACACTAATCACTGCATGAGTCTCCTTTCTGAATTCCTGTTGAAGTGGAACTTATTTATGCAGTAATTCATGATGTCAGCTGTCAGTCCTGTAAAAATCCTAATTCCTGAGTCATTTACATAGCCTACTTTTAGTGGCTGCTAAACAAACTGTGCAAAGATCACAGGAGGAGCAGCCCTGCATGTCCTGTGCGTGCACTCAGTGAGACATGGGGAGGGTGAGGTGTGTGGAATGGAGTCAGAAGAATTTTCAGTAGTAAGGCTCAAAATCCCCTCCTCGTTTCTCAGACAACACTGAACATTGGGCCTCTGAAGTTCATTTGGAAAAAGGACACATTCAAGTTTCTTTGCACATGTGCTGAGCTGGCTGGAAAGGCTGTCACACCTGCCTTAACTGATGAGAAGTAACTCAGCAGTGTCCCCACCAGAAACTGATTCCAGAGGAATGGTCAGAATTCACAGAGAGACTTTCTGGCACAGCAGAGGCCACTAAGTTTGGTGCAGGGTTTTTGTGAAAGGCCTGAGTATTTAGGACTGGCATTTGTGTTCCCTTTCACAGCTGGAGACTGAGGATAACTGGTCTCACTTAAGGACCAGCAGAGAAGCTAAAAACCCAAAAAACCAAACCAAACCAAACCAAACCAAACCAAACCAAAAAGCCAAATAAAAAGCCAAATAAAACCCCATACTAATCCATAGTATTACCATCCACCTTGAAGATTCTTTTCTGGCAGGGAGAAGTGGGAAAATCAGTGGTTTTGGCTTTGCTGGTGGTGCTTCAGGAGGTCAAAGGAGGGGATGTTTCACCACTCTGTTTATGCCAGAAAGTTTTGTCATCTCCTGCTGCCTCACAGGGCACACCCTTCACTGGGACAGCCAGCCTATTAACTCAGTTTCTCAGCCCATAAGACTAAATATTTATTTGTGGACAGTTTTACAGTTGTCACAGTGAGATTAAGGCTTGTCCAGCTGATGGAATCCCAGTTTTAGCTTCCTACCAATTATGAAAGGGTAAGGGGAATGGCTGGGCTCTGTTTTGGTTTTGTTTCCAGAGCTCTAATCTAAAACACTCTCATGCAGCTGGGGAGAGAGTACTCAACCAAATGATCAGACCAGCTGCTTTCCTGGAAAATATTTGAAGCCATGGCTCTACCTGCTGGAACAGTGGGAAATGACATTGCACCAAGAGCCTGCTTGGACAAACTGCCTCCTTTGTATCATGTATTTCCCTCCAGGATCCACAATTTAGCTTCTGTCTGTAATGGCAGGAATTTTCAGTACATTTTGGGGTTCTGTGTTCTGTGCCATGAGTCTCAAGATCTGTTTGTCCCTTTCCCTGCTGGAATTTGTCTGGTGGGCTACAAATCTGCTTTTCTCAAGAGAACTAAGTGGGAGTAGCTGTTAATTAATACCAGGACCTGCTCTGTATTAATCTCTGAAATGTCTGGTGCTGGCTGATTAAGCTGAGCTTAGTCACTGGCCTATTTTCTGATGAATACTAAACTTACAAAACATGGGTAAGTGGGTCATGGATAACGTTTTCAGGAGCATCCAGGTGAGTTGGGCATTTCTGAACTCTGCATGCAGTGCCACTAAGTTTTTATGAAGGCAACAACAGCCAAGAGTCAAAGTGAGCCTTTAAGGCTTATATACTTCACTGATTTACAGTGGTTCTTTAATATTTTGTTGATTTGTTTTGGTTTTGTTTGTGCATTGGTTTTTGGAAAAGCTTTGTACTTCATATCAGGTTAAATTTAGCCCTATTATAGAATGAGTTTTCTCCAGAATTTATGTTTTTTATTTCTACAGCACTTCCATCTAATACTCTCAGTTCTGCTTTGCAGCATTAACAAGCTAAGCCATACTGTTGATGCAATCATTTCTATTATTCTCCTTTTGATGCACAGATCACTAGCACATCTTCCAAAGCTGGCCAAAACAGTCAGTTATTTCACAAAGATCTGATGAAAAAATAGATTTTAAAAATATCTTCAAGTCATTTGCATGGCTTTGTTAAAATATATTTTGGTTCTACAAACTTATTTTCTGTTCCAAATGCTTATATTTGTAATCAACATCATTTATTAGAGTGCAAGGGATCTTTAATAGGACTCTTTTTGGTTTATGTTTCTCAAAATAAGCAGAAATTATTTTGCTTCTCTTTCTATTTTGTCCTTTGTCAAAAACACTGGAACATTAAAACTAGAATGTTGAGAGAATATTTAAAAAGACACGAAGGGGAGCATCTATGAACAAAACCATTTAACACCCCTCATTTGTGTTGTGCAGTGTGCTTTGTGAAGAGCAGCAGAGGGAATGGTTGCCTGGTCCATGCAGCACTGGGCAGAGTGAGGGTTCCCTGGGGCAGTGCTGGGCTCAGCACCTCTGCTCCCCTGGTGTTAGTGCAGTGCTCTCCTGCTGGATATTCAACTGGAATTCTGCTAGGGGGACTAGTGCTGGTCCTGGAGCTTGGCTGGACAGGGACTGCACAAGGCAGGTGTGCACTGCCAGCAGAGAGATCCTGACAGTCACCCTCATAAGGGACTGCTTCAAGAACCCAGCTAGAGCTCTTTTTCCACCCAACATGACATGAAACTGTGACTGTAAGGCACCAGAATACACACACAAAAAATGGATCAGTTCAGAGATTTCTGGTATCTCTCCAAGGCTGAATGTGGAACAAGAACTCTCCAAGCCTACAGGATGGGCCAGGCTGAAGGAACCACAGAGGGTCACTGGTGCCACCTCCCTGCTCCAGCAGGGCCATCCCAGAGCACAGAACACAGGATTGTGTCCAGAGGGGTCTGGAACATCCCCAGTGAGGAGACTCCCCACCCTCTCTGGTCTCTGTTCAGTGCCTGGCACTGCCCAGGGAAGAAGTTGTGCCTCCTGTCCAGGTGGAACCCCCTGGGCTCAGTCCCTGCCCGTGGCTCTGGTGCCACAGCTGGACACAGCTCTCCAGATGTGCCTCCCAGAGCTGGGCAGAGGGGCAGGATCACTCCTGATCTGCTGGAAATGCTCTTCCTGATGTCCCCCAAAATCCCAATGGGCTTCAATTTGCAAAGCCCCAGCCCATATTTATCCACCCAGCTGCTCCTCCTTATGAGATGGCAACAACCCCAAGAGTTCTTCAGAGCTGCTGCTCCTCCATGTGATGCTACTGCAGCATAAAACCAGGAACTAAATCTAATCTGAAACAAAAATGTGACCATAAAAGACTTGGAAACTACTCTTTCATTTCTTATCCAGCTGGCTGGTGGTTTTATCACAAAGGAAAATTTAACTGCATGTCAAAAAGGACAGTTAAAGGAAGTTGGAAGGATACAGTAAATTTTTTCACATAGTTAATTATTATAATACATGAAATACTTGGGTTACTTTAGCAGAAGCTTTTCCAATGATGCAAAGCAATCAGCATCTGACAGTAAAATTCTAGAATATCTTTTTACACTGATTTTATGTACTCTGTGCAGGTATGCAGGACATATTTCTTTCTGTACTGTTAGCTGCAAGCTTGTACTGTTCTGAGGACTAGACTGCTGTACTGAGAAGAGACAAGGGATTCAATCTCATGATGAAGAAATTTCAAAGAGTAGAGTTTTCTCTTTTTAATCTGGGATGGGCATCCATCAGAGGCAGGTGATGGATCTGGAGAGAGGCTCTGTGATGGTTTATGTGGTGTCTCTGCTGGAGGGAATTATCCTCTGTACCAGGAAAGGGGCTTTTAGATTTGCTTGACATCACTCCACTTTTTGATGCAGTGGCCAAAGTGAAGCTCTTCTCCAAGGTTTTCATCTCCAGTGAAGTCCTGGCCCTTTGAAATCTCTAACAAATCCGTCCCACAGATAACTCTCCCAGGACCTGCAAGATTGGCTTCTCTTGCTTACAGAGAGCCTCCAACAAGAAACTTCTGGGAACATCTCTCTGAGTTCTTTTCACTTCTGCTTCTCCTTGGGTGTATCTGCAAATAGAATTGGACCAATACTGCACATATAATGTATGACTGGTCTCTGACAATTTCACCTGAAGCATCCCTGGAGGGGCATAAAAAGTGGTCTTAAAAATATCCAGAGGATATTTTAATTAAATTAAAATTAAATTAAAAAATAATTTTTTTTTTATTAGGATCACTCAAAAATTAAACAAGAAAATTTCTAGCCAGAATAAACTATTAAATTTTCTTCATTTTATGCAAAACTATTGGAGCTCTTGGTTGTCAGTGCAGACTTTTCCACTACTGGAAGATTCTTCTTGTCTTGAAATTAAGAATTTCAATATGAAAAAACATGTTAATGCAATGTGAAAGAGAGGTGCAAAGTATTGCCTGCCCATGGCTCTCCCTACCTCAACTTCAGTGGCAGCAATTAAAAAAAAAAAAATTGAATTTTTTGCAAAGTAGTTTATTTGAGTGGAAACCAATTCTCTGATTGCTATGGAGGCTAAAACAGGAAAAGGCTGTTTTGTTTTACTTGGTTGTCTGAAACTACAGATGCCTTCAGACATCTTTATTGCTCAAAAGGAAGCAGTAATTATATTTTGAGGGTGAATGGATAACATCATTCATGGCTGTAGAGCTGCAGAGCTCCCTGGATAAAGACACATAAATAAACAAGTGGAAATGTGGGAGATGTTAAGATCTCAGTTTCCAAGCTGGGAAGGGGAGCATGCTGATAAACCCATCTGGGGTACTGGTAAGACACACCAACTTATGTTTTGAAAACTCTGTGCACATGGTGAGATTACTGAGAAAGAAAACCACAGATCTTTAATATCAAAACCAGTGAATATTGCAGGGCTTCAATAACATCAAGTGACAGAATTCTTGAAACCTTTGGGAACCAACAAACAAAAAAAAAATCAGCTTTCTGTGGTCAAAAGCATTTCAACAAAAGTTAAGCACCTGATCACATTCGAGGCTCAGGGACACACTACTGCTTTTATTTGTTGTTGTAAATGGGAACATTCCAAGTGAAGATGGGAGTATAGGTGGGATCAGTACTGCCTGGTGGGGTTTTGACCAAAACCAAGGTTCAATGTGTCAGTTTTCATAGTGCCACCTCTCCATGTCAACCAGCACAATCTCACAAATTGGTGAGGAGAAAACCTGAACAAATGCAGAAACTTGGGAAACACTCTTTAAGATGGGAACTGTGTTCTCAGAAAGCTTCATCCTAACCTTAGACCTGTTCAAGTTCCTGACTGAGTCTTCTGAAGCTCCTGTGCATCTGCTGGCAATTAATGTGTAGGTGGAAACACCTTATCAGGCAGGAGAGGCTGGTGGAAGGCATGGGAGCTGAGTTGTGTTCTTTGTTTGCACGTCACCATTATCTGAGAAAAAAAAATAAAAAATAAAAATAGGCTTTCATTTCTTTTCAAGGCATTTTGAGCAGGTTATTTTGAAGCAGCTCTGAGACTGCCTAGGGTGTCTGTTTCAACATTGCTGAAATTTCAGTGTCTCACATTAGAATTAAAGGTGACCCTCTGCTATTGTGGAGTCAAGGACTGGAAAAGGAAATCAAAGAGTTGCCCTCTCTGCTAGCAGGGAAACATGCTTTCTCATTTAGAGGAAACAGAAGGAGGGAATTGGGTTTCCATAGTGATTCATGAGGAAAGGACGTGGTTACCTGGAAACAGGACTGCTCCCATCCACTGAAAAAGCCTTTCTTGTGTTTGTTTATTGGTGAGAGATCAAAGCCAGCCCTTCACTCACACAGGAGTGAGGAGGCTGGACCCAGAGCAGGTGCTCTGCATCTCATCTGAGCACAACCAAGTAGAGGGAGACACAGGAAACTTTGAGCAGGACCTCCACCACCTAGAAATTACTATTTCTGTTTGTAAATCAAGTCTTTATTGTCAAAGGCTTCAGGAAAGTGGCCACCAATTTGGAATGGTTGCTGCAGTCACTGCCATCTGCGGCTGCGTGAGAGCCACGACAGCAAATTTGTACAGCCAGGCAGCTGTACCTGGGGAGGAGGATCTGAGAAATTGTCTTGAGCCTTTGAGTTGTACTCTACAGACATTTGCAGAGCCCACACTGCCAGCTACTCCTCTCCACATGACCCATCCTTCCTTGCACCAGGGGCTTGGTGAGTTCTTCACTTCTCAGAGCAGAAGAATCAAGGAGGCAAAATTCTGAAAGAAGCGGGGATCTAAGGGAATAGCTGGAACTTCTGGTTGTCTGTGAGTTGCAGGTACTACCCAAGCATGAGAGTTAATGCAGGCAGGCAGCCACAACAACCACAAAACCATGGCTGAAATGCAAAGAGTAAATTTATTTCATTACCTCTGTCACCAGAGAATCCCAAAGCACCTGAGTGGAGACACACAAGTGGGAATGCTGGCACTGTCAGGCTCAGTCCCTCCCAGCTGTTGGCACCCATTTACCAAGGACAAGTTGTTTTCCACCATGCTGTGACCTCCCTGTTCTTTTTTATGATCTCTGAGCTTTGATCCCCTCTCTCCTGAAACAGGGAGCTCAGGCATGTCTGTGGCAGGACCTCTGAGCTTCTCCAAACACCTTTGTTAGGTCTACACAGAGATCCTGCTTCTCAAAGCAGCCAGAGTATGAGCAGCAATCAGCACAGTGGATGGGCTTTTCCACACTGTTCTTCTCCAGGTCTTGGCATTCCCAGCTGCAAGGTCACTCAGCAAACCCACCATCATCCTCAACACTGTTCCAGTTTTATCCTTTTCCTCACAACACCAAGCATGATTACCTTCACAAGGATTTTATTCAAAGCACAGAAATATTTCTAGAGATCCTGGCAAGTCTGCTAGCTGTCCAAGAATAAATGGGTTTATACTTAAACCTCTGGACTATACCTCAGCTTCCAACTTTTTCACAAAGCTGCTCAACCACAGCCCTTGCAATACCTCAGTGTATATAGGGAATTTCCTTCCTCTGTTAGAGACAATAAACTGTGCTGCTGTTCAGAATAAAGCCCTTCTTTCACAACAAAATAATAAAAAAAAAGTGAAGGATTGGGCAGATACCTATTTCTATAAACCCCTTCTAAAAAAGCAGCAAACTAGAAGTGAACTTAGAACTGCAGACATAAACCTCTGGTCAGTCACACAAAGGGAAAGTCACTCTGGAGAGAAAGCACTCAAACACAGTTTGGCTAAAGAAAATAGTGAGGCTCAAAATCTGTGCCTCAAAAGCTTGTTTTGATATTTCTTGTGTGAATTTTATACAAAACACTCCAAACTCAGAGGAATGAGTCTGCATCCCTTTTCCAATGTTATTGCCTAAGCCATGCTTGGAGGGTTGGTTGCTGTGGTACCATCAGCTTGGCCATAGGCTCTGATCCCCTCTGCTCCCATGAGGGGTGTTTTATCCATGTGCTGCTACAGGACACCCTGAAAATCCTTCTAGTTTTGTGTTTCCTTGCAATCCTGCTATTTTTTTTTTTTTTTTTCAGCATGGCACTGAAGGTATGGAAAGTAGAATAATGACTTTAAGTCTTTTAAACTGGAAAGGAGCAGGAACACAGGTCCTGCACTCCCTGAGTGAGTGCTTCACCTGCTGTGTGATGGAGCTGCACCCAGACCCTGTGCCTTCAAAGAAAGGTCAAACCCTTTATCAGCACTCAAAGGAAAAGTGAGAGAAATGGAGAAAATGAGATCTGGAGAAAATGACACGTTGTGCATCCTGCCCATATCCAGGCACTTATCTGTGGATATTCCTCTGTGCTCATATCTGAGGAGAGATATGAGTGATGGGTTTTGCAGATGAGTAAAGGGTTTTACAGATGTCCCTCTTGCAGGTGTTGCCCATTAGTTTCCTGCAGGGCCTGTCACAGAATGTGCTGCCTATCCTGAATCCTGGACATGCACTGGCTTCATTCTCCTGAGCAGGAGGACTTCACAGGGAACTTCATCTCTTAACACAGCCTTAGTAATTCCTTCTGCAGCCAGGCACTGAAAGTCCCTGCTCAGAACCAGAATTTATATGCTGCCAAACTGGGAGGGTGGATGTCTCTGCTTTGTCTCAAAGGTACCAATCCACAATATCTTTCTTGACCACATTTCTAGCCTCCAGCATACATTCTGCCTTGCTTCTGGCAGCTGTTTCTTTCCCATGCTGGAAAGAACTGAACCTAAAGAATAA
This sequence comes from Muscicapa striata striata, assembly GCA_030060385.1. Classification (NCBI taxonomy): domain Eukaryota; kingdom Metazoa; phylum Chordata; class Aves; order Passeriformes; family Muscicapidae; genus Muscicapa; species Muscicapa striata. The sequence continues at coordinate 3,734,519 of JAREIS010000019.1, forward strand.
GAGGGGTACAATGAAAGATCCTGGCTGAGATCTGAGGAATGCTCAAACCTGAGAGTGGTTTTGCCATTTTATGAACAAGACAAAGATGAAGTGGTAGTAAGGCACCTACTTGCCTACAAATGCCTAATTCATCTTTTGGATCCCAGTAAAAGAAACTCAAAAATTCAGCCTAATATCTGTATTTCTTCTATTTATACAAAAACCTCCACAAAACATAGAAGAGAACCCTCTCTCTTTCTCTCTCTCTCTCTCTGTGTTCATTTAACAACAGGGGGGAAAAAAATAGAAAAAAAACTCTCCAGAGCCCCATTAGTAAGTGAGGATTCTGAGCAGAGATAAAAGATGCTTTCTGCATTTCATTCCAAACTCCTGGGTCTTTGTTTGCCTGTTGCTTAGGGATCAAGTAATTAAGTTGTTTTCACATCTCCACAGAGACCCTAACTCAGGGTCAGTATTTTACAAAAGCCTGGCAGTAATGAAGGGACAAGAAGCTTCCAGGCTTGGGGACAAAGTGATTTACCCCACAGAAATGTAGTCAAAGAAGAGGCTGTTGCACCTGTGACTACAATCCCACTGTGCCACATAATCCCAGTGTGAGGCTCCAGTCCTGACCTGTCACACTGGTTACCAGTTCCTCATAGAAACATAAATCTGTGACCCCAAGGTTTTCCTTATGATACTCAGTTTAGCCATGGGAGAACAGCAAAATTCTTGAAAACCCGTGTCCCATAATTCACTGGTGTTCAGAGAAAAAAGTATAGCCCTGAGAAATGGGAGAAAAATGGTTTAGCTTAAGGAAAGAAGCAGCAGCTAAGAAAATGGGGATGAAAAAAGGCAGCAGCTGAGGAGCAGCATAATGCATCTTTCCAGTCTGGGAAACAACCCTCTTACAACCACCAAGCATCATCCCAGAAGCCAAGCACTGGGAATCTTCTTGTAAAGGGATAAGATCCCAAATTTGAGTGGGCAGGTGGAAGAAAGGAGGTGTCCACTTAATTTTCAGCTTATCCCTTCAAAACTCAGCCCTGATCTCCTGTGTAGCTGAGACCATGGGCAGCTGCAGCCACCAGTGCTGACTACATGGTCTCATCTCCTTGGAGGAAATATTTTGGGTCATCTTGTGTTTTTTCAGAGTGTTCTCATTCTCTGGGAGCCAGGCTGTGCAGGTTGTGCTTGAAGTTATCTTTAATGCCATTTTGTGTCAGTTCAGTTAAATGAGGAAAAAAGGTAAGCCCGTGATTGTGAGCTGGTTTCACTTGGAGACTGTTTGTCTCAGGTTCTAATTTCAGAATCAGCCTTCATTTAAGATCTTCTTCTTGATAGCTGATTTTGAAATCCTTCTGAAACAAACAGAAAAAAACAGAAGCATCTATCTTGCTATATAATGAAGAAAACTAATCAGATTGAACTCTGGAGCATTGTTAAATTATTGCTCTATTACACAGTTTTCTGGTAGTTTACAAGAGAATTATCCTATAATTGTTTACTTGTTTGTTTTTTGTTTATTTGTTTATAAAGAGAAACTCCATCACACAATATGCCTCAGATATATTCTTATGGCAATCACTTTCCTAGAATGACTTTATGCTCCAAAATGGAAATATTTCCATTTATCTGCTTAAAGATATGCTTATGTGCAAACCTTTCACAAATCTTTTTCTTTTGGCAGGGATAAAAAACATTTTAGGTTGAGTACCAACAGTACTTATTCATACTTATATATATTGTTGCATATTTATTTGTAGATGTGTATTTGTACCTTAGGAAATTGGTCTCCTAAATAGTTCCTTAGTACCCTAATATGCTTGAAAAGCTTGTTAACCTCTCATCACTGTAAACAAAGGATGTTATTTTCTTTAAATAGTTTTGCTTCCAGTAACACCCAAAAAGAGAACACTGTATGTGAGAGGTACGTGCTACTCCTGGTGTGTTTCTGCACTCCTCCAGAGTCACTGCAACTCAGTGATAAGGATGCCATTTATTTTTAATTTATTCAGTTTGCTGTTGAGTCATAACCAGGGTTTGATTTTTCTTCCAGTGAAGCAAATTGGCAAGGGATTAGAAAAACACAGGTTCTTAGAAAAATGAGTAACTTCAAGAACTTTGATAATTTCTACAGGCCCCACCACCACTGCTAAGTGTGTAACTCTCCAATAACTGTGTTTGAGAGCTTTGGGCAGGTACAGGCACAGAAGTCATTACTGTCACTCAGCCCCTTTGGAGATAGCACAAGACAAATTCTGTGTGCATCAGTTACTGAAGGTGTTCCCTGCTAATCGACTCCCCCAGCACAATGTCAGGCTTGGAGTTTAGTCCCCAGCCCCTGGTTGTTCTCACATCAGGCAGCAGCACAGCACTGGGGGTGCAGAGAGGATGTGTGTGGAGCAGGGTACATGGGGGACAAAAGGGCATCCCACATGTCTGAGCACAGGAAAATGGCATTTATTCTTTCAGCTGGTGGTGGCAAATTAAAAAAAAAAAAAAATATGGGGAAGTTATATTTCTTTCTGACTGAATAGAAGAACAAAAAGAAACTTGAGGTAAAAATGTCCAAAGCTACGTCTTTGAGGTGCTTCACAAAGAAATAGAAAGACATTTTGCAAGAGGTCTTACTGTTGAGGTAGTCCAGGATTCTCTCTGCAATGTCTTCTTCAGCTCCAGCCATCAGTTTTGCTGAGTGCTAATTCCTCTTTCCTCAGCAACATCCCCACTATTTGTATTGACTTGTGACACATCAAATCAGCAGCTGCTGCAGCAAACTGAATAATCAGAGCAGCATAAACAGACACTTCCTCCCCAATCCATATTTATGGAATAATCTTCAGGCCTCCTTAAAAAGCTTGTGCCCCTAAGCAGGAGGGATTGCACTGCCTTCAGAGCTACCTGGACTTTGCCAACATCCACTTTGTAGGCTCAACCTAGTTCTAACAAAGCTCTTTACACTTTGAACCCCAAAGTGATCTTTTACTCCAGCTTTGATGTGGACAGCTTCTGCCTTGACCTGCTTTGGCTGTGCCTTAGGGAGTCACACCTGCAAGTATCTGCAGGTGAAAAAGGTGTGCTGCACAGCAGAGCAGCTGCAGCAAACCCAGGATCTGCACCTGCAGTGAGGTGACCCGGGTAGGATGGTCCAGGAATCACTGGAAACCATATTTTAGGGTGTTTATCTGCCACTGTCTGCTCTGAACCTGGATTCCATGCTTCTTGCAAGCACTGGTGACACCTCTAAGCTCCATTACCTCTTTACAGACAGGAAGGAGAGGTGCAGACCAGAATAATGTGCTGTCTGAAGTCAGATCAGCAGTGGCCATTAGCACATTGCTAAAGCCTTCCTGCACTCTCCCTTACACAGAGATGGATTTGTTCCTCTTTCCCATCTTTGTCTCACAGTGCAAAGCCCCAGGGTGCCACAGAATTATCAAAGGGCTGTCAAGATTTGTTGAGTGGTCACAGATCCTTTATAGCACATCTACTTCATGGTTCTTCCTGTCCTAAAAATTCTGAACAAATATTAACTAAGGAAAGTTTCCTTTTTACAGTGCAATAAGCCAGAAGTGGAGGGGCAGGCTCTGATCTCTGCTCTGTGTGACAGGGACAGGACCCAGGGAACGGCTGGAGCTGTGTCAGGGAGGGTCAGGCTGGATATCAGGGAAAGGTTCTTCCCCCAGAGGGTGTTGGGCACTGAACAGGCTCCCCAGGGAATGGTCACAGCCCCAAGGCTGCCAGAGCTCCAGGAGTGTTTGGGCAATGCTCCCAGGGATGCACAGGGTGGGATTGTTGGGGTGTCTGTGCAGGGTCAGGAGCTGGGATAGATGATCCTTGTGGGCCCCTCCTAGCTCAGGATATTCTGTGATACATGGTTTTGATAAATTGTCCTCAGGAGCACAGTTTTCTGCTTTTGTTATTCACATAATTTACAGCTCCTCAATGAGCAGACTGCCATAAGCAAGAAAAAGGTGCTCAAATGTGCTCTGTTAGTGTTGTACAAAAGAAAGTGGGGGGGAGGGAAGGGCAACCTGAAAAAAATATCCAAATGTAATCAGAACAGAGTGGTGGTTTTGACATGGTGTCAGTAACTCCTCTTATTATGAGAAGATATTCAGATGTAATCAGGCTCCATGTCACAGAGAATCAGAACTAATATCTGATGCAAATGTCTGCAGGCTGGGGATATAATATTCTCAGGGTCTCTTGTCTGTTAAGTGTGAGGACAGCCTGACAGAGCTGGCAAAGGCTTTGAAAGGTCAGAGTACTCTGGTGATAATAACTACCTGCTTGCAACTGATGAACTTTCCTTCTTACTTGTTGTATAAGAGTTCACTTTCCTTATGATCCATTTAGCCCCTCTGCTTTCTGTAAAAAAACCTGCACTTGTAAAATACTGAGATGGAACATTCCTGAAAAGCTTGTTTATGTGAGGCTGATTTCAAGGGCTGGATTTGTGATTGCACTCAAATCTGCCCACTGATGGCTCTGAGTCATTAGTCAGAGCCTCTGCAGTCTCACACCTGACACCTGTGACTCTCAATCTCTTCTGGGGAGCAAAATACTGTCATTAAATGGTTTCAAAGATCTTGATTTGGCAACATTTTTACAGATGTGACATCTAGAATAAAAGTAAATGTGAAGAAGCAAACTTCACGTTCTGTTTGTCACATTATTTGGGGCTTTTGGTGGGTTAGGTTCTGCTCCATCCCATCCTGGTAGGAGCTGTTATTTAGGAATGCCTAAAATCCCAAGAGAAATCAGGGCCCCTTGGTTGATTTCAGCCTGTCAGAATATTAACAGGTCAAGTAATAAACACAGAAACCATGTATTCCATATTCTGTTGCTTATATAATGATTGTTTCCCATGTTCTTTTGACCATTCACACTAGCACTGCTGCATCACCTTCATTTCTTCAAAGTGATGTTAAATGAAGTGAATGAGATGAAAGTGAATGATGAGAGGCAGAATGAGAAAGTGAGAGGAGAATCAATTCAGTTAATTAATGGATGGCAAATAAGAGTAAAAAAGAAACTTTATAGTTGCAAGGGACATCAAATTCAGAAAGCAGCCTGAGGAGGAATAATCAGGGTACCAGACCTTAAAATATGATTATGTTGCTCTAATCTAGAGAAAACAAACAACAGTAGAACTTGAACAGAAAGGGTCAGATTATGACTTTGGCCTTCTACCACAGTGCTCTGAGGAAAGGACATGGAACTGGGCTAGAGAAGACACTGGCAAAACCTCCTGGAGCTGTTGTTGGTTTGCTGGGAGAGACAAAGTAAAGCCTTTAACTTTTCACCAAGTGGATTTCCTAAGAAGATGAAGTTTGCACAGCTCTGTTCCCTTTGCCTGACCCCTCAGGAATTCCCTTGGCCATTTTCCAGCATGGATGACAGAGAGGAGACTCCAAAGATGTTGTACCCCTGAAGTTTCATGAAGGCTGTTGTATGAAAGAAAGTCCTGCCACTCCAGCCTCTGACTGAATACCCAAGTATGATTTCAATGCCAGAGACAAAACCAGGTAGTACAGACAGATGTTAAGGAGTGGCCACCCACAGAAGTATTTTTTCTTCTTCTATCCTTAATTTTCATCCACCTCTCCTTCTTATCCAGATTTTGAGTCCCCTGAGACAACTGGCTGCTGTTTTATCTTTAGATCACAGTGTTGCTGGGAGCCCCAGTCTGTCCACATCTTCCTCATGATGCATCTCATAACACAAAACTAAAAAATAGCATTATTTATAGAAAACACACCAAAACCTTGGATTGAGAAATAGAAAGAATTCTTATTATTCATGAGTGTGACTGTCTCCCAAATTCATTTCACAGATGTGGCAATGGTGCCCAAATAATTTAGCACACCTTGAAAGCCTGGTGACCTGCCTGCTCCATGGCTTCATCCACAGTGCTCAGTGTTGTGCTATTGTAAAAGCTGTGTGAAAATCAAAATGATAAGTCTGTCCTTATTAGAATTCAACAGCCATCCCTGGAGGTAATTGAAGGGCTGTTATGGTCATTCTGCATTTCCCTCACAGATCTAGGAACTGGGTTAGTGCTACAGTGCTGAAAGGACAATTTTGAAAAACAAAATAGATAAATTGAAAGGTAAGGAAGTGATGGATTAAGAAGAGAAGTTCACCTTTATAATTTTATGATTTTCCTGTTCGTTAAGTACAAATTTGAACACTGACTAATAAATCACACTGCTGAAAAGTCAGATGATTTTAGCATGAATTAATTCACTCAAAAGTTGTATCTACTTCAATTTTAATGGAATTTAACTCAGAATCAACTCAATATTTTTTTACTGAAGTCTTCTCACGGCACTAGTGGGAGTAAGAAGTACCCTGGGTTGGTTTGTTCTTGAAAGAAAGTTCTTGAGTTCTATTTAAAACAGTGCATTATTTCTAAGTCCAGATGAAGGAAAGTTTTCAGTCCAGAATGCCATTAAAAAAGCCCCTCATAATCCTGAAAGTATTTCAACACAACTATTACCTAAGACACCACTGATCTTTAGCTGTGCAAAATCTCTTCTTACCTCATAGGAAGATGATTCTAGGAAATATTTTTTATTTTGATGGAAGAAACATTTTAGTATTTGCTTTTAAATAACTCAGCTCAGTTTTCAATTCCCATAAAACTAATTCTTACTGAAAAAAAAGAATCTGTAATTTTGATAACATGTTGTTTTGTTCTTCTGTAAGAGAGTTTGAGCATTTGCCTGAGCTGAAAAGCTCTTCCTGCAGCTGAATTGTAGAACTGTAAACTATCCCATTGAAATGCAGAGACAAATCAAGGGTGTCATCACACAGAAGAGAAACAGGGTTAATGGTTTGCCATGAAGCACTTTGGAACATCTAAACTGGATGAGTTGGACATCTACTATGTGATATTACTAAGCACAGAGTTATTGCAGGATTATTTGATTTACAAGTTCTCACTGCACAATTTAGCTTTCCATAAAATAATTTATATGGATGAATTGAAGGCAAAAACTACCAATATTGGTGCCATAAGGCATTGGATCCCCTTAGCAAATGCACTACACAGTTGAACATTAAAGTTTTGTCTTTGAACAGAATCAGTGAAAAATGCCATGAATTTCTCAATTATTTGCCATAAATTGAAAGATTTAGCAACTGAATGAGGACAATGTTGTTTAGCTGCTACCTTTTTTACACATTTATTCTAAATCATGAAAAAAATTGTTTCTGGCTAAGCTTCATCAAGCAGAAAGCAAAACTGCCTCTGCCATTTTTTTTCCTTATCCATCAAAATACCTGTGCATGGCAAGTTATAAGTGCTATGCTTCACATTCTTGGAGTTTATATGGCTTTAGTGGATGGCACAGTAAATATTGAATGCACATAAATCCTTTGTTCTAAAGGGGTTTAGCAGAACAGAATCGAGTGTTTTACAGAGTAGATTTTAACAGACAACTTGATTTGGGGCAATTCTAATAACTCTAAGGAAAAGACTGAGATGAAACAATGTGACAGAACTATGCAGCTATCAAGCCTTTTGCTGTCAACCTTTGTAATTGCAAAAATTTTACTTTCCACTTAATGCTGTCAAAAACATGAACCACTGTAAACATAAAGTTAATTTAGCATGTTCCAGGTCATCAGGAGATATTACTCACCAACGCTTTTAGCACTTTAATGAAATGCACTGAATTTTACTGAGCCTCATTTCTCTCAAGGGCAGAGAATCACAGAACCAGTGGGTTGGAAAAGCTCTCCAAGATCACCACGTCCACGCTGAGAGCAAGCAATCCTCACCTTGTCACCAGCCCAGAGCACTAAGTGACATGTCCAGTTGTTCCTTGGACACCTTCAGGGATGGAGATCCCACCCCTTCCAGTGCCTGCCCACCCTTTCCATGACAAAACTCCTCCTGATGTCCATCCTGAGCCTCCCCTGGCACAGCTTGAGGCTGTTTGCTCTCATCCTGTCCCTGTTCCCTGGGAGCAGAGCCTGACCCCCCCAGCTGTCCCCTCCTGTCAGGGAGCTGTGCAGAGCCAGAAGGTTCCCCTGAGCCTCCTTTTCTCCAGGCTGAGCCCCTTTCCCAGCTCCCTCAGCCCCTCCTGGTGCTCCAGCCCCTTCCCCAGCTCCGTTCCCTTCCCTGGACACGCTCCAGCCCCTCGGTGCCTTTCCTGTGCTGAGGTGATGACTCCCCACCTCATTAACTGCCTTAAGTTACAATACAAATACAAATATTTGAGGGTGGAAGGTTGTTATCTTCTCCCTTCCTTACACAAGTAGATTGCATGGTACATCACTGTCCCTGGAAGTACTAACGTTATTGTGGAGGAAATGAATTGCTTAATTCCACTCTCTAAGCTTCCAGCTAATTAGCAGAATAGCACTCAGCATTAGTTACCAGCTCTACATTATTTCTTTGAAGAGTTGCTCACTTTGTTCATTTTCTATGAAGACATAGCTACTCCCAAGAATAAACTCTCAGCATCAAACGTCATTTAAGAATTCAAGCATAACTGGAGATATTTCAGATTTCGTATCAAACAAATTGTTCATGTAAATAATCCTAATCCCAAGATTAACTGTACTTCTGGAAAGTGTTTCAGTATACAAACACAGCATAGATGCATAATGCAAAGGGTAAATTATTCTGTGGTCTCCAAAGAAAATGTGCAATTCCTTTGGATTACACAGAGTATTTAATCAAATACCAAACTGTATTATATGACTCATAAATTTACCTTTCTTTGGAGAATACTGTTAATAGTACCTAAATAACATAGTTAATTCTCTGGGATGGGACCACTGCATGTTTATTTCTCTTCTTTAGCTCTCCTCCAGTTCACTGCTGTCTTTCCAGCATTGCTGTGAGACTTTGAAAGATAAAAAGGCTTTATAATCCCAGAAAATGTTGCCCACTATCAAATGTAAGCCCATGTGCATTTTTTTTCCTGCTGTGGATGGGACTGGCAAAAGTTGTGCTGAAAAACAATTAGAGAAAAATCATTTAAAGTCGGTATAGTTATTGTAGAACCAAAATGGGTTCAGATCAATTCACATCATCTCCATGTCAAATCAATGTTAAATTAGGAGAACAGAAATACAAATTCCATCAATTCACATTTTAAAAACTTTTAAATAATTTCATCTCTATAGTGTTTATTTCTTCCATGCCTTATATATCAAAAATATCAATATACTTGCTTTCTTCTCCCTTTATACTGGAAATAATTTTATATAGAGTGTTGAATTTTCTCAAGACAGCTGTAAATTTTGGTCCAGAGATGTTTTTATATGTTTTTGTTTACTGCATCTGAACAGAGCATGCATGCTCAGGGGTGCACCCCAAACTTGACTTTGAATTGTGGAATGGTTTGGGTTGGATGGGACCTTAAATCCCTTCTCATCCCACCTCTGCCATGGGCAGGGACACCTTCCATTGCTCAGAGCCCCATCCAACCTGGCTTTAAACTCTCCCATGGATGAGGCAGCCACAGCTTCTCTGGGCTCAGCAGCACTCTAAAATAAGGTCATTAAAATTGCCACTTTAGTTTTGTGACTGTCAGTGCCCCAGGCCTGAGAGGATGGTTGGAAAACTCCAAGGAAGAAACCCAGCCCAGGAGATGCCATGGTGGGTCTGTGCTTATTTGTCATCTGTCAGGACCATAATCCTAGTTTATGTATAGAATCTGTTAATTAGAGCTGTAATGAACTGTTCAGTTCCCTTTGTTCATGCAGTAGCTTGCAGACTTATAGGAAAAAAAAAACAGTTCCTGAAGACCCAGGGGACTAATTAAGTACACAATGTTTCAAGGAATTAACATCCCACTCAAATGTTTTCAGTGACAGTAAGTATATTATGCTGTCATTGCCCTGCCCTAGGGTGTCCTCAGGACAGGTTTTTTAAACACTCTTATTCTTGCAATCCATTTTATCATTTAACCAGCACAGATGCCAGGGATTCTTTAATAAGGTTTTAAAATAGATCTGTAGGAAAACTTCTTCTTCCCAAAGAAGTCACTGCCAAGTTTCTATGACCCAAACTCTGATCCTAAAAATTAATTATTTGTGTATCAATTTAAACTAAATAGACCTATTGGCAGAAGGGATTTTTTTTTTTTTTTGCAAAGGATTGATGCTGATTGGATCTGTGAAGATTAAAAAACCAGCTAGACATCTTATTACATACTGAAAATTTGTCATTTTTACATCTTTACAAGTGGTATATTTAATATTTCAACTGGCAAAATGCCACTTATGAAGAGCGAGCAGCAAAAAGTGCCAAAACTCCAGCTCTTTTGTAAGTTAACATTTAGCAATGTGTCCTTGGTTTTCCTTGTAATTTGACTGTCTTAGTGCTCTAAGGCAAGGATCATGTTACTTGAGCCAGATGAAAATGAGGAGGAAGACCACCATGTGCCACTGAGGCAGTGTCTGCTTGAAAACTGAGCTATGAGCCTTGGTAAAATGTGGCAGCATAAAGCCCAGTGACAGTAAAAAATACACACTTGTATTTTTAAACAAGCAATGAATTACCAGAGGAAATTCTAATCTGGAAGAACAGATGAGATCTATCTTTAAGAAAGTGTCCAGCAACAAAAGATAAAATAATTCAGAGGCAGTAGCAAGATTTTGTCATTTAATTTAATTTCATTTCATTTCATATTTAGTGAGTTAGTTCCTTTGACCATCATGAGGTGGTATTAGGAAGGCATTACTTCATGTCTTCTTGGTAGGAGGAGATTTTATCCATGTGTTTCCCTGCTCTTCTGCAGGAAGCAGAGATTTCTGCATCTTTCCCTCCCTTTTTAGTCAGCAGAGTAGAGTTTCTGATTTCCACAGGTGTTGTGTGAAAGGTTATGGGTAAATGTCATGATTTTGCAGCCCTGGGAAGGATATCACAGAATCACCAGCTGGCTGAGGTTGGAAGGGAGCACAGAGGGTCTCTGGTGCCATCCCAGAGCACAGGGCACAGGATCCCATTTGTGTCCTTGTCCCCAGGACACGCTGCTGGCTCAGGGACAGCCTGCTTACCTGGTGCCTGAGGCTGGTTGGAGCCTTGCTTGCTCCTGCTGCTGTCACTGGCAATATGAATCAAAGGATTCAGGATGTGTCACCCTCGTTTTGTCCAGATGTTATCAAAATTTACAGCCAGACCTTCCTGGCTGCTGCCAGCCAGTAGCAGGCTTGTGCCTGGGAGTGCAAAAGTTCAGTTTTAGAAATTCTCTCACGTACAGACCATTACCAGCTGCCCTGTCAGCACTCACCATTTAAGTCATCTTTTGTCTACCCCAGAGATCCAGTCCTGAGAAAACACAGTACTCCAGCACACAGAAATTGGCTCTGATCTCTGCTCTTTTGACTTGTATCACCATAAATCACACTTGCAGAGACCTATAATATGACTAAGGCTTCTGTGTAATGTCCTTTCCCCAGCTTTTAATAATAAGAACTCTTAGGTTTTCTTCACTAAGGTCAGGAATCCCCAGAACAAAGAGGTCTGGGAAGCAGGAGAGCCTCCCTGCCTGGTGGGCTCAAGATGGTGGAGTGCATTTTTGGGAAAGCCTTCTTTAAATATTACAGCATAGGCTTCTTTTTAATGTTAGGCAATGTTATCAAACATTTGTGTAATGTTAGGTATTATCAAGCATTTGTGTATTGAATTTCTACAAAGAAAATCTGATCCTGAATATAGCTTCATTTTCTAACTTTCCTTTAGGATCCTGGAGTAACTGACTTTATTTGGACACAGTTTAAATGCACTGGGTCCCTTTTAGCCTCCATTTTCCCAGTCAGAAAAGAGTTCAACTCTGTGCTGTACAAATAATAAAAGCTATTCAGTAATAAGCTTCATTCTTCAAGCATGATTTCATAACAAACAGGACTGTTATGAAGCAGCAGCCTAATTAATGTTCTTCATCACCTTCCTTTCTTTTTTCTTCTTAGAGAAATCAGTAACCTTCAGAACAGAAGAATTTACTACACAAACGGAACAGTAGGTATTTGGAAGGCATATCTCAAAAGTTTTTTTAAAATTTTCCTTGCTGTTCAAAAGTGTTGGTGCAGACACATTTCTGCAAGCCACTGAGTATAAGATACATGTGGGCATGTACATTTCTGGGATATACAGCTAATTTGCCTCACTGGAAATATTTGGCTGTTAGGATAATAGAGTTTAAATTTCTCTTGAGGTGTGAGACCTGCCACCTCTCTCTAGCTCATATAGATAAGATTGAAAGATCTTGTTTTATGCTTTTTTTATTTAAACATACTGCATGGGGGAACCTAATCACCAATAGAGAGAAAACTCCTAAATACATTTTAAACTGTTTTGTCCTGCTGTATCTTATAAATCAAACAAATCCTTACTAGAACATACTGTAATCTTTACCACCTCTTCCTATTTTAGTTTATTAGGGACAGAAGAAATGGCACTCATGTCCTAATTTTCCTCTTAGTCATTATGGGATCTAAAGATTTGGATTAAAAAGTCTTCTCAAAGCTTAAGTGGACATAAATGGATGTGAGGACAGGGAAAGTGTGCTGGAAATGTGGCTGGGAAGTTTCTCCAGCAGCTGGCAGAGCCACGTGGTTGGAAGGCATAGTGCAAATAGGTGGTTTAGGGAAGTTGGAATGAATTTCCCATTGACCTCATGGCCAGGATTTCACCCATCAGTGTTCAAGAAATCAAGAATATTAATCCTGTACAATTACTTACATGTAGCTGTAATCAGAGAGCTAAAAAATATCAGAGCTCCTCATGCCTGCCCAAGGACAGATGCTGTCACTGGGACAAAAACTGGAAACATCCTCCTGTTTCCTCAAGTCTAGGAAATGATACTTTAGAATCTCATTTCTACTTAAAATAAATTATCTTTTTCATGGTTTTATTTTCTTGGCATTTGTGGAAGTTTATAATTCCCCAGAGATGTCTCTGCTGTCCCTTAACATTGCTGCCAGGTGAGACAGAAATATCAGTCAAATCTTTCTCAAAGCCTTGGGATGAAAAATACTGAATGACAGCGAGGGAGACAATCTTTGTTTAAGAAAGAATTGAGTTCATCTCCTGATTTGTTGCATATCTGAAAGCAAGAGGTCTTCTTTTTGATGATTTATAGGTATGCATTGAAATTAGTTGCCTTATTTTGAAATTATAACTTGTAATTTTCCTGTAAAATAGATGCTCAGATGATGTTGATAAACAATTCTGTTTCAGTCTTCCTTCCCCCTTGACAGACTTCTCCTATGTCCTGAACATATTTCATCAGATTACTCCTTGCTTTTGGTGTGTTTATATCACAGCATTTTTATGGGCCATGATTTAGTTCCCATTTAAAAACAACTGTTCATCCCTCTCTGATTTCTTCTGCCCTTTGCAATACTTTTACTGGCAAGCAGGTTCATTTTGCTTTTGTTAGAGATATAAAAAATATTTACAGCAGCCACATTTTAAAATAGTTTTTCCTAGTGTTTGTCAGTCTGAGGAAGGTCTCAGTCCTTTATTTAACATTTTAGTCCCACGATGCCTACAGGCCAAGCAGATGAGCCTGGTTATGTCAGGTTCTGCATGAAGAAAAGTTACTGGAGTCCCTTGGTTCATCTCTGAGGCAAACTGGGGAGAAGAACAGAGCCAGCAAAGTGGGCTTGGTGGAGGAAATAGAAATAGAAAGAGAATAAACTCCACATACACTGATAACTTTCAAGTGGGAAATGCCACTGAAGTGAGAACCCTCCCCCAAAGTGGAAGATTGTTTAAAAACACTTAATAGGGTGCTTGATAGATTTGGTTCTCCCTATCCAAGGACTTTTGGATTCTCAGTGGCTTGGCTAGAATTCACAACTGTTTCTCACAGCTACAAGCACCAATAACCTCCAGGATAACACAGCCCCTGCAAAGCCATTTTCAAAAGGTGGGGTTTTTTCACATGGCATGGCCTGCTTCAAAGCTTTCAGTGCCATTCCAGCCTGAATTAAATAGCTCTGGGGTTTTTTTTAAGTCCTGACTCATTACAGAGTAGCATCACAGCTTACACAGTCACCAATTTCCTTTGTAATTCTTGCTTTTCAATCGATGAGATGAAGTTGTGTATTCAGAAGTGGGCAAATGTGGTCTGGTGTTGCAGGAACAAAACTAGAAACTGAAAAAAAAGGTGAAGTATTTACTTTTGTTCACAACTAGGCAGGTTTCATATGGAAAAGTGCCCACTTTTGGATGATACTTCAAGAAAATATAGTTTCACAGAGGACAGCCCAGTACAGAGCAATTTGATCAACCAGCAGTTGGAAGGGGTGGTTTGCAGAGAAAGTGTGAATGAGATCAGGTAACCTGAACAAGGGCTGAAGAAAGGATATGATGGAAACTCAGATATACAAGAGGCTGTTGTAAAGGAAAAAGAATAGTAGGTCTCAGGGTTTGGAGTAGAACAGGCAAGAAATAGTTTGCTTCGATTGCAAAACAAATGAGTGGCACATATACTGACATACTGGTATTGCAAGGAGGTTAAATATTCTCAGCTTCTGAGAAGGGTATAATACCTGAATAGTCAGCTGGAAACAGATGGAAAATTCTCCTTGGTGTATTTAAATTTTTCTTCAAAGCCAGAACATATTTTTTGAAATACAACACCTGATTTAGCCAGCAAGAAAAAGAAACTGGATTCCTTGCTCTGAACTCACATTAACTTTCCCAAAGCAGTTATTGCAGCCAGCATGAGCCTGTGGGAAGTGAAGCCCTGAGACTATAATCAGTCAGCAATGCACAGACCATTGAATGTGAATAAACAGTGGGACAGCCTAAAGCAAACAGCAGCTTGGGCTTTACAGCCACCCTAGGAAAGCAGGGAACAAATTTATTTAAGAGGAGCTGGTCAGGAGACATCCTCCCTGTGCTTCCCACTAAACCATCAGGATTAAAGCCTTCTATTCAGGGAGCCATACCATGAGGCCTTCCCAGGAGTTAGTTGGGAAATTTTTTTTCCTAAGCTCACAGAGAAGTTGGGGTTGGAAGGGACCTGAGAGACTGGTCCACTCCCCCTATTCAGCCTGGAGCAGGCTGCCTAGGACAGCAGCTCCTCTGACATTTTATGTAAATTAAGGTCCACTTCAGAGTGTGTGATTCTTTTAGCTCAGAGAAAGACACCAAGTAGCTAATGAGGGACACAGCATGCTCTCAGTTTTCATTGCAGTCACAGAAAGCAGAGGATGTTTGCAATGTTTAGGTTGAATGATGTAGCACTTTATGTTTTCTTGATTGTATTTTCAATTGAATATATTGAGCAAAGAATCCTCTATACTGTGAGCCCCCAGAGCAACCACTGAAAAGTAAACAGGATTACTTAAAAAAATTAAATCCTCAGTCATAGAGACTGAACTTTGAAGCAGGCAAAGTTTTTGCATTTTGAATGTGCTAACTTGCAGAAAGAGGTGATTTTGGAAGTTTTTCAAAGGCCTTCTTAGAATGAAAAAGTCTTATTAGAATTCTTAAAATTGTTTCTTGAGCAGCAGTGTTTTCTACACCTGTTTTGTGGTTTCAACAAATTTAGACCATGGGTCTTTGAAAATCTTATGGCAATTCTATGTCAGGAAGCAGTGAGCAATTCAGGCAGAAGTCTTCTGCTGACTGGAATATCATTGTTTTGGAGAGGTAAAAATGTGTTAAACTTTTAACAGGAGAAAAACCATGCAATGACTGCAATGGGTGTCACCTAATATATGAAGATGCTGGAATGAAACTGTCCAATTGACATGAGTGGAAATGTCACTGCTACATCATGAATATTTAACCTGTCACTTGAATAATAAGCAGGCACTCTCCACTTGTTATTTGGGAATCTAGATGGCTGCAAAGAGGAACCTGTTTTTCAGATTTCTACTATTTTTGCTTCAGCTGCAGAAGAACTCTGTTCTGATATTTGCTGGTGCATTTCCCCAGCTCACCTAAGCCAGCATTTATTCCATGCTGGAGCAGCAGGGTTGGCAAGCACTGCCTTCTCTCTCAAACAAACTCCCAGTGTGAAAATACCCAAAATATAGCATTGAATCTGTCTCTGAAGGGCAGTGAGGCTGTGAGGAGAAACACCAGATTGGTCTTGGCAGGTACATTGGCAAAGTCAGTCAGTTACAGAAAAAGAGGAGGCTGATGAACACATTTGATGGTAATAGAGATATCACGAAGGAGAAGACAACAAAGGGAATCCAGAGGTGGCTTGCACAACCATTAAGTGATGAAGATAAATGAGGAGAGAGAATAGCTTGACTTTCACTTTCAATAAGATATCTGTTAAAAATATATCTTTTCTAAACAGCACACACGAACTGGAGCCACAACATAAATGGAAACCTGGGGTGCTGTTTTTTATCAAGTCCACTGTCAGAACTGCATTTCTGCCTGATTAAATAATATGACAGCTCACACTGAAAGAAAGTCAATGAGATTTCAGACAGATACTTGGTCTTAAGTGCAAAAGTGTTGAGTGGACTACTGAAGAGGGAAACCATCTCACCTTATTTTCCATAATATCATTCATATGTGTTTCTAGAATTATTTGGCTCTATTCACTTCAATGAGGGTTTAGTGAAAACAGGACTCAGGAGAGTCAGAAATACATTTTCCAGAGGGTAAGGAAAAAAGAAGCACTAAAGAATGGCACAGTTTCAAATCTGGAGTCAATAGCAAAGAACACAGATAGTGCTGAAGGGAGCTGCCAAGCCAACAGGGGGGATGTAAAGAGAGGAATAGAGGAGGAGTCACAGGTAACTACAGAAAGGGTTCAAGACTGATACTGGCTATCTCATGCACATGGTTAGGGGATGCATTTATACCAACTCAAAAAATCCTGAAATTAAGTGAAAATAACTTCTGTGTGAATCAGACAAGGTTTTTATTTCTAAGCTTGATCAGGACTGAATAGAGTGACCCATCTGACTTGGAAAACTTTTCCTGCAGAGGAATATCTTAAAAGAGGTGTTAGGAGGGTGGTGCCAGACTCTTTTCAATGACAGGATGAGGAGCAATGGCCACGAACTAGAACACAAAAAGTTTAATCTCAACATGAAGAAGAAATTCTTTCCATAGAGTGGCAGAACATTGGAACAGCTGCCCAGGGAGGGAAGGGAGTCTCCTTCTCTGGGGACATTCCAAACTCATCTGGACATGTTCCTGTGTCACCAGCTCTGGGTGGCCCTGCTGTGGTCTGGTGATCTCCAGATGTCCCTTCCAAGCTCAGCTCTTCTGTGGTTCTGTGGTTCTGTGAATGTTCTGCCACAACTGTTGAATCAGCTCCAGCCCTAATTCAGATCTCCACTGAAAAGCATCTTGGCCTCTTAGCAAATCTTGTCCTCTGGATTCAGATGTGCTGATGGAGGCAGGACTCCCTGATGTAGCTTTTATCTCTTTGAGGCTGCCATCCCATGGATCTGCTGGAGGAGAAGAGTGTGACTGCTGTCAGAAGTGCTGAAGAAGAGTCAGCTGGTTTGCTTTAGTCAACCAGTTCAGACCCCACAAACAAAACCTTGGTGTACAGGGGAATGTTTCCCAACAGCTCCAGTTTTGTCTTGGATTAAATAATCCACCATCTCATCTTTCTGAGCAATCAATATTTTTGGCTACTAACTTGAAAAAGTAACTTTTTGTAATTACGTACCTGCAAGGAGCTCATATTCAAATATTGTAGAAATCCAATTAAATAAGAATTAAAAGAAACAGGAACTTATCCCTTTTGTAGGCCATTATGTAGCTCAATTTTGGTCAAATAATCACTTTGAGAAAAACGTTTCTAAGTTGACTCAATGATCTGGAAGGTCTCTTGCAACTTTGAGGATTCTGTGATTCTCTTATCTAATCTTGCAGAATATATGCAGGTCTCCTATTTATATGTATTTTAAGAGTTGTTATGGTAACTTAACTTTATTCAATATAATTCAGAGTACCAGTGATAGATCATTTTACTAGCAGATGGGGAAGGAACTAGCAATGCTTGAAAAATTAAATAATTCAAGTAAGAGCTGTGAGACTCCTTCAAAATGCATTATGAAATACATTCTAATGAAATTACTTTCATTTGGTGTTTGAAAGTTTATTTGCATGAATATTCATGCAAGCTGCAATTTTTTTAGCAATAACATTCATTTAAAAACTTCAAATGAATCATGCCAATATGTGTTTGCCCTGAAAGTATTGTGAATTCTCAGATGACTCTGTTTGCACAAATGTTCCCATCTA
Source organism: Muscicapa striata striata (assembly GCA_030060385.1). NCBI lineage: Eukaryota > Metazoa > Chordata > Aves > Passeriformes > Muscicapidae > Muscicapa > Muscicapa striata. Next base: position 3,752,712 of record JAREIS010000019.1, read on the forward strand.
TAAAACTTACTCAAGTCCTTTTTCTTGCCATTTTAAGTGGGATTGGATGGTGGAAACAACCAAATGAATACCCTGGGATTTAAGATGGTAACAGCACTGTATAAACAGCAAATTATAAGTAAAGAATGACAAAAGCAACTCTGGCCTGAGGCAGTTAGTGAGAAAGTTATGGGCAAGAATATGATCACATAAAATCCTTTCTAAACAATGTCAGCCAGCATACTTTGTAGAAATGAAATAAAATTATTCCTACGGCCAAGAAGCAAATACAGAGAGAGGAGCTTTATATTAAATTCATTTTTCAGCCACCAATGGCTAAAAACTGAAATAGTGCCCGTTTCTCTTTTCCTACAAGGTTGTATCCCTGCTTTAAGATGATGACCTTAAGAAGATGAGCAATTTTGCTGTAGCAAGTGTAGTATGAGCAAAAGATAGTCTCACCACATTCCTAACAGACATCAAGATATGGCTTTTAATAAACTTAATGCATTTTCAGCAATTATAACTCTGACAAAACCCCACCATTGTAACCTAATATGTGATAAAGCCTTGATTCTGGGAAGCAGAATGCCTGGATCTGAGTGTCAATATTAGTTTACTACCTTTCCTTGCTCCCAGGGCAGCAATTCACAGACATGAGGTATTAAAATCAGAGCTGAACAAAACCACAGCCAGTATCTGAGCTATCCCTGGTCTGGGGAACAAAAATCCAGGTTGATGCAAACACAGACCCAGCACCAATGAGGGAAGAGTTGGCAGATGAAGTATTACAGATGCTTGAGCCCTAAGTTTTTGAGGAAAAAATAGTTCATAACTCACTTCAAGTGTCATTCCTTGCAGAAAATACTGATATATCTTGACATCCTCCCAGAGGGTTCTGAGAGCTGTGTGACTTCATTGTGAGGCCTCTCCCCACAACCTTTAGGAAGAGACTGGGGAGGTCAGGGGACATCCTGGAAGTCTGGAACTGGCTAAAGTCACTCCTGTGAAGTAAAAGGACCTCTTAAAGGAGAGCCCAGGAAATTACAGGCCCATCACTCTTGCTTCATTCTGTGGGGGAATCATGAAAGGAATTCTCCCAGAGGCTGTCACAAGTTCACTGAAGGAAAGAAAAGCCAGCACAAGGGCAGATTGTGATTGTCAAACCCAGCTGCCACCCATCACAATCCTGCTCAGCTGGTGTGGGCATTGGCTGCCTGGATTTCTCCAAAACTTTCAATATGATTTCCCCCAACCTCCTCCTAGAGAAGCTGGGGTGTCCCTTGTCTCACAATGGTCCATGGTCTGGGTGACCTCATTGAGGCATTCCAGGATCTGAAAGGAACCCACAGGAAAGATGGAGAGAGACTCTTGACAAGGGCCTGGAGGGACAGGACAAGGGGAATGGCTTCAAAGGGAAAAAGAGTAGGGTTAGATGAGATGTTGGAAAGAAATTGCTCCCAAACCATTCCATGATTCTACGATTCTGTGACCCTTGAGATACTTTCAACTTCACCTTCCGTGATTTTCCAGGAAAGTAATTGCTTCCTTAACACAAAATAAATAAAAAATCCTGGGGAGAAAGAACAAAGGGGTTCTTTTTCCATCTTCCAGAGCCTCAGATTTACAGATAAAATTATGTTAGACTTACAGAGGAGTTCTTACTCTCTTTGCTTTAAGGTGAACATCACCCACTGCTGGCACTTGGGTTCATGTTGTTCCCCCAAACTCTAAAGCTGGTTGCCTTTGATAGACCCTCTCCTCCCTGCAGCAGCTCTGCCCAGGCTGGACCCATCAATGGGAGAGAGAACTCAAACCTCCATGAGCCAGGCCCTGACCTCCTGTCAGTGAGGAGGAGGAGGAGGAGGAAGGAGCAGGAATATCAGTTTTAAACACAGCACTGTTTAGCCCCTAGTGCTCAGTCTGTCCTGACAGAATAAGAGGGCACAATCAGGTAAAAATATCAAGGGATTGACTTTCTAATTATTAGTCAGGAAGATGGAATACTGGGGAAATTGAACCGTGGTTTGCAGATGGATTAAATTGTTTTTATGTGTGAGGTATCTTAAGATATCAAAATTGCTTTTTTTTTCAGAACTGACTCCTCTAATAATGTAGATGAATAATAATAAGAAAATAATGAGGACAGGTGAGCTCCAAATCACCCACTTTGTTTAGACAAGAGAAGTGCCACATATTCCTGCCAGGTTTGTCATTTAGATGGAGATTTATTATAATCAAGAAATTGAATCATGTCCTCTGATACTGAATCATAAGAAAGAGAATTTTGAAATTATGCTTACAAATGCCAAAAAACACATTCCCCTGGAACGTGGTGAAAAAGCAGAGCAAGTATGAGGCGGAAAAAGCCACCAAAGAAATGTCTCTCAGTCATGTCCATTAGCTGCTGAAATGTAGCCTTTTCCATTCCACATAGCACTCCCAAATGTAGAAATAACGATGCAGTAGCACTGCGTGCTGAGCAGATAATTAAATTTGGATCCCCACCCTCTTTCATCTGAAAGTCAGATAAATATCTCATGTTCCTCTAATGATGTGTCCATTTCACACACAGCCAGGGCCTAAAAGCTCATGGACTTCCCACAAAGCACTTCATTTTTTCCAAACCCTGCCCAACTATCAGAAATGTAGGCTTTGTTTCATTTAATTGGCAACAAAGACAAAGAAGAGACTCAGCTCGGGTGTTTTCTGTCAGCTTTCTCTTATGCAAACAGACAGGAAAAACAGAGCACAGGTGATTTCAGGTCAGGTTTGGTATGTTCAAAGGCCATTTCCTTTCAGGTTTCAACTGTTTATCTTTGCAAGCAGAGATCAGTAGTTTGGCCAGAGAAGCAGGAACAAAAATATGTAGAGTAAAATCAGCAACGTGATTCAACACTGAAGTTATCTGACACTGGGGTAGGGGAACACAGTCAGAAATTGTCAGAGGGTTGGTCATGCCTGCCTCTAGTCTGGAAAGAGAGGGAGTGAGAAGGAATTGTGCTCTCTGGACATTGTTTAGCATCTGAGATAGGTGTGAAAGGGCTGCTTGGCTTGGTTTGGGATTTCTTGGAAGTGCCTTCATATGGATGGGAAGGAATAGAAAACCCGTCTGCTTCAGAAACAGGGAGATTGGCTGTCCTGCTTGAGGCCAGCAGGAGGGAGGAGCCCTTCAGAGAAAGGAGAAGTAGTGACTTTTCAAAAGTCACAGTGCAGCCACCAGATTTCTGATTTTCTCTACTCCTCTGCTTCTTGCCAGGTATGACAAAGTCTCCCACCTTTAACCTGGGAATCTCTGAAGAGGTTCTTCGCTTGGTTTCAAGATTTGGCTCAGTTCTGAAAAACCTTCAAACCCATCCTTGGTTTGGATGGTTCTGCTTTGCATTTTGGCATTCAGGCAGCATCATTTCAGTCTGGCCCTGCCAGTCACACACAGCACAACGTGAAGTGACACCCTGCTTTGCCAGAAAGATGAATGATTTTGATATTCCCCTCCCTCAGCCTGGAAAGACAGTAGCTTGAGTGACTCCTTCTCTGGGAAAAGTATTCTGTGTGGGAAGGGAGGGTGGGAACAGCATTTTGATCCTGGGGAAGAAACTTCTAGAACAGAATTTAGAGGGTTTGTTTAGAGGAAAGACTTTGCTGCTGTCAAAAATGGTGCAAGTTACAGAATGTGTCACATAGCCCCATAAATCTTTTGTGCCTGCCCTTGGGTGACCCACTGAGGAGCCACTAGTGAGATTCTTCAGGAAAAGCCCTTTAAACATGAGCTTCTGCTATCTTTTATGTAGAGTAACCTCATTTAGCCCCAAGTGGGCGAGTTATCATAGCTTATTTTGACCTGTGTTAGAAAGTCTCAACATCTCTTCAGCTCTTTACCCCAGTTTTCATTTTCTCAAGCAATCATTTAGCCCACAGACTTGGATACTGCAGGGTTTCTAATTCATCCACTGTAAGGCACTCAACACACATCCACATAAAAATTCCTTAGTAGATTCATGCCAGTACAAAAAAAAAAATCCAAACCTCAGTGTTCCATGATGCACAATAGAATTAATGTGTTATTTTAAGTTGAGAAAAAGCCAATCCAGCCACAGTTCTTGAAGATAAAATTACTGACACTCTGAAAATTAATTTCCTGTTTAGCAGTGAAATAATTGAAAGACTGAAATTGCTCATGAGATTAGAAGGCTGTCTGCAGGTTCTGTCTGTGAACCGACTTTCATGCAAAATGCCCTGCAGAGACATTTTTTGTCACTTAGTTTTTACAAAAAGAGATGTAAAGTAATCACAGTGAAATGCACACTGAATAATTGGTATATGATTGGTGTAATTGCCTGAAAGTGGATGGCTATCCTCAAATAATCACAACATTGCAAACCTCTGAGGCAGAACATTTCTGTATTTGTACTTTGTGTGCAGAGCTTGGAAAATGTTTTTTTCAACACTTTCACTGTCATCATCCACCATCTGTCCACCATCTAGAGCCTTCCCAAAGGGCTGGGAGGCTCCAGAATACATGGGATTGATACCCTGCTTCTGCATTATTCTGTAGGGACAGAAACACCAGAACAACAAGAAAGAAGTTCTTGTTCTAGAAAGGAGACACAGCTGTTTTTTCAGAGATCTCTCTGTTTGAAAATCAATTTGGACTTAGGGCTAATCTGTCTGGGGTGGCTGCAGCATCCTTAGATATATCTGTCTCTCTTGCCTCTCTAAAAACTATAATTTTCTGCATTTATAGGCCCACTGTTACTTGTGCTGTTACAGAACATGAACCAGGTCTCATAAAGCACTGAGTGGTTGCCCAGGAGAAGAGCCAGGAAGCCAAGCCAGAATGAACAGGAGGCTCAGAAAGGAATCTTGGTTTCATCTTTTACTTTCTAGATCTGACATTGGTGGGTTTTGGAATTTTTATACTCTCCACACCTCAATGTATATACCAGAAATTTTCTTATATAATCTGTGAGGAAATACAGAACTTTCTCCAGTGGTCCAGTGCAAAACAGGGTCCTAAACTTGAGTGTTCCTCTTAGGAAGGCTAAGCAAGAAAAACCCCATAATACAAACACCTTTCTGTCTCCTCTGGGTCCTGTATCCCTACTTGTGAAGTAGGAATTAATGTTCATTTTCCTCACAGAGAATAGACTAGGAGGTGCCCATATAAATTAATGGTAAAACTACTGAAATGTGGTTTTATATTGGTGTATACATAACAATATATTGTTGTGTATCTGCTTTTCAGCATCTAAAATGAATTCTTTGTTATTGCATATAACAGGTATTAGGATATATATATTTAGACATATTTTGCTTTTCACAGGAAAAAATAATGAAGTTTGAATTGAAATATTTTTTTCTTGTAGGGAGTGGGAGAGTTTAGAAGCAAAAAGAAAATGTAGAAGAAATAACATAACTGAGTTCAAGTTCCTAGAGTATACTTATTTCTCTGTGCAAAGCAGGAATGATAAGAATGGATAAAGGTGTTCATCCATATTAACCAGAAAGCAGAGCTAACAGCAAATGGGAAAAAAACAGATTATGCTCACCAGACTGTTGAAGACAAGCAAGAAGAAAATTCAGTGTTTTGTCATGGACTTCAAGGGGATTGAGCAAGGCTGCAGTTTGGTTATCTGTAGATAGCAGGGGTTGAGTGAAGGTGGCCATGGTTCTTGCAGATTCAGAGCAGGCAGTGCCAAGAATGGCCAAGAAATAATGAAATACATAGCAGTGAGACATTTAATACACCTGGATGTGCACAATCCCTTGTTTTGTAGACAACCTGAGTAGCTTCAGCACAGTGAAAATGTCTTTAAGGATCTGCTGAGGGACTGTACTTAAAAGAGATCTCATAGATGTTGTAAGTATTACTTACTCCTGGAGTTCTTGGTGATATTTTCAGTCAGATCCTTTTCTAGTGGTAGGTGGTGCTCAGACTTACCCTGCTGAGGATCTGGTGACTCGTGATAAAACACAGCAATCTGAGATGACTTGTAAAGTCATTAATTTCTTAATGAGCTCTATGCTAAAAAAGCAGACTAGTGGTGATACAAACACTACTTTGACTTTTGGCCACACAGTTTGTATTCAGTCCTCATCTTTCTCAAATATGCATCAATTCTCTTCTCTATCCTTGCTGAAAAATAAGATTATTCAGGCATTGCCCCTTTCAATGGCCTCCATAGAAATGGCTTATCTGCACAATGAATTGCTTAGCCCAGTGACAAGTTTCAGAGGCTGGTCAGAGCACCTTTCCATTCATTTCTCTAGCACAATTCTTTTTATCAGCACCCTCCAGGCTCGCTTCACTCTCTGTTTGTGGGAGATAACAAATCCAGCAATTTTTCTTTAAGAATATTTTCTATTCAACAAACCATGGTTTCTGTCTGTTCTATAACCTCCTGAGCAATGGGGACACAGGGTGACTTTCTAGGTGGTGAAATAGCCATTAAGCTGATAAATCAAACTTTTTTAGGACATTTCACATTTTCCTTTGTCAGCTGCCCAGGTTACTTTGAACTTGGACGTGGATTCTCTCACTGGCTGCCCAGCACTCCCTAGCTCAGCCACAGGTAATGTGATATGCTCGAGGTAGTCCTGGCTCCTTCATGCAGCCAGCTCGTGGGGTTTTGTGTGCTCCAAGAAAACTTTGGAGTTCAAAGCCTCAGTCTCTAATAACCACCTTCAAAATCCGGAGGAAAAGTGAGGAAAACCAAATCACAACTCACAGAGCCCAGTTTGTGGGAAGACCGTGAAATTCTTGTTGTAGAGTGATCCGATCACTATTTTCACTTCCATATGCATATTCATTTGTATGCACGAATAAAACAAATAGCCCACTCAGTTTATTTACACACAGTACGTGCCAGCTGATCCTTTGTTTTCTCTGTTTTGAAGGCCTGCAAGGCTTGTTATCTGATCTCTAGGAACTGACTGCCTCGGGAAGGCAGCTCCGCTCTTCATCTCCTGGGAGGTACTGCTTAATTCAAATCAGATCACAAAAAATAGTCACCACTTGCAGGAAAAAAGAAGAGTAGCCATTAATCACTGGCAGGAAGAAGAGAGAACATCCTTTGAAGACAATTTATGCTCTAACTCAGAGACTGATGCACATTTTCTTTAGCTGTGATGTATTTGAGATGTGGAGCTTCAGCTGGCGTGTCACAGCTGTGTCACCTCCAGGCATCAGGGGCTGCAGGAGGGATTGCTCCCAATTTATAGTTCAGGCAACTGCTGATGTGAAGCTGTCAAACATCACAACTACAAAATGCCTGAAAGCTAATCAGTCTACCAAGTTTCTTCCTCCTTTCACACATAAACATCACTTCACACTAGATTAGCAAGTGTAGAGTGGATAATTTATAATGAACAATTAGTCTAATTGTGTCTGCTTCTGTTACCAGCCGAGGATGAAGTGCTGAGACTGGATGTCTGAAATAATTTATATATTTCTAGTAGACAATTTTTCCATGTGAATGTCCTGTGAGTAATTCATTGTGAATTGTTGAGCTTTAGCTGTGGTGATGGTTGCTAAGTTATAGAAGTCACTGGGATTGTTTGTGTTTCTCTAATTAGATTATTTGTGAGTCCAGACAAACATGGTGAATTTAAATTTTTAAAACTGAAAACATCATGGTAGTGGAATAATAGCTGGAAATTACCTGAACATTTGAACTCAATATATTTGGCATTAAAGCAAAGCCACTTGAATGACTGGAAAATTAATACAGAAGACCCATACATATCATTATATTTACCTTTTTTTCCAGTGAGGAGGCTATTTAATAAAAGTGTTTTTATTCCTCCAGATTAACAGAACTTCTTTTAACATCTGCATTTAATTTCTCTATTGCTCATGGAGATCTATTCCATTAATTCGCTGTTCACTTGTGGAGTTTGCCAAGATCCCAGACAGTGACATAAAACCCTGTCTGAAATTAAATTTAAATACTTACACCAATGTCACCAGCACTGTGATTTCATCCTTTGTTCAGAGTGCCTTTCATATCACAGGAGAATCATGTCTGGATCTAGGTTTGATGTTGCTATGCAAAATATTGGGATTTCTGAAAGTGAAAAGAGAAAAGCAGGGTGAGTAAAGGCCAGTGGAAGAGTTCCCAGAGGTCCCCAAGTGTCCTGCAGTGCCAGTGTCAGGTGGCAATGATTGAATCACACCTGGATGGTGGCTCAAGATGCTTGGAGACAGTAATTTATCCCACTGAAAACTTCTAAATACATCTGAGCCTGTCTGCTGCTTTATCTCCTTTGCCTCATGCAGTTTTAAGAAGACTGACTTTCCTTCCCTCTGTATTCCAGCACTGGCCACTGTGTCAGCTGTGCCCTCAGACCATTGATAAGGGAGTTTTCCCTATGATGCTTCTTTTCTGCATGTTTGTGTGGATGATTAAGGCTCTCTCAGCATTTGGGCATCCTTCCCCTGTGTAATGTATCAAATCCATGGCAAGGAGACTTTTACCCAAATGGTTTTGATGCACCCTAAACCTTTCATGGTCAGTTATTTGCCTGTGCCATTGACAGTGGATGACAAGAAAGGATCCAGCTCACAGATGTGCACTGGACACCTGAGTAGATTTTTTTTTTTTTTTTCTTTTTTTTTTTTTTTTTTTTTGGTAGTTGGGTAATTGAACCAACCATTTTTTCTTATGTCACTGATGTTTGTAGCCAATTAGCATTTGTGAATCCCAGCATTCTGGTAATAAAGGGCATCCATAGGCTCAGAAAGAAATTAATCTTTTTCCTTTGCTTTGGCCACAGCACTGTAGCAGTGGCATTTCTAAAAAGCTGTGGAATGATAAGAGGGAAAATAATGATAATTCACAGGTCCTTGCAGCTCTTGGGGTAGTTTTCATCAATCATCACCCCAAGTTCTTCTCCCAGGGTTTCTCTGTCCAGGCCCCTCTGGATCCATCCCTTCTCTCCAGCCTGACTGCACCCCACAGCTTGGTGTCATCAGAGAACTTGTTAAGGATGCCTTGAGCCACTGTTGGTGTCATCAACAAAAATCTTGAACGGTATCACCTGGATTTGTCCCAGACCTCTCAGGCTCATGTTCTGACTTGGGGCATTAATTTCTCCTTCCTGGGCCAGCTCTGTGTGTCAGTGATGAGATCAGGTTCCAAACCTGCTCACAGTCATTAGCTCAGCACACCAAGTGTCACACAGGATGGATGAATTCAGTAAGAATTGAGCTCTGGTTTAACTCTGCTCCTGATTAGGCCTACCAAGCCAAATTCCATATTAAACATAACCTTCAGGTGCATCTCTAAGGGCTTTCTGTACCAGTTTGAGCTTATGGTTTTACAAACCCAGCAGATAATTCAAGCCACCAGGAGCTTCAGGAGTCCATTGTAACAGGAGCAGTTGGAAAGTCAAAGTGGATGTTGCTTTTCAGAGATAATTAAAACTTTTCAGCACCCTTCATAAAATATTCAGAAGAGTCCAACAGAGATTTAAATTAAAACACACTGCACACATTTTAGTGGTTACCACCTGTGACCTGGCTGCCTGCCACTGATGTAATGGTGGTTTGGGGAATGCTCTTCCCTGGGATTGCTCTGTACTTGGCTCCTGCCAATTGCACTGTGTCCTGAACATGTTTCCAGCATGGTTTGGACAGATGCAGACCTCCCTTTACCAAGTTTTGTGTTGATAGTGTTTGTAAGAAATCCTGTCTTGTGGCACAGGTTGGCCCTGCTGCTGTGCTGCCCTGATTGCCCATGGGGGGGTGACTGAGGAAGGACAGTGCACTTGTCACTGCCACCAGTCACTGAGGCCTCTTGTACAAAATCAAAAAGTCAGTTTTAAATACATTCCTGGAATTCTAGAACCACAGGCTGGTTTTTTTTTTTTTTTTTTTTTGGCTTAAAGGCCACCCAATCCCACCCACTGCCATGGGCAGGGACACCTTCCACTATCACAGTTGCTCCAAGCCCCATCCAACCTGACTTTGAACCATTCCAGGGATGGATGCTTTTTCTGCACAGCAAGCAGAAGTGTGTGTCAAATGCAGCCTGTTCTGGAATCTCCATGGGGTCTTCTCATAAGGATACTTAATACTTCTCAATCCCTACAGAATTAAATTTCAACAAAGCCTTTGAGAATTAAGAAAGTGCAATTAATTTTCTACAGATGAGAACCACAGTAGGTTAATTGTAAATTCCCTACAGCAAATTACCTCAAAATCATGCAGTAATGGATGTTATTTTCACTAACATCTTTATTACAGTATTTCTTTGAGTCCAGTGCATACCAGAGGCACCAAGAGAGCAGACAATGAGTGTGCAGACACAATACACAGCTCCACATGTGACTTTTTCTGTGTGCTTCTATCCCAGAGTCAGGAGAAGAAATCCTTCCCACCCCAGTCTGTCAACAAAAGTACCAGGGGTATCTGTTGGCATTTTCTCATGGCAGCATGTGTCCAGTGGGGATCCATGGGCATCATTTCGTGCTTCCAGGTGGTTTTGTTGGTTCATGTCAAGGCTGAAGCTGTAGAGGCAGAAATTGAGTCAGTGCTCCCTTTTTACCATAGTTTATTTCTTGCATAATGTAAATTTCTTTCACTTATTTGCTGGAAAGGTAAAACAACCAAAGATCCTATGAGAATTTTTTTTTTTTCAGGTTGCTTTATAGCATCTTCCTGATAGTAAAATATTGATTTATGGGATATGAAATGATAGCCTGCTGCAAAGAAGCAGCACCATTCTTTCAATGCAAAAGTTGTAAAAGCAAAAATCATTGATCTTCCACTTACAAAATGTGAGATAATTCCTTTTGTAAAAACACCTCACATCAGGTTCCTATGGCTTTCACCATTCAATCTGAAGTTCTAAGCACTAAAGAAATCTCATTATTGAGAAGTAAACTAGGAGTAAAATGGCCACAGCAGTGTGAAATAGAGCCTGCACCACATTCAGCAGCCAGTTTGAGAATATGCTCATCACTTATCCATGAGGCTCATGATGCTTAAATGCCACCTACAGCAGAGCTCCTGATCTGGCAGCCCTTCTCTGCTTCCCCTTTTTGCCTTTAATAAAGCAAAGATTAAAAGGCTTACAAGAGCTATTACTTTGAAAGTCATGTTTCCCCCAAGTGTCCCTTGCAATGACGCAGAACATGAATTCTGTGAGAATACTTAACTCAGTGGGCTTGCATGTTTAGGTTTCAGCAATCCCCAAAAAAATGTTTAAATATATCTCTGAACTCTGAGATTTTCTTCCTGATGCCATGCCAGTCATTTAGCTTTCCATCCATCCCCACCTCCCTTTCAGCTCAACTTAATAGTTTTTTTTTTTCCTGTTCTCTCAATTTCCCCAATGTGCCTTTTAACACCTCAGACTGCAATCAGATCTTCCTTTTTTTCCACACTCCAGCAGCATCCCACAGTTATTTTGATGTTTCAAATCAGAAGAACTTGAAGATCCTGCTTTGAATTTTCTCTCAGTCTAATTTGGTTTAGACTTGGTTTTGAATGATGATTTGTAGAAAGGTTGAAAACAGTATTAAAAAAGGTTTTTTCAAGGCTTTTAATTACTTTTATTTTATTTTTGTGAAGAGAAATGTGTTACATAAACTGTCTAGCATAAGAAGAGTCAGAAAGTGGATGGGGAATTCCTGAGAACTGTAGAACAAAGGTATCTAGTGGGAGGTTACTTCAAAGGAAATCTGGGAAAAAGAGGAAAAACCAGGGGAATAGCATGAGGAATACCTTGCCCAATTGATTCCTGCATGCCTGCAATTGTGCACACAGAAGGATCCTGTGCACAGGGTTACACAACTGCAGTGTGCACATGCTTGCTAAGACTTTATTGAGACCCCTGATGGGGAAGAGGAAGGAGTATGTTAAAAATGGGCCAAGAGTTTGGGGCTGCACAGAAACACCTGTTTAAAATATTGAAGAATGTCTGTTGCATTGGTGGCATGGCTCAGTGAGGGAGGTGGTTATGGTTATATTTTCAGACAAACCAAGTTGTGGGAGAGGGGATGTGCCAGTGGAGGAGCTGCAGGTCAGGAGTTGGTGGGAGGACAGAGGAAATGCTTTTTGCTCTGAACAGTTACAGGTGTAAAAGCTCTGGGCATAGACATAGAACAGGAGCCTTATTCAGTCCTCCATGCCAAAATCTGTTTCTCTTTCTACCAGAGATATCTGAGAGCTTTCCTGCTTTCTATCCCCTCCATGTGAACATACACACACACATACATGAGCAGACTCACTTGCTCTCTCCCTTCCCACAGAAGGTTCCCACAGATCTTTGAAGGTTTTACTTATCTTTGTCTTTTCAAAACTGAAATCAAAACAGTTCTGACACCTGAAAACATATTCAGTTTTGTTGCATTATAATTTTTACCTTTTTACCTTTTGCTTACAGCTTACTGCTGTTCCCTGAAAGCAGCACACAAGTGCTTACCCCTTAAAAGATATATTTCTGCTAAGGATGTGGACATATTCAGGGGGAAAATTAGAGTTATTAGTGACTAGTCATTGGTTTCCCATTCTGTAAAGGTATTTTTTCTGCAGGAGATGATGCAGTGACACCCTATCTGTGTATTCCTTCCTGAAAAGTATGTGCAGAGCCTAAGTCTGGGTGCTCAAGGAAAGCATTGGCACACTTGGAAATCATGAATGAGTCACAGGAATCTTTCCTGAGGGTCAGTGAGGCTGAACAGGAAAACATCATGCAGATACCTTCTAGGAGAGGAATAAAGGTGCCTTGAGGATGATGTTTGAATTCATTTTCTCCAAACAGAGTTGAGGAAACACTTTGTTCTCTAGCCTGACATGCTAAAAGGCTTTTTAGCTCTTGGTAAAATTTGTCATTTGTGCTTTGCTTTTCTATTTATAGTGCCAGGCAAGGCCTTGTCTGTGCTCCCATTTGTAGGAAGGTTGAGTAGATGGTCTCATAAAATTTATTTTTTAGCTCTGTTTGGGTTTTGATGTGAATATGCATATGGATTTTTTACATCACAAGTACTAATATACAGATAAAAATAAAAACTTTGCCTGCATTCAGTTTTCCTGTTTTCACATGGTAGTGAAATCCCAAGGAGGTGATCTATTAAGCATCCAGAATAAAGTTTCTGGATAATGCTAGTCTTGTCCTCTAAAATGGGTAAAAATGCCATTTGCCCTTTTTAGGAGTGAAGAGAGAATAAACATGTGAAAAAATGCAAAACCCAAGTTGTGCAGCTGTTGACATTCTGTTCAGCAGATTAACTACATCTCCTCATCCAGCACCAACTTCCAACAGGTTTCACAAGCTGGACAATGATAAAAAGTGAAGAAAAGAAGGCTGATAATTTCTCCCATAATTGCCACCTGCAATCCCAGAGAGCAAAGGAGAAACGAAGCCATAAATAGCAAGAAAGATTTGTCTGACTGTGAGAGATCAGAGCATTGATTCAGCCTTGATTGGGCTCCCCACTGCTTTCCTTTCGTTGTTTGTGTCAGGTCAACCTCTCGTTTTCAGCAATGACATCTGTTCCCCATCTACTCATTTCAGGGAACATACTGTGGTTTTCATTTTGTCAGCTGCTTTCCCTTCTTCTGATTGCTTTGGAGCAAAGCTGCTGGGGTGGGTTTGATTTCAATAATGCCTAATTCAAAATGAATGTGCTTGCTTTGAGATAGGACACGCGATAAGGTGCAGTACATTCCATAAAACCTACCAAACATGTACAAGATGGAATCAAAACCATCAGGACCTAATGGAGGGAGCAAAGAGGGGACAACAGGCTGAGCACCTGAGAGCACTGAGGTGGGAGCTCCCAGACCTGTAGGCAGGTGTGTTCCCCATGAGGAAAATGCAGTCATAGAATTCCATGGAATTGCACAAAACAGGCAGGTGAAGCATCACCCTCAGGTGTCCCAGCAGAGTCCTGCATCCATTTGATACCAGAATCTGCATCTGGTCATCACTTAGTCCAATGAGGTCTGACAGCTCTATTTCTGAAATTAGATTGGTTATCCTCAGTGTGAATTGGGTCTGTGCTCAAAGGAACCTTTGTAAGAGTGTTGGGTGATTCCTCTCCTCTCCTCTCCTCTCCTCTCCTCCTCTCCTCTCCTCTCCTCTCCTCTCCTCTCCTCTCCTCTCCTCTCCTCTCCTCTCCTCTCCTCTCCTCTCCTCTCCTCTCCTCTCCTCTCCTCTCCTCTCCTCTCCTCTCCTCTCCTCTCCTCTCCTCTCCTCTCCTCTCCTCTCCTCTCCTCTCCTCTCCTCTCCTCTCCTCTCCTCTCCTCTCCTCCCCTTTTTGACATGCAGTGCTGTAAATTTAATTCTGATGTTGAGTCTGGCTAAGGTCACTTTACCTCTGGATTCTGGCTTCCCCCAGGGCAGGTTTTTCTTGCACTTTGTACATGATTTATGTAATCTACCTATTCAAATTCCAAACTGCACAGAACAGCATGTCTCATTTCGGTCCAAGCAAACTGTTAAGTACTTAAAGAATAATAATATTGATCCTACCTGAAGGAGAAAAGAGCTACGTGAGCGAGGTAAGAGAATTCATTATCAGCAAAATCTTATCTCTGAATGAATGTGAAGCTGCTTCCTTGCCCAGAGAGATCCATAAAAAGCCAGAAAATCTGGATTGGGTTAATGTATGATCAGACCACTTTAACCATCTCCCAAACACTTCCCCACTGCCCAGTCTCTTCTCTTGTGATGTTTGACTTTATCTCCCTACTTTACTCTAGGTTTATTCTACTGTTATAAACCTTTGCTGCTCAGGGAAATTAACATTATGAAAGCAAAGACTCAAAAACTTTGCAGAATTTCTCTGACTCTCATCTTCAGAAGGAAAGACACGATAAACAATTGCTAGTGTCCCATTGTATATGTTGTTAAATCAACCAGGCCAAGTGACAAACTCCCAATCTCAAGGCTTTTAAAATAATCCAAACACGTCATAGCAAAGGTATGTATTCATAGTATTCACCTTTTACACAAATCCTCACAACTTCCCTCATAAAAGGGTTTTAACTCATTCAAAAATTAAATTAAAATGTACAATAGGAACCACACCTGCAGAAGGATCCTTCCCCTTGTGCATATTTCCAGCTGAGGGATGTTCCAGTTGAGAATGACAGTTTAAATGCTGTCACTGAAGTAATTTATTGTCTAATATTTCTCTACTGTGTTGTATAAGGTATTAAACATCATTGAATGCATGTTAAGAAAAATGTGTTCAGGCATAATTACACAAAAAGATTTCTGTGGAGGCTTCACATGGATGGAAAGTGTCTGTGTGTATCTATTTTAAAAGGACTTAATGAGACAATGTGCACACAGAAAATGTTAAAGATCATTTTCTCGTTTGCCAGAGCATGCTTTTCCACTGGCTTCTTCAATCTCTAGTACTTCCAGCTGCTCCTAATGATTTTCCCAATGAAACAGCTGTGTTTATGGGACTCTATCATGCTGTGATGTCTGAGTTACAAAATGTTCAATGCGTTCACAAGTTTCTCTCTGTGACAAACTAAAAAAAAACCATCCAGGCATTTTGTTTAGATCTCCAGTTACCCATTGAAATTAATGTTTGATAGAAAACTAACATGACTTTATCTAAATCTAGCTGACAGAAGCACAGATAAACTTCAGTCAAGAATTAAACCCTTCCCTGTTTTTGTGACAATCACCTGTTCTGACATCAGGTTTTCAGACTCATAGCATAAGAAAAATCTTGACTGTGTTGGAATAAATCAGGGATAAACTGATCCCAAAGCTATGTCACCCCATGACTTCAGGGGTGCACTTCTTCCCCCAGTTCCAGAATGCTGTATTACACTTAAAGTCATGAATCTTCAGCTTGGTCCCAGGTGCCTCCTGGTTTCACTATTGGTTTTGCACTGTTTTCCAAAGTCAGAGAAAACAAGACACATGGGTCTTGCAGAATTTTTAATTCTCCTGTAGAGCTATAAAGAAGTTTAAGAACCAAATCTATTAGATCAATGCTGGTACTGCTGGAATCCAAATTAGCTTCAGCCCTGTGTAATATGCCAATTAGCAAAGACAAAAAGGGAAGCAATATCTAAGTATGCCAATCTTTGCCATCTCTTTTATGTGGAATTCCACATCAAAGCACCTTTCTTGTTTGTTACAAGATCACTTTCATAAGCACCTAGCAAATGTAACTAAAAATGAGTATTTTGTTATTCCCTCATCCCTCTCTCCTCAGCTGCTGAGAATCTTTTATTCCTATTGTCCTTGGCAGCACTTCAGAATGAAACTATACAGTTCTCTCCTTGCTTTCAGCTCCTTATTTTTATTCATTTATTGCTTTAACTTTTTTATTTTTCTCATCTTTTTAGTCACCTTCATCACCATTTTCAAGGAGTGAATGAAGGTGTCGAGAGGAGGACTGGACAAGCAGGAGGACCAAGAGGTTGGATTTAAACCACTTCTTTTATTCCTGGTGATGCTGCTTCTAAAAGTAAATTTGGATTACTTTAGCATAACTCAGACTGAGTTGCTCAATCTACAGAGAAAGTCAAAACTATTACTCTGGGTAAGGTGCCTCCCACATTAGCAAGAGGCTGGGATTCTTCCTTCCTACTGCTACATGCAGAACTTGATTTTTCTTTCCCAGGTACCACTGAGGATTAAATCCCCTGAAGTAAGCAATATTTTGCTGGTGTACACTGCTGTGTACACTGCTTCTAGAAGAAAGTAAACCTGATAATTCTATCATACAGCTTTGATTTGCTATGGTATCACTGAAACTGGTATGAAATACAGCACTAAAACAGAGGCAAAATAGGTATTCTTAGACTGCTGCCAAGAGAGGAGCTGAGATATGCCTCTGAAGTATGAACACACATTCAAGTGTCACCTTGTCCTTTAGTTTGTTACTCTGATGTGTATGTCCTTTCATTCATCCACTCATACTAGGAAAAGCAGTTGCTGACAGGGTGAAGAACTGCAAGTGCCCGTCCCTGCTTTTGATACTCAGCCTTAACTGGGACCTTTTCAAGCAGTCAAGTTATCTGGAAACGCTGCCCAGATGAAGCTAATTGTCTACAAGAGCCTCTTCTGTCATCCTAAACCACTCTAAAGGATCAGAGGTGTGAAATTCAATATTCATTGGTGTACTGCAGGAGGCCCCACAAGATCAGTTGTATTTATTTACAGCAGGCTGTCTTTTATTGGCACTGGCAATGTTTTGCAAGAATAAACAAACTTGAAAAAAAAAAAAAAAAAAAGCAGCTGTTTGTAAGAACTACTTGCAGTGGAATCTATGTTGTGAGTAGAACTTCAGGACTACGACACAATAAATCATTCAAACTTCCATGGATGGAACCAATGAAACATTAAAGTTGTTCCATTGGAACGTTCTAGTCTGAAGCTGTGGACTGAATCTGAATCTGGGCAGGGGAAAGGAAATACAGCCAAGGGTTCATTAATTGAGATAAGGACTGGGAGAGAGATTCCCTATCAAATACTGTCACAGGCAAGACAGGCTCAACTTGGAGACATGCTATGAATTTATTACACTGGCACAATCAGAGCAGGATAATGATAAACAAAAGAAAACCTTAAAAACCCAGCCCTGTCTTCTGCCCAACTCTGCCTCCTCCTCCAGTGGTGCAGGGAGACAGAGAATTGGGATTTTGGTCAGCTCATCACCAGTGGTTTCTCCCACTGCCCAGGGAGAGGAGTCATTCCTCTGCTACACTGTAGTGTCCCTCCCATGGGAGACAATTTTCCATGAACTTCCTTGACTGAGTCCATCTCACAAGCACCAGCTCTCTGTGAACTGGACTTCCAAAACCAGGCCATGCAAATCCTTACACACCTTATTATATTACTTGTAGTAGCACCAAAGCTATATTGGACACTTTTTTTAAAAAATGAGACTCTCCTTTGCTTTGCTTAAATCCTCAAATTGTCCCAGACAAATGCCTTCAAATAAGTCTGGAATTTGTGAGATTTTCCCAGGGGGTGGCACAGAAGTGAAGTATTCATCCAGGTAATGAAAAACAAATCTGAACACAATTGTACATTTTGCTTTGTTTTTAAAATATTTTAAAATATTACTTTAACAGTGTACTTATGCCTAGGGACTTTAGTGAATTTTATGACCTCAATGAACTTTACTTTTCACCATCACTATTTTCTTTGAGATTATTAATATAGTGGACAAAATAAAAAGTAAATTAAAATATCTCGTAATGTAAAGTCAGAGAGATTTATCAATTCTACATGTTGGGAGTTCCTCTTTAAGCACTGTGTGACTGATATTTTCTTTTGAACTGATGATTTCCATCTCTCCTCCAAAATGTGTGATGCTCTGAGACTCAGAAATCCTTTTCCTTAGGCTGCCAGTGATCTCCACTGTGACCTTGATGAAACAGTTTAATTTTTACTTCATATATATGTGTGTGTATATATATATATATATATATATACATTTTTTTAAAATGCTGTGGCTTTGAAAGACAAATGTGCCATATGAAAGCAAGGTATTACTCCTGCTAGGTATTTTGACTGCACTAGATGGGAAGGAACTAAGAAGAATAGAAAAGTCACAAATAAATTCAACAAGTTTGTCTTTCTCTGCAACTGTCAAGAATAATTTATCAAATTCCTTCTGTAACTCAATAACAAGTCTAGGATGCACTTAAGTGTGAGCAGCAGCCAAAGCACCAATTTTCTGTTGTTGACTGTAGAGTAACAGATTTCTGAACAAAGGACAAAAGTAGTCAGTGCAAATTTTGGGAAATGCATTTGGAGGCAAAAAAAATTATATACCTCTCCAGGATGAGGCACAGCAATTTATTTAGTATTTCTAAAAAATGGCTTCAGATGTTGATGAAATTTCCCAAGAATTTTAGCTATTTAAATTCTAGATAATTTCCAGCTCCCTCAATTCCATTTTGACCAATTTGGTAGGCTCATAAAAATCTAAATACTGGATTTTAGCCCAATGCTAAATGCATATGCCTACCTCACCTTGCTAGGAAGAACTTGGATTGGATTTTTTTTTTTTCACCCTCTTGTTATTTTATTAAGGGTCTGTCAGTCATGTTCTCCAAGACTCTGGGAACTTAGGTAGTTGTCTCTGACCTGTCTTCTGGTAATGAATAATCACAGAGATGACTTCCAAGGAGGAATGGCTGTGTGTTTCATGATGTTCTAACCTTTTTCTGGGAATGCTATGAAATAAGAGCTGTCCTGTAGCTCAGGAAGTTCTTTTTGTCATTTTTATTTCCTGAGCAATCTCAGTTCTTTCAACTTGCCTTTTACAATATCAGCAGCCCACGAGCCTGAGCCACCTTTCTGTTTTTTAATACATGATGCCCCCAAGGCATAAACAGCACAACAAAAATGACAAAAAGTTTTCAAAAAAGAGGAAAAAAAGCTGCCAGCTGTGGTGAATGTTGTGTCTTCAATATTCCTGACACTGCAGGAGAAACTTTTTCCAAAAAAATCTTGACTGCAAAGCTGCCATGAAACCCTTAATCTGTGGTAGAAGCTTTGATGGAATGTTTACACTTTGCTCCACTCCAGATGATGACTGTGCACCACACAGAGAGGAAATGAAGTGATGAGAACAACAGATATGAAGTACCAACTTCCTGATTATTTTTAATTACACTTAGGAAAAAGCCATGCAAATGGCAGATACCTTTGTCTTGTTTATTAGCAATTTATAATCAATCACTCAGGTAGATCTGTGCTGGAGTCATGTTTTATTGTTGGTGGTGTTATTTGTAAGGGCAATCACCCATCTTTGGAAAACTATTTGCCTCAGCTGAAAAATTAATTTTGGTCAAATGGCATTCCACATTAAAGAAGTCACAATGGAAGCAACCTGCAGCAGAGGCTCTGCCCACAGATATGTCTTAAACAGGGTGGTGACACAAATACTGTTTTATACTTCGTTAGCAGTTAATTAATAACCCATGGTGAACATGGTGTCTCGGAGATTGGCTGTGAAATGAAGTGTTCCCTTTCATTTGGCTTGTCACCTTCTGCAAAAATGTAAAGGATTAATTAGCTCTTCTCTGGATCTTGCTGCTTGCACCTTTAATAAAGTAAGATTCCAGGTTTCAGGGAGTATGGAAACACCATTCCTGATAGGCTTATCTTTCAATACATTTTATTTTCTCTTTTCAAGAAAAAAAAAAAAAAAAGAGATTTTTCATCTCTTGACTCAATGCCTTAAAGAGTAACTGTGCAGTTGAACATGAAATAAAAAAACCATACCAGAAAAAGCAAAGAATATATGAGGAAACAAGTAGGTACCCCTGACTTTATGCAGCAACAGGTTAAACAAGATAAACATCTGTGCTTTGTGTTAAAATGCTCAAGGTTTTCAGACACTGTGGTCATAGGTGTGCTTAGTGTCAAGACACACAACTGCACAGTGATCCAGCTTGTATACACAAAACTGTGGGATTTTAGGGAGAAAAAAATAATGTACCTCTCTCTTTACTATTGGTTTAAATAAACAACAAAAAAATCCCACAAGTATTTCATTCTTCCCTGTGAGAATATGGGAATGAAAGTGCTTACAGCAGAGGCAGGGAGTGCTCTTTCCATTAACCTAGTGCACATCTGATTTCAGTGAGAATAAAGCTGCCCAAGTTACCAGAAGGGTACAAAATTAGAAGTCGAGAGAAATAGGAGCTCACCCAATTTCTATTCCTCTTCTTTATAATCTGAAACTGCCTCTCTGTGGTGTGCTGAGAGAGAAAATACCTAGGTGGGTATCTCCTATATTGATATATATTATATATATAAATATATATGATATTTATTTTAGAAGCAGTCACTTGTGTGTGGGGAGCTTATTCTGATGTTGGAGCACACATGAAATGCTTTTTTGGGGCTAAGAATTTAAGGTGACTCTTTCCATTAACCTACTGTTTCCAGTTGCTCAAAAGCTTCAAACATTTTGACTGTGTGCCAAAATTACCAGCCTGAACTAAGTTTATGTACAGGGGAAGGAAAAGATGAGGACTCAGAATGTTTCAACTAAAACCATTGATCCCTTTCTGAGGAAAAAATGTTGTTTTTCAGTCAAGAAATGAAGAGATTCCTTTCAGACTTTCTACATTTTAGTCTAAGTACACAGAAGATTTCTGTGACAGATGGTTACAAGTATGATGCACACCCCAGCCCATGCATGGCCCACCACTACCAATTTTAAAATACAAAACATGTCCTGAGTGCCTCCAATGGGTACCAAATCCTGTCCCATGCAGCCATTTCTAAATCTCTCCCAACCATGTGCAAGTATTTTATTTTTATTTTATTTTATTTTATTTTATTTTATTTTATTTTATTTTTATTTTTTACTTTTTCAGAATCCTTTTATCTTTTGCTGGTTTAGTAAGCTTGTCTTCCAGTGGCTTGAATTTCTGTGAAGTCAAACTTTGTTGACTTCATATTTATGTGTCTGCTGCTGAGGAGCATGAATTAAACCAAAATGTAAAAGACAGGAATGCTGATTTTACTCCTGGCTACATGGAAAGTGCTCTCAGTGTCTGGGTCCATTTGTTCCAGCTGGTAGTGTAAAAGATGTCATAAACTTTTAAAGTACTGTTTACCATGCAGTTTTATGGCACATATTAAAGCTGAAAAAAAGCACAGCAACTCAATTCTAATTTATATTAAAAAATGTAACTTATAATCTAGTAGCTTGTTCATACAAATTACTGCAGTAGAAAATTCATTAAGGCTCCTTTAAGTATGGTGTGGTCCAAGGAAGCCTTATTATGGGAAGTGACAAGGATGGTTTTTAATGAATTGCAATCTGGTAATCTGAATATTTTTTTTCTGAAGCTGCTCTCTTCTAATTAGAGCTTGAAGATTTTTCATGGAAATTATGTTTGTTCTGTCTAAATAGAAACTTTGTGTAATTGTGACAATCATATGTAGATCTAATTTTCCCAAAAGGATATTTGGCCACAGCTACATCAATAAGTTTGGGAAGTTTTTATGATTTGCTACCTGAATTATTTCAAAGTTTTCTGTTTTTTTTTAATGCCCCTTCTGAAGTTCTAGATGCCTCTGTGTTTCCCAGAAAGCTGAAAGGGGAGTTTGTGTAGCTCTACTTCTGATGTCCCACAAATGGTTCCTGTACCTGTGAAGGTGAACTCTGGGCTCTGAAGCTGGGTTGTTTTGTTTTTTTTTCTCACTGGTTCATAGCCTTAGTTTGTCTGTACTAGCAGATTTTGTATTTATCTGTGTCCAGTTCCCATTTTATTTATATCCCTATCCCTCAGCCAAGTGCCTTGCAGAGGCACATTAGGTGATAATGTCATCTGTTATGTGGAAATTTCTCTTTCTGCAGAACTCTGTTCTGTTTCTAAAAGCTCTCTACACGTCAGAACTCTTCTAAATAGTATAAATTTGTTCTCTTTTGAGTAGTTCAAACCTAATTTGTAAACCCTTTGGGAGCCCAGCCACTGAAGAGCTATAAATGTGTTGCACTTTCAATTATTTATAATACTGGGCATGCTGTAATATTCACATCAATGGAAATAAGCAGATGATACATGCTGAAGCATCAAGTGGAGTTTTTCCTGAACTTTGACCACCTGCTCACACTCCCTTTAAGAGCTGCATCTCAAGATTATTTGCAGCACTGAAAACCTGTGAAGAGTTTAAAAGCAGCTGGCATATTTGCCTGGTTAAAAAAGCAGCTTCTGAAGTAACACTCCTTCTCTCCATATGTCTCTCTGCTACGATGGCTGAACATTGTGCTCAGCTTTTATGCATTTCCTGGGAATCCTCTAGAGCAAAAAAAAAATGGAAACAGGCTACTGAGAAGGAATAGTGTCCATGGCTGTATTCATACAAATAAACACAGTCTGGGTGTGTGCACTCATCCTGAGGTGTGTGCCTGTCCTGCCCTCAGATTAAATAAGTAAGATTAGTGCCTTGAAGGTGTATTTGTCAAACTGCAGCTGCAGGAAAGAGGTCACAGAATAAGCAGAGCTGGAAGGGCTCAAGGATCCCTGAGTCCAGCTCCTGGCCCTGCACAGCTCAGGCAGACACAAACTATTGTAAGGGAAAATCTTCTTTTTGAGTTTTGTGTGTGTTTACTGTGGGGTAAGAGAGCAAGGGGTTATGAGCATCACTTTCCTCTGTTGTGTTCAGAGCTGTTCCCTGAAACTGATTGCTTTTGGTCTCCTATGCCTCAACACAAGCTACATGGCATCTTAACACTTGTTATATTCTCACATCCTGCTAGAGGCTTATTAAGAGATGACCCTTTGTTCAGATGTAAAACAAACACAAGGGTCACCAAGGCTTTGCTTCAAATAGTTGCCATTCTCCCACAGAGAAACTGCAGCTCTAGCAGCTGGCTCAGATGGTTTGGCTACCAGCAATTCCCCTGCATGCACGGCCTTTTTTACAGAAAATAAGGAAATATTTAAGTGCCTTTCTCTCCTAACAAGGTTCCAGATGTGGAAGTGATTTGATTCTGCTTCCTGTCACTGCTGTGCTTCAGGCCAGCTGATTTCATTCCTCTCTCTAGGGTTATAGAGGGAGGGTTTGTAGGTAGATACTGCAATATTGAGTTTTTGAACAATCAATAGATACCAGAAAAGGTAAACAAATCTTGTTAGCACAACCTATCCATATTCTTTTCATTGGCCTGTCCTTAGTTTTGCCTCTGCTTATTGAGGGGCTGCTTCCTTTGTTGCTGCAAGCTCAGAATTGCCCCAAAAGGAAAGCATTTCCTGCTCCTACCTCAGACAAATAGAAGCTTGGAAAATTATCACTTATTTTCTTCCCCCTAAAATTTGCCTTGCAGGTTGAAAATGGACACGAGGATGGGCAAACCTTTATCTCTGAAAGCAGCAGCTAAAAGCCTCGATGCTCAGCAGAGTTAGGCGAAGGAAAACAAATGGTTTGGCCTCACCTGCTTACTTTCCCCTCCCCATGCACCAAGGACAAGCTCTAAAAATGTCCTAAAAATGCAAAATCCCTTGCAGGTGGGGAAAGCTTACTCCCCTGCCTTGTTTTGGCAGCCCTGGCTGAAAGGATCCCTGCTGGATCTGAATACTGCAATTACCTCCTGATTGCCACCCTAGTCCCCACCAGAAAAGCTGTGAGAACAAAGAATACCTGTCCTGCCACAGCACTAAATAATCCAGCTCGAGGCCTGCTTTATGCTAATGTCACCAATTAGTTCCCTTTACAACCCAAGGCCCTTTTCAGCCCTCTGAACATAAGGTGCAGGTAAGATTTACAAAATTGTCAATTGTCTGTCTTATTGTCAGCAGTGGTGAGCAGAAGATGTCTGTACTGCTTTATACCCTGAGGATTTTTGTGTTGGAAAAACAAAACACCCTCTCCCACCAATCCCATAAGTGAAAGAAAGCAGAAAAAGTCTGACCCCACTAAATTTATAATAACATATATGTATTTTATCTCTGTTTGATAGCAAATATGTGAGATCTACTGGCACAGGGGACTAACAGACAGGGAGTATTAGCTAAATAGCTAAATAGCAAGACAGGGAGAAATTGATCTCTAAAGCAGAAAGATGGTAGGATAACACAAGAGACTGAAGCTTTTGAGAGGTTATGTTTAAAAACCTAAGTGGTGAGGAAGTTCTGTTTGGAACATTGATCTTTGATGTGTGAGAGCATTTCAGAGCCTCAACCTTCCCCCATCAAGGAATCTGTCTTCAGGCCAGAAACTTGGACATGCAGAATCAGAAGTGCAAATTAAGAATACATTTAAGTTTTTGGCATTAATGCCTTGCTGAAAGTCAGGTGGAGACCTGACATAGGTGTTGTGTGTACAGGGTAAGGCAAAATCAGCCAAACCCTACATGGCTAAAAAATTGTGGCTTGGAGGGATTTCACCTCTTTTTCAGACAGAACATCTTGTAGCACATCACAAGAACATTATTTATGTACTTCTGGGGGGAGAAACTTTGTCCCATGAACCTTGGCTTATAGAGGAGGGAGAGAGTCTGTCTCACAGAGAAAGGAGGAGACTTCAGAGAGGGTATCATTGCAACCTGCTTGGAAATGGAGAATGGGATGGTGTTTTCCAAGAGATCACACAGAAAAATAATCATAACCAGAGCTGTAGATGAACATATAATTGTAGCTTTTTTGTTTCCTTACTCTGTGCATGTAATTATCTTCTTTAGAACCTCTTGATTTGGAGAGATACATGTTGAATTTCAAGGTGAAGAACTTCCTTAATGAAGTAGGATATGGGACCTAAATTACCTAGAGTGATTCACAGCCTTTTAGATGAGGATGCTTAACAAAGTTGGCAAGTAGCAATGACAGGGTCTTGGTTTTGTTTAAATCAGGAAAAATGATAGAATCAGTGTTGCCAGGGGAGAGTGTGATGTGGATATTGTAGTGACTTACACAGAGCTCTTGTAGAAATCATGTAAGGAGTTCAGAATTGGCATTGCAACTTCGAAAATGAAAAAAATGAAGGATCCCAAACCTCTGGCTTCATGCACACAACTTGCTCACCTGTGGCAGTGTGCATTATCATGAGTGAGCAATCTGAGGGGTGTCAAACCCAGCTGTGCCTTGCCAGCCTCCCTGCACATCTGTCCTCCAGCTGTTAGATACAGCAGGCAAGCTGGGGATTCAGGCTCTGAAAGCATCCCCGAGCTCTGTGTCACAAAAAACACCATAAATCCTGACTAAGTGTCACTGGGCTTGGGGAACTAAAAAGCTGCCTGCCAGTTTGGCAACAAACCCTCTCCTCTGAAAACAGGGATTCTCTCAGGAGCATGCTCAAGGTTCCCAGCACCATATGCTGTTTAATGTCATGAAAAAGAGAGTACTGAGCACTTGACTTCTACAAAACCTAAAGCAATAAAAAGAAAGAGAGGACTGGGAGACATTTGGAAGAAATCTGGCTTGTTCAGGAAGAAGAGGGGTGGGTTTGAAGGAAAAGCTGCTGAGCAGCATCTTTTCCCTTGGCTCTCCCACTGCAGCAAATATCATCCACACCTCCCCATCATGAGGTGTGCAATACACACAATTATGGAGAATGTAACAGAGGCTGGAAAAGAAAATACTGGAAGTATCTAGTTTTTAAACAAGCATCTTCCTCTATTGTTTTATCCAGTGAAAGCAGAATATTGCATGTAGGGATGATTCAAGAGGTAGAGGGTAATTTCAAGATTATTATGAAAAATTGGAAAAATAAGTGAGATATTAAAAATTCCCTCTAAGATTTTCCTTTGCTGCAGGCTATTGTTTGTATCTTCAAATTTTCTTTAAATCTTCTTTGTGTCATAGATTTGTTCAATGTGGATAGCAAGCACATACTGTGCTCTTCATCCATTAACAGTCTCATTCATTCAGATACCACATTTAACAGCCCTTGGGGATATGTATAAATATATATACATATATCTGTACTGCTTGTTTAAGGGGAGGCTTGCAGATACTGACTCCAATTTAACTTGATCACTTCCTGCTTTATATTCCTAAGAAGCTTCTTGTGATTAAATAGCTGGGAATGACAGTTGGGCTGTACTTATTTTAAAAGTGGCTCTTAAATAAATGCTGGGTTTTTACATGCTGAAAGTGAGGCTTTCAATTTTATAGTTTCAACTTCTAATGAAAGCAGCACTAACAACACTGCATTGTGACAGACTTGTGGTGGCTTTTCCATTCCTATTGCATGTCATAAAAGAAACTGCAGAAGTAAGGTCAAAGTAACTAGGAACATGAATTTTCATTTGGTGCATGCTTCAAATCAGTGCAAAAATGTTTCTAAGGCAATAGGAGTACTCCAGTCTGCACACCTACCTCTGAGCACACAAAGCCTAAAAACAAACTTTGCAAATATCACCTTTAAATGAAGGGAAAGTTCATCTCCTATTGCTTTAGTCCAGAATGACCAGGTCTCCCACTTTTTTTTTTTTTTTTTTTTAGCTATAATAACAAAAGTAAATAGCAAAACCTTAAACAAAGTCCTGGAAGGTCTCTTGGACAAGGCAAAAGGGCAAGTTAAAGATGGATTTTTCTCTGTCTACTGTAGACAGAGTCCAACTGGGAATTCTGATTCTGTGAAGAATCAGAAAATGAACCTTGATTGCCCAAGTGGCAGCACAGCACCTCTATCAGGCCATTAGTATTAAATGCCTTTTAAGGTGTATTTCCTGCAAGTTTGCAGTTTGTTTCCAGCCCTGTGTTATTCTTGACAGGTATTCTTGAGTTAGTATCAAATGAATATATCCCTTTGGACACAGAAGGGTGGATTTGGTGGTTCCTTCATAAAGATTCAGCCTGAGAATAGTTTTGGATGAGAGTTGGTTCAAGGAAGAAGTGATTTTCTGGATGATTGATTGATGATGATGATTCTGGACATGAGTGGAGCTTTAAAGTAATGGATTTCCTCTACCTTCTCACTGAAGAAGAGTAGTGAGCAATCAGCCTTTTTTTAGCAATGCTAAGATTTCATTCATCTGGATTTCTGTTAGGGGACACTTCTGTACAGAGCAGAGTCTATAACAGTTTTTTTCTAAGGATCCCTGGCTCTCTCAACCCTGATGTAAATTCTATCCATACTAGGACATTGCTCAGAAAAACAGTGATAGACTAAGCTTCCTCAGTTAGCTGTTAGTTGACTAAATCCAGCCATGTTCTTTCTCATTAGAACAAATGTGGATTCTAGGAAAATACCTGCTGTTTGTTTGTGTCTATAGATGATACAGTCAATCTGTACTGTTAGAAATGTTGACAATATTTTCAGAATTATCCCCTGTGAACTAATACAGGTTTGCATTTAAAAAATGTTTGGGGGTACATAATCACTGATAGAAAATCTGGGTTCTTTATGATCAGATTAGCCTTGGCTAATTGTGTTTCTGTTGGTTGGCTTCAGCTGGTCCTGGCACTTCAGAGTCAGAGATAGGTGTTGAAAATGGATTTTTTTTTGTCCTGAGCACCAGCAGTCTGAATAACTAATATAGAGAAAATGAACTGTTTTTTAGCAAAGTTTCTAAGTCTACCTAAGTTTTAGCTAACTTTCTCAGTGTAAATTTACTGACTTAGACATATGCCTGAAAAACAGGCATCTTTTTAAATGCCTCTTGCATATTTATCTTCAATACATGCAGCCTTTCTTGAAGCATACTTAGGGGTTTATGCTTAAAATTCTCCTTCCTATTGTGTGCTTCAGAGAAGCTCTTCTGGTTTCAGAGCTCCTGGTTGCATTGATCATCATAATTCCCATGAGCTGATGAGCTGTGACCCATTTCTTGGTTTACAAAATAAACACATCCTGTACCTGTCAACACTGGTGTTTTTAAAATCACATGGAATTTTAGACAGCAGGGTTTGCTGAGTGATGTCATTGGGATGTCCAGGCTCTCCCTTGGAGCTGTCACCCTCTGTTGCTGTGCTCCATGGTGATGTGCACATTAGAGCTGCCTTTTCTCTCTGTCTCAGCATTGTAAACCTGATATCTGGGGATATTTTTTTGCTGCCTATCACTTCCCATCAGCAAGAAGAAGAAGAAAGAAGACTGCAACTCCCCCACACATCCACCCCCACAGATTCACAACTGGGCTGGGAGCTGTGTGAAGAAAAAGTGACAGGCTGCAATTCTGGATTTGAAAATCTTGGTAAAGCTCTCCTGTAATTCCTGTGTAGAAAGGGGTCGTGTGCTAAATATAAACCCTTTCAGAAAACCTAAGAAGGGAAACAGAGTGCTCATAGTCAGGCAAATTAAAACTATATTAATTGATAATCTGATGGCAGATTGCCAAATGACTTCTGTCTGTTCAGCCTGGATTTGAGAGTTAATCTGATTTTGAGTTGGAATGGAGTTTTAGATGACTCCAGAGGACATACAACACCTCACTTTTGGTGGGGTGAGGGTGGAGAAGGTCTTTATTTTGGCTTGTGCTACAGAAATAACATCCAAGGGAACCTTCTCTCTCAGAGCTGCAGTTCTGAATGTACGTGGAGCATGGAATAAATGGATCTGTAGGCAGCCACTTTGAAACCCATTATTAGTTGTTTTTCAGCCCCATCAGTGGTGACAACAGACTTGCTGACAGGTAATGCTATTTATAGACCTTCCTGTGGATATAAATTGCTTAGCTCTGATTTTGTTCTTAGTAAAGGTGCTAATATTGCTCATTCTTAAATACCTGGCAAACCATTTCCTTTTGGTTTGTCAGCAATTATTTAATGTATAATATTTTACTTAGTGGTTGCTGCCAAAGAGAAGCCTCCTGACAGAATTTTGGAATTTGCAATAAAATAAAATTGGTTGGGTTGTTATTTTAGTGGCTTTTCAAGGAAGCTTTAATATATGCCAAAAAAGAAAACTTTTAAGGCATGTACAGAGAAGTTGTGGGTATGTAGATTTTTTTTTTTTTTAATCTGACTGGCAAATTAATCTAGATTTTTCTGTCAGCATGCCATCTGCACGATCTCAAATTCTTCTGTCTTTTCAGAAAAAAAAAATCTTTGTGAATTGCCACGTCCATGGGATTTCTACTGTAATGTATTTCCAATCCACACATAATAATTTCCAATTATTCTATGTATATTTATATACATATATATACTACATATATATGTGTACATACATATATATTATGTGTATATTCCATATATTCAAGAAACTGCTGTTAGTTTAAGCTGTACTCTTCAGAACACAACAGAACTCAACATGCAGAGTGACAAATTTCCAGCCTGAGAAAACAGAAGATGTTGAAAGGTTAGAGTTTGGAAAAGGAGAATATTCAGAATACTGAATGTGAGCCCTTAGACAGCTTTAGCCAGTTGATAACAGAAGGAATGCATGGACAAATGCAGTTTTTAGCTTTCTGCACAGCCCTCTGGCAGGGTGTCAGGCAGGAAGGTGACCCTCTGCCACTCAGCTGAGGAGGAGCCTGTGGGTGATGGGACATGGGCACCTTTGCCTTGTCACCACTCCACATCACACCAGCACCTCCCCAGCTGCTGAAGGGAGTTGTCTTTGCAGGTGACAGTCATATTCTGCATGAACTGTAAGCTGGCACAATTATTCTGTTAAACATCCTTTTGTCTTTGTTGATGGAAATTATTCACTTCTTGCTTTGAGAGCTTCATCCCTTGTAATGGTTTTGGAATAAAAACCAGTGAGAGACTCCAAGTCAGATGTACAATTTAATAGGAAAAAAAAAAAAAATAAAATAAAATACATGCAATAGTACAGAAGAAAAACCACTGACAGAGTTAGAATACAACCTGACACCACACTAGTTAGGGTGGTGGTAGCAGTCCGGATGAAGAGGTCTTGAAGCAGTGATCCTGTAGAAATCCTGGTAGCTCTTGTTCTCTGGAAACCAGTGATTAAGGGCAACTTTGGTGTTCCAAATCTGTTTTTATCTAGGTAGGAAAAGCATTTCTCCTCCCCTGGCTGGAGCATCTCCCAATGGGATGATGTAATTTTATCAGTCATACAGTGGGACTCAATGGCCATTAACAGGAGATATCTCCTGGAGGAAGGATGGGTTGTGGGAAAGACAAAGAACACTGTCCCATCTGGTTTTTAACAGATGGCCCATTAGCAGAGGATATCTCCCACAGAGATAAGGATCATTGCTCCACCTGGTTTAAGCACATGGTGATAGAATACATCCCTTTGGGCACATCTTTACATTGTAACCTAGGACATCCCTTCATTGGATAGGGACATGTCTGAATGTGATTTATTGTCTAAATTGATCCTTTGCCTGCACAAAGGATATTTAAGGCACAAGCATTATTTTTGATTCAGATTACCTTGTGAAAGAGCAAACTGTTTTATTGAACTACTTGGGGGCACCCAGGATCATTTCTATACCTAGGATGCAAATGTTAAATCCCTCTTCTCGGCTGAACTGCTCCCTGAGATCAATTGCAAGCAGGTTCTTCCAACTCAGGATTGACCCACCTGGCTGTGAAGATGAAAAAAGAAATATCATTATTGTGACAGCTGCATTAGTAAGATAGCTCATAGCATGGACTTATTATATTTTCTGAGTGTAACAGAGTGTAAAGGCAAGGCCATTGTAAAAGTTTCTTTAGATTTTGAGTTTCAGACAAAAATGTGGGGTGCATTAGTCATGTGACCTCTGTGAGGCTGTGAAGGAGAGGCTTTATACGAAATCTTCATCCCATATTGTCTCCTCTGGACCTCCTTATTCCCCATTAGGGTATTGTGGCAGCTCATGAGCCAAGGCTGAGGTTGTGGTAAGAGGTAACTTTGTCTGTAGGAGAGGAGTGCAGCAGTGGGGCTGAGGGACTGAAAATCTCTGGCTTGCCCTGAACCTCTCAGAGGGCTGCAAGGATGACAATTTGAACCCAGTGATTAAAATCAAGCTCAGCAAATGCTGGTTGAAGCTGCTGCTCAACATCTCAAGCTGTCCTTCCCTGTGGAAAGCCTTCACTTTCTATCTAATTCTTGCCCTTACTAGGTGGAATGCTTGAACAATTAAAAGAATGTTGAAATAGTGCAGTAGCAGCAGGGAAAACAAATTCCCTCCTCCCAGCCTTCCTGCCATATCAGCTGAGCAAACTGAACTGTGCCAGCTTTGAGACTGGTGTTTCCTCCTGTTCATCTTGGAGACATGGGTGAACAGGCCAGGAGCTTGTGTGCCCTTGCTGGGGAGCCAAGTAACACAGGTTAGGAAATCATTGGTTTAATGCTGCAGGAAGTGCTTGGTTGGTGACATGTAATGCAGCTCCATGAGAAAATACTCATGGTTTAGAAGATACATTTCCATTTCTGTGTCAGCATTAATCTACCTTCTTTTTTTCATGCTGATGAGACAATTTGCTGGTTTATCCTGAAAGGAAATGGTCTTGCACAACTTTAGCCAGAGAGAAAATAGTATTCTTGAATCAGGACTTTTTGGGGATTGAATCATTTCTTGTGCTTGATGATGTTTTTTCTTAGCAATAGCTGAGGATCCCAGACCTGCCTTCTGCAGGTAATGTAATCAAAAACTTAAATACTGAAGCCACCACTGACCAAAACCACTTCACTTCCACTTCTTTTCATTAATTTTCCTACAACTCCCAGCTCCTGTGCTGAGAGAGGCTGTAAAGGTTATTGCTATTGTTTTTGTTGGTATTGTTATTGTTTGTAGCTTCAGAAGCCTGATTTAAGAATCATGGCACCATTGGAGTTGTGCCCAAATAACATCACAAGAACCATTGCAGCTCCTGCAGGAGGGGGTTTCTTCACTGCAGCACAATGAAATTTAAATCTGCAGGGAAATATTTTAAAATCAGAATATGTTTGACATTTTCATGGCAGCACAATACATGTTTTTCAATGAGTTTATAATTGTTCCTCATATATGGATTTTCTTTCCTGCCATCATTTTAAGATTAAGTGAAAGTTTATAAGCAAGTGAATAATGCTGCTACCAGGATGTATTTCTGGCTGGAGGGGTTGTTTTCAGAGATCTTAGACACCATCATCTGATCTAAATTTTTGTTGTTATACTAACTTTTACTGAGGTATCCTACAGCACAGGGGACTAGCCTAGTTTTTGATCCGTTCCTCTGTCTGGATTATAATCTGACTGAAATCCAAGGAATTGTGCTATAAGCAAGGACACAGCAAAGGTCAGTGCAGGCAGACATAGTGGGACTAGAGGCTTAGGAAAAGTGTACAACAACAGCACCTTTAGAATGTTAATAAATACTTAATATATTTGTTTTTTTGAAGTCGACCAGGACTAGAAATGTCTACTGAAAGGATTTTAAACTGTTATCAAAGGTCTAAGTAATAGCTGCTAGAAAAAACCATGAGTTTCAGTAACATTTCAGTCCATTAAATCTTAGGGTCACCTTATCCTCAGAAAGAAAAATGTCTTGCAGAGTTTTACAGAACTTAATACCCAGCAGGAAGAGCCCTTCAGAAAAGATACAAGGAGACAGTAATTTTAAACAACAGGTTTCTTGTGATCTTACAGATAACACAGTACTTTGCAGACCAGGAGTTAAGGCCTTTGAGGAGGAGAAAACAGCATTCAGTATATATTTATCCCCACATTCTCTGGGTGTCAAGGTGCTTTAATAGGATTTAAACAAATAGAGAACTGGGTAGTGGAAACCAATTTAATGTGTATTTAATGTAGGAAGTATGTGAAGCTTTAGGTCTGGTTATCCACCAGAAGAAAAGGGCTTTTACAGACCTTGGGCTGAAAAGGGTTGGGAGTCTGCCTGATTATCTTCCAAACTGTCCTGAACCTAAACACAGCAATCTCAGCTAGATCTGTGCAGAATTGGTGGCAGCTAAAATTGCTGAAGCACATTAGTCTTGGTAAAGCAATAGGAAACACTGAATATTGTCTTTGTTTTCCAATAAAGATTCTTTCTTTGTCCCTTGTCCTCCCTGAGTGCCTAAATTTAGACTCTGAAATGCATCCTTGAGAACAGAAATAAATATTGATGGTTGTTTGCATGTGAAGGTCTCATTGATTTTGATGGTATTCAGTGTCACCCTGTGCCATTAAACAGAGGCTATCTTTGAGGTATGTGACTGCAAAGTTTGAGGGTTGCATATAATTGGTGTAAATTTCAGTGGCTAAGGAAAAATGTTATTTGAATTGAACAGTAACTTTAGCAGGAGTGCTTAGAACATGTTGACTTCCTGGCTACCCAAAAGAAAGCATTCTGAATATTGCTAATATATGGGAAAGGTTTGGAGAATTTGATGTAAGCTGATGAAGAAAAGAGGCTTCAGACTGTACCCTTGTAGGCTCAGTGGAAAGTAACATCCCATGGGATTAAAGGAATTGCAAAGCCCATTTTCAGTGTTCAGCCCACTTGCACTGTGATTTCCAAAGAGCTGCTGGAACTGAAAAGGAGCTTGGCTGCCTGGATTCCATGAAAAAGGAAGCTCAAGGGGATGCAGGGAGCTAAAAATGGTTGCAACTTTCAGGTACTGGCAGTGTGAAACAATGGATAGCAGAGAAAATAAGGGTCATGTAAAAAGAAGAGAAAGCAGATGGAAAATGCATTTTTGGGAGTAGCTGAATAGCTGTGTAGCACAGGTATGGAAAATGGTTTACAGAACAAGTATATGGAAGACTAAATATAGAAAGGAGATGAGATTAGTGTTCTGGAAACCAGCTGCAGATGATGTGATGTGCTCTGGACATTCTGTTCCCTGTTCTTGTATCATCCCCCTGGTATCCAGGCACTTAACTGGCAGATGACTCACTGTGTCATTGTGCTGCAGCTTGCTTCCCATTTAGATAAAGGTAATTCTTTCCACTTTTGGAGTGATGCTGAAAAGGATTGATCTGTAAAGTGCTTTGAAGATACACTAACATTCACAGAGCCTCTGAGGCCTAGGTTTTAATTGTGGAGCAGCAGATAATTTTAATACATTATTGCAGCAACAAAGAAGCCTAAGTGCAGTGATTCTGGTCCATGGTACATTATTTTTGATGCTCCAAATACCTGAGATGATATGGAGACTGGGTAAATTGTTAACATAATACCATTGGCTTCACTTGCACTTGTTCCACAGTGGGGCTCAAAAATTTTTATTCTGGTTAGGCATTAACTTTCTTTGTTTCCAATGCAGCTTTCTGAATGTTCTGAAGATAACTTATTCTTTTAGCTGATGTGCCACATAAAACTTCAAGGTTAACTTTGCTCTGAGCAACAGTGAAGTAAAATTATTCTGAGTGAGATACAAATTCAAAACTTCACCATTTCATCCAGGTTTGCAGAGCTCACACACCAATTTCATGTGTCATTCAGAGAAGGTCTGTCCACAGCTCTTGGCCTGTGGTCATATCAGCTCTCATGGTGATTCATCTCAGCTTTATTCACATTTTGATGTTGTCACTGGTGCAGAAGATGGGTGTTGCCAGTGAAAATCCACTAAATCCAGAGAAACTCTGGTAAATAGAGGTTTTTATTGACCTCACCCATGCTTGTGTTTAACCTGGACAAGGTGATTTTTCTGACCAAGCAGAAGGTTGTCTTTAACCTAGTTAGAGACAAGTTTAAAAAATTCAGTGAATCACTAATAATTTCTGAAACTCTCTTTACCAGCTCTCTGTGTACCTGGTTTCTATCCAAAACCAAAGTAACTGAGAGAGACTGCTTGGAGAAACTCCCCCTTTTTAAAAGAACCATTGCATTGTGCTTCTCTCTAAGTTTTAGTGTAAAAAAAGTGTAAAAGCAGAAGATCTGAAAAAAAAAAAAAAGTGTATGAAGCTTGTGACCTTTCTAACATAAAGTCACTCTTCTTAATCTTGATTCCCTTCCTGTTTGAAGCTCTCTCATTGCCTGTTTCATCAGTTTCTCCTTTCCCAGATAAAACAATGCACAATTCTTCATTTTTTTTTCAATTGATATTGAATTACCTCTCAAATTCTTTCTTGGTGTTTTCCAATACTATTTTCACTGACATGAAAAATAACAGCCAAGTGGTGCTGCTGCCTTTTTGGGCCTTAAGTGTTGGAATGGGAACCTCAACTGCAAGAATTTGCTGGAGTACCCCTAAAGAGAAGGTTTGTCTCTTCCAATTTCTCTGATTACTTACTAGGTCAAACATCAGGCACAGCTTCAAATCTCCTCACTTGTTTGGACAAGAAAAAGAAAAAAAAAATCATAGTTGCATCTTAGCTGCCAGAATGTGACACTTAAAGCAAATTCAGATAACCAAACACTAGAGTGGATTATTAGGCAGCTGCTGCTAAATGTGATTTTATTTTTAATGTGGAAAGATCTTATTCAAAAAGAACTGTCCATCTTTCTAGACTAAGTCTTCTAGAATTCCTTTAAATGTTACTGGTTATTTAGAATTTTTTTCCCTTATCTTACAGATTTTTAAAAAGATAATCTGAAATATAATTTTAAAGGAATTTGTATTTCAAATGGCTTTTTCTCATTTTAGTATAATGTTGCAAGTTAGAGCATGTCTGATACTCTCTCCTCCTAAGATTTCTTGTTAATCAGGTTAAATAATATATCCACCATACTTCCAGCATGCAGATTCCTCTTACAGGGCTTGTCTATTCAAGCATTCAAACTTTGAGGCAGGTAAAATTCCTAAAAACTAATGAGAGCCTTGATATCATCTTTAGTGTATGCTGCTCTCACCTGTTACCTTTTCACATAGTCAAACCCTTTCCTTTGCTCTCTGTACATGCATGCACTGAATAGAAAGCAATAAATCAGATCTCAAATGTCACATTATCAATTTAAGGCAGCATCTCATCCATTAATATAGAGAGTGAATCCTGTTCTGTTGCATAACAGGTAAGTAAAAACAAGCAGGCTGAGTCTGAAGATGTGTGGTACAAACATGGCACTCAGCTTTTTGCTGTTTATCTTTCAGCTCTGTCTATTAGAATTACTGTCTCATCAAACAAATGAGGCTTTTATGGATATTAGCAGGAGATGTGCATCTGCTATAAGCCCTGGAAAGTCACCTGATTCGATTAGTGTGTTGAATAATGCTTACATGATCTTGTTACCTAAATATGCTGTGTCCTTTTTCCTGTACACATGAGGTAGCAGCCCCTTTTGGTCCTGGCATTTGTGTACAGCACACTGCAGATAAATAATTTTAATAGTATAGAGTATTTAGCAGGATTATTAATAGTAATTAGTAGTATTTAAGCAGGACCATTCTTCAGACATTAAATAAGTGTTAAATGCAGTGGTTCTGGGTGTGTCTCTGAATTGCATTTTCACATGTTACAGAACATGGATCAAAGCTGTTTAAATACTGGCAAATTCCAGAATGATGGTCTTAGTTTGCTAAAAAGTGACTGTTTCATTGAATTTTGTTTAAATTCATCATCTTTCAGCCCCTTTCTGTGGCTTCTTGACTATTACACAGCAATCACCCTTATAATGAGAGTCATTTTAGTTCAGGTGGTAGATCGTAACAGTTGGATTGTTTAATTTCAAAGCCATTCCATTCCAGAGTTTAGGTAAATTGATGTAATTTTAAAAATCCCATCTCCTTGCCCATTAAGGCAAAGTTTTCCACCAGTTTGCTAAATATAATATTCCAGCCTACCTGATTTTGTACAGGCTCTGAGTGAGATAGCTCCAATGAAATTTGACAAACTCAATTTTCAACAAAACACATATTTTTCCAAATAGTAAAGTCCTAAGCACTAGAACACCTTCCTTTTGGCATGCAGTCTGAAGCCTGCATAGCAGTGTCAGTGGCACAGTGCCTCCCCCCAAGAAGTTTTCTAGTGGTGTTGGACACACTGATAACAAGCGTTTCTTAATATTTAGCACAAACTTCATTTTGTATCATCTCTTTGAAGCAGCCAATTCCTTCCCATAAGAAATACCTGGCTGTGAACAATTTTGGACACAATATTTGGCTTATTTTTCTCCACCTAAAACACTCCCTTCCTGTCTATGACAATTTCTCTTGACAAAGTCACTGTATGACTTGCCTTGCTAATAACTGAGGTTTAAGGCATGGGGTATGTTGCATTTAAAAGGGGAGAAGATTTAGGATTGTAAATCACTGCCAGTAAAATGCTTTGGTGGTAAACAGGACTTAAATGTCTGCTGCAGTTTGCCTAACAGCTGCACTGTATGAGAGGCTTACACTGTAAACAGCAATATTTGTGTCCACATATATTATATAATATTCTTTGCCATCAATGGCCTGCCTGAAAGGGGATTTAAAGGTTTCGTAACCTACAAATTTGCCAGTTTGTTATACTAAAGGAAATGTCTCATTCCCTGTTACCAGGCCATTAATTCAATGTGTAACTGCTATATATAAGTATTCTACATTCCTTCTCTATTAACTGGAAGAAAAAAATTAAATTAAAGCCTTTAAATGATGTGCAGCATTTTGATGAGAGTGGTGAAGTCAGGCTTCTCCAGTAAATTAGGAAAATCTGTATTTTCCAACTTTCCTTTTTCTCTTTTTGAACAGTGAAACTTGTCTTGGAGTCCATAGAAAAGGAAAACAGTTCTGTGCATAGGGAAGATGCCTGCTGGGATTTCACTGTCCAGTTGAGCTTGGGTTTTCACTTCACACTTGCAGAGGTCAAGAAGTACATGAGGATTGTAGTATTTGCTCAAAGTTAGTATCTACATGCTGAAAAAAAATACTCCCTAGCCCCGAGACAAACACTGAGGGGGCCAAGAAGAATGAAAAACAACTTCTCTCTTCTGGGGGGAGTGAAGAGGTGTTCATGGAGGAGCACATTACATAGGGAAGTCCACTACCAGCAAGGCAAAAGAATGCAAGCACCTTCAAACCTCTGCTTTTTCCATATGCAGTGATGTTAGAAATACCTATCCCCAAGTGGAATACAGCCTGTAAAAATTCCAGTACCTGTCACCTAGCTGATATTTGCCAGTAATGAACTTGGACAGGAAAAGAAGGTAGGAAAACACCAGTGAAAACCCAGGTCTAATATTGCCTTCACTAGAGGGAACTGTAGGAAATAGCAAAGGTATAAAACTCAGAAAAGTGTGTGAAAGTAAATCTCAGGATGGAGAAATGCAAGAAAGTTAAAGATGCAAGGTCAAGGAACAGTAAGGCTATAAGCTGTGTAGAGATAGGCCTTAGGAAAATATGTTAAGCAAGATAGTAGAAATATGTAAGCTTAATAATGAACCTTTATCCATTGTTTTAAGCTATTACAAGCAAGCATTGTTCAAAGCAAGATGTACGTGCAGCTTTATTAATTGGCTTAAGCAAACACTTGTCAGCTTTTAACATTATGCTATTGGCTAAAAAGCTTTTAAAAGACTTTGTAACTGAGAGAACTTTGCTGCTGTAGCAGCTGAAGCTGTTTCCATCTCCCATGCTTGGCTTTGTAAAATAAGATTGATGATTATGATGGAAAAAAATGATGCTGCTCCAGCAGGCCTGTGGTTTGTGTATATATGTGTATGTATATGTATGTATATGTGTACTTGGACAGAAAAAGAAAATAGGAGAACACCAGTGAAAACCCAAGTGTTATATTGCCTTTACTAGAGCAAACTACTGCTACTTTTTAATTTCTGTCTCACAGAATTAATTTGATTAAGTTTATTCCAATACCTCTATAATTATTTGAAGTCTGATTGTTTCCTGAGAAAAATGAATCACAAGTTTCTTCCCCTTTGATTGTGTCTGATGGCTGCTTCATACGTGCTTTTAAGAGCTTTTAAATGGAAAGAAACTTCCCAGGATTATGCATTTATGATTTTGTATATATATTTTTTTTTTTAATTCCAATGCAGCAACAGGTCTCTTCCTCTATAGCTTTTAGTGCATTTGTGTAGAGTTACAAAACTGAAATTTCAATTTCTATGAGTTTTACTTCTCTGTCCCTTATTTATCTGGCAGAACATCATGCTTTTACAAAGCTGATCTTTCATGGTTTCACCAAAAAAAAAAATTGGGCTCTAATAGCTAACTCTTTGCTAGGAACATTCTTTTACCTGACTGGGAGATACAATATTGTGGTGAGCAAGCATGGAAAGTTCAGCAGTTAATCCATGAAACTCTTGAATAATTCATTGAAGATGAGCCCTTTAAACCCTGATTTAAGTTGTTAATAATGATGAGTAGTTCATTCTGAAGACTTCAGTTTCTTGTGCCTAATATAAAGTAGAAGTAGAATAAACTCACTACAGTCATGTTTCATCTGCAAAATTATTTAACTTACAGAAAAATGATTTTTTCTTTTCTTCCAGTCTCTTTTCATCTGTTTCAGGAAGTACTAGATGTTTAAGAGTCTCTACTGCTTTTACCATCCTACATGGGTATTTTACTGAAAAAAAGACATTTGACTGAAGGATATTCACAATATTTAATTGGGAAAGGCAGTATTATATGAAAAGCTTTCCTTGTGATAGTGCTCTTTCCCTCAAATAAGCTCCTCTAAAATGTTATGAACATAAACATCCAGGTCTGGGAAATGAAGGATTCTTTTCCTGCAGAGATCAGAAATGTGTGTCAAGTAAATTTCTTGAAATTCTTGTTCAAGTAGAGATTTCCCATATTAAAGGAATGAGGAATACAGTATGGCCCTCAAAGATGGAAAGCTCCAGGGTTCAAAGACATTAATAACCCCTTCTCCCTGGTACTGTTTGCAACTTTATGTGGAGAATAAATGGAAAATTGTATGTTTTATTAATCACTGATAGATTAATAAAATCTATGGAAATGGTTATTCAGCATCCTCAGCAGAGGAATGGGAGAGACGAAATTTCAATGAGATATAAGTGTGTTTTAGCAGATTGTTGAATTTTTTTTTTTTTTTAATTCATCCTGGAATGTGTTAAACCTTTAACTGTGCTTTCCAAAGTATCAGAGTGAGATGTCCAGGGTGATAGCCACAGAAGTGATGGAACAATGCAAGGGTTTATCCACAGCTCTGCCTCTTAGCCTAGAGCTTGTGCTTTGCTGAGCTGCATTGCACTCAGGCTTGGAGAATCCATGCTATCCCAGCATGGAATGCCCAAATTAATTATAAATTCTATCTTGAAAGTTAAATCTTTTGCTGATCTTGTAACCTAGTATAATTCAGAGTGAAAGAGAACTCATGGGAACTGCAGACCAAACTCCTGTTCAAAACACTGTCAGAACTCCTTGGAGATTAATCAAGTCAGATCTTGAAAGTTTACAAAGACTACACAAGTTTGAAGTTTATATCAATAATCATATTTAGTTGGTAAGGGAGCAAAATT
The DNA here is from genome assembly GCA_030060385.1 of Muscicapa striata striata. Classification (NCBI taxonomy): domain Eukaryota; kingdom Metazoa; phylum Chordata; class Aves; order Passeriformes; family Muscicapidae; genus Muscicapa; species Muscicapa striata. The sequence continues at coordinate 3,793,345 of JAREIS010000019.1, forward strand.
CAAGTGACTCAGCCATACACAAGTGTCTTAACTTTCTGCTCAGGAAGTTATCCTAATGCTTTAAGGACAACATTTGTAGACATTTGCCATAGATAGGAAAGAAGTTGTGAGAAGAGGGCATAAATTAGAGCTCTCCTCTGCAGAGATGGAAATACAGATGCTGGTCCTGAAGAGAGTGGGAGGCCATGAATAACAAGGGAGTTCCTGCTGGCCAGGTGCATACTCCAGCATTTTTAGGAGTTTTTGTTTTCCACCTTTCTTTCCTCTGCCCTTGAAAGTGCTCACAGGAATCTGTCTGAAAGGAACACTACATTGTGTGAAAACACTTCTCCAGCATGGCCCAGGAAGAAATAAAATAAATATTTCAGCAGTGCTGCCAAGTGAATTTCAGATATCTGTGGGTTGTATTTGAGAGGCTGAAAATAAGCATCAGCAGTCAGGGGAAGTGGAGCCTGGGCTCTGGGGTTTATCAGAGGTGAGCTGCCTTCAGGAACTCGCTGCCTCACTGCTTGCAGAGGTCGTGGCTCTTCCCGGGAATGTGCTGTGGGATTAACTGAGGGGATCCAGTGAAATGCACTGTGCATACTGAACAAATACAGCTATGTGTATTAACTTCACAGTCCCCCATCTTTGTGTCATCACAGGTTGTTTTTGTTGATTTGATTTCTGCTTAAAGTGGGTTTCTGTGAGGAGCAAACTTTGTTTCATTTAAAAAAAATAATTTAAACTTCTGCAGGGCTTTATTTCGTAGTCTTTTTATCCCTCAAACACCCCTGTGACATTTTAAAGGCCTAAAGATTTATCTTTAATAGTTGAGGCTATTACAGTCTGAATTTTCTAGTGATAAAATAAAATTTCTTTCTGATGGACACCCCCTGTGACAAATTGTTCTAGACATGATGATGTGAAGAAAGAGAAACAGAAGGAAGGAAGGGATGTCATGAGGGAAGAACTGACCAGGCTTTACCAGGCTACTTGACTTTATTAAATTTTTAGTGACATAAAGTGTCACTTAAGGTGTCATCTTGCTTCTATATTGTACACTTGTATGGCAGCCATTACAAATAATCACGAGGCAATTTATTGACACCCAGCAGAAAAATGAAGTTTTATAACCCATAAAACAGTTATTATGGCAGGGGCAGATGACAAGTGAAGCAGAAGGGAATATTTGGTTATTCATAAGTTAAATGACCCCTGAAAGACAGCAGTAAAAACTGTGGATGTTCTGAGATGATGTGAGGCTTCAGGCAATGTGACTTAGCACATTTTGCAGGGAAAACATGCTGGTTTATGAGCTCTTGGCTGTGTTTTACCAGGGGCTGGGAGACATTTTCCAGCCCAGACCTGCTCTGCTGATGGACAGAGAATTTTGGTGTCTCATCTCAGAGGAGAGAATAAGAGAAGGATTTTTTCCTCTCCCATCAACATCTCATCTGTGTCACAAATTAACTGTGAAAGAAGAAGGACTGGTACCATTTGCATTTCATTTTGTACCATCACTGTTTTTCTTATCTGAGTCCTTAGGCCCAGGCACACCCAATCTTTATTTAATTCCAAATAACTCTCAGGTGGAGGAGCTGATCTAGAATGAGGTTTCATACAGGTCTGTGCAGCCAAGCTGAGATTAGTCCTTGTCTACCTTTTAACCCCTGAACTGTAGGCTTCATTGTCTTCAGAGCAGCACAAAGGACAGAAAAAACCACTCCTGCAGCATTTCCTCAGAAATAATATCTTAATTATTGGAAATAGCTTCACTTGGAAGAGTGGAAATATATATATACTGATATATTGATGTAACTTGAATGAAATGAGTGTTCAGCCTGTAATGTGAGTTTTAAGTCATGAACCATGTTGCTTTCATGGGGTTTTTTTTGTTTGTTTGTTTGTTTTTTTGGAAATCAGTCTGTTTCCCTTGCTCAGTTTAAAGCAGTGCTATTTTTGTACAGTGTTTTGTCAAGTGCTGTACAAATGCCATGGAGAAGTCCTAGTCTTAAGGAGCCTTTGCAAAATTTTGGAGAACAGCCCCATAATTTTTCTGCCCAGTAAATTTTGTAATTACCTTCAATCAGAAAGTCTCAAACAGATGCCAGGTGTTTATAACAAAATTGAAGCTACTTTGTTTCCTATAATCTCTAATGTTTAGGTTTATTTAGGTCTCTGGCTCTTAAGGTTTTGCAGAAAGGCTGAAAAATGTGAATTAAATGTAACCAGTTCAGATAGTCCATAGTGGATTCTAAGAGAATATCAGTGAGGGAACATGAACTCCTTGTGCACCTGCAAAAACTACAACTAAAACTGGCAAAAATCCCAAATATAACCATTAGCTGTTCTAGGATTCAACTGCATAGAAGTATTTTAGCTTTAAGTTCATGAGCCAATTCCAAAAGTAATAATATGGCTACAGTGTAAACATTCTCTTTCCAATAAAAAGCTGTTATCATGCAGGGGGAGGTGGGGGCATAATGGGCTGCTTTTATTTTTCATTTAAGGCTAGTACAGACATCCATATTCAAATACATATTCAAAGTTCAATCTGCTGTTAAGGGAAAGTGGTTTGTAGGTCTCTAACTATACCTGTATCATTATCCAAAATTGTAGGCAAAAAAAAGAAAAAAAAAAAAAAAAAAAAAAAGATGGCAGTTTGGTGTCTCACCTTGCTGGCATCAGTAAGAATTCTTTCTTTTTGTTCTTCAGGAAGGAAGACAAGGAAAAAAATTTATAAGTACATCCAGGAGTCTTTCTTCTATAAAAAGCTTTAGTATTCATAGCAAAAATCACTGAGTTATAATCAGTCTTTACTACTTGTCTCTGTTTTAGACACTTTAACTCTAATAACACATCCCATAAAATGCAATATTTATTTAATTCAACACAATTATGTGTGGATAAAATTTAAATAGGACTGTTGTCATTTTAATTTAAATTCTTTGGCAGGCAATTCAGTTTAATGGTAGTTGATTAAAAAAAGAAAAATGTTCTCTAGATTCATAAATCAACCCAATGTTCAATTTATTCAAAACACTGAATTAGGCACTGGAGAAGAAAAAATTACATTGCTTTCACTAATAGCTTTTCTGAGCATGCAAATTTTTAGTCAATTGTAAGTGGCTTTGCAGAAAGGAGACTGGTGTAGAAATTTAAAAAATAAAAATCCAACATTGTTCAGTTAGTGAATGAGTCTATCTCCGCTCCTACCTCTTTAGATTTTTATGTAAAACAAATTATTCTGACACCTAGTGAGGAAAATTTCAAATTGCCCAATTTAAAACCAGAAGAATAACTACTGTTTGGTCTGAAATGATTACTTGTTGAAATTAATGGGTGTTACTGGTGCATATTGCCATGGGAAGGGATTCCCTGGCATTTGTTACTGACTTTACCATGGTGTCTATTAGAGAGCTTTTGCAGAATGAGCAAAAAAACCCTTCAGATTGAAAGCTGTTAAACTATTTAATGCTCAGCTCCAATCCCACATGACTGGTTATTCTGTAAACCAGTGGGAAAACTCTTGTCTGTCAGAACTTGGATGTCAGTCCTTTTGCCTGAGGTTCTGCTTCATTCCTCAGTTTCTGCACCCTTTGCACCACGTCTGCAGTGTCTTGGTTCAGCAATGCTCTTCAGCTCGTGCCCAAATTCAGCTGTGCCTTGGGGCCCTTGCAGAACAATCCATGGAGTTCCCACAGTGATCACATCCCTGTTTCCCTGGTGTTCCAGGAGCTCACAGCAGCGTGTGCTCCCCTGGTTGCTCCATGCAAACCTCTCAAGGACAAGGCACTGGGTGCTGGGCTAAGCCCAGTTTCACTTGGAAGATGCCTCACTGACTTTTCTCTTGTCATCTCTTATTCCCCCTGCCCCAGGTTTGGGAAGGGGGAGAGGAACCTGGCTCCTCACCCCTGTAGGATGTCTGGTGATGGGCTCTGAGGAGATCCTGGCAGGTCCAGGCAGTGCAGAAACACTGGCACAGCTCACTTCTGTATCCTGCAAAGGTGAACTATTGCAAGAATGGAGCCAAGCTCCCTTTTCCCCCTCTTAATAGGCTTTCCTTGGAAACTGCTGTTAGCAATAAAACTTTGGATTCTCCTTATCTTCTAGGACAAGGATAAGACCTCCACTGTGGTTTGTTTGGTATTTGGGACAGCCTCCTCTGCTAGACCAGGGTGTGGAGACCAAAGAGATCCTTTAGGTCCCCTGAAGTTTTATTTCAGCCTCTGAAAGCCTGAAGAAATTTTCTGTGTGTGAAACAAACATCGAGTCTATTCTCAACACCCAGGGACCAGATGAGCACAGCAGCATCTCCTGCCATGGAGCCAAGCTAAGCTTTCATCCTGCAGCACTCTGGAAATGCTGGAGGAACAGGTAAATCTGTGCCATGGCACCTTGAGGTGTGTCTGACCCTGCCATGTGTGTCCTGGCTCTCCTGGCCATCCCCTCTTTACCCCTCAGAACAAGTTCAGAGTGACCACAAGTCAAATTTCTTGCCTCTCAGGTTTGCTGAAACCTGTAAAAGTTTTAAAAAACCTCATACTTGGGTAAATGTATTTCAGTCCTGCACTAATGCCAAGGTGATGGAGCAATGAATGCAATAGATGTGAATAGATGTTAATACATGCAAATCTTTCATACTAATTTGGTATTCTGCTTTGTGGAACTGTTGCAGTCAGGTAGATAAATTATAAAAGAAAGGCCTTATAAAATCAGGTCTTGCTCTCTGCTAAATTAATAGCTAGCTTGTCACTTCCTCTATGTGCAGCTGTGGCTTGCAAGTTCCCATGTGAAAACAATCTTGAGCATGAAAACAATTAACACAACAAACTGTTCTGGTAAGAGAATGCAATAAACAAGAAATCTGTCCTATGGGAATCAGTGAACAAAATATCTAAACTAACCAAGAATAAAGAAATTTGATAGACAAGTAAAATATCTTCTGCTAACCAATGGAGTAATTGGAAAGAAAACTATTAACCAATTAATTAGAGTTGCACACAAGGTCTGTAAAAAGTGTATGAAATAAGTTGTGTGAATAAAGAATGCATGAAGTAAATGGAGTCACGGCTGATTTATTCCAACATGGAACAATAACGCTGAAAATGGTTTGTCAGTTTGATTAATGTACCTGTTTCTTATACAGCAAACTCTGCAGGAGTTTGTATTCCTTTAAAGCAAGGTTAGAGATGAAAGGGAGCTTAGGAAAATCTCTGTTTTGCTGCTCAAAGTAATATATTTAATAAAAATTATCAGAGGGTTGACAAGAAGAGCAATCACTTGATTAAATATTTATCTTTTGGGACTTTATCTCTATTGTAGAAAGCATCTTAAAGCAACATCTTATGAAAGGGTTCTGGAAGAACTCTCAAAACCCAGATAAGATTAACAATCCTCTTGGATTAATCAAGAGATTTTAAAAACTACAGATCAGAAGATTTTTATAATGGAAAGTATTTTATACAATTTTCTAAAGGATATTTTAAATATAGATTTGAACTTTTTTTTCTTACATTTTTAAATAAAAAATTCAGGTTAAACTGTTTTGCACTGCAGCATTTTGAAGGTTGCACTGCATCTCAATTCTTCAGGACCAGGTTTTTTTCAGACTTTAACATTATCTTCCCCACTTGCCTCATTGAGTCCAAGTGACACTTCATGGACTTAAATGACACTGTATGCCAGAAAACAGTATTTTCACCTATAATGTCTCTATAACAAATATTTTTGTCATTTTAAATCCTTGAATTTTATCTTTATTACAAAGCTTTTGACAATTAACACAAAATACCTCCATGTGTTTATTATGATGCAAAATCCTGTGCACAATCATGATTTTAACAGTGCTGTTAGACTGAATGTGGCACAGAGTTCAGGATGCTCCTTTTTGTGAGTTTTGTGGAAGAACTATCCACACAGCAGCTGCCTCTGATGCACATCCCTTCCAGAGTGAGAACTCTGGATCTAAAGGAAAAGCCTGAAGCCAGTTTAAATAAGGACCAGTTAAAACAGATGATCCAAATCCATGTGCTCAATGCCCCTTGAAACTCAGCTTGACTTTTGAGAAGTTTGTGAAACTGGGAACTTTATGGTTCTGCTGAAAATTTCACCTTCCAAGTAACAAAAGCAGTTCTTTCAGATGTGTCAATTTTCTTCCTCTATGTCTAGGAATCAGAACATTTAAAACAAATGCATGTTATGCTCATGTTAATTTCCTAAAACAAAAGGATGTTAGTTGCCATTTCAGTGAAAACAGACTAGGTCAACATCAAATAAAAGTACAAAATCCAAATTCAGTGTTTTAAAGGCTGAATGATCTATCCAGAACAACTTATACAAACATAAATGCATAAATACCACTTAGCTGTCTTTTCCTTCAGGATTTGTTTGTGGTCCAAATGGTGTTGTGAAGCACAGCTGAAAGCCTGCTGAAATGAATTTGGGACTCATGAGTTTACAGTCTGATTCCAGTTTGATGCCTCATATAAAATCCCTATAGGTCTCTTCTTCCTAAGTATTGTTTTCTGAATGAAATTGTATTCAGCCACAATTACATGTGTTGAGAACACTGTGAAATGACATCTAGAAAGCAATGCACTCCTTGTTGTCAATATTTATTGTATGCCAGGCTGACCTTTTGGATTACAATCTTTGTATTTGTGGAGTGAAGAGAGACTGATTTTGTTGCTTTATTCTAATTAGACTGCAGTGTAGCAGTACCACACACTTCTGAAGGGTATTCAGGAACCAAAATGTCAGTAGCACAAACAACTTTCCATCTGCTCCCAATTTAGTCTGAATGCATTTCTGATTTTATAGAAGAAGGTCATTTCTACAACTGGTGAAAGCTGGTAATAAGTTAATCAAAATGCATTGATTGCTCTAATTATTGCATCTTGAATAGGGTTGGGTTTTTTTTTTTTTTTGTTTTGTTTTTTTTTTTTTGTGAATCTTACCCACAATTTAGTTTTGACATGTTTTGCTATCCCATGCAAATCTATGGCTTTCAAAAAAATTTGACTTCATCAAATGTAACTTCTTTATTGAGAGTTAGAGCCAGACACACCAGTGGGTGCTGACAATGTTAGACCATCCCATTTATGTTAATTGGCTGGAAACAAACCAGGAAAATCAGTTTGAGCAACTTTGTGCAGAGTCAAAGCTGCTGCATGTTACTGGAGAGCCTGTCTTCAGTTGGATTGCTCATTTCACAGAGTGAATATTTCATATAAACTAGAAACTTCTGTGGTACCTGGACTCCAAGTTTGACCTGCAGCCTTTGATTTTTGCACATAAGGAATCACAGTTTTGTTTTGGGTTTGGTTGTTGCAGCAATAGTTCACCGAGGGGAGGGTGAACAGGAATATATTTGTGTTTGATTCTGGGCCATGGAATCTGAAATCTGTATTTCTTTTTATATTTTTATGTAAATGACACTGCTCCATTTCAACATGTCCAAGTTAAATACAAACTTAAGGTACTCTAGTTTAAAAAAAAAATCTAACAGAAAAAAACATCCAAAACAACAACAGAAAAAAAAAAAAAAAAACACCCCAACAAACTACAAACAAGGAAGAAAACCAAACCAAAACTGACAACAACAAAAAACCCAACCAAAACTACCTCTCACTGTGCTAAGGAAACACAATGCATACAATTCCAAGAGAAACAAGCAAAAAGTCAATCAGGCTTTGCCTGAGTGCAACTATAAGCCCAAAGAAAACTGATTCCAGGTTAAAGTCTTAAAAATATTGACTGTACTGAATAAACAAGTACCTGAAAACAAAATAGCAAATGGTCATGTATTCCTTCTGTGGATTGAAATCTAATATTAAGGATTCAAGGCTAAGGATTAAATAGCTAAATAGCAGCCACTTTCCAGGTATTGATATTAAGGAAGCACCATTTTCTAGGAAAAGAGCACATCTGCATATTAGTTTAATTATGGATGTGAACATTTTTGCCTAAATGTGTTCAAAAGAAAAGAGCTGTGGCCTTTGGATGAAACCTTTAATGATGAAACCTTTAGTACTGAAACATGAATCTATCATTGTCTAACAAATACAAACCAGATAAAGTGTGCCCCTGAAATAATTATTGACTAAAAGCAGATCAAAATGAGTGCTGAAACAACTAGCAGGAACAGAGATTAAACTGTTTTTCATGGCAGAAGTACCTCAATAATTCAATGATCTATCCATGAAGCACCAACCCTGCTGTCAGGAATTGTCTCAGCCATGAATTGTGGGGAGGTCACAGTGAAACTCCACCTTAGGGAATGCTCAACAATTACTCAGCTGCTCTTTGAGTACTTTGCCCTGCTGGAAAACATCAGCAAATGTCCCTGCAGGGATGAGAAGGGACCTCTGATCTGGCTGGACAGGACAGTTGGTGACAACAAGGAACCAGAGCTGATTTTCTGATTTTAGTAAAGCAGTGTGCCCATTTATGTGATGTCCAAAAGCTGAAGCAGACTTGGGGCTGATGAATTTGCAAAGCTTCATTTGCCTGTACATTATTAACGAGAGAAAACTGAAGCTGTTGTTGCCACAGGATTTACTGCTACTGGAGATAAATCTGTTGGGGTTTTGCCCAGAGGGAGCTCAAGGAAGGCAACTGGGAACTGAGAGCTGCCTTGGCAGCCTGAGGAATTGCTGTTCCACTGCTCTCTTCCATGGTGAGTGTGCCCATCCTGGGAAAAGGAGGAAAATCTCTGCTTTGAAGAAGTGCATCCTGAGCTTGAGACAGACTTGGGATTGTCAAGGCTTCTCCAAAGGTCCAATGACTTCTTATGTTGCCAATTTGACAATTGGCTCCAGTTTTGTTGCTTGGTAGATCCTGCTGTGCCTGGACTCAAGCTGCCTACAAACAGAGTGAAGAGGACTAATGAGTAAAGTGTTAATTCTGCCCTGCTCTGTCGAGTCATCCTGGAAGAGAACAGGACCACAGTACACATGGTCTGTCTCAAGCACTGGGGACACCAAATACAAGTTTATTCTGGCTTCATTAGCAGGCCCTGGATAAAATCTGGAAGCATTTCATAAATTTTGAAATCTTCAGAGCTCAAATTTCATGTGCATTTCAAATCTAGACCATGTGTCCTTTGAGCTAAAACATTTCTGTAAGATTGGCCAGACAGATGAAGGCTTAAACCTGTGAAAAAGTGTAGAAGAGCAGTGAAATAGAAATTAAGTATTGAGTCAAAAAATAAATACTTGATAGGATTTGGAATTTCAAAGAAGCTTTCAAACAAGAAGTAGAATTACCTTTTAAACATTTGGAGCCCTGCATGAAAACATACAAGAAAACATTCTGGAGTGACAAAGTGACCCTTTCAGACATGCTCTTGAAATAACATCAGCAACTCAAGGAACCACAATTTTAAAATCAATCTGAGAGCAGAGCTCTCAGAAGCTGAAGATTTCAAAATCAATTTTATGAACACCCTTTAAAATGTCCAGTGATGGGACATCGAGGCAGTTGTTGAAAATAATTTGGAAATTACAGTGGACTCTGACAGCTCTGATTTGATGTTCTTCCTGAGGATGGGATTCTGATCTCACATAGGAGTGAATCATGTTGATTTTTCCAGTTTAGGAAGTGTGATTTCATGTGTGGCCAGACAGTCAAGGACTGCAGAAATGTCCCATATTGAGCCCAAGTGAATGGATGGTACCAAAAACTCCAGTCAAAGAAAAGGTACCTTAAAGCTTTCTTTCTACAAGTAATAATATATATATATATATATATATATATATATATATATATGTATATATGTTTTTACCTACAATAATTATTGAGTGAGCTGATTTAAAACTCCCCCTGCCTCATACCACAAAAAGACCAAAACCAAACAACAAAAAGGTGGAAGCACAACTGCCTTCAGACATGTTCTTGAGCTAGCAGAGCTAGTCCTCTCCTACTCATAGTTCAAGCACAGGTTCTATCTTGGACCACAGAAAATCCTCAGTGAAAGGCTTTTTGAAATTTAGATATAAATCAGTTTCTCAGAAACACTTTTTCCTTTGTGCATCTTATGAAAGACAAGCAGGCAGGGGGTTTTTCAGAATGGTAAGGCAGTTCTTGATAGAACAAAAGGCTGACAGCCTCATGCATTAAAGCCCATCTCATTCCTTTTCCATATAAAAACAGTGTTGTCAGAAGATTTACTGCTCCCAAAGCCATGTTACTATTTTATTGCACACTTTGCCAATTAAAAGGAACAAGCTTTATTCCTTGTTGGCTGTAAAGGTAAATCTTTTCATCTGCCTGATACTTACAGCCTGTGCTAGCTCAAATATTGTCTGACATAAAACACATGTTTGTGAAATACCTGCTCTCCAAACCTCCAGGAGGCCAGGATTTTTTAGGGTAAGTGACAGAATCAGTAAAGGCTCTTTGTTAGGTTTTTCTGAAGCTCAGGCACTGGGGGGAACTAAGTATTTTTCAACACAAAATCTCAAGGTGAGAACCCTCACCTTCAGTGGTGACTGCCCTATTTTTCATTCCTTCTTTTGTTAAATGGTGATGTTTGAGTGAGGAATCAAACACATTTCAAGTCCCATGCCTAAAACAAATGGCAGAGAAGTTTTTTTAAAGAGCTGCAGTCCAGTTAACACAGTCCTACTTAATTCAGCCAGGCTGAATTAGCAGAAATAAAATACATGAACCATTTGTTTACTGGTTGGCAACACCTGGACATGAGCCCAGCTGTGCCCAGGGGGGCAAGAGGCCAATGGCACCTGGGCTGTGCCAGCCATGGGGTGGCAGCAGGGCCAGGGCAGGGACTGTCCCCTGTGCTGGCACTGCTGGGGCCACTCCTCAGAGCCTGGGGCACTGCTGGGAACCTCAGCACAGGAAAGGCACCGAGGGGCTGGAGTGTGTCCAGGGAAGGGAACGGAGCTGGGGAAGGGGCTGGAGCACCAGGAGGGGCTGAGGGAGCTGGGAAAGGGGCTCAGCCTGGAGAAAAGGAGGCTCAGGGGAACCTTCTGGCTCTGCACAGCTCCCTGACAGGAGGGGACAGCTGGGGGGGTCAGGCTCTGCTCCCAGGGAACAGGGACAGGATGAGAGCAAACAGCCTCAAGCTGTGCCAGGGGAGGCTCAGGATGGACATTACTGAAAATTTCTTCATGGAAAGGGCAGCCAAACACTGGAAAAGAGAAGTGATTGAGGCACCATTACTGAAGTGTTCAAAAAACATGTGGATGTGGCTCTTGAGGACATGGTGGTAGTGTTGGGTTGACCATTGGCTTTGGTATCCTTTGAGGTCTTTTCTAATCATTCATCCTCCTTTCTGCCTGCCTCAGTTTTGTCAGGAACATGCTGCTGCTCACAGGACATTAGACAGAATTGAGCATTTACCCACTGGCAGGAAAGTATCAGAGTGGCCAGATTTTCTTCTCCCATATGTATGGATCATAATATTGACTGCCATTGAACACTTACAGATTAATAGGATTGTGTTACAGCAAGAAAAGTTCAATTTAATAGTTAAGACCTTCCCTTTAAGAAGTGCAACTCAGCCTAAATTATTTTCTTTCTTTGTGTGTGATCTGTGGCAATAATAAAGGGAGGGTTTTCTTCAATATTTTTGTATTAGAAAGATATCAATGTTTTCTGTAGCTTCAGATTTGTTTTGAGGGTTTTTTTGCTGTTGCTTTTCAGAGTGTTTTCAAGCATCTGCTTTCCTACCTTTGAAATTTATTTGCAAGCTGTAAAAATAAAGGAGGGGGAGAATTAATCTCTGCTACCCTTGGTATGAGCTTAGAGCATGGGTGTTGAAATGAAGGTTTAATGAGTTCTGGCCCTAAGAGAGGACTCAGAGATAAGCACCTATTTACCAGTAACTCATTACAGAGATACTGAATGCAATGTTTCTAAAGGAATTCTTGAAGAGTGGACACAGACCTGTGAAGTTGTTCTGTTTATATGACTCTGTAATAAGTGCCAGGAAGGTACAAGGCCAGCTGGTCCTCAGAATGGTATTTCTGACAAAATGGGACAAAGTGGGAGGACAAAACATCTCATCCACATTGCTGTGGATGAGCAATTTGCACAATTGCAGGATTTAGTTCCTACTGGAATGGTAGAGGGAATAAAACTCCCCTCTGATACTTCCTGGCTTAACAAGCTGACCTTGAAGCAAAGCCTGATTATTGTCCTTGTCTCCCCCTCCTTAAAGCTTTGCTTCAGTCTCACAGTGTTATCATTTCCACATTCCTTTCATTATGCTTTAAAGCAAATATACCAAATTTACCAGTGTTCTCTTGTTTTGTGTAGCCTTGGTGATGCATGAGAGCTGCAAACTCACACCAGCCCAGGCTAAGGTTTTTTACAGCCTCTGAGTATGGCCAGAGAAAGGCAAAGCAGCTGGGGCACAGCAGTGAATTCATCCCACCATTTCACATTCTGGGATGTTGAGAGTTCTCCTAAGTGCACTAATACACTTTGGTTAAAATAATTTATAATTAGTGATAATTTATAATATATTTATAATAGTTATAATTTTATTTTATAAAAAAGCCTTCTTCCCTGAAGAAAATGGTTTTCTCAAAGGTGTTAAATTGCGTTAGTTTTGTAATAAAACTGACCTGGGAGAGTTTGTGCCTGGAGACAGCAATTACACCAATTAATTACTTGGAAAGAGCAGTTCCTCCTTCCTGCATTTCCTCATCTAGCTGGTTCACAGTTCATTGTCTTTTTATCTCCTTTATTTAAGTCCTACCCATACATCACTGTTATCTTCCTCCCCTTGCCCACAAAACAAATGAGGGAGCTCCTGTCTCTTAGCAGGAGCATAATTCAGTGCCATCCAACAGCACTGCATTCAGAAAAGGCATTCCAAGGGTTCAGTGAGAGGATTTGCTGCAAAGAAGAGCTGCATCCTCTCTCTTTGCCTCCAGCTGCAATTCCAGTGGTCATTGAGGGATGTCCCATTATCCTGGCTGGGGCAGAGAGCCTCTTTATGCACCTTTGGGATGTACTTCCCTGGGATCACAATCTCCAACTTACCTGAAAGAGGAACTTGGTCCTCAGTTCCCACCACACTGATGGGTTTGGAAATCATCCTTGGTTCCTTGTTCTTTGCTTTCCTGCAGCCTGGATGAGAGCCAACCTTTCTGAGGGGAAAAAAGTGGCCTTAAGTTAATGTGTGTGCTTTGTTTAGAAGAGTTGTCTCCTAAATAGTTCAACATGATGAAATCAGTGACCTTTACAGCCACTCTGGCACATTTCAAGAGTTGCTGTACAGATAATTTTAAAAATAATGTTCTACATGAACTAGCCTGACTCTTAAGTCCCATTTCTTTTAAGTTTCACCTGAAGCACTTGATCTTTTCTAAATGACATTGGCTTTTAGCAGAACATTTTCCCAGCACAATCTTTGCCATGGCCCTTTTATAGTCAGCATTAGAAATAAAATTACCTGGAAAGCAATATTTCCTCTACTTCAGAGGCAAGCCATGAGCAATAAAATTACAAGCAATAAAATATAAATGTATCTTAAAGTGAAAACACCTCGCACTAACTTGTTTCTACAGACAGAGAAGAAAAACTGGCCTTTAGGGAGATAAACACTTTGAAATTTCAGACTTCTTCAAATGTTTGTGCCTGATGCCCTTGGCCAAGTCAGGTGCTGAGTTTATAGATAAAGTAGGAACAATAAGTCATTACACTTCCTCAAGAAAATGACTGAAGAGTGCCAAGGATTACTGGGGAGGGATTTTGTGAGTGTTCGAGAAAAGGGTTTTATAATTCAACCTTTAAATTGGAAAATTGATTTCTTTAAACTGGAAAGAAGAAAGGTAGTTTTCTTTTTTTCATAAATAAGCAAATGCCAGTCAAAATATGAAAGAATATTCCAGGGCTATAGAGGTTTAGGACAATAAGTTTAAAATTTCCAAGTTGGTGGATCTATCAAGTAACACAAGACTTCAGAGATTTAGAGTAATCTAAGGTTCTACTGTGAGTTTAAGGTGATTTCTTTGTTAGATAAGTTCCAAAGACTTGAGAAAAAACAAGATGCTTAAATCTCTGTGCCTTCTAGACATATAAGTATTGAAGAAATTTAAGGCACCTCCCTCCCCTACGAAAAAAAAAAATAAAAAAAGTTAAAAATCAACAAGAAATTTGCAGTTTTATCGATGGTTTAAAAATACTTTCTGGATTTGCATAAATATATAAACAGATGAGACAACTAAGACTGTATCAAAGCTGATCTTAAATTCTGGTAGGATTTAGTTGTGCTTGTAGTTTTGCTTCCATGTGTTAGACACAATCTGTTCTATTAGATCTGTTATTCAGCAGGCTTCTGAAACTCATTGGAACTCACAGTAGATTATGTTTTGCTGTTTTTAAATAACAGCCTTTCACTGAAACTGAATCTCTACAAAACCTCAACAAATCATTTGACTCTGTGTTATGCAGAGCTGGAGAGAATAGGCAAGAATACACAATTTTCCCTGGTTCATAATCTGTGGTTCTGCTGCCCTGATGCTATTAGGCTCAAAGGCTGCCTGTGATTCCTGCCCTGACCCCTTTCCCCTGTGGAAGAAATTGGTGGGGGCTGCTTGACATCACAGATGTGAGTCCTGCAGGGAGGTCCAATTTTTTTTCTCTGATTTTCCAGAATTCATAGCTGCAAGCTGCCTGAACACAGGACACTCAGGATGGTTCCTTCACTTTATGTTTCCCTGTATACCCACCCATGGGTAGGCCACAAACTCAGGGGCAGGGGGTGGAAGGGGGATCTGTGCTGGGCTACAGGGCACAGAGAGTTCAGTGACAACTGTCCCACATCCAGCCCCCTCCACCTGTTATTTTCTACCTGAATGAGCCTGTCTGAGGCACTGAAGAGGCCAGCCTTGACCTTGTACACCAAATACTAAGGAATTTCTCTGCTGAGAAGGATGGATCTCCCTTATCCACCCCTCCAAAATGGGGTCCTGGAATTCTTGAAGTGCCCTGGGAGATGCCATTGACAGCCCAGCAATGATGGTAACCTGTGTGTGTGGCTGGGATCAGAGCTGGCAGCAGTGCTGGAAGCTGCAGCAAGACTTTTGCTACCCTTGCTGCTCTCCAGTCCCTCCCAAAACCTCCTCCCACTGTCCATGCTTTGTAAGCATCTGTTTTCATTGAGCTCAGGTAGAGTAACAACTTATGGGATTAAAAAAAAAACAAAATTCTGTGTTCCTCTTTCTCCCCTCTGGGCTCAACACGTCCTTCCCTCAGATTTGCTCAGTCTAAAATTAACCTTACAACTCTGCTGCCATGCAAACATTTCCACCTCCTCCATACACAGATGTTGTACCACGTGGGTCTCTGCAAAGCCACAAAACCTGCCAAATAGATATCAACCTTCCATCAAAGTGAAATGGATTTGCAAGAGGTTTAGGGCAGCTGGAGGATCTGTTTTGGCTGTTGAATTTCTCTCTGGCTATAGGCAGTAGAAACAAAGCCTCCCTAAATTTCTTACCAGAAGATTATATCAAAACCTACGAGCTTGGCAGTTCATGAAGATTTAATTGAACATGCTTAGTTGTTTTCCATAATGCATTAGCACAGTGAACTCTGAATCCTCTTCCTTGTCCCAGTGGAAGCTTGCAGGATTCTGTGTTTGCATCTTTTTCCATCTCTGTTTGTCTGCAGATCAGCCTAGGTCAGTAATGGTATGTGACAAGCTGAATAAAATCTTACCAGGGGAGCTTGAAGCACATTTTTACCTCTTCAAGTGATCTCTAAAGCTGCTTATTGATTGTGTTTTCCTGGTGTTAGAAAAATAACTATGATAATTCAAGAAAGGAGGAGTACTTTTTGATTCTTTGCAATTTCTCCATGTCTGTTGCTAGCCACCTCTTTTCTCAGCAAGAAACTGTGTTGCTCTCATTTCTGTGCTGCTAGAAGATACTCAGGTATATTTTCTAATACTGCTAGAATGCCCAATTTGTCCACAGATGCCAATCCTTGCCCAAATTGAGTCCTTTTGCCAGCAGGTGGTTTTGTGGCACATGTGGGGAGGTCAGACATTTTTTTGTCTTGGCTCCTGTTTCTGGTCCAGCTCTGTAGGTTCATAAACACTCATAAAAGCAGGTTTATAATTACTTAATGTTTCTAACTGTCTTTTTGATCCCCTGCAGAAATGGAGCTGCCTTGTATTGACTTCCCCATGTTGCTATTGTATTCCCAGCAGCTTTCACAGAAACAGCCTTCTCAGAGCAGTATTAACTAGTAGTGATTATGTGATAGTGTAATCTTGTATTTTGGGAATATCAACTCCCAGAGGCTCATCAAAAGATGATGGGCCTCATTATTCTAGGGAATGTGTGGAGTAAGGAATGGCAGGTATTGCAGGGATGAGGACACTGGGATTAGTGCTGAGCCCTCCAAAAAGCTGAAGGAGCAGATATGTATTTTTGATTTTGGTGGGCACTGGGATGGTTATGGAAAAAAATTGACTTTTCATTTACTTGTACTGTGGCATTAGCTACTGTATAAAAATGATGCTGTAATTAATATCTGTAGCCATTATATATTATCATTATTACCATTGTGAGACTGCAGCTTCATCCTTTGTCCCACTACCCCATGTGTGCAGTAATTCCCAAAAGTGCTGTGGGAAGTCTGGATGAAAACTTACTTGACAATGCATGGCCAGCAACAGGTAATAGAAAACAGCCTGACTATCCAGGAAAATCAATTTATTTCAATGGATTCATTAGTCTGCCTCTTTAAATAGAGAAGAGGGGTTTTGGTGCTCAGCCATACATTGATATTTCCATTTTTGGTGAACCAGGCCTGGCCTCTTATTACAAAGAAAACAAAGACTTGTGTCTTCTACAGCTCCTTCCAAGGTCTGGCAGCCTTTTGCAGAACTCTGGGACACCCTAAAATGGCACAGGGCACCTCTGAATCATCCCCTGAGGCTGCTAAGGAGTTAATTGTGCCAACTGGAATTAAAACTCGAAGCCCTAATTATACTGTGGAGTCATTTGGCATTCAGAGCTGGGTTCCCTCTGTGTCAGGACAGGAGAGGAAGGGTTGGTGGCCACGTCCTCCTCCTCTTCCTCCCTCCTCCTCCTCCTATTATCCAGCATGTTCTGCACTCAGAGGGTGCCGCCCTCCAACCCAGATTCCAGAGGCATGGAATTCTTTGGGAGGAAAATACAATGAAAAATAGGGAATTGCACTGTGGAGCTTTTGTGTTGGTGGCACAAAAGTTCCAGCACGTCAAAGACACCATTATTGCTATTTCTATCCTGTTCCTGGTGAGGCCAAAGCTGGATCTCCTGGGAGTTTCCAGATGATGTTCTTGGTGGAAAATGTGGGAAGGTGTTGCCTTTATTCCCCTCCCTCTGTCTTCCTGCCTTTTTTCTTCTTTCTTAAGCTAGCAGGGATGAAAAGAGTACACAGCCTTTACACAATAAATGGACTTCATGATGTGTTTCACAGGCAAACAGTGACAAATGAACACACAGAAAGACCTAAAAGAAAAATAAATACTTTCCTTAAATTGATAAAAAACTGTAAAAAATGCAGCTTTTTTGAGCAAAAAAATTGATATCCTTTGTATCAGGTAGCACATTTTCACAAAAAAAAAAAAGAAAACCAAAAAA
Source organism: Muscicapa striata striata (assembly GCA_030060385.1). Lineage (NCBI taxonomy): Eukaryota > Metazoa > Chordata > Aves > Passeriformes > Muscicapidae > Muscicapa > Muscicapa striata. The sequence goes on from JAREIS010000019.1 coordinate 3,810,939, forward strand.
AAACCAAAGCTGTGTTTAATGTGTACAAATGAACAGCCTCCCTGTTGGGATTTGCAGTCACAATGACTGGTTGAGCACAGGTTACATGAGGGCAGATTTCTGCCTGATTCCCACCTCTAATCCTTGTTTCTCAGCAATCCCAAAAGTTATCTCCTTATGCTGTGATTTCTTTACTGGTATCTGAAGGTTTGTTTTCAAATCTAAGTTATTTAACAGCCATTTGCATGTTTTTCCCATTTTTAATCCATATACAAGACAGAGATGCTGAAATTTGGAAACAAAATTAAAAAAAAAAAAAGATTAATTAGAAAAATGTTTAAACAAGGTATTATTAAAATTTTGCTATGAAGATGTATTTTCAAGATGTTTTTGTTCATGTCTGCTCCTTTCTGAAAAGCCTTGGCTTTGATGATTGGGCACTTTCTGCTGAAAAACATTTCTTAGAAAATTTCTCAGCAGATTTGTCTGTGCCAAGGACACTATGCAAAGACAAACAATCACCTACCATCAATATTGAACATTGCATTCAAATAATGTGAATGTCTGGTATTTGCCTGAGATAGTAATTTGCTTTGGAAAATATGGTAGGTTTTTAACAGACCCACTCATTCTAGATGGAATAAAAAAATAAACCAATTTAACTGACTGAACATAAAAGCATATTGCACTAATTCTAGTTTATCTATGAGATTCTCTCCTGTTCTGAGGACTGAAATGACCACATGAATTGACCCAAAAATATAAGTTGAACAGCTGTGTCCAGTTTCACTCCAAGGTCACTGAGCAGGTGAAATTGCAATGAAATTTTGATTATTCTCTGGAGAAACAAAACAACTTCCTCAATTTCTGTGGATAGAAACACTAGAAACAGTTCAAGTCCCGTGAAGATATTTTTTAAGGCTTTTTCTGCTTGAGCAACCTGAGGTTTTTATATAAGATCAGAATATAAAATCTGTAATGAGATATTATCAAAGACTAGAGCATAAATAATCTCAAAGTCTATCTAGCCTAAATAAACAGTATATCCTAATATATGCAACTTTTTTTTTTACAGAAGTAGTATGTAGGCTTTTGATCAGTGACTTACTTGGTGTAAATATTGCTGTAAGAAAAAAAGCATGAATATTTTTCTACTCTCTCATGCTAGCATGTGTCTCAATATTTTAATATTTAATAAGAAATCTGGACAGAATTTGTTTTTCCATGGATTAACAGACTCAGGTGGAGCTTTCTCAGTCTCCCATTTTGGTTGTCTCTGTGAAAAAAAGCCCCTAAAAAATAAAAAAATATCTGCTGCATCAACCTTAAAATATTCTGATTGTAGGGAAACATTGTCAGAAAGTAATTGAAATATAAGTATTGTGAGTTTTATTTAAATGTACTGCTAGCTCGTCTTTGCTCTTACTGAAGTTGGTGACTCCCTGTCAGCACTGACAATGCAGGGCTGATTGTGGAAACTCTTCAAAATATCAACTTAATATCAAAATAGTGCAACCTCAACCTCCAGAAAGGACATAATCCCTTTGGCACAAAGGAACTGAAAGATGCTGTGTTTGCACGAGCTTTCCATACTGCCAACTATTGGTGGAATGGAAGTGCAGGCACTTCAATGACAAGCAGCAGCAAGATCATTTTTTAACAGCCACATTTCAATCCTCTGTTGGAACCCCAAAGCCTGGGAGTTTTGAACTTTCTGTGCTTTCTGACACTGACTCTCAAAAGGGCACTGCTTTTGACCTGAGGCCTTGGAGAGGGCTTCCAGGTTTGAGTGATGGAGTTGGAATCAAGGGTGTGTAGTTGCAATAGAAGTGTGTAATATCACATGGTGAAGGGTTTGGAATTTGGGGTTTTGGAGTATATAATAGGTATGGGGCAAGATGGAGGATCTTTGATGTTGTATTTTTCTTCTTTCTTGCTCCTTCTTTTTGATTTTAGGTAGAATTTTTTGGTTGGCTAGAAAGTCCCACAGTGTCACAGGTGTTTGGTTATTTGGTCAAAAGTATAAATAATATAGATGTTAGCTTTTCATTGGATAGTTAGCCTTTAAAAGACATTGTAACTAGCTAGATCAACCAATATTTTTCTCGCTTTTAGCTTGTTAGCTCGAAGTGCTGCAGGACTCTGTACTATAGATAAGAATTAATAAACAGCTGAGTCCCAGCACAAAAATCCATCTCTCATGCTTCAATCCCGACTCTGAGTGAAGGCAAGAAATATTAATGGTTCAAACAGTCCTGGAGTATGGATTGCTGTGACCTGGGGTCTTTGGTTGTTGTTAATGACAAGTGCAGGCAGTCAGAGCTCTGTGATGTTCCAGGTGCTCAAGCAGTGCAAGGAGTGCTGAGAAAAGTTCCCTGTTTCTTTGGAAACCAGCCCTCAGGGAGCACTGGACGCTTAACTCTGAGCCCTTCCTTGGGAACTGCAGCTGAATAAAAGTCAATTTGCTTCTCCTGAGGATTAGGTGTTCCCTTTTGCCTGTGCTGGGCTTCAAGGCTCCTGTTGGTTTAATGTGGTGCTGCCTAGCTCAAGTGGGTCACCTGTGAGAGAAAGTGCAAATGGAATAGGTGGCTCCAGCACCCATGTGCATGATCCAAAAGAAGAGCCATTCATCAACAGTTTTTTAATAAGAATTGTGATTTTGAGCCATTTGGTCATTCCAATGAAACACCAGATGTCTCTAGGCAAAGCACAGAGCAGTGCTGTCAGTGAAGGACAGCATTTGTGGTGGAGTGGTGAGCAGTGTGCACTTAAAAACACTAAAAATAAATCTGAAGTAAAGCATCTCCCTGAGCTTAGCATCACTTTTGGCCAGCACAGAGAGAAGATTCCCTCAGCCTCAGAAAATGATGCTGCTATTTCAGCATTATTACAAGATGTGTGATCTCCAAGCTTTTTCCAGGATGCTCCTGAATGCAGGTCCCATCTTTATAATCTGACATTCACCTTCTGATGTTAAATGCTGCTGGGAATCAGGCAAAAAGCAGTATTGAAGCCTTGCCTTTCTTAGCCTTTACAAGGATAAAATTATACCAATAATTATGCACCTGCAGGGTGTGTGAAAGCCATGTGTCTTGTCATGTTTTACAGAAAGTATGTTTTCAAAGAAGTGTTGCTTTCTTAAACCAATAATTCTTTTCTATTTTGTTTATCACATACTACCCTATATATATGTAGTATTTCTTTAAATAAATCTCTCTCTTCTGCTTCTCCATTACAAAGAACTATATTGCATTATCCTTTTCGCCACTCTCCAATGGCATAAAATGCAACAACCTTCTGCATCCCCTCTGGGTGCAACCCTTCAGGGAGTGTCAGAACTTGACCCAAAAGAGGGTGGTGAGGGGCTCCAGCCCTGTGAACATCTGGAAAGTTGTTGCACCCTGTCCCACAGCAGCTGTCCCTCAGAAAAGAGACAAGGGGGGAGGGAGCACATGGATGGAAAGCCCCTCGAGAACTAGAAACAGAGACAGGCTCCAATTAAAACCTTGGATGTGAACATGGGAAAACAAACAACAACAAAAAAAGAGTAGGATGCCAATGTCTTGCATAACTTGTACTTGCCTCTACTTGCTGCTCCCATTTTTTGCTTTTTACTGGGAAGATTGGAAATCTCTGCTGGCTGAGATGATGGAAGCCCAGCACCTTACTGCAGAGTGATAACAGCACAACTGTGATAGCAAAGATGAGCAGGAAAATTACTTTTCCTTTTCTGGCCAGGGATGAAGAGTTATTTTTTAATTCCACACAGAATGTTGGAGTGATATAGGAGTGTTTGGGGGATAGAGGTGGCAGGAGGAGGAAGAAGAGAGGGAAGGAAGGAGGGAGGCATAAATAAACTTAATTAATGATGTCCACAATTTCTCTAGTGCCTTAATGAAGCTGCTGATATAATTGACTTGAAGTCTGTCCCTTTTTTCTCTTTTGAGCCACATCAAAGCATCTCTTTCTATGGCATTCCTTGCTTACAAAGAACATAAATTATCACTGGCCAACTTCACTTTTATTAAGCAGCAAATATTACTTCATACTGAAAGCCTTCACTATAAGTAATGGAGGTTATGCCTAGCAACTAGACATAGATGCAATATTTCACTTTAGTCAATGAAGTTGGGAGTATTTATAGGCATTTGGAGTCAATAAATTTATTAAAAATAAATATTTTTAAATGGCAGTATAAGCGGCAGTGTTCAAACATGTTCATATAAAAGACGACATCAAAAAAAAGATTTTAATTTTGCTAGGATTCACACAAGAAGCCCATGTCTTTGGTTCCAGATACTTGATTATGATCAAAGTTTTGGAAATCTAATAAAGACTATCAGTGCTGGGGTTTCTTAGGCTTTAATTAACCTAAATCTCTCACTCATCCCCATTACTGAAGTCTACAATTCCTTATTAGAATATTTTTTACTTTCCCATTCACCACAGGTCACCATCACCTTGTCTACTGCCTTATAGCTCTATCTAACCCTTCTTCAATATCTATCCATTATTCTGCAGCATTTTGTGTGCTGAGCAGGAAAAAGTAGTGTTCAAAATTCAAATGTATGTGTAGAGAAGAACAGCAAAGAGCATCAGTGTCTGCTCCCAGTGCCACTGGTGTTTGGAAGTTTATCCTTGCCAGCAGATTAATTGATTTTGAGCCATGAGCACATTAAAGTTTTCAGTATCAGTGTGGTGTTTCTTATATTTTTAGCAATTATGGTTTAATGTGAACAGGGGATGCACATAGTTACAGTTCTGGTCAATACCTCTCCTTAGGGAATTATCAGTTCTCTTTGAAGAGGCTGTAATCCCATAAGATCTATTTTGGCTGCAATCCTAATGTTCCATGGACAGTGGACTTTAAATTAAATACTTCCATGGAGGAAAGAGGTCACAGTGATGTTACACAACCCTTGGAATGTGACAACTCAGAGACAAAAATGTAAAGAGGACCTGGGACATGCAGCATTTCCCCTTCAGTGTTACTGCTGCTTTCTCTGAGATGCACAAAATACAAACCCTGTCCTTTGCATATTGCTCATTTAATCTCCTCTGCCTCCTGAAACTTCCCTGGATGGGTTCAAGGAGCCAAGAGCCATTCCCAGGTTTTCTGCAGAGCCAGAATAACTTCTCAAGTCCAGAGGACCTTGCTGGGCCACCTCACTGCAGAGCTCTTGGTTCTCCTCTCACTGCTGGAACAGCCCTGCTCATCTTCTCTCTCCTGCATCTCCAGGGCATCTTTTTGCTGTCAGGCCTTCCCAGTCTTTCCTCTGTCAGTTGTCTAATTTGGGGAAAGTTAGAAGCAATGGCTTGTCAGCTCTTGACAGTTTTCTAGTGGTTTCTCAGAAATGTAAGAGCTGTGCGTGGGTTTTTGCAGGTCACTCTGGCCCTGTCACAGGTACTGGTTTAAGGTTAAGCACTTAAGATCTGAAAATGCTCACTGGTCAAAAGGAAGGACAAAATTCAGAGGGTTTGAAAACAGACAGAGGGTTTTATTAGTAAATTACACACTTGGCATGTTTATTCCTGACCTGTATATAAGCAGTGGGCTTTAGATACTTGGGCAGGGTGAAGGAAAAAGAGAAATTTGAGGGGTTAATAAAAAAGAGAGAAATTAATTAAAGGAAAAGAGAAAAAGAGAGGAAGAGAAAGAGAAAAAAAGAGAGCAAAAGGGAAGTAGGCTGCAGGCCAAATTATTGCTTGTTGCTGAATGTGACAGCCTGTTCAGATGAAAAGAAGAATTGGATTTTTTTTTCCCTTGCTACTTAATTGTTAAATGAGTCTTAACCTCTGGATGGATATTGCAGAGAGCTCCTTTTAAAAGGTTTTATGTTTATTCATGAAGGTCTCAAGGTTCTTGCTAAAAGAAGTCCTTTTCCACCCCCATACACCAATGTCTTTTGTTATACCTGCTGTAGAAAAGGGCATTGTCTTTGAATTCTTTTATTTCTAAAAATTTTAATACATAGGTTTTGGTTTATATTGGCCTTTTTCAAAAGTTGTCTGATTCAATTCTGAAAGTGTAGAATTCTGACCTTAGTTTCCTCGTAGTGCATCTCAATTAGAGAAATATCCTTTTCTAGGAAATTAACCTTTACTGTCGCTTTTCTGACTGAATCATCAGCAATTATTCTGTCCCTGCAGAGTGTTTTCACGGCTCACCAGAAATTTATGGCTAACCATCTTAGATGAACACAGTCACAGAAAGGGCTTTATTTCTACTTTTTGAAGAATAATTTAGGCATGCATCACCTGGAAATGAGTTAATGAGCGTCCAGGATCTGGTCATTGCCTGCAGGGATAGGTAGGGCATTGCCCTGTGGCAGTGAAGGAAGACTTTGCAACCTGGCATTGTCCTGTGGATCCCTCTTTGGTGATTGGGAGGGAACTGTTTTCAAATAGGCTCTGCAGGCAGCTAAAAAACCGGGTGTAATTCTTCCTCTTGGCACTTGTGTCACTGTGACTTAGTGCTTTCATGAAATTAAGCATCTGTGAGCCCTTGTCTTGGGAGTCCTCAGGGAACAACTTCTCTGTGATGGCAGGGGAGGATGTAGTCATAATCCTGTTTTTTAGATGAGGTTATAAGTCCCACTCTGGTTGGAGGCCCAGCTAGATGGAGGCTTATGAAATCTGTGGAATAATTATCAAGACATATATTCTATAGCTAGGAGACAGTAATTCCAGATCATAAAGCTCAAAGAGCATTTAATCCAGCTGTGCTAGACAAGAATGGGATTTATTGGCATAAAACTAGCAATCCCCTTTTTTTTCCAATTCAGTGCAGGGAAAAAAAAAAAAAAAAATAGAGGAAAAGAAAGGAAAATTATTGATGAGCCCTGGTAAATCTTGGTGTTGAGGTTTAAGATGTAATCTTGCTTTATTTCCAGTCTCACTGCCAGAGGTTACCAGCCTTCCAGTAAAGGAACCTGCACTTTTAGCAAGGCAGTTTCTGGACATATTTCAATATTTTGTCAGAAGCCAGTACCAGATATGAGGATACCAAGCTCTTTACAGAAGCAACAGGTTCCTTTCTGCTGATTTTATTTTGAAGCAACTTCCAGCAAGAGGGCTGGGCAGGGAGCTGGGACGATTTAATGGTAACCTGAACAAGTCCCTGTCCAAGCTGTGTGTGTGTCATGAGGCTGCATCTTGCTTTTCTCTTGCACACCCACAGGCTTTGCCACCATGAAGAAACAGAACAGAGAAAAAGGGGTAGGAAAGGAAAACCAAGGTTAAAAGTCTAGCAAAAGTTTCAGTTCTAATTACAGTATTGACAGAAACTCAGGGAGACTTGTTTGAGCTAAGAGAGTTAATGTATCCCTAATGGTGATCCCTGTGACCTTTCAGACTGGGAAAAGAAAATTAAAGGCAACTTGTCTTCACAAAGAGAAAAATGTGGCCCCTTTATGAAATTCTGTTGCAGTGGGCAGCTGATGTCAGCACATCTGGAAGCAGCCATCACACACAGTGAGTGTGTTATCCATGACAGAATCATGAGATATCACCCATAACTGCATCAAGCAATTGGCTTTTCTTGCTTTTACTGCAACTTCTCTGGTGAAGAGAACTTGGAGTAATTTTTTTGGTTGGTTGGGGGTTTTTTTGTTTGTTTGTTTGTTTTTCTTTTTTTTTTTTTTTTTTTTTTTGTTTTGTTTATTTGTTTTTAACTTGTTCAAAAATACTAACAATAACTTTCCTCCTCCATTCTTCCCAGAAGCAACTGCTCCATATTTGGACACTGTAAGAAATCTAGCTCCCACATAATTTTCAGTGAAACTCAGTCACCTAAACATCCAAACAAATCATGAAAGAGGATTTGGGGCCCTGCTTCCACACCCATTTATGGATGGGTTTATCCATCCATCCATTCTTCAGTACTGTAATTACTATCTGCTGAAATTCTCTAATTCTGGTATAAATATGCATAACATTATTCAAATACATTTTTAAGGTATGCCAGAAGTATAATTAAATAAATTTCAAGAGCTTGGCCCAAAACTGGGTAATTTTAGTAATTTTTGGAGGGTTCAGTCAGGGCTCAATTAAATTATATTTTCTGATTTTGCTACTTGCAAAAAAGATAATTTTGGGAAATTCTTGGGTATTGAACATTTGAGGCCTGTATGGTAGATTTTGGACTTTTTCCTTTTTGTGACAATAATATTTATAACCTCAAAACTCAACAAGGAAGCTGGATTGAATGCAGCTGATTATCTAGTAGCATAGGCCTTTGGCTGAGGTAATTAAACTTAGATGTCAGAGTTGCTATATGAAAATATAGATCTGGAAAAGCAAAATAACCTACCTGAAAATGATGATGACAGGCTAAAGACAAGTTATATTTTATGGCAGACTTTTCAGAAACTTGGTTATGCAATTTTTACACAATTTTCCTTCACTTCCAAGTGACATATTGTAATAACAATTTAAACACAATGCCTGATCCTCAAATGCACACTACCATTAATCAAGTTAAACCATGGACCCACAAGTTGATAACTTCTTCCTGTTTTCAGCCTGTTTTCCTGGTGCAGTGTTAGATTTCTGTCCCTGCTGGGTACTGTGAGCCTGAATTTGACACACACAAGAAACAACCAAAATTTGTGATACTCAGATCATGAGGTGATATTAAGAAAATCAGAATTTTCAGATTACAATTAGCTTTTTCCCCCATAGAATTTTAGTGGAAATGTTTTTTACCTTGAAAATATTAGGATTTTTGTGGAATAACTGGCAAGATGGTCACCATGACTCAGTGATGTTACATAGTGACAAGAGGAAACAATAACAAACCCCAGTAATTGAATTCAAAATGCCTATTTGCTCAAAATTTCCTTATTTGCCATTGAGTGTTTTAATGGGAATTGTAAAGTGTAAACAATACAATAAAGCCAGAAATAAAGATAAATCAAACTGTCTTTCACCTTTGGCCTCTGGAAATTCCCTTTCTGGTTACAAAGCAATTGTTTTCCTGATTTTTTTAGGTGTCACTTATTAGGTAAAGTGTCAGCCTTTGTGTGTGGCAGTGCTGGGATGCAGCTCTGTGTTACCAGGAGATGACAAATGCTGGGTAAGGGAGGAATGTGAGCTGACAGAGCACCAGGGTTTCCACTGTGCCCATTCTGCTTAGGCACTCTTGGTTCATCTAGAAGAACACCAGGCAAATTTGTTCCTAAAGCATTATGAAGGAACAGCATGAAATAAAGAAACCAGGAGAACCACTAGTTTAAATGTTTAATGCAATGTATTTTATACACTCCTGTTATTTACTTGACCTTTATCCTGCCTGGCTCCTCATGTATTTTTAAAAGCTTTTAACAAGCTGCATAGAGGACTGGCTGTATCTGCCCACTGCTGACATAAATAGCATGCCTGGGAGTGATAAACTACAAGCTTTCTTTAAAAGCCCTGTAAATGGATGTGTGGCAGAAGCAAGAGTTACTATTAAGCAGCTTTTTCTGAGAAGCCATCCTTTTCATGCAAGTTTAGTCTCAGTGTTAAAGGGAAACCTTTTACAACCTCTTGTGCAGTATCATCTCTACACACTCCTTCAGGGTGTTATTTCCCAGACTACTCATCCTAGTAGAGGTAATAGTTTCAGTCTAAGAGCCTTTTGAGACTGAAACACCTCCAGTATGTTGCCTAGTGCTGCCACTGTCCAGCAGTGTAGGATGAAATTATGGCTCCTCTTTCTGTACCCACCTTCTCTCTGCTGTGCAGCAGCTGGAAGTGGCATGAAATGTGTGCAGGTTGTGCCAGGAATTCCCCTTTTTCTGCCCTTAAAGAAGAGCTGAACACGTATCTGGCATGCTTTTAAACAGCTGCAAAACACCCTGCCCCAAACACTTGCAAAATGCCTGGAAGGATCTTTAAGCACAAAGGTAACATTGCAGTGTGTATATTGAATTTATTGCCTCGATCTTCTTAATGGATCTATTTATTTTTAAAAGATCTTTGACTTTGGATATGTTGTACCTGCATCTTTTAATTTGCTGCATGTCCCTAAAGCTGCTGTGCATGGAGAGAAGGAATAGAGACCACAGACACAGCAAGGGAATGTTCACTTAAGTAAGAGCTGGGAATGTTTGTACTTTGTAGAAACAGAATGATAAGGGCTGAGCAGCTTTGACCCAAATAGTGAGGGGTGCCTGGTACTAACAGCCCTCCCCTGGAAATGTGCCTTTTGGGAACTGGGCCTGTATCACAAAATGGAAGAATTCCATGACAGCATACAAAAACCAGCTAAATAGTCCAGTAAATTGATAAAGGGTCTGCTGAGAGCTCCTATAAACAAGGAGAAACTGATCATGGAGGTGGGTGGGAGATAGGGAGCTGAGTGCTGCTGGGTTGGGAAGTTCTGCTTCAGAGGGGCACAGCAAAGAGTGTCTGTATTTCCTGTTGGCTAAATAGTTCTGGGATAACTCTTCTGGTGGCCCCAAACAGCAAGAAAACAGCAGATGCACAAAATAAACATGTTTTGTTAGAAATCACATTTGGCAGTGCCTTCCCCTCATACCACCTTAGTGTTTTAAAATTTGATTTGTAGCTATGAAGAGTGCTGGTGGATCACATATTTACAGATCTGCACACTTTTAATCTGACAAAATCCATATCTGTGTGGTTGGTTAAGGAGTGATGATTGTAAGACTGTGCTTCATGCTAAATAGAAATAAACAAAAATAAATGTAGTTTATCTTCCTGTGGTTATTACACATTGTCTTCAGGTGAGGGAAGCTTTGACAGAGCTGTAGGGGGAAGAACCACTAAGTCCCAAACTCACTACAGTGTATTTTCATTTCAGTTTATCATAACAGAAGGCTGAAATAAGCCTCAGCTGAGGTGCTGGCAGAGAAGCAGCCCAGGTTAACTCAGGTGGAGGATGGAGAGCATCTCCCAGCAGGGTGGGAAGGGCAGTGGGGTCACTGGCAGCCACTGGGCCATGCAGGACCTCCCTGTGCCTGGGAGAATCCTGTCTGCAGGGATTTAAGGATATAAACCAAATATGCCTGGCTGCTCATTTATTTATCCATTCATCATGAGCAGGGCTGTTGAGGGACACAATCAAAAAGGTTTTGAGTGCTGGGGCCAAGTGCTGTGCTTTTCCCACCTGGGGCTGTTGGATAGATTGTGGGAACAGAGCTTAGGGCTGATGACAGCAGGGTGAAGAAAGTGCCCCTGGGTGCAGGATAAAGGAAATTATGATCCCCACAGTGGTGTCTACTGGAAAAAAATTAGTTGTGCATGTAGGAGCTGGCTCTACAGAGAGAGACAAATGATAAGAAACGAAATTAAGTTGTCAGAATAATGATAGTGTACTAAAAGGAGAGACATCACCATCTCCCTTTCTGCTTATTGTCCAGACAATTGTGTCTGAAAGGGAGCTGGCATTAATGCTTGAAATGTTCAGCTCAGATTTATGAGATGAATCCATCAGATTTACATTTGTTTACTGTAAATGGGAAAACAATGGGAAGGGGATATAATGTGATGCAAACATCTGAGAAGGGAAAAATACAGGGCAAAAATAACTTCACTCTTGGCAGCAAACATACAATAATTGTGGCTAAATGATTGCCACATTAGTGCACCAGATTGGGGCCCAGCAGGTGTCACTCAGTCCTGGCTTCTGCTGCAGAGATCTGCAGCCCCACTTTGGCCCTAGAACAACACCACCCATTTTTTGGCATGTGGCTGCCCCCAGATGGAATTGGGCACCCCTTCCTGTGTGCCTCACTCCCCAGGACATGGAAGACAATACTGGGAGAGTCTCTCCAGCTGCTGAATCCCAAATCCTTGGCTGGGAACTCTTCCATGAGGCCCTTTCCAGGCAGGACTGAGCTCAGGGGACTCTGCTGCCAGCCAGGGCCTCCTACCACTGTTTAAGGAATAAAAAATTGTGTCACGATGCTGTGCTCGTGTTAACGTGCAACAATATCCATTCTCAACCCTCTTCCTAATTAGTGCCTTAATTAGTTTTCTGCCTGCCACCCTCATCAGACTTGCCTCACTAAGCAAATGAGCATTTGACTTACTGATAATTCAGATACAAGTCCTGTCAAAATTTCATTGCTATTGGCATCTTCAGTGTTTCAAGTGTCTGTACCAGTTTCAATTCCAAGAAAAAAATTCCTGGTGGCATTTCAATAGTTAAATGCTCTGAGTTGCTACAAATTTCTTCACAGCATTTGCTGCATGGCTGGGTTGATAAAGATAGCATGTCTTGTTGTCTTTATGCTTCAGTATCAAATAAACTTCAGTGTTTTTAGTGCCTGCTGTCACCAACACACGGCTCTTGCTGCAAATGAGGCACAGCAGTGCTGCTTTACAGGAGGAAAAATTCCCCTGCAGGACAGGAGAGTTTGCTGATCTGTGAATGAGGGAGAGCCTTTTCCCCAGGCACAAGATGAGCTGGCCACCAGTAATGTGGTTTCCATCCATATGAGCTGGGTGGCTGTCTTAAAAATAATGAATTTGAGAAGCCAGATCAGCTGGAGCAAAATCATTCCTAAGGTGTTATTGCAGGAGAGAAAAATGGAAGTGTCCAGCTTAGATGACCTCCCTCAAGCACATCTTGCAAAATCCTAAGCCACACACAAGAAACAGGTTAAAAATAATATCATGGTGATGCCAGGCTGAGTCCTTTAAAAACTTAGTGCTTAAGGCAATTGAGAGGAGAGGAAGATTTCAATAAAAAGAAGGGAACACAGGCTGTTTAATAAGCAATGAGACAGGTCCTTGCCAAAGAAAATACCAGCAGGAACAAAAAAGAAGATAAGGAATATATTTCACTTGATGTCCTTTGACTGCAACCTCCCTTTGCTGAGGAATTATGTGCCTGGGATGTCCAGAGCTCCACCACTCTCCATGACCAGGTGAACACAACCTGCACCTGCATGGCCTGTACTACCCATGGATGCCCGCAGTATTCCCAAAATTCCTGTTGGAAAAACCACCTGAGTAGACTACAGGGAGAACTGCAGCTCTTCCATAGGTGCCATTCCTCAGATTATCAAGGTCCTCACCCACCCTGTGTGCTCTGGATGCTTTATTAAACCTTAGTGCCAACATGGATTTTGAAACCTGACTCAAAAAACCCAGAGTACCTTGTGTAGCTTTGTGGGATTCCCAAAAACAAGGGAATTTTGTCACCACAAAGCATATAAATGCATTAAATAAAAAACATGTCTAAATATTTTAAAAAACATATGTGTGTTAGAGGCAGCAGGTTTCTTGTGATATAAATTTCTATATTGCCTTCTGAATATGATGAGGAATATAAAAAAACTAATCACAGGCTGCAGGTGCAGCATATTCATGGTAGTAACACAGAAGAGCAAAGATAAATGTAATAGTTTTAAAATGAGATCATGAAATATAATAGTAGGTTTCCACAGCATAGGAACAATGCTATAATGTAAATGAAATTAGTATTATTGGACAGCTACATGAACCTGAAAATGAACTTGAAAGTAGAGAATATTTTAAACATTCCTGAATCTTGGGAAGAATGATTTTTGGGAGCAGCTTTCAGTACTTTTTTTTTTTTTTTTTCTTTTTTTTTTTTTTTTCCCCTTACAACATGAATAGAACTATATAAAATCCTGAGTAAAGAAAATCAGCCAATAATAAGAGGTCTCTTGAAACTAAAGGTGATGAAAAATTCTGGAATTACATCTTGAACCAAAATACAAGCCTTTGAGAAACAAACAAATTATCAACAAACAACTTCCTGGACTGATGACAGAAAGGCCCAAAAAAGGTAATTTTTTTAAAGTGACAGAGTTCCTGAAGTTTTGTTTTCAGTTCACCAGCCACTCACTACTCACCAAGGTATTTTGTTTCTAAATATTTGAGGATTTTTATCTCTCTTTTGCAAAACTAAAGTTCTCTCATTGAAGCATTCAAGCTGCTTGCACAAGCAGCTCTAATTTGTTGCACCTGTTTAGAGCTGTGTTTTACTAATGACTAAAGATGCAGAAAATAACTTCATAATGGGACATAATTTGTTACAAGGTCATCTGCATGTGAAATTCTCTTGAAGGAACAGGGTCTCTGTGAGATATTTTATATAGATTTAATAGAAAGCATACTCTGAAGATTAGTTTGGTTTTTTTGTAGGGTTTTTTTTTTTCCCATCCTTATTTAAGAAAGGCTAAAAAATTAAAATCTGTGGAATGTTGACCATAACAGATGTTGTAAAGGCCATCCCACCTCTTACTCACAAAATCCAGATGCAATCTGAAATCAAAGCTTTGACTCCTGCCATTGCTCTTGGCTGGGGCACTTCATGGTTAGCATGGGAATAGTTAATTAATTCCCAATCAAACATGTCCCTAACATGTAACAGTTTTCCTTTAGGAGGTCACAAATACTAAGATTTACAGAAATTGACAGCACAATATATCAAGGCAGGCTTTCTTCCAGAAAGAGATCTCTCTGCTTAGAAGACCTCTATGATTAGAAGAAATAATTAATTATTAAAGAGAGCCTCCAAAGGCCAAAGTGGCCTGGAATGCAATCTGGGGACACAAAAGGTCTTTAATCTCACCTGGAAGCCACAGCTCAGCGTTCAGTCAGTGTGAGACTCCTCACCCAAGGATAAATGGATGTTCTGACAGCACTCCTGTGTGTTCTGCTGGTTGGGAGCCACATGTGCAGCCTCCTCTGGTTTGTTTGCTTGCTCTGAGATAAAACCAGCTGATTAGGAGTTCTGCCAACCCAATGTAGTCTAACTTTCTAGTCTTGGGAAAATATGTTCTTTCAAGGCACTAACAGATGGGCACCTAGCATTATTAGTTACTTTGGGAAAATGATATTCCAGGCTTAAAAAGATTTAAGGAGGAGCCTACAGCTCTGTTTTTAGAGCTCTTTCTAATTGAAAAGAGCAAAACACCACACACAATAAATTGCAACCACGAGCAAAAGGACGTCACTGCTCTTATTTTCCTGAAGTTTCTCCCTCTCAGAGTGAGCTCATGCCTTCATTCTCCTCCACACAGCAAAGGATGGTGTTCCCTGTAAGGAGCCAAGTGAAGACTGTCACCTGGGGGGTGTTCACTAAAATAATGCAAACACATTTATCTCAACCAAACGTCTCATTTGAAAACTGATGGGGAAAGGAGAGATGCCACAGTCCTTTAGCTGCCTAACAAAGCAGAGTACAAAGGCATGGCTTTAGTACCACACACACACAGCGAGCCTGGGAGCAGATGCTGCAGTGCAAGATAATTCTCCACAGCTTGGCGTGAGGGTGATAAATTGTTATTGAAAAGCTGAAAACACTGGAGTGCTGCAGGATGAGAGAACCATATCAGATGGAAGTCTTTAATTAGTATTTAGCATGGTAGGAATAGCATGGTGAATGCCTTCTAGCCTTCCCCTAGAACATCCAGCTAGTGTTTAAAATTATTTAATTGTCACCTGTCTGCTGTGCAGCAAACGCCTCCCTTTTTTCTTTTGTTCATAAATACCTTTACAGCCTTTTACAGTGTCACCACATTGCTGCAGCCAGGATGTCTGCTTGACTTGTTTTGAAGACATCCAGCATTAACCAGACTTAGGGTACTTTTGATGCAAAACCACCTGTTAACCTTCAGAAGGGGAGAAAAAAAAAAAATCCTTGTTTGCTACGAAACAGCAATTTGGGTCTGTGAAACCCGAATGATGAGTGCTGCTCTGCCTCTCCAGCCCTGAAGGACTGTGCCAGGGTAACCTGATCCAGCAGCTGCTTTTCCTCTGCCCTTGACTCTTCCTGAGCAGGGCAGGAGCTATGAATAGTGAAGTGCTGAGGACAGAGTTCTGCTCTGTGCTGAGCTAAGGAGCCTTCTGCAGAATGCCCTTGTACTGGATCATCTGCCTTGCAGCAAAAGAACCTGACACAGGTTACACAGTTTAACCAAACAGCAGTGGCAGCTGGGCATTTTCAAACCCAGAAAGCAAAGTTCATAAAATCAGATGTGAACTTTGGGGATGGTTTCTCATAACCCACACCTGCTCTTTGCTGTTTCTTTCCTTTAGAATAATTTTTGTTTACAGGCAAATACTGGATTCCACAAGTGAAATAAGGTTCATAGTCATAAAATAAATCTTTTAGGCATTGCTGTTGTGCCTGGTTCCTTATGATGCTTTGCCTGATACGACTTTAGGATGTTGGTGGTTTCCCTCAGCTCAGCTCTCTCTCTGCATCAGTCAGAGAAAAAAGGAGATTGTGTCTGACCAGCCCTTCTCAAAAACTCGTGAAAATCGAGGCTTTCCTTTCCTACACATTTCAGTGGGCCTTGGCTCTGCCTCTCAGAGCCTGTGTTTAATGAAAGCCATTAGCATTTATATGTACCAAGAAATGGCTGTGCCTCACAAGCTTACTGCAGCTCCAGCATATTAAGTGACAGGAGAAGCAATATCACCCCTAACAGTGTTTTCCTTTAGTTCAGTACTCTGATCTAATATAGATTTTTTTCTCTATAATGTCTGTTTTACAGAGAAATGTACTTTAATGGAGAATAAAATACATTGTTGATAGAAAGCCAAATTTGCCTCAATAAGCATGAACTCTAATTCCTTGTGCTGAGGTTGTCTGCTGAACAGCTTGATGCACAACTACATCTCACCAGGTGCCCATTCCTCTCTGTAAAATGGAAACATTTATATGTTCCCCTCTGCAGAATGTTCAGAGATAACACTAGGAACAGTAGGCTTTGCTTACATGCAGCACAGAACCCTTGTTATCTAGTTAATGTTGTTTATCACGGGCAGGGTTAAACAACAAGCATGTTTACATTAATCATATACTTCTGTCTCAAAGCTTCTCACCTTTTTGTCACTTCTTGATCAGTATTTCACAGTGATTCCCTTAAGGGGCTGAAGATTGATTCCCCAATGGCAATGGTTCATGTTTACACTGAAACCTTTGCATTGTCTGTGGCTGACACCCTTCAGAGAGCCTCTTCTCTCTGTGCTATATAGTGAGCATGGGGCTGTTTGTCCAAAGGCTGCTCTTGATGATCTTGGAGGTGCTTTCCTACCTTAATGATCCTATGATCACATTTGGTGCTGTTGATCCATCTCACACAATTAAGGAGCCCCAGAGGAAAGACAGACAAGCCTTCTGCTTATGCTCTGAGGAACTGAGCCAAGTTGGAGAGATCAAAAAATGTGAAATGGCCATCAGCATGGCAGAGCCACTTAGGGGCTTGTTCCTGATGGATTTATATCTCAGCCTCTCATTTATATTAACTATATCATTGAGCTGAAACGACTTCATGGCAAAGAACTTCCTGAAACAGTGACCAAACGATTTTTTTTTTTTTTTTTTTTTTTTTGTTCCTTTTTAAAATTTTGTCATGAACCTCAGTTAAAGCAAAAGACAGGATGCCAGGAACTACAACTGAGTGTTTCTCCAATTTCTCCAATCTGGCCAAAGACTTCTGGCTTTGTGTACACAAGACTGCAAATGCCTGCACCTCGTTGTCCTGATGATTAATGTTTTCTCTCCCTTCCTGCAGTCCCTGAGGCACTTGGTGTCAGCAGAATAAGGCAATACTTCCCCAAATAAATCACTGTTTTCTTTACAGGGCACCAGTGGTTTGTACCCATTCCCTCTCTGGCCAGCTCAGCACACAGCCAGCAATTTTCCACACCCTCTTTTTGATCAGCCCAGCGTGGTGATGACTGGGAGCAATCAATAACTGCAGTGTCACCACACCCTGGGGATCATGTTTGCTTCTTCGGGTCAGCAGCTCCATTTTTCCACCAGAGAATCTGTCAAAGCAAGGCACTAATGGTCACTGCCAGAATCAAAAGTGAGCTACCAGCCGAGTCAATAAATGACACTCAGCGAAATGATGGATTTCAAGTTTTAAATCTTTACTCACTCTTCTGTTGTCATTGCTCAGAAATTTGCATATTATTTAAATGAATATCTTTGCAGCTCATACATTAAAAAAACCTCCTAAACCAGAGCTTTTGACAAATAGTAGCTGCATTTTAACTGAAGCATTCAGTGTCATTCAACAGAACCTTGTGACTATTTTTCATTTTTCTACACAAGTGACAAAAATTATATTCCCTGTCTGGCTTTCAATGCTTTGCTTTTTGATTTTTTTCCTCCCCACTTCTATTTTCTACACTTTAAAAAGGGAGAAGGGAAAGGAGGAAAAAATGTACAAATGTAAAATATTTGGTGGGTCATTCTTGGCAAAAGTATGTAATAAATTATTCATTTGTTGTATATGACCTTAGAAAAATTTGTTAGAAGTTTTGAGAACTAGAACCAGCTAAAGCTCTGAGGCTATTAACAAAAGAACTTTTAAAAGGGAGAAAATTCAAACTGCAGTAGATGAAGCAAACCCGATGTTGTGACTGTGTAAGATAGCAATACAGGGAGTGGCCACAAAGGTGTATTCTGTCATCATCTGTTGAAGCTGGGTGGGGCAGTGACCCTTATCTCCTTGGCACACATTATCTGCTAATGGGCCATCTTTAAAACCAGGTGGGCAATCATCTTTATCTTTTCCACAACCCACCCTCCCTCCAGGAAGAGATCATCTGCTGTTAATGGGCCATTGAGTCCCAGTGCATGACTGATAAAATTACATCATCCCACTGGGAGATGCTCCAGCCAGGGAGAAGGGCCAAACCTTCCCTACCTAGATAAAAACTGAGATTTTGGACAGAAAGTTACCTTCTTTCCACTGGATTCCAGAGGAAAACCAGACCTTTCCACATCATCCCTGGACCTTCAGAGGAAAACTGCACCTTCTACAGGAGCACTGCTCCAGCTGAACCACACCTGTCACTGCAGGAGGATGCAGCCACCATTTAATGGGACTGCTACCAACACCCTGACTGACTGATGGGGTGTCAGGTTGTATTCTGACTCTGTCAGGGTTTTGGGATTGTTCTTTGTAATACTGTATTTCTATTTTAATCTTCCTAGTAAAGAACTGTTATTCCTAATTCCCATATCTTTGCCTGAGAGCCCCTTAATTTCAAAATTATAATGATTTGGAGGGAGAGGGTTTACATTCTCCATTTCAAAGAGAGGCTCCTGCCTTTATTGGCAGACACCTGTCCTTCAAACCAGGACAGTGACCAAGCATCCTCCTCCTGGGTTCTGCAGGCCAGGTGCTTTCCTCCAGCCCTGCTCACTGCCCACCAGCTTTCTGTGGCTCCTCAGCCAACAAAATCCCATATTGCCACCTCCATGGATCCCTGGGGAAACCTCTCCTCTCCAAGGTGCCCCCTGTGACCTGCTCCTCTCCTGCTGGCTCCTCTTTCCAAGGGCTTGTCTGTGCTCCAGGGGATCTCCCCTCCCTCTCCAGAGACTCAGACCACGTGGATCAAGTTATTTCTCAAACATTATGGCAAGGCAAAATGATGCTTTGGGAAGGCAGAACAGAGGATAAAGTCTGGGATGTGTCAGATAATGGAAAGAGACAGAAGAACATTACAGAACTGAGCCTAAACATGCATGTGAGAGGCTCAGTCCATTTTTAAATTTGATTATTTCCTTTGCCACTTTTTTTTTTTTTTTTTTGTATATGTGGTACTTCAGTGAAAAAGCTTTTAAAAGTGATGTAGATGCCTTGCATTTTGTTTTGACACATGACAATTTATAACTGCTTTTTATTTCTTCAGACGTATTGCTCCTACATATTTTTCTCATATCAGTAGTTATTCAGAATAAAGGATATTGGATAATGTTGAGACATACTTTAAGCAGAATGAAGGATTTCTTTGCAAATGAAAAGCCACTTCTGTGTTTTAAAGAGCAAAAAATCTGTCTGTCTCATGGCTTGGAAATTCTGTGACAAGTTCAGGAAGTTTTTTCATTATTTCCAAATCATTTATGGCCAAACCTAAACCCATCAGATCTGATGGGAGCCTTAGCACTGACATGAATGTGCTCTGAGTCAGGACCTTGGGCCCAAGATTACATCTCAGATGTACCAACACCATGCAGTGCTTAATTAAATGGAGACACTCAAATATGCAGTAAGCCACCCACAAGGTCCCAGCACAGTAATGAGGGTCTTGATACCAAAAAGGAACAATAATTTCTGGTCCAGCTTTCTCAAATGAGCTCTTTTAGAGTTATCTCAAATCTGGGAAGTATTTTGTTCCTCAGAGTGCAAAGAGCTGTTTCAGTCTAGTGTTCAGACACACTTCAACTAATAAATTCTTGAGGTTTCTTTTTTTATCCAGCTTTTTTTTTATATTAAAAAGCATTTAGAGAGGTAGAAGAAATGCTTCTTTCCGTCTCTGTTATCTATGTTATACCAATCAACATTTGTTTTGTAAAATCATCAAGTCTAATAGGAAAGAAAACAGTCTCACCACAGTGAGTAAAACTAATCTCAGCAAATAAATTTAAATATTCCCTATATGTTTCTGCAAGACCTTGCCTTTCCTGAGAATTCAGGCATTCACCAAAATGGTGTTCTAGAAACTCGTGGTCAGTAAAGAGGTCATGGACCACACAATAAGTAGGAACATGTAAATTTGAATTTTTGTTTCTGGACAGGCCACTATCTGCCAGACAGCCAAGAGATCCATCTGGAGAATCCTAAGCTGACAGAGAAACTTCCAGGGTGTTTTCTTGAAAAGCTTCTCTGTTGTTCATCATCACTACAGAATATTCAACCCTACATATTCAAAACACTATAATATATTCTCTTCCTGCTGGCTTCCTTTCCTTACCTCCACTTACCTTATTTTTTAAATTCTAAAAAAATTCCCAAAATGTTCCTGGTAGTATAAATCATGGTCACTGCTTATGTAAACTTGCTTTCCTATTTGCATATTCATAACAAGGCTGAGAAGTAAGGAGCCATTAAAGCTAAAGCTAGATGAAAATATTTCAAATTTATAGGCAAAATATTTTTCAGATCCCTAATAGTATGCAGTCCTTCTTAGCAAGCAGTGTTGGTAAATTAGAAATTTGCATTAACAGCCTTGCTAATAACTTAATTTCCCACCCTCTACCCAGGAGCTCTGAATCCATAGAGGGAGTTAATTACCTCTTGACTGCAAACAGTAGTTTTGAAAAGGAACTTTGGTCTCGTCAACATTTTCCTGATTTTTTTTTTACCAGTAATTTTCAGGGACAGAGTTTGAGAAGCAAGCATACATTACTGTAAAGATTCCCACAGAAAAAAAAAACAAACAAAAAAAAAAAAAAACAAAACAAACAAAAAAACAAAAAAAAAAAAAAAACAAAAAAAAAAAAAAAAAAAAAAAAAAAAACAACAGCACATCTGGGGTTTTTGATTTAAGTTCAGCCTGTCAAGGAGAAATGTAATCTGGAAGCCACAAAATGTTATGCAATAAAAAACCAAAAAAAAAAAAAAAAAAACCAAACAAACAAAAAAAACCCAATAAACAAAAAAAAACCAAGAGAGAGCTTACAACTGTGAGACATAAGTGGGTTGAACAGTACTTAAGTACAATTATATTCTGAGAGGTGACTTTAGAAAAGTCATGATCTGACTGAAGAGTTCTGCCATTGAGACTCATTTGAATCCTGTCTTGTTTTAGAGCAAAATTATGTGTAATTTTTGCATCACTTTAAATATCTTTCTTTTCCTACCATATAATTCAAGACATTTACTCAGTGTTTTAAAATGAATGCATTTAGATTGATAAAACTGATGACTGTACCTAAATTAGTAGTGTCACTTGAAGCCCTAATATTTTCCTGCTGTTCTATTTACCCTTGCACACATAAGTATTTATAAATATATGTATTACATATCCTTTATAAACTGTGATAACTGAAGTGGTACAAAGGCCCACATATAAATTTACACACATCTTTTATCATATTATCAGCAGAAATCTGAGCCTCAGTTACAGGCAGGTCTTTCTGCATAGCTGAAGCAGCGTGGGCAAGTATTGCAGTTTGGCTATAGGAGCAGCAAAAAGGATACAACATAGTTCCTCATGTAATGGAGAAGGAAAAAGAGAGCTTTATTTAAAGAAACATGACACTTATATAGGGTAATTCGTGCAATACAAAATAGAAAAGACTCATTGATCCAAGAAGGCAACACCTCTTTGAAAACATGCTTTGTGCAAAACATCACATCTCCTGCAGGTGTTTAATCATTGTTATAATTTCTTGTCCTTGAGCAGACTGAGAAAGGGCTGCTTTCTTGGTTCCCAGTAGTATCCTAATGACAGGCAAGGACCTGCAGATTTCAGGGGGAGTGAGCCAGGAGAGAAATCCAGCTCACACCTGTCCTCCAGAAGAGCAGCCAAGCCATGCCTTTGTTTAAAATGAGGACACAGGACCTGCATTAAACTGGGGAGAGTCACCCACACTTCTGAGGGCAGTCTCAGATTTGTAGTTTTTACAATGTTAATTAATTAGCACACCTGACAAATATTGTCCAATTAGAAGAGTAGCTGCTTAGGTAATTTTTGCTCCATTGGATCCCCTCACCCTGAATCTTTTAGGCCTACATTTTAATATGTCTATGATTTATGGTGAAAAATACAGTGTCCTTGCTGGGCTAAAATGCAAGACTAAACAGAATTCCATAAGGTGGCAAAACACGTGAGAAAGTGCACCTGCTGTGTTAAAGTGACAGCGAGTTAGAAGCTTTCCAGCTATAAATTAAAATCTGTAAAGCTACAGATACATATAAAAAGGGGAAAAGGCATGTGTCATCCCAGTCCCCTGCTGCTTTTGTGATGCCCTAGGCTGCCTGGGACATCATAATGGCAGGAACTCTCCTGGGGTGACAGCTGGTGCCCAGGCAGGAGGTCTGAGGGCAATCCAAGAACTTCATTGGTTGAACTTTCTATATTTGAATAATTTCAATATTAGGTGGAATTTTAAAAGCCTAATCTCCCATTCTTTTAACATCAGCTTTGAATCAGACACTCCATGATAAGCTTCAAACTGCTTTGAATGGGGTGAATTGGCATCCCTGAATCGGTCCAAGCAGATGTGCTCAATATATCCCAAATTTAAAAATCCATTTGTAATAGATCATTTAAAAAATAAAAAAATCCTTGAATGCAAATAACACTAAAGAGTGAAGTCTTCATACTGCTGAATGTATTAAACACAATTAGAAAACTCTCACTAACATAAACAAAGAAGTAAATACAATTATTGGAATTTTTTGTCTTGCTTAAACCATACATGTGCAGGCCTCTCCATCTCCTTTTTAACCAACAACCCAATACCAATGTGTTGGCTTCATCTTAATTTGGATATAACACATTCATCTGAGGAGTAGCTAAGGCAACCAACTAATTGCACGTGCCAATAAACTGAATTAAATTTTACTTCTCAGAGGTTCTCAAGTGTTTTAGTATCTTGAACCACCAGACATCTACAAAAATGCTTTGTAAATAGTACACATCTCTCATTGTAGCCATTTAGTGCCATTTGTAAATGCATTTGGCATTGTTATTTTTAATGACAGTGGCATAACAATTGGGGATTGTTTCATTGCAATTTCTATCTAAAGTATTGCAAAGGCTGTTTAAAGCCAGGAATGGAATGTGTCTAAGAGTGATTTCTCAAAATTCAAATAAATGAAGAGACATTCAGCCAAGACAATCGAACCCTACTATAGATAAACTGTTTTATTTTTATGAGAAGGCCATTTAAATCTGTCACATGTATGGTGTGAAATGTTCTCCAGTAGGATATTTGATACTGTGTCTAAATTCTGGAAGAACAATTAGAATTAGACAATTAGCACCTAAAGGGTTTGGCTCATCACACAGGGCCTTTGGGCAGCTGAAGTCACAGCCCTGAGGCAAGTATTTCCAAACCATAAAAAGGTGATGCTCCCTCTGTGTCCTGCAGAGTGCCCTTCTCCAGTCACAGTGGTGGTGGCAAAGGTGTCCTTTTGTGCCATTGCAGCACATTGCACCCCACAGTGTGGGGAGGTTTCCCTGGCCATCCCAGGGAAGGGAATGTTCCCCAAAGAGAACTGCCAGAGTGCTTCAGGCTCTCCAGTTTTGAACTGGCCAGCCACAGCAGTCCACAGCCATCCTGTTCTTCCATCCCTCATCCTCATTTTGTTTGAGCTCCTCTTCCTCACACCATCTTCCTTACATGTCCCTGACAAGCCTGTATTTCATCCTTACATATTACCCTTTTTAGGGAAAAAAAAAAAAAAGTCCCCTCATTGTTTAAAGAATTTTGGGAGATGTGATTTCTTAAGAGCTCTCTCACCTTCTGTGCAGACAAATCTGTGGGGCTGGGCTGCTTTGTGCCCACACTGTGCACAAATATGACCAAGATATGACCCCTGGGGCACAGGGGCAGTGCAAGTGCTGGCCCTGTGGACTATAAATCAAGGGTGATACACTTGATCCATGCTTGATTCCACCTTGCTCAATTCTCAGTCCCATCCCAGAATAAGTTTCTGCCTGCAAACATTGAAGTGCTACCAAATAAATGGCTTGTTGCACACCCAACCCTCCCACTTTGCTTTGTCCCACTTCCCCCATGATGGGAGGGATCACAGGTGAATTTCCAAATTCCCAAATGAAAGGAAGGCCACCTTGCAGGTGGCATCTTCTATGACAGCAGTAACTGTGAGTAGGCTGAAGCCTCCCATTTATCTACCAGCATAGCAGAGCACAGCTACACAAATTATCCCATTTATATCCAGGTACACCCCTTTTCCTTGTTTCTTCTGTGGACAAAGCTTACTACTGTCCTTCCTGTTTATATGTAGATTTACCTGTTTGGTAGCCTACAGAAATGAAACAATCAATGCAAAAAAGAAAAGTTGGTATAGTCATGAGTTTATGGAGTGTTTTTCAAGCTAAGCACCACACAATCCATTCTCTGTTCCTACACCCATCCACACAGATCCATTATATCTGCTGGCAAATATCCTAAGCATTCAGGTTGTGTAAGCTTCTCCACGAATTTCTCTGCTTGGCTGTGCAGCATTTCCTTCTTCTCCCATGATACTGAGTATCTGGAATGTCAGATTCTGACCATCCTGACTCCAAAATTCATCCATGTATGGCAGTGGCACTCACCATGTCAAACTCTTCAGTGTTGGAGGAAGAAATGCTGCACAGTCAGCTGGCATCTTTTCAAAAGATAGAGAATTTGATGAGCTCAGTGTTGAATCTTTTTGCCTGCTCTGCCTACTGGGTTAGAAGCTTCCTACCCAAATTCATCCCCAATGACAGAATTTGTCAGTTCAGGACTGGTCTGGATGAAGCTACCCTGCTCAGAAACACACAGACAGTAGTCATGTATTTCTGTAATCCTCATTGTGCTGGAACATTCCTCTCCCCTTCCTCTTTTTCCTCTTCCCTGTTTGCTTTTTTTTTTTTTTTTTTTTTTCCTTCCTCTTACTTTTTTTTTTCTTTTTCTTTCCTTTTGTCATTTTCATGCTGTGCTTGTGACTGCATGAATAGGCTGTGTGCAGGCTATTTTGTGTACATACTACATCATTCCCATGCAATGACAACAGTGTAATTACAATGTTCAACAGGAAACATTGGCTGAGCAGACAAGGCTGTAATAACAGCCTGAGAACTGTGAGTTTATCCACTCCCCCTGCTCCACCACCATATCTGGGTCTATTCCCAAGAGAAAAAATATCTGCTCAGTCATATTCACCCTTTCCCAAAGGCAAAAAAATCAGCATCTCCTGTGATCTAAATCAGATGTTTAACCCACCTAAGGAATTTACCGACATAAAAATCATTTCAGCACTGTTCAACCAGTAACAAAACAAATTTGTTCATCAGCATTATGCTTTCAAAAGCCACACCTGAGCTATATTGACCTTTAGATGCTTGTGCAGGTGTTGCACCATACACTTTGACATCACTCTTGCCTCATCTTTAATTGGGACAGTAATACATTACTGTCCTTGAAGGGTTTAAAGGTCCCAGCCCCTCTGGTGCTCTCAAGGAGTTAACAGATCTCTTTAGCAGCTGCTGCAGTGCTCTATTAGCTTATCTAACAGAGGACTTTAGGGCTATATTTAGTTTAATTGAAGAATGTCCCAGAAAAGGACTAATGACACTTTCCATAATAAATATGCCATTTAAATTTCAAAAAGAAATTTACAAAGAAAGAAGACTAGAAGAAAGCTGATGGGAAAATTACTTCTGGCAGTTAAAAACCTGTAGCATTTTGTTGATATATATCTTGTATCTAGTCACTTGCTGACATGATCCATCACTTGATTTTTCATTTAGTCATGTTGAAACTGATGGTCAAAATCATGCTCAC
Organism: Muscicapa striata striata; assembly: GCA_030060385.1. NCBI lineage: Eukaryota > Metazoa > Chordata > Aves > Passeriformes > Muscicapidae > Muscicapa > Muscicapa striata. The sequence continues at coordinate 3,837,154 of JAREIS010000019.1, forward strand.
TTTCACTGGATAAGTATTATTTCCTTCACTAATCCTACCAAAAGGGCATTAATTTTCCATGGAGGAAACATGTTTACAGTATGTTTAAAAATGTAACTTGTAGAGAAAAAGGCTTTTCATTGCCCTGAACCTGTGAGAAGACATGTTCTCTTCAGGGAAAAAAACCCAGCAGAAATCAGGCACACACTTTTTACTGGTGGGAAGTAACTTTGCAATGTCATTACCAGATCTCAAAACAGGTTGTTTGACAATATCAGGAAGAAATTCAGGAAGTCTGTGGCCAGCCTCCTGCTCAGGGTCAGCAGACCTCAGGGCACATTTTGACAGAATAAAGGATTAGGCAAAGATTATTCTAATCCATGGGATGGGAGCTGAGTCAGCCCTGAAAAGGAGTATTTTGTTAATGTGCCTCTACTGCTGCTGATTCAGCTGGGTGAGGCATCTCATCCTCTCTCCTTCATTTTCTAATTCCAGGGAGGTGCTGGTGGAGACACTGCTCAGCACACCTGACCCTGCAGTGTCTCCTCTCAGTAACTAACCCCAAAAATCTGGTTAAAATACACTACTGGACCTTGGCTGGGAAAAGCTGGGACTGGCTGATCTTCACAGCTTCTGACACTTTTTATAGCTCCTATAGATGGACATCTGCAAGTCTCCTAGGCCTTCTGGACACCCTGAAATTGTTGCTTTCATCTTTTTTATTGGTTGTCCCTGAGAGAAGAGCCAGCTTTCCAGCATTTTGTGTACAAATATCATGTCCTCCTCTAGTATCCAGTTCTCCATTCATGAACCTCATCCATCTTGGGAGAGCTGAGTTAGCTGTGCAGGCAGAGTTTGTGCTGCAGGACCAGCTGCAAGGTCCTCCTGTTGTCACCTCATTTATGCCCCTCACAAGCACAGTTCCTGCCCCAGAAGGTGCTTTGCTATTCTGGTTTCACATACTGAGCTTCTTGCTTGGCAGGGGATGGATGAAAGCACAACAAAAACTGTTTGGACACTCGGTGATTTCAGACCCTGCTGGCTTGAAGCTCACGCTGTGAAAATGTCACACACTCTAATCCTTCCATCTCCAGCATCCACAGTGTCACAGCACAGGAAAGGGAGCACCACTGTGGTCTCATTGCCTCCCTGTCCCTCCCTGGGCAGCCTCACCCAGCCCATATTCCCCTGCTCAGGACCAGCTGCCTTTTATTTCATTGTCTAAGCAATTAACACATCCAGCCCAGAGCACAGAAGTCTGTTCACTCACATTTGTGCTCAGCTGTATCCAGCTTTAAAGCCTGTGCCTTCCACCTCTGGATTTTGTGCCCAAAAGCTGGTCTAGTTTTTGCACCCTTTGTTGGCACTAGCATTTCCATAGGGTGGAATTGATTCGATGTTGTCTGAAAACAAAATTCTCACAGAATCACTGAGGTTGGAAAGGATCTCACAGGTCATCAGGTCCAACCTGTGTCCAACCCCCACCTTGTCACCAGCCCAGAGCACTGAGTGCCACATCCAGTCATTCCCTGGACACCTCCAGGGACAGGCACTCCAAACCTTCCTGGGCAGCTCCTTCCAGTGCCCGAGCACCCCTTCCATGAGAAAATTCTTCCTGATGTTCAACCTGAGCCTCCCCTGGCACAACTTGAGGTCCTGTCCTCTCATCCTGTCACTGATTTTCTGGCAGGAATTCTCAGGTACAATTCCTGATCTCAACTTTGTTGCTTCTCATCAAGCCCCTGTCCCACTTGGTCAGGTATCTCCTCTTGGCACTGCTGCTGCCTGATGCTTCCAAGGAAGACCAAGACACCCCCTGAAGGACATTCCCTTCCTCCCTGTCCTTGCAGCAACCATGTCTGTGCCCTGAGATAGAAGGCCCTCACCCCCTAAGGAAAAAAACCAAATTGCTCTGAAAGTAGTGTTAGAGCTATTTATATATTTACCAAAAGTATATGAAAAAATATAAGAATATACCAAAAATATATTTTAAAAATCTGCCATCATTCAATTAAAACAACTATTCTGCCTTTCCTGAGAAGGACTAGTGGAAGCCAAAGAACCCTGTTTCCATTTTCAGTGTGGCATTGCTGGGTTGTGTTTTTACCTCCCCAGAGAGGCTGGAGGTCAGCACAGACTCTCACAAGAAACCTACCTGGCAGCAGGGGCATGTGATGCTTTCACAAACTCCTGACTGTAAACCTGAGCTTGTTCTCACACCAGGACTCAAAAGTCTTCTCTTTGGAACATGGAAGAGCAAGTGTTGAGAGATGTAACAATAGAATTGTGGGGTATGGCCACAAGCCTCTGATTGTCAGTGTGTTCCCATATTTGCACACAGTTTTAATGCCCTTCAGAAGCTGGAGATAAGCCTAGAACTTGTGTGAAAATAGTAATTTTTCTTTGTGAATCTGTGGTTGTCAGTAAAACATGCTGCTTTGGTGTCAAACTGCATTTCTCAGGATTTAGCTCACAGAAAGGTGTACATCATCTTCTTGCTGAAGGCTGCCTGGACCCCAGGAGAAGGGAGGAGAGCTGGGATTGAGTGGCATCCCTGTAGAAGCTTTTGGATCAGCTGCCTTTAAAAATCTTGATGTGATAATAACCCTGATAGTCAGAATGCTTATCCAACTACATAAATATGAATGTGAGCCCTACATTCAGGCATAAATAACTCTCTATTCCTGGAGTTTTCTTCTGCATGTTTTCAGCTAGGAAATCAAATTATCCATTTATTTGTTTTGTGCTACTGGAGCAAGGCATGGGATGGTGAAGATGAGAATACAGACATTAATTTTCTAAATTCACTCTTCCTGAAGAATAATTGACTTCAGCTGAAAACTCACCAAGAATTGAATTATTCCAACAGAATACAGGAATTTTTCCATATTTGTGGTGACCAAATACTCTCTGTGCTTCACAGGTGTTGGCTGTGAAGTTGTTATCTCCCAGAAAGTACCACAGGATAAGACTTCTGGCAATTAAAGCCCAATTCCCTGTCTCACCATGTTTGTGCTGGCAAGGCAGGGAGTGTTGTGTGTGAGTGGGTGGCAGGAAATGTGAAGGATGAGCTGTCAAGGAGTTCGGTGTGAGTAGGCTGCCTTCATGTCCCTGAATTTTGTCTGTCCACACAGCAGCTTTGTTTGATGCTGCAGCATTATGCCAACCTTTGGCAGCTGGCAGTGAGCCCTCAAGGGAGCAGGAGCAAGGTGGGTACAATCAGAACAGTTTATATTTTCTATTTCCAGTTTACCCCGTGCAGTGGAAGATTGCACTGGTGTGTATATGGCTCTTCTGGGGAATTATTTGCACCTTTTGGGGAATCTGTGTGGGTGCAGCCATTCTCTGCACCTTGTAAGGAATAGGGGAGGACAAGAGTGTGATTTTAATTGTCCATGTGAAAACCTGTCCTCCAGAGAGGGTGCTAGAACACACCCAAATAATGAGTCCTAACACACAGCAGGCTTTCCACGTAGCTATCAGCAGCACAACCTCTCTGTGTACATTTCAAATAACAAATGCAAACTAGCAGATTAAACAGTGAGAAAGCAAAGGTGGATAATTTTAAAGTCATATGAATTGCTCTATAAATGTCTGTTATCCTCAGTGAGGCTTATGTGTCACTGCAAAATGCCACATGGTGTAGCAGTGTTGTTTGTTTCATTCTGCAAAGGCCAATTCTCAAGGCAAGACAAATGACAGGTGAGTAGATCCTGGTGGTCAAATATTTGCCAAAAGTAAAATCAATCTTTTTTTTATTTTATTTTTTCGTCTCTCACTTTTTCTTTTTTTTTTCCTTTTCTGCAATAGTTCACTTCAAAGCTAAGCAGAGGCTCAAAGTAATGTCCCTTCATCCCTGTGGCCCTGCTGCAATAGGTCAGGTCCTCAGCAGTTCTAGGAACCCCTGTTGATTTATGTGGTCAATAACATAGCCCATTTCAACTCCCCAAACACTGCTTTTGAACCATTATCAAAAGGTGAGTCATGGGAACCATCCTGTCCCTGATCTCCCCTCCAAGGATGAGTTTTTTCCCTTGGAAAAAGCAGGTTTTTATCCCTTCAGCATCTCCATCTGCTCTCCCAGGTCATGCAGGATCCCACTGCAGATGCCTCAGGCCAAGCAGAACAAGACTTTCTTTCACTGTCTCTGTGGCAAAGGGGTAGATGATTCCAGGAGTCTTTTCCCTCCCTCATTTTAGTGCTGCCCAATTCCCTAACCACTTTCACAGAAAGGAAAACACAGATTTGGTTCAGACTGAGCTCTGCTGCATGTGCAGTGGCAGGCTGAGAGGTGGGAGCACATCCAGAATTGTCACCAGGTCTCTGGGGTCTGAGATGGAGCTGTGACCAACAGCCAACACCTTCACAGACCAAACTCACTGCATTTGTTAAGCCCAAAATATGGGAGACTTTTCCCTTTCACTGAGCTCTCAGAATTAAAGCAACTGCTGAAGTTCCTGGAAAGTGAGGGAAAAACAAGAAAACCCCTGTATCTTTGTCCAATTCCTGTGTTTCCTGAAAAATGTGCTTAGCTTCCTTTCTTACAAAAGGCATCCAGTCCTACCTCACAGGTTTACCTTGAAGACATTTTATTTCTGTCGTTCTAAATTTCTTTTGGAAAGAAGGACAAGGGCAGAGATGTGCTTGCCAAATGCAGATTAATTCAAGAGAGTAGCAGAACATCCAACCCCTTTATAGTGAAATGGCTTAATATTAATCCCATCATTAGTACTGTAATTCACTAAAAATGTATGATAGAGGAGACAGTTAAGTAGAACAAACATCCAGGGTTTAGAAGTGAATCTTGTAAGCATCAGAAGCCTTTCAAAGCTTTTGAAATTTAATTAGAAGGATGCTGAAAATCTCAAATCATCTGTAAAACCTGTATGTGTCTCTCTGTATGAATTGAACAAGGGTAGCAAATCCACCTGAGGGGAAATCACCTCTCAGATATACCTCTCAGAAATATCTGATTTACCCAGGTTGGATTGTTAATTAACCCTCAGCAAGCTGCCTGTGCTACAAATAGGTTAGGAAAAAAAAAAAAGGAACACAACATCTCCTCTGGCTCCTGAATTTGGGAAGCTGTAAAGACTCAGCTAAAATGAATGTTCTATATGCAGGTCTGGATTTTATCTCTTGTTATCCTACCCAAATATTGCATATTAGGGAAAAAAAATTGAAGTTTCACAGAATATATACTGAAAAATGTCGACAAATGTTTTCCATTATGTAGCTCATATGAGAGGATGTGTATCCCACATAGTAAAGGAAATTCAGTTCAGTATCAGAAGTTTCTAACCTTAATAAGTGAGTTAAGACCTTGCTAGCACAAAATCAAGGTGTATTTTTGTTGCTGTGTTGCATTCAGCCTGTATAATGCCTTTTTTTCAGGATTTTGACACTGGGTGAGTTGGATTCTTGGTCTGCCACTTTGAAATAATGTTTAACTTCCCATGTAATGATTTACAGAGAAGCTTCCCTTTCTCCCAAATCTCTGCCACACACTTCCATTCTTCTCCTCCATTCCTGCTCAAGAAGAACCATCTCTGAGCTGGAGCAGAGTTCAGAGTGTGGCAGGGTGTGAAGGGACTTGGGCAGCAGCAATCCAGAATAAACTTTTGCTGTGGCAGGCAGGGCACACACAGCTCTGTGGGAGGAAGAAGTTTTTAGGCATGGCAGAAAAAGTAGAGCTGATAGATTTGCCAACCTGCAGATGCTGAGATCCTGCTGAGTTTTGGGGTCTTTTACAAGCTATTTAATTGCTTTAGCAGTACTCTGTTCCATATTAAAATAATCTTTCTCAAGATCCTGGGAATAATTGCTCTTCTCTGTTTTAATTCAGCAGTTGTTTATTACTGCAGTAAAGCAGGAGGCTTGACTTTGTTTGACTTGGTGTATACCTCACTGTCCCTACCCCAGAAAAGCTGCAAAACCAATCTTCTTTCTTTGACACCAATGGCACCTCACCCCAGCCCTGACAGGATAAGAAAAGTGGGAGACTTTAGACTTGCAATTGTTAAATTACCACATTTGCACATCACCACAGCTTTGCAAACGTCTATTTGCATCTGCATTTGTGAGCTTTTTAATCCATCCAAGAAGGAAAATTAGCTTAAAGAAATTAGGTTCAGCATAGGTAAGAAAAGGGCTATGATTTATCATGGTGCCCAGGTGATGTGCAGTAACATAAATTTCTTTGGATTTGTTTTGGATTATGTGACCAGAGGTTTAGAGTTGTTTTAGAACCTTTGTGCTGGTAGAACTATACAGGTCTCAGTGGCTCTGACAGAAACCAGTGCTTTGTGTGGTTTTAATGAGGTTTAATTGTCTTTACACTGATGAATCCCACAGAACTCTCTTTCACCTTAAAAGTTACCAGATAAGCCATGTCCTTGCCTAACACTCACTGTGACTGGGTGATCATTGGCCAGTTCTGAACAGCAAAGCCAACTTTATCCCCAGTTTTATTCTCTCACCAGCTTTGACAGTGGCCATTCCAGCAGTAAATCCTGAGAGTGTCCAGAAACCCTTTTCAAACGGTACCAAATATTTTCCTTCTTGTTTAGCATCACCAGCTCAACTCCTTCATATCTCCTCTGGAAACTCTCTTCACCTTTTTGGAAGCCTCTCTGCAAGCTACTTTATTAATAATGCATAATTCAATTCTTCTATTACTGACTTAAAGAAATAAAATTTTAAACACTGCATTAATGTGTGATGTATGAGATGAAGGGTGCTTAGTGGAAATTCATTAAGACTCGCCATTAATTTTCCACTCTTCCCTGCTGCTCCCATTTTGTGTCTGTGGTCAGAAGTAACCCTGACCAAACTTTCTTTCTTTTACTGGATTTTGTCACCCCTGGCAGTGACAGGTACCACTGACAGCAGTGAGCAGAGAAACCTTTTCATCCTGAGCTCTGTGTTTGGGGGCAACACGGAGCTGAGACCCAGCCCAAGCCTGATTCACAGCACACCTTGCTCTTTCTAGGACACCTCTTGCAGCCTCACCCAGCTGCCTGAGCACTTTATGTTTTCCCCTTCCTGCTGTTCAATGAATTTGGATTCAATTGCAGCTGCCACAGCTGCAGCATCACTCTGGCACACACTTGGAAGAGGTTTGTGCTCCACAGGTTGAGCGCCCTGACACAGAGCAAGAGGCAGCCAGAGGTGAAAGCTGCTTCAGAGACTCCATTGATTCCTGTGTTTATTTTGCAGCAGTTGGGCCTGGTAGCTATTGAAAGCAATAAAAAAGATTCTCTTCTGCAGGCACTACAGCAGGGTTTTCTTTGTGAGGAGCCTGCCAAATTGATGTCTGTGCAAACCAAACTCTCTTTCATGGAGGAGTAACGTTATGCCCAAGTAGACACAGCAGGAGCTCTTCCTTCTCTTGCTAATGCACTGCATTTCACACCCAAAGGGCATCATTTGCTGGGAGAGTAAATATTTTGCATGTATCCTAACTGCAGTTCTGAGTGTTTTTTACTGTTTGAGAAGCCTAGAAAAAGAGTTTGCTCTTTCCCTTAATGTGATCCTTTGTTAGGTTTCGTGGTGGTGCATCCCCCTCCTGCACTGTGATCTCAAAGTGACTAAAACACTCATTTCACAACAGATTTTAAACACCATGTGCCTGGGTTTCTTTCCTGTAATTCCATGTGGTGTTGTATAATCCCTGAAAAACATCCTTTTTTCTCTCTGCCACGAAATACATTTAAAGAAAACAGTTTTTCAGCTCCTTATTCCATCAGTGCTTGAGAAGAGGTCTTCAGTCTTCCATCTTAGTAAGAACTCAGACTGACATGCCTCCTTCTCTGACCAACACAGGTGAAGAGAACTCTTTAAGATATCTGGAGTATGTTTCTTGAAATCAACAGCCTGAGATAAAATCTCAGCTGGATCTCAAGTGTCCATTGGGCTACAAAGGACTGGGGAGTATCTCATGGGTGTGCTGCTCTCCTACCAAATTCAAACAAGTTCCCACCTTATAGTTAATGTAGAAGTTGAGGAAATTCATAAATTCAAAGCAAGACACAGAAGAATGTACAGCATTTCCAGTGAAACTGAGCTTGCCCTGATCTCGTTCCCAAACTGCAACATGGCTTCATGCTCATAAAATCCAGCCCAGTTTTGCTGAGAGTTTTATGAACTTCATTCAGCCTGGGAATTAACTCAATTTTCAGCCAGACAACATACCTCAATAGACAGTGTGTGAGTGGGAGGATGGATATGTGGCAATGACATAGGTTTTCATATCTGTTTCAAATAATATTTTAGAAAACAAGAACATTAATAACAGCTTGAAAAACTAACTTCAGAATCAATTTTGTTCCACAATATCTGCAGCCCAAAGCTGGTGGGAGTTTGTGTCTTTGATGCCACAGCCTGGAAAATGAAAGTGAATATTCTGAGTGCATCCACAGAGGGATCTGCTTCTTGGCACTCAGCTCTTCCTCAATAGCTGAAAATTCCACAAGAGAGATTGCACTTTTTTTGGCCAATTTATTTCTGATAGAGGACAAAATCTCACTGTCAAAGATGATGAAGAAAACCCCAATTATGTTTACCAAGGAAATAACCAGTAGAGAAGCAAGGAATTGAAGGCAGTGGGAATTCTCTCAGTGCTGGTAGTGGAAAGCTCCAGGCAGGCAGGATGTTTCCAGCTTATACCTCACCTATCAGAGCTGCTCTGTCAGGTTGTTCTTTCCTGATACTAACAACCTGATCAGTAATTTAGGGCTGTATATTTTCTCCTTCTCTCTCTCTGCCTATACATGATGATAAAGAGCAATGGTGCTGCTGTACTTGCCAAACCCCAAAGTAAAAAGATTTCTGGTGTGTTCCTGGGTGAAAAGTGCTGCTTTGTGCTGTTTTCCAGCAGTGTCACTGGATAGATGGCATGGAAATGGCTTGTCTGGAGTGCCATGACAGCTGACACACATGGGCACAGCCCAGCCTGTGAAACAGGCTGTGCCTGTGCATATTCAGCTCCTGATTAAATGCAAACTCTTTATGTAAATGCACAGGCTTCACAGAGCATTTTCATTTGCTGGGTGTTTTCTTTGGTAGATAATAAATCACTGCCATGTTAAAAATCAGTCAGTGTATAAACTGTGTCAAACCCTTCATGCAATGAAATAATTTTCAAAATTATATTCATTGTCATTAGGGCAATTTTTCCACCAAGAAATCATTTTTCTAATGACATGACTCAACAGACAAAAGAAGCAGTGGCAATAATAAGGAGTCATTCCTGTGCAAGAGCTGATTGGAAAGTCAGAAGACAAGAGCTCTGTAACATTTTTAATTATTGAATTTTGAATTGCAGAAAAGCTATTTCTGACCACTACAAAACAAGCTGGTTGGGTTTTTTTCAGTTGTATTATCAAATCCTTTCCACAGTTCATGTGTAATGTGTATTAAAACTGTTGCATCCTGATTGAAAGGGAACTGTAGCTTCTTTTAATTATTGCAGGAAGAAAGGTTGTCCACCAGAGACTTCTTTTCTAAAACTACAAAAATGTAAATTTACCTCCAAGTTTCCCTTTGCTGCATTTCCCAGCAAAATGTTGGCTTTCAGCATCCTTAATAAACCATATTGCAAAGCACACAGGAAATGCTGTTTTTCTGGCTTATAAAAGCTGTGTGACTGTTTTGGGGTCTTTTTTAACAAGACTGGGACACAGGTGGTTTTCCCTAAGAAGTGAGAAGGGGAAGCCAGCAAGAGGATTGTGACTGAGCTCTGGAGCAACCCTGCCCCATCCTGAAGATGAGAGCTCATTGTTTTCTTCATTCTTCCTCAGGGGCTTGGGCCACCTTGACTCAGACTAAGGCACAGCTTAGTGTGGTTTCAGATGAAGAGCAAAAATAATATGTGGTGGGCAAACTGAAATGGTGATTGGGCCAATGGCTCAGGTTAAATGAGGGCTTTCCACACTTGAAAGGGATTTCAGGTTCGAGTGTGAATGCAAATGGAAAAGGTCATTTTTTGAAGCAATGCCCATGCAGGTGTTCTTGTTCTGTAAGAGGTGTGCCCACTTTGGTGCTGATTAATCCTCTTAGAAATTATGCTGTGTTTTGTGTGGAAAGAATGAGGGCATCCAAAAAAAAAAAAAAAAAAAAAGCTGCTTAAGAAACAGCCCCAGCACAAAGGCTTCTTTGGAGTCCTGCTGCAGATGGGAACACACAGCTTTCCTGGGGTCTCTTCTGGAGGGCTGCTTGCTCTGTTTTTCCCTGTTCCCAGCACACAGGAGAGTTAATTGTCAGAGCCATCCCTGGGAAAGTTGCTAAGCAACATCAGCTCTGCCACTTCTGCTGCCACAGGATGCCTCTGGTCCAGCAGATGATTCTGCAGTCCAGCAGGGAAATGCTCAGAGAACTTAGCTCACCTCCTGAGACCCCACAGTCCAGTCGAGCTCACCTAATGAAAATAATGCAGCAATTTAATTTTTGTAAATTAACTCCAGCTCCTTAGAAATTACTCCCAGTGTGAAATTTGTATAGTGACATTGGTTTATTCTGTTAACAGCCAATCATTTCAGATGTTTAAACTGATCACTCCTACTTGAGATGAGCTGATTGCATTTATGATTTTAAAGTCTTATTGTAGGAAGTGGACATATCCCTTGCCATGCCATGAGGCTGAAGCAGGGTGAACACCTATTCAGTCACTCCAGTTACACTTCCCAGAACTGAGCCTGAGATCTTCCAGTGTTATCACAGATTTTTTCAGCCTGGCATCCCAATCAAAGCCTGGGCTATTGGGGAACTTGTAACCTTTGGGTAAATCAACAAGTCATTAAAAATACAAGGCTGTGAACTCTTGTCACCCTCAGCCTGATTACAGATAAGATTTCTGGGCTACATCATCTGCTCTTAATGGAGAGTGTGCCCTGCAGAGTCTGCCCTCTGTGTGGAAGGTTCAAGTCCTGAATACCCTTGAGACAGCAGCAAAACTCCTAATCAGTAATGCAATCCATTGTTATATCTCTTCTCAGAACAAATAATTCCAGGGCTGCCAGAGGTAATAAAAATTACATTTTTATGGGTTAGTGTCCTGCAGTGATTTTGAAGTCTGACTGAAGGCAATGGCACTTAGAGGGTTTGCTTTCTGTGTCAATTCTCTGTCATCTAGCAAAGTAAAAGTCACACTGCAGCTTCTCTCCCTCATCAAGGGCTTGAACTCTCTTATTCTTTTTGCCTCACTGTGCTTAAAAAACTTGTAGGAACTTAATTATTGGTCAAGTTTGGCTGAACTTGGAGCCCTCAGAAGCTCCTGGTGAAAAGATAAGATTAATAAGCACTCAAAAGTTATGATTAAAGAAGCTCCTTTTCCTTAGGGAACCAGCCTTATTAACCCCAAAGAATCCATTCTTGTACACGTTTCCAGGATATCAAAAGTACATGGATTTCATCCTGATGAGGAAGGTACCTTGAATGAATAGGTTTTCATCCAAATCCTAGACCCTTGTTAAAATGGTTTATTACTCTTTCTTTGGTTTTGTTATGTATTTTGCATAAATATTGATCATTCTCATTTTCTACATCCACTCATGACACCTTGTTATCAAGTTTAGCAATATCACTGTTTTAACACATTTGATTTTTCAATTTATTTGATTTTTTGGATTCTCAAAAACTCTCATGGTCACTGCAGGCATTGGCAGAAGTAATTTCACTGACTGGCAATATAAATGCTTTATTTCATTGCCTTTTCTAGGCTTTTAGGAATATTTTATGTGCTGTAGCAGTTTGTAGGCCACAGATAGAAATGGCTACTCTAAAGTTACCCTTTTATTTAATTTGGTTTTATTGTGTTTATGGTCAGCCACACCCTGAAACTATTCCCAGCTAAAGTCTGGACAATATTCTATAATGTTAAGCCAGAATTTTTTGTGCTCTTTTGATTTTCAAGACTGCCTTAGTCTGAAAGAGATAAGATATGTGTGCTGCTCTGGGAAGTGGAACTTCATCTCTGGAAACCAGTGAAAGTAAGAAGGGTAACACCAAGATAATACCAGGGTCAACCACATTTTGTTGATGGTTTCAGCAGAGCTTAATAGTGACCAGCACATTGCACAGTGACAAGTACACTGTGAGAGAAATTCCAGTTTTGTTTAGTTTATCATCAACTTCAGTGGAATCAGGATTTAAATTTTATTATTTTGGGGTTTGATATACTCACATCATTATACTCCATAGCAAATTGACAGAAGTCTGACATACACTGCTCCTGTTAGTTTTGCTTTCCCTCTCTTTTTTCTTAGTGTTTTTTAAAATTCACTGTAACCTTCTCAGCTAGCCTTTAGCTTCTTATCTGTATTAGGCAGACTCTATGCACCACTTTACTGTTCACAGACTTTTCTCTGTTGAGCAAACAGCAAATGTGTTGTTGTTTTTCTGTTTGGATGTGGAGTCTGAGCACCCCTGAGGTCATCCAAGACCCATGAAGGGGCAGCAATAGCACTGTGCCATGGCTGGCAGCTAAAAACTGTTCTGCACCAGCCTCTTCAGTGCACAAGTGGTTTACCTTGGGGGACTGGTAATGACATGAAGAGCCTCCTCCACAAACCTGCTGGAAGGGGCCTCACAAGAGCATCTTGTTAAAATTTCCCTTTTATAAGTGGAAATTGCTTTGCCTCAAAGGTCATCCCATTTTTACATATCATTTAATCATGATTATGAAAGATAACTTGTCTCTGAGGCTATAAAAATATTTTACCTTTGGACATACATTACATTATAATATTTCAGTTTTGTTTATTTATTTTTTTAAAACAAGAAAAATGAGATGATATAACACCTTAAAATTACTAGCAAAAGGAATCCAATACTACTTAAGAACATTAACATTCCAGATTCCCAGATAAAGCCCCCTACCCCTCATGTCTAAAGCCCCAAACGAAATTGTGAACACCACCATCAAAATGAAGACCATTTTCACCCATAAAATTGCAGATTGGTGGCCTTTTCTTCACTGTTTGTGACAGAGAGGTGACAACAACTTTCTATTATTAAAGCTATTATAATAAACAGGGAAATCATTGTCATCATGGTTCTACTTTCACCAAACAAACAAATGATGGCACACTGAACATAAAACCATAGAGAAGGTACAGGGTGAAATTCTGGTCCCTCTGGAACCACTGGACCTTGGAGCACAACTTGAACATCCCCATAAGGAAACCTATTCAGTACCTTAGCAAAATCTCTTTTTTCCCTCCTCTGTGCACTGTAGGAAAGCATCCTGATGATCAGCACTTGTGGGTTTTAAGTGTCCTTCACAGGCTCAGAAAATCAATACTGCTGGAATACTTAATATATCTGTTCTAAGTATGAGTGAACAGTCATTGTGGCAATGGGAGAATGTTGAAAGTACATGTAAATATTAAGTCAATAAAGACAAAAAAAAAAATAGAGGATTCATGGAAGATTAAATTGATCAACTTTAAAAGTAGGGTCAGTTTTAAAATACAATTGTAGGTCAAAAATAAAATCTTCAGGTCAGTGAAGTGGATCCTTGGTGGTTTTGTACAAACAGAAAGCCTCATGTCTGTTTCTTAAAATTGAACTCAAATTGATTTGAAACTCTGTTTTCTGAAAAGTGGCTGCCAACTTCCTCAATGAGTATTTACTTAGTAAAAGCTAACCTGCTATTTAAAGTGGCTTAACTGAAGTCTTATTTTCAGTCTGTTTAAATCAACAATTGCAGCCTTGTGTAGATGCACTTAAATCAATGTATAGCTGCCATATAAAACTCCACCCTTTGAATTATGCTAGACCAACACAAGCCAGTTGTAAATCAATTTAACTGTGTCCACGTTTGGATTTGCCCAATGTTTAATGAAATTGGTTTAAAGAAAAAATCCAGCTGAAACCACTGCCACTTTCTTTTGCAGGCAAAACATATATTATGTTAATTTATTTGTAACTAGAACTCCTGTGGCAAATGTATTGAATAGCCAGCAGAACTCTGCAGCTGAAGTGCTGAACATCAACCTGAATTCTTGGCCTTGTTATGGATTTGACTAATAATTTTTTTTTTTTGCATGAAGCCATGCTTCTTCCCCAGTGAGATTTAACCCATGCATTTTTCTTCCCAAATGGGTTGGGATTTTTTTTTATAGAGTAAGAAGATTAACTTAATCCAAACAGGATTTCACCCTATGTTTTTGTGCTGTCAGTAGTTGAATGGACTCCTCATATCAGCAGTTATGCTCTTAATGAAATAGCCTGGCCTTTCTGTTTGATTTATGAATACAAGCAAGGAAAATTTTAAATTCAGTCAGAAAAATTGGCCATGTATTGTCTAGCCAGGATGTTCTGGTAGGGTTTCCTTTGTATCTAGGAAATTGATGCCTCCATGAATTTATAGCTTCTAATGACAGAGATCTTCAGGTTTTTCCCCATTTAAACAGTTCTAATTAAAACTCCCACTTTTTGTACTTCTGGAAACTGTGTAAAGAATAATCATCCTTGTACATTTGTCTATCCCTTAGTGAACTGATATTTGTTTTCCTATCCAGAATTCATGGTATTTCTTCTATAAGTGACTCCTTTTGGTGAATACCTCCAAAAGGCAACAGGAAAGAAAAAGTTCAGACTTGCACAACCCCAATTCCTAATGCCTTATCTGAAAATCACAAATCTACAGCCATGAGAAACATATACATAAAAAGCTAAATGGGTCTCTTTGGCTTTGTCTAGATTTTTATTTACTACAAAATACAGCTTTTATTCTGATAAAGGCTATTGCTGCTTCCTGCAGACTTTCCCTGGCCAATAGGCAAAGACAATTCCAGCTACAGTCACATTTCTGCTGGTGTTGTGCTCATCCCTATCACATGGCCTGCACAGCACTCAGAAATTCAGTAGGAGCATGAAAAATTTGTAGTGGTGTGGTCTTTCCCACCCATATGACCTGGAGTAATGTATACATCTACAGCATTAATTTTGTACATGCTCGTTATTTCCTACCTGCACTGCAGGGCAATACCAGTGCCAGAGCCTAATGAATATTTTCTGTGGTAGGGAAGGAATTATTTGTCTGTAGTGGACTCTTCATTGCTCTGAGTTGTGGTTTTCTAAAGGCACTCTGAAGGGAACTTCAATAAAAACACAGATATGGAAAGAAAACACACTGATCTCTGCCAGGCAGAGCCCTCTGAGGGCTTTTATTCCCAGCACAGTGTGAGCACACTATTCTCAGTATAACATCACTCCAAGTATCCAAATGCTTGGACATTTTTAAGGGAGAAAAGTTAGAAAACCACCTTGGATTTTCTGTGAGTACTTAAACCTGTACTGGTACATTTACTACAGTAAATTATCCATACACTGTAGGAATGCAACCAGGAGAATAAATAATCAGACTTGACAAGTTCCATTACCAAATGTGGAAGTTCACAGTGTCTTGTTTGTTGGCATCAGCATGGAGATTCACACCACTATAACCTCTGGAGACAGCCCTCCCTTATTCTGATGTTTTTCTGCCTCTTTCTCACCTTGACTCAGCCATCCTCATCCCTTATTCCTTGTCTTTTGTGCACCTTCTTGTCCTATCAGCTCAGTCTCTCAAATGAAAATGTTGTCCTCTTTCCATCTTCCTTCCTTATGTTTCCAGTCCCAGATCCTACCTTTCCTCTGACAGTGCTGAACATGTAAAATTTTCTTAAGAAAGGATGTTCTTTGTCATTTGAGACTTTCAAGCCAAATCAACAAGAGTGGAAATTTAATTGATGAAACACAGAGAGCACCAGCAAGCTGCAAGTCATTCCCAGGTGTTAAAAAAATAAATTATTTGTGGGTAGAACTGCCTTGTTAAGGTTTAGGGCTGGACATGCTTCGATGATTTCAGCCCAGGGGGAGGCTGTCAAAGCTTGGGAAGAAGGATAATGGACAGTGATAATGGACACAAAGAAGACAGAATTTACAGACCACAGGCAAAACTCCCAAGATAAGGAAGTTCCTACCCAGCTCCTGCTGTAACCTCTTTCTTCAGTCTTCTGCCCTCTAAAAATGTCTCCAAAAATGGTTTGACTCTCAAGCTACTGGTCCATGAGTCAAGGGTAAATAGTCTAAGAAATAATCTAATTTTCAGATAAAGAATGTTTTTATTCAGATGGTGTCCCACAAGGAATTCAAATGTTTGAGAGGCTTTACTGAGCAGCAGACTTAGAAACTCCTGCTCCAGAAACTGTTTCCATGGTTAATTTGACAATAAACTTTTTCTTGCCACATATGAGACTTTTGAGCATGTAGAAAGACTTTTTTTCAGCCTCAGATTTATAACCCGTTGGGTTGGCAAAATCTTTTATGAATTCCTTAACTGTGCATTTTGGCCTGACTTCATCTTTCATGCAAAGCATCAATTCTATTTCTGTTTCCCAAGTCCATCTATTTTCACATGGGGGCTTGGTGTGTTATTCTCTGCATGGTCCTGGCTGCCATACTCCCAGCCTTCATCCAGTCCCACATTTTCCAGAGCATTGTCTTCCCAAAAACTCCTGTCTCCCTGGCCCTATTTCCAAGCTAGCAGCTTCTCAGCTCCTACTATTGTCTTTAGTCTCTATCTGGCACTTATCCCACTGCTTCCAGGCACATACAACTTTTCCTTGTCTTTTCCTTTTGCTTTTCAGAGTATTCCTCCTCTTGTTCCTGCAGATCCAGTTCCCTTCTGGCACAGGTTCTCCTGCTGAATCCAAACTGAGCTCCCCTCTCTGCTCCAGCCCCTTCCTTTTCTATGCTGCTCTTCCCCATCACTTTCAGCAGAAGCAAAGAATTCCTGTGTGATGGCAGTGTAAAATCAGACACTGTGGTTTTTTTTTTTACTGATAAACAAGATTTATCCCATTCTCTTTGAAGAACTTCCAGCATATTTGGGGAAGCCTTTTAAATTGTTTCAGAGAGACAAATAAAAAGTGCCTATTTTTCTTCCCCACCACGTTCCCAAATGCATCATGATTCCCAGGAACTCAGCTAGAACTTTGCAATTAGGGAATTTTAAAGCTTGTCAAAGCTGCAGACAATATGAGACCAGACAATGCAGCATAGACATAACACAATTAGAGTGAGTGTTCCAGTTATAAAATAAGTCGAGATGTGCATAATAGGGAAAGGAGTGAACGAGGGCAGAGGGGGAAGTGAAGGGCTCAAATTCCTTCCTCAGCCTCAGTGGTTCTTAAACAATTGCATGGAGCTGCATGCTCCAAGTGGGTTTGAATTTGTCTCATTACTCTCTAGGGTGAAAAGCTGCTCCTTCTGTCCTGTTCCCAAGACAAAAAAACCCACCTTTTTTTCTATTCTGGGCTCAAGCTTATTTCTCAGTTTTCTGCAAAATCATACTCTTCATGCAGCGTGATCCCTGCAGCTCTTAAAATCCAGAGTCACGGTGACCTGAGTAATACAGTTCAGCAAACAAACAAAGCAAATGGGATTTGTTCACTGATACTTTTCTCCTGAAGACCATTTTAATTCTTGTGCCTCTCTCTGCTCCTTCAGCTGCCTGACTGCTGGACAGTCCCAGGCAACACTTAACCACTGCCCTATTTCTTTTATTATGGCACTTTCATGCACTGGAGGGAAAAGACTCTGCCAGCTCAAACTCCACAGTGTGTCTGATAAAACTGATATTTATATTTTTGTGCAAAGTCATCAGGGAGCCACAAAAATATCTCTTATTACAGCATGCTCTGCCACCAGGTCTCTTTCATGGGGTGACCTCCTTCCACAAAGATCCTCAGGCTGATGTACTTCTTCATTAGCAAAGTGTTGTAGGGCATGTGACAGTCCTGGGGTATCTGATCTAATTTCTTAATTTTAATTATTGCTGCAGGAGCAAAGGCAGCAATTCAGAGCAGTGTTTACTTCGCCTGTAATAATTTGGATTTCTTTGGATGACAGATAGGATGCTAAGCAGAACTGCACAGGAGACCTCTACGAATGGTATTAATTTATTTTTGGTATGGTAAGATAGGATATATGGAGAGGTAACAAAAAATACAGAGGTATTATACATGCAGGATATTAATTTTTGTACTTAAAATTCTTTCTGCAGCAGCTCAGAGGCAGATGACACTCCCTGTTCACCTCACTGGGAGAACTCAGGGTTTAAATAAGGCTTCTCTAACTAGTTAAAATTTCTTGGCAGTTTATTACCTTGGTCCTTAATTACATTCATTTCCCTGTGGAGGTTCCTTTGACAGAGATTCTCCATCACATGACTGCTGGAAGATTTCCAGCAATTCACATTTTTCCCCATTAATTTCAGACTCAAATATTGACTCGTTTTGGGACTGAAGCAACAATAAGACTGAATTTCTGATTTGTAGAGCTGGATATACATGTCCTGGGGTATAGTATAAACTATTAATTCATGCCCCTTTGGATGATTGGAATGTCTGCTGTCTAGGGGAACTCCCAAAGTTAGTGCTTCAGCAGCAAATCAAAAGGAATAATGTGATGATGGCTTAATGCCTCTGAAGGTAATGGAAGTGTCAGAGACTCTTTAGCTCATGATGTGAGAAGCTGGTGGGAGAGTACAAGACCTGAATGCTGGAATTAAGCACAGGCTGAAACACTCAAGTTTGTAGATGATGGAGGATAAACCTCCTTTCCTCTGTGTAATCCACATTGATCACTGGATTGCAGGCAGTGCAATAAATTCCAATGGTTGTGGAAGTTTTGAACAAATCCAATTGGACTTGGAGGCAAAATGGAGCTCAAAGGCATTTTCAGACTCACTGTGTCTATATCAGTTTCTAACCAGCTGTCTGCCAGCACTGTTGAGAAGAGATCCCAGTCTGAAGTCACAGCACAGCATCCCTCCTCCACCAGCACTTTCCTCAGCCTCACTCTGCAAAAATAATTCCAAGCACCTCTAAAAAAAAAGGAGTTTAAGGAATGCTATGTGGATTCCTGTGACAGGAAATGTCCTCCAGGCTTCCCCTGCTTTCAAATTCTTAACTGCCTTCTCATCTGATGATGAAAGTGCCTGTGCTGTGCTACCACAGCTCCTGGCAATTTCTGAATAAGTAACCCCTCCATGGCAGTGTGCTCCTACCCAGCAGGTCCTCGTGTTCTGAGAATGGGAAAAAAATTCTTTCATTTCCTCAGAGATCTCTGGATGATGTTAATAATTTACCATGTCTTATTATAGAGGGCTACTGTTCTACCCAAAAGGGCTGTTTAATCAGGCTTTTCAACCATAATCAGATGAGAAATGCCTGCTTTTCCAGCTAATTCCCAGAAATAATGCCTGTCCATAAAGAAGGAATTGAGCCTGACATGAATGTACTTTTTGAAATCATATTGCTATTAGCCAGAGCTTGCTACATATCTGGAAACAGAGCCTGCAATGCCAGATAGAACAGAGTAATTTGCTTTTATTTCTGAAGGACTCCTAAAATTTCTTTATGCTCATTTAACTTTTTCCTAGGATATATCTGGTAGTTTCTGTGTTATAGGTTGAAGGGGAGGTGGGGAGGATGCTTGCTTAGTTTTCATTGGAAAGTCCTTTTTCCTCTGTAAAACTTTTGAAGACTGTCTCTAGCAGAGATGTAAAATCCCCAGTGTCTGTTCCTTGCACGTGTTTCCATTCAGAGGGTTACAGATGCTCAATCACAGGAAACAGTCCTGGCAACACAAGAAACAGAGAAAATTAACAAGGCACTGCAAAGCAGAAGGAGATCTGCACAAGTACAGAACCCAGGAAATGGCAAAAGGATTGATATCTACATGGACTGGATACATGAACTTCCAGATGTTACTTACCTGTACATCTTGCAACATGATTCCAGCACAGCTGTAGTTTTAGCTGGTTTATGATTTTGGGGCCAGACATGCCCAGAAAGGAATCAAAATAAAGCAATCACAATAGTCGTGTATGTGATTTAAGGTATAGTAATTTTAAAAACCAATTAAAAAAGGAAAACCCTGGAAGGGCCTATACATCATAAATGTGTATATATATATATATTTTTTTTTTTTTTTTACTCATTATTTGAGATGAAGGCAGATGTGATGTCCTGGTCAGGAGCTTTTCCAACACTCAGTACCTTCCCTGATCATTTGGTATTTCTCCTAGGAGAGCAAGTACTTAGGAGGGACCTGGGAAATGGAAACTTAGAAAGCTTCCTGGATTTTAGCTGATGTCAAACTATTCCTATCTAGCATTTATTTAATAAGTTTGCCAAATGCAGCACATAAGTGCTTTGAACAGAGACAGGCATTTGAAACTGTGGGAGCTCTGTATCCTCACTAAGACACTTTACATGCAGAGAGAAATTATTGAATTTAAACAAGCCTGTTGTGTAGAATCATGAACTTTCATACTAAGACTCCTGTCTTGTGCCATGTTTTCATCCTCGAGGTCTGAGTGGTTTTGAGGAACTCTGACCACAAAATAGGGACAGGGAATCAGATTCTAATGAGAGGAAGTGGGAAAACAGGGGAAATAACTGGGCAAAAAGAGGTGGGGAAAAAAGGTGAAAAAGAAGGGATGGGCAGGAGCAAAATAGGAGCATCTGAGACTAAAATGAAAGCTACAGGTAGTGAAGTAAAGAAAAAGAAGAGCTGCAGATGGGTAGAAATCACAGTACCCCATAGCTCAGTAACCTTTTTTATCTTTATTTCCCTACATCCCACCCCATCAGTGCATCACTCAGGACATTCATGCATCACCTGGTGCCATTCTGCAAGAGCAGCCTGCTTTGATGAGTGCAGAACGTGGATCCAGCAGCCCCCGTGGGCTCTGAGAAAGCACAGGGTGGCACAGCAGGGTTTTCTGCAGGCACTCCTCCTCTAAAGCAAAGTGAGTTCTTTCCTGCAGGGAAACCATCTCTTTGGTACACTTCAGTGTGGAGATAACAGTGCACTATCTGCAAACAAATTATCTCTATTGATCTGCCCGGTTAGGTGTGCCTGCCAACATGTCATTAACTCCCTGCCACAGCTGGAGGAACCTCAAACCTGCTAACACCATTTAAATGCATCCTTCTTGCCACCATTTCATTCCCTCAAGGACCCTGTGGAATTCACCTTTTCTCTCTTGCTGGACCATTTCACATCCTAACTTGCTGTGCCTATTCCAGGAAATAATAAAGTGTGTGCTTGGAGGGGAGAGGGTTTTTAGATGTGTTAGTCATGGCCACTGGTTAAGATTTTATATGCAAGTAGAGTAGGCAACTGTAACAACTAAAAGGAGCAAACAAGCAAGCAAACAAACAAACCAGTACGAATATTAAAGCTTTTTTTTTTTCTGGTTTCTGCAAAGAATGCATTTTGAGTTGAAATTGAAGCTGGGCAGAAAAGTTCATTGAGAAACATAATCTTTCCTGATTAGCATATCTCCTGGAAAATCTGAGCTGTTTTCTTTCTTGTCTTGTGCCTAAATTTTTGAAATAATTGTCTTAATACACTGTGTTCCTTAACATAATTTCTTTTTTTAACACAGACTAACAGCATTCTGTTTGTTTTTTTTTTTTTAAGGGGAATTTGAAAAATTTTCCAATCAGTTCCAGAGGTTTACAGTTCACTGTTGGTTTAGAAGACAGTAACTCATCCAAATTACTTCTATTTTTATCAAACAGGGTAAAAACTTCCTCAGGCAGTGGGAAGAGGCAAAGTTGAGAGGCTGCTCATATCTGCCCTCTCAGGAACTCTGGCAGTTGCAGAATGACCTCTTTTAAAGTTCTCCAGTATGTTGTATTTAACTAATCTATATTAAATTTTCAGCTACCTACCAAGATTTTGCCCTTAATCCATCATCAGTGCTCTCCCTTCCATGTCATTCTTCTTTGGCACTGGTGTTTGTGATTCTTTTGTGTTTTAGCAGCTTCCTCAAGCCAGGCAGTGGTGTCCTCTTGAGCCTGGAAAGACAGAAAAGGGTGGCACATTCCCAAAGCCTTTCAGTCACTCAGGAGTTTGCACCAAGGATTACCCCCACACCCTTCAGAGGTTTTGAAGGAAGGTAGGACCATCAAGGCTTCCTGGTGCTGATTGCAGAAGGATCAGGGACAGAAAACACCACACAAGCAGAAGAAGTAAAGGGAAGGCTGAATGTGCAGCTCAGCAGGGCAGTTCCTTCGCCCAGGAAAGTTTGGGTAGCAAGAGTGGGCAGAGTTTAGAGAGGGAGTTTGGGAGGTCAGTGTAAGAGAAACTACAAAAGATGCTCAAGAGCCACAGACTGTTAGACATTGGAAGAATATTGCAGAATTTCCCATACTTGTGCTCCCCCACAGGGAAGTAATTCTGGCTGCTGTTGAAGACCTTTGGTCTGACCCAGGACAGGTGGTCTTACATTCCTGAGCAAGTACCCACCCTAACCAGAGCAGGAGGGTGGGGGATTTATTTTTTCTGGAATGGAAGGTCAGAGGCCAAAACAGGACACAAAGAATGAAGGACCAAAGTTCCTCTTTGAGGTGTTTGTTTTTATTTCTTATCATAACTTCAAACACCAAGTGTGCTTGGGTTCTTTAAACACAGCGTGACTTCCCATTTCATCTTTCCTTTTTTCCCTCTCTAATCTAAACTTATCTACCTACCTAGAGAGTGCCTTTAAACCATCCTCAAGTACCTGGCTGAAGAATCTATATCTGGATGGAGGTCACTTGGAGGGTGCCTTAGCAGCCAGTGAAGCTCCAGTGGGTGATTCATTTCTGAGGTGGGCTGCACCTCCCTCAGCAAACATGAATTAACTATGTGGGAAGCCTAACCTGACCTTGTTTCCAATTTAAGCACATCAGCTAAGTGTCTAACTTGTCAGGGCCTTAAGTTAGGCAGGAGCAGAATTTACTACCCTCATACCTTCTATCCTTGCAGGGATTTATTATTCTCATTTGTCCTGAGAGTTACCAGCTCTTTCCAATTTTTAATCCATAGAAACCATGGTGCAGCTGTTGCGACATGGGTATAAAATCAAAATCTATGATAAATACAAAGAAAGGATAGATGCTTGGGATCCTCCATTTCCAGATACTTCCCATATACAAAGAACATTATCAGGGTTAAACCAGAACATGTTTAAAGGGCAAAATGGAGATATTTAATTCCCCTTAAAATTCACAATTTTGCACTCTACAGCCAACAATTCAGGACCTGCCACAACATGTGGGCAATCTTCATTTTCTAAGTAGGGGAAGAAGGAGTCATCAGGATTTTATTTGCCAAACTATTGTTATATCTGTTTCTATTGGAATTCTTGTCTGATTTAGTAATCCAGCTAATTTTGCACACAATAAAATGTTGTCATGATGACTTAATTTTGCATTTTCCTAGGAAAAAAAAAAAAAAAAAAAGCAAGGCAGATGCAAAAATGAGGTTTTCTGTAAGAAATCTAATGGAATGGGATTCTTAAAAATGAGCACTTAACATTTCTTATCTGTAATAGAGAGTACCACTATGGTTACCTCAGCTTTCCTTCTGGAAGCATGCAAAAACTTAGAAAATTATTCCACCACAGGCAGCAAAACTCTACAAAACATTGCTATGATTTTTAGTTTTCTCCTCAAGAATTTCATTAGATGAGCAAGAGTAGTTTTGAGTCCTCAGTTTTGGCAGAATCCCCACAAACAGCATGAGAGTTAAATGTCGTCTCTCAAGATTTTACAGTTCAGCTTTCATTTGATGAAGGGATGATTCACACACACTTCGTGTTTTCAGAGGGGGTTTATCCAAAAGGGATTTTTCTGAGTGAGGCTTCCATGCTTCCTTTGCCTGGAAGGTTCAAGGATCATCATCTCACAGATGAGAAGATTCCTGTCTGAGCATCCTCAAATCCCTGTTCTTTCACTGGTTTTTGTCCCTTTTTCTTGAGATGGTCACAAAGCACCAACCAGCACAGGTCTTCCCACAAATACTGGTGGTCACATGTTTATATTCTAGAATGACCAAAATCAGGGGTTTTACCAGAGGCTGGAAGGATCTTGAAAACTCTTTCAGACCCTGGCTGCTCTGGAGCTCCTCTCTCACCCAACTTTGTTCCCTTCTTTAGAAAACTTTGTGCTCTGTTGCAAACACCCAGAGAAAAATTCCATGGGGAAGAAACCAGTCTTTGCTGGAGGAAGGAAAATTCCATGGGAATAAAACAGGGAAGGGAAGTTTGGGAAGGGAAGTTTGAGGGAAGGAAAAGGAAAGGAAAGGGAAAAAGGGAAGGGAAGGGAAAAAGGGAAGGGAAGGGAAAAAGGAAAGGAAGGGAAAAAGGAAGGGAAGGGAAAAAGGGAAAAAGGAAAAGGGAAGGGAAGGGAAAAAGGAAGGGAAGGGAAAAGGGAAGGGAAGGGAAAAAAAGGGAAGGGAAGGGAAAAAGGAAGGAAGGGAAAAAGGGAAGGGAAGGAAAAGGGAAGGAAGGGAAAAAGGAAGGAAGGGAAAAAGGGAAGGGAAGGGAAGGGAAGGGAAGGGAAGGGAAAAAAGGGAAGGGAAAAAGGGAAGGGAAGGGAAAAAGGGAAGGGAAGGGAAAAAGGGAAGGGAAGGGAAAAAGGGAAGGGAAGGGAAAAAGGGAAGGGAAGGGAAAAAGGGAAGGGAAGGGAAAAAGGGAAGGGAAGGGAAAAGGGAAGGAAGGGAAGGGAAGGAAGGGAAGGAAGGGAAGGGAAGGAAGGGAAGGGAAGGGAAGGAAGGGAAGGAAGGAAGGAAGGGAAGGGAAGGGAAGGGAAGGGGAAGGGGGAAGGAAGGGAAGGGAAGGGAAGGGAAGGAAGGGAAGGGAGGAAGGAAGGGAAGGGAAGGGAAGGGAAGGAAGGAAGGAAGGGAAGGGAAGGGAAGGGAAGGAAGGGAAGGAAGGAAGGAAGGAAGGGAAGGAAAGGAAGGGAAGGGAAGGAAGGGAAGGGGAAGGGAAGGGAAGGAAGGGAAGGAAGGAAGGGAAGGGAAGGGAAGGGAAGGGAAGGGAAGGGAAGGGAAGGAAGGAAGGGAAGGGAAGGGAAGGGAAGGGAAGGGGAAGGAAGGGAAGGGAAGGGAAGGAAGGGAAGGGAAGGAAGGGAAGGGAAGGAAGGGAAGGAAAGGAAAGGAAAGGAAAGGAAAGGAAAGGAAAGGAAAGGAAAGGAAAGGAAAGGAAAGGAAAGGAAAGGAAAGGAAAGGAAAGGAAAGGAAAGGAAAGGAAAGGAAAGGAAAGGAAAGGAAAGGAAAGGAAAGGAAAGGAAAGGAAGTTGTCCTGACCATTTCCCAAGGTTCTACTGCTGTTGTAATAATCAGTACAAAACTCTGCACAGCATTGAAAATACTGGAAGCAAAATTAATTAGTAATGTCAAGTATTAACTAGCCAGACCAGATTTGTGCTTCTTCCTGGGAAAAGGCTGTTGGTGACTGGAATATGCCTCATACTGCAGGGCTGGTTCTGTTAGTGAGGTGCATGAGTAAGTTGCTGCATAAGGAGTGAGATGCTGCCTAAAAGAACAGTATCTGCCTCCTGGAAACAGCTTTTCACACACTTTCTCTGTGTCACTCTAGATGTGATATGGCTCAGCTTGTTATCATCAACCAAAGACCATAAATAGAGAGTAAAAGTTAGTATAGAGAGTAAAAGCTTGCTTAAGAAAGAGAGAAACCTGTTGTAGTTAAAATTTATTTATACACAATCTGTGCAGACAGCAGAAATTTCAGATACATTTTGGAGGGAGGAGGGCACAGTTCTTGGATCTCCAATCCAAAGACCATTAGCTTACCATTTTCTTGTTCATTAAAATGAAAGGTAAGAGTCAGCTAAATCTCCCACCCTTACTTTTTTCCTCGTCATCTCTCATTTTTCCTTTTCTCATAAGCAGCTGGATTACTTTTGTCAAATAAGTATTCTTAAAAACAATGATATCCATTCTATTTGCAAGCCAGCTAGAAGAACAGTAAATTATATTTCTCCCATATTTCCATGTAATTTCTGTTTTTGATTTTTTTCTCCCTTTTCTGACTTACTTTCTGGGAATATTTTTTGTGCATCAGTACTTGTAATCTCCCTAAGAACATAATATTCCAAATAGGAAATAGTAAAAAAAAGGGAACTTATTATGATAAATGCCTTCCAAAGAAACTTCTTCTTTTTTTTTTTTTTAATGAGAATATAAACACAGACCCTTTCATCAGAATATTATAACTCAGATCCTCATATGCCTCTGAGCTTGTCATTATTTATAAAAGTAATGATGTGTCATTGCTATAGACTCCTGATTTCAGCTGCAATTTAAGAGCTCCAGGGAGGTACCAGCAGTGCCCAAACCATGAACTCTTTCCTCAGAGTTTCATTTGGGCTGTTCTGCCCTGTCCTGCAGCAGCCTCCAAAATCAGCACCCATGGGGACAGGGCTCAGCAGCCTCCCCACCCTGGGAGCTGGGAAAGGATGGAATAACAAGTGTGGTTTGTCTTTCCTGGCCAGGAAGGGTTGTCCTGTTGGAAAGGAACTGCAGAGAGCTTTGGGAGGTGTTGGTTCAGCTTCTCATCTTCACAGATTTCTTGCAAAATGTGAGAAAGTCATTCTTTTACTCTCATCTTTTCAAAGCTCTCCTATTATGAGGGATTCTAGACAGGGAGATGAGCTTTACTTGCCCAAAATTTAATCCAGTGGGAGCCCTGTACCAGTGGGGATGAACTGTAGCAGCAACTATGGAAGTATTAGTGACTATTCATCAATTGGTTATGTAATTCAAGGTTAGATATGCATTCAGGACTTTACAAACAGATGAAAGTCAGCCAGATTTCTAAACAAAAAATGGTCTTAGAAAATTGTGACAAACGACATCCAGAGTGGAGTGAATCACACTCATAAATTTTACTAATTACTTATTTACCAAAAATGCATTTGTTGGACTGTCAGAATTCTGCACTGATTTGGCTGATGGTTTAAAAATGGAAACGATGTTATAAATATAAATATGCTGAATTCAAACAAGATTTTTCAACTTTTGCCTTCAAAATCAGTTTGAAGTTGCCAACATTTTTTTTAAAAAACAGAGAGGATTAAAGATAGCACTTCTCTTGTGGTCAGTGAAAACATTCAGTAATTCTGAATTATTACTTTTACAACCTGTGCTACTTTAAAAAGTTGAGTTTAGCCCAGTGAAAATGTGAGGTAGCAGATATTGAGCTCATCTGGCTTAGACCAGGCAATTAGCAATAAATTTGGCATTTTTTCTTGGTTGGACTGTACAGCTGGCTGGATGTCCATGTATTTTTTTTCATAAGCCAAACTACTAAGAAGCTGTCTCTCCAGATTTCCAGAGCTTTACTGCCATAAATATAAGAGCAAATGTCAAGAACAGAGTCAATTTTCTCAAATAAACAACAGTGTCTCAAGATGTATAAGGAGCTGTGTTACTGTCTACACTTCTAACTCACTGGAGGATTTCAACTTTCTTTTTCTCTTTTGTATCAAAGAGATTATCATTTATCATGGTGCCATGTTCCTTATAAAAGACAATGTGGTAATAACAGGATATTTTCACGTTCCCATTTTATTTAGTACTTCTCCTTCTGAGTCATTCATTATTTTTGACAGTGCCTGGTGTTTCAGGTCACAGAGGCAAAATTAGCAGACTCAAAAAGTGAACCATGTCTACTGCCAAAGAGATCCCACACATTTCAATGGATCCTACTGATCCTCAGGTAGGAGACAGGACTGAATGCTGGCCAGCAGAAATTGCAGGAAGGTTGTAGAGAAGGGAGGAAGGCCAGATTCTCCCAGGGCACCTTTCTGGAGTCTTCTTTCCCAGGCAAGCACAAGGGCTCATTTTCTGTGCCTTGAGGCAATGTCTCTCTGTGCTGTGACAATGACACACCAAAGATTCTCTCTTGGCATCAACCATCCTGTTGCTGACAGAGCCTGAGCAGCACCTTACACAAATAAAAGAGACTGGGGTTACTTTGCCTCTGTAAGAGGAAGGGAAGTCACTTTATTCACACTGAAGCACCACCCCACCCTACCATTGTCCCTCCCCTGGCTGAGTGGTGCGAGGTGGGACAATGAAAGTGGAGTTATTGGAAATACTGCCTGCCCACCTTGTGGTCTCAAAAACCCCACAAATCTCTGCTCCCTCTCCTTTGACTGCCACTGAGGTTTCTGTTTGCCTGCCAATACTTTTCTCCCAGTCTGTACTAGGTTTGACATTTTGGCAAAGCAAATTTTTTTTTTTTTTTTTCCTGATGAAGGAAGGAATTGGACACTGCAGCAGCTTTTTGTCATGGGTAGTCCAAGTGAACTACAAATGTGAATTTAGCACGAACAACACGGACATTCTTCAGAGAATGAAAGGTCCAGCACTGGCCATGGCTTTTTTGTTGAATTCCCATCTTAGTTTTCAGTGTAATGCCAATTTAAGCTACTGCCAAGAGCAAAAGAAATGAGATCAGTAACAAGATTTGCCTCTAGATGAAGCACATGGTGTAAGTCTCTCCTGGCGATAAACACCAGACTCGCTGAACTATGAGGATGACTTATAAAAAATAATGATTTTGTATAGCCTCTAGGTCTTCCTGCTGCTTCTACATTAGTAATTGGATCCTTCCATACTCAAATAGTATTTCAACTGGTGCTGCTTTGAAACAGTTTTGCATGTGTATCTTCTATAAAAAAGAAAGAAATGAACCTTAAAAATACATTCTGTAATAGAGGACAGAAACTCCCTTCTTTCTTGTATTATTGAAAATGTAGTTAGGAGAACTTATCATGAAGGGAAAACAGGAACATCATTTAGTGGAGATAAAGAACAGAGGAAATCCTACTAATGACTCAATTCAATACAGAAACCTCAAAATTAAAACATCTATCATTATTTAGTCTGAAATCAAAATCCTGATTTCAGTTTACGAATTCACTAAGGGAGTGGGAGAATGAGGGAATCCTACTGTTAAAATACCACTTGTCAGGAAATTGAGGAACCTGAAATTTGGTTTGGCTTCATGATCCATGCACTGCCATGCCACATCTCCTAAACACAGCAGAGACAACCAAAAGTGGCAATGTGGCATGTGCTGCATGCATCAACTTTATGACAGCAGCATAATCTGCTCACTTCAATCTGCAGCTCTGGCCATGTTATATCACTCAGACATACAGATCTTGACATATTAAGACAAAATCTGGATTCTTGATGCCTTCCATCTTAAGTTTACAGCTCACCAAGCATAAGGTATCAATATTCTATCAATTAACTTAAGGGAAAAAAAAGTAGCTGGAACCTCCTTTTTTGTCAAAGGAGTAGAGGGAAAATACAGAAATGGAAAGCAATTAAAGGACATTTTCCCAGTTATTTATGTTGGTATCAGGTTGTTTGGAAATGCTGGTCAGAAAGCTGAGCAGAAAGCTAAGAATGTTAGGTTCTTATTTCTGTAACATGAGGTTTCAATATCATCTGGGGACCTTTTTCATCTTTAACACCTGTACACCCACCAGGCTTCTGCAACTTCAGCTCAAGGGACTGAAATCCCAATGTGGCCTTTTCTCCTTTTCCAGAAAGGTTAACAGTGCTTGCACCAATGGGAAAATGCTTCACACTCCCCCTGGAAGGAGCTTGGGAAAGCTGGTTTTCCCATGTGGGACTTACTATTTTTCACCTTCATCAGTGGCCTGTGTGAATTTGTCCTCTGTTGAGGAGGGGTTTTGGGGGATTTTTTGTTTTTGTTTTTTGGTGTTTTTTGTTGTTGTTGTTGTTGTTTGGTTTTGGTTTGTTGGTTTTGGTTTGTTTGTTTTGGGGGTTGTTTGTTTTTGTTTGGGTTTGGGTTTTGTTGTTGTTGGGGTTTTTTGGGTTTTTTTGTTCTTTTTGTACTGCTCCCATGAGCAGCTAGATGCTGGAGAAAGGATATTGCATTCTGGGGTTCAGGGACTTGGATGGTGTTTGTGGACTTGTGTTGACACAGTTTATACTTTTTATTCAGACACTCTTTCTTGTTCTTTTTGGAGTGTAATGGACCACAGCAGGCAATCTCCTCCTTTTGAGTTAGGTACTCTGGGAGAAGGGCAGGCAGCTGGAAAAATAGGAGAGGATGCAATTTCATTATAGGATCTTCCTCTTGAATTCCTTTAATAATTTAAATTGCATGGGTGTCAGACAAGGTTGCTCTGAGTGCCCAGTCAAGGGGAACTTTCTTTGAGAACACACTGGAGTTCTTGCACAATATTCAGATGTTTCTTTCAAAAATTGTGATTGAACAGTTTTCCAGAGATGTATATTAAATGTACTGCTCCCTCCTTTCTTCTTCACTCAGAGCTAGTTAAAAGGCACCTGAAAAACAGAATAAGCCCTCACAGCAACTGAAAACATTAGGAAGATATAGACACATCCACACATAAAATCCAGAGGAGGTGACTATCTTTAATAAATTCTTCCAGTATTTGCAATTCAAGTGTTATATTGGTGTGTGAGTGCCAGAGAGAGACCTAAAATGAAAATCACTGGGAAGTCACTGTTTTTATTGCAAACAGAAAGAATGGTACAAGGTAATCAAACAGCATACACAATGAGAAGCAAATTAGATTTCTGAAACTCTTCCTGCTTCTACTGACTCCCATGTGGCACTTGCAACACGAGCAAGCAAACTTGTTTATTTAATAAGTAGCAGGCCAAATCCTTACACCCTTCCTGCTCCCCTCATGCCAATCTAACATCACAGGTGATGATAAATTGATTTAAGAGCTGCTTTCTCAGCCAGCCTGCAAAGGGATGCTACCTCCCTTCAGCTGCTTCCATTGAAGAGGGAAAGCTAGAGAAAGGAGGAGGGGTGGTCACAGACAAAATATAATGTTCTGGTTTGATCTGGGTAAGGGGTGAAATCAGAAAAAGAAATGCTGAAGAATATAACTTTCTTGTTTGAGCTGGGTGAGGGGCAAAATCAGACACAGCCAGCTGCATTTGAAATGTCTGGGCTGCTCTGAAAAGTCAAGGGTGAGCTGAAATTTGGGTAGTTGTAGAAAACAGAGATGAAGTCCACCAGAGACATTAAGACATAATCATATTCCTTTACAAAAGATAAAGTACTCTCACATTTTGACTATAATACCCAATGAGATGGCAGAGAGGTGAGAATTACTGCAGAGTTTATATCTTAGTAGGGATAAATATGTAAATTGATCAACGTAGACAGATTGCCTGGAAGCCACTTCAACTAATGGTTTCTCATTTCTCACTATTCCTCAGCACTTCAGTGTTCTAAGTATTTTTGACTTTTTAACATCAGGGAACTTGGCAGTGACTCATGTAATCTGTGTTCTACCCCTGCCTCTCCCATCATTTCCCTGGGTGATCCTTGAACAAGTTACTTCATTAATTTTAATTGGATGCTGTCATGAGGAAAGACTTGTCGGGCTGGGCTGAGAGTCTGCACTTATTCAATCCTTGTTCACACAAATTCCTGTTAATTCTAGTGGGAATTTTCCTCTTTGTGAAGACTGCAAGATTTGCCACAACTGCATGTGCTTAAAAGGTGGAAACAGTGGAGTCTGGTCACGTGCAGGTTTCTTACAATTTGCTACTAAGACTTATCTTTTTGTTTGCCACTTGAACAAATCCAGGCCCTTCCCTGGCTGATTCCAGCCACAGCAGGCACTGCCAAGTGAGTCTGTATTTCTGTTAGCAGCTCTGCCCACTCCATTCAAACTTGGGGCAAGTCTTGGTCACAAAAGAAAAAGCACAAAATTATGTGGGATTGTTTTTTAACCTACCACTGTGAAGCAAAAATGAACAGGTAGATACATTTCCCATATTTCCCATCTCTAAACAAAGAGAAGAGCCCAAGAGAAGGTGGCCAGGCTGGCTTCCATTGCAGCAGAAATCCAGTCAAATGAGATTCTTCTGCAGAGGAGACACTTTAAACAGCTCTTACAAGATTCTTAGTACTACTGCAAATAAATGGTATGTGGAAGCACTAGATTAGAATGTGAGTGTGCCTTGTTTACATAGCCTTGTAGAGCAAATATTGCTATTATAATGAAAACAGTGACAGCTTCTGATTAAACAATATCCTTTTAAATACAGGAGTACTAGAAAAATACAGGAGTCAGAAAAATTATTTGAACCATGTAAAATAAAGAGAAAAGTAATAGTAATGATGATGCTAATAACAATAAGTAGTAATAGTAGTATTCAATAATAATATTATGTTCCAGCTGGACTCTCTGCAATTCCTCCCACTTTAATTTATGATCCTCAGGAGGCTGGGACAAGGTCCTGACATGTAGGAAAGGGGGAGAAGAGATATTCTTGAGCATTACCTCCAAAACTGAGAAACAGCTGTGAAAATACTAATGACTTCTTTTTATTTACTCCTTTTCTTTGCAAATGATTTTGCCCCAAGAGAATGTCCAGAATTCCTGCAGGAATGACCAGTAAAGCTGACAGCATTCCCTGGCTGTCCTGACAGAGCTTCAGTGGGAGAGTCTGTGCAACAGGATTTGGAAGCCCAGACGTGTAAATGGCACCAAGCATTTGGGTAAGACACAACCAAAGTCACTGTCACCATGACGGGCAAAAAAGGCTCCCAGCCCTCTGATTGTGCACTTACATTGCACAGGAGCCCTGAGATCCTTATAACTAGGACAAGACAAGAGGACACAGCCTCAAGATGTGCCAGGGCAGGCTCAGACTGGATATCAGGAGGAATTTCTTCACTGAAATGATTGCCCAAGACACTGGGAGGTGTCTGGATCCCCATCCCCAGAGGTGCTCAAGGACACAGCACTCAGTGCTCTGGGCTGGTTGATGAGGTGTGAAAAGATGGCAGGAGGTGAAACCAGAGGAAGATGAGAAACTCTGTTCACATCCTAACACAGCCTGTAACAGCACAGAAATCACAGGGTAAAATGCAGCTGCTGCTTCCTGGATGGAATGTGGTTGGAATGCTCCAAAAAGCTGTTCCACGATGATTCCCACAGCCACAAACTGCATCCACAGCACCTGCTGAAAGGGGATGCTGTTGGTGTGTGTCCCTGAGTAAGTCAGTCCAAGCACCCTCTGATCCAGCAGGACTGTTCAGGGAAAAGGTTCCCCAAATGGGATGGGACAAAGGGTCTTGGCCTTCCTGGATGGTGACAGACAAATTAAACACCAAGGATCCAGGAAATACCCTCTTTTCTCATGACACAAGGGGACAGGGCTCAAAGTTGGACCAAATGATCTTAGAGGTCTTTTCCAACTTAAATGATCCTGTGATTACATGAACCACTGGTTTCTGTTTCATCCCTTACAATTCCATGTGTGTTATTTGTTGAAAAGGAAAAAGAAATACTTTATCCCAGAGAAAGTAAAATTTCTCCAAGAAGTACCACGCAGAACAGTGTTATATTTTTATGAAGATTATGGAATTGCAAACTTAATATTATGGTGTCAAATGGCTGGTGCCTACTACTTGCAGAAAGTGATATTGTTTAATGTATTTCATCCTGAAAAGGAATTTCACCAGCCATGGCTCACAGAACACCACAGGCTTTCAACCATCCTTTAGCAAGGCACAGCAGAACCACAACACCCTATTAGGTTCGTGCTGAACAGAAAAAAAAACCTTCATTTTGGAAGTCTCACTTACAACCCCTCCATTTCCTGTCAGTGATTTGTGGTGTCTTAACATAGGTGTGCCACCCCTAAAAAGATATTATTTTCCTCAGGACAAAGAGTGGCCCAAGAATTCATGGTTAAGGGACTGAGATACCAAGTAACCTATTTCTGTTTCTTTCACTGACAAAAAGGTTTCTGGTATAAATAAGCAGGAAGAGAAGGAGCAGCAGGAAGCAAGCAGATTTGTATTGAAGTTGGACTTCAAAGTGAAGTAAACATTTTCTAATACACCTCTGACCCAGATCCCCAAGAATATGGAGCACTTCTAGTCTGATGCTTAAATAACTTTATGGGTATGGACAGAGATGGTTTAGCAGAACATGTAAATTTGTCCCCTCCAATCTACCTGTGGTTGATGTGACAGTTTTTGTGAAGGATAATTTTCCAGTGGAGTTAAAAATTTCTTTCCAGCCCATCAAGAAGAAATCCTAAGCAGGAGGATGGAATAGTGCTCTGGATGTAATCACTTATTAATATAGAGAGGATTTTGATTATAACACATTTACTGTCTGCAAATCCCAGCCCAAGGATGGTAATCTAAAGCCTGTCACCACAGAATATTGTGCAAACTTATTTACATTATGGTTTTATGGGTTAGTTTGTCTTGTGTGTCTGTTCTGCACTGACAGAACCCATGAAGTTGAATATAAAGGAAATCATAAGCAACTCTGTAAACTATGCTTCAGTCTCTGAGTTCCACTGACATTAAAACCCCTTTCACCAAACTTTTGCTGCTCATTCCCACACAGGACAAAAATCCCTTTGCTGGTATGGCTCAATGTAAAATGGCATGTTTCTCAATTCAAATACTTTCTCTCATTTTTATTCTTTTTTTTTTTTTTTCTGTGCATACTAACTTCAATGACTATATCCAGTGAACTGCTGAGGCATAAATGATGTAAATCTTTATTATAGTATAAACAGTAGGGAGATCCAACATGTTGGCCTTTTCCATACAGTGGCATGTTTTGAAACTTTCCCTGTTTGAGGTTCTCTCTGCAGTAACAGGGATTAATATGATGTGCCTACAAAGAGATTACGCCAATGAATTACACGGAGGATTAGAGAGAAATCTCATTTCGTGTGCCCATCAAAACAAAACCTTTTCTCATTGAAAAGCAGCCTTCCTTTCCTCCCTCACTGCACCAGATCCTTAAATTCCCTGTAAGAGGACTGAAAGAGAACCCAAAGCTAACCTATATTCCCAGCAAATTTCCAACTAATCTGTCCTGAAAAGGTCATTTACACTGACAAACATGAACATGAACAGTCCCATGTGTCTCTCGTGTACCATCCTGCAAAACCCCCCCAATGTGAGCCAGTGGTGACAGAGTTGGCTGTGGAAAAGTTCCTGCTAGTTTCTAGTAAGCAAAACACAACAATACAAATTCCTGCTCATTTGGAGAACCTTAAAATACTTGACAAACAATATGTTCTGCAGCACATCTGGGAGACCAGATATTTTTGTGTTTATATTGTGGATAGCTAAACCAAAACATGTTCCACGTGTCAGAGACCCAGGGGGAAAAAAAAATATTCCTAAGAACCTTGTGCTGTAAGTACATGAAAGCCCACCCTGCTGGCTCTCCTCCTTGCTTAGATGAATATCTTCCAGTAAAATATAGTCATTGCTTTTTCCACATCAAGAATCTCAGACTCCTTTAAAAATTGACACAATTCAGCAATAAAAATCCCTCCCCTGAAGTGCAGCCATATTTGGAATGAAATGCAGCCACCGTTCAACAATCCAATCCTGTGTAATAATCTCTGACAGAAAGTGAACAGTGACAAAACTGAACTCGTGGAAAAACTATTAGCTGATATGTATTGTACAATAATTAAACTGTAAATTGTGGAGAACATAAAACTTGCCTCAGAATTTGCTCTCTTTTCTCTTCACACTTTTCATTTGGTTTGCATAAATCTACTTATATTGCAATTGTTCTTCCACCACTTTTTTCTCCTATTAAGGATTCCAGATCCAAGTCCAAATACTGCATCGAGCTGCATCTTTGTTTCACAACTGGAGGCATTGGCTTGGCCACAAAGATCCATTTGCATTTTGTAGAGCCAAATGTTCCTTCCCTTCCCTTCCCTTCCCTTCCCTTCCCTTCCCTTCCCTTCCCTTCCCTTCCCTTCCCTTCCCTTCCCTTCCCTTCCCTTCCCTTCCCTTCCCTTCCCTTCCCTTCCCTTCCCTTCCCTTCCCTTCCCTTCCCTTCCCTTCCCTTCCCTTCCCTTCCCTTCCCTTCCCTTCCCTTCCCTTCCCTCCTTCCTCTCCACTTCCTCCCTCCTCTCCTCACCAACACAGAGTTATCCAGTCCCATCCAACTCAGACTCTTTTGGAACACATAACTCCTCTGCTGTGCACAGAATGACTCAGAAGGATGGTTTGTTTTTTTACAGAGAACTGTGGAGGCACCTTTGTTTTTAATGTCAGACTGGAAGGCTTCTCCAGCTCTCCCTCTCTGCTTTACAAGTGCATGGTGGCACAGGTCTGTCAACCTTTGGGAGCAATCACACATTTTCTCCTTGGCAATCAGACACAGAGAAAGAGCAAAAAGCATCTAAAAGAGAGTGGAGAGAGGGATGGCCTTGCTGAGCTAGGGAGGGACAATCCACATGCTGTGTAATATTTCTGTGACAAGTGTGAATGTGTTTTAAATGTTGGCTGCTGTTGCATTTTAGGCTATAGGAGAGCGGTGAAAAGGATAATGCAACATAGTTATTTGTGTAATGGAGAAGCAAAAGAGAGCTTTATTTAAAGAAACTTATATAGGGTGGTTAGTGCAAAACAGAATAGAAAAGGCTCATTGGTCCAAGAAGGCAACACCTCTTTGAAAACATGCTTTGTGCAAAACATCACATCTCTCACACACCCTGCAGGTGCATAATCATTGTTATAATTTCTTGTCCTTGTGCAGCCTGAGAAACCCAAGGCTTCAAGGCTGCTTTTTCCTGGTTCCCAGCAACATCCAACAACAAGCTGCTATAGCAGAACCCACTGTCTACACAGAGAAGCAGCCAGTATTTTGGATTAGCTGACACAAAAGCAGCTCCCTTCCCTTCTCTGCCCTTCTGGAGTGCCTGTGAGGGGGAGAGAGGTGCTGCAGTCTGGCTTGCCTAGGAATCAAGTGGAGGAAAGAGCACTGTGAATGTATGGTAGGCTGCTCTGTGGGAGGAGGAATGAACATCCTTCCCTCTGGGATAACAGGATTAATGCCAACCCCACCCTGTGTGTTCTGGGGGATCTACCAGTGCAAGCCCTTACCACCAGCCAGCATGGAGTGGCATCTGCACTGTGTAATGTTGTGGCCCACTCTACTTCCCTGGATGTGGGCTTGAAAGTGTATATTTTTTGTATATGTGCCTATATGTGTGCACAAATCACACAGATGAATGTCCTTGCACTTTTATAACTAACTATTGTTTTGCCTCTGTTATTTTCCTTTATTTTTCTTTTTAGAAACCCCAGCTAATTGAAATAATACCCAAGTATTTCTGTTACAGGTAGTCCTTTTCAAACTCACAGCTTCAAGAACATTTATAGAAGTATATGCCAGGGTTCTTGGTTCTGACCCACTTTTTAAATATGATTTTTTTCTGAAAATGAAAGATACATACATTTATATACACATAGACAGCCTGAATAGCAACAGTAAGGCCAGTCCCTGAGTCATTTCTTTGACATTTAGCTTTAAAAAACCATTTTTGGCAAACTTCAATGACCATGTGGTAGCCAGGGCCATGTCCAAACCACCTGAGTTTGGACTGCCCTTCTTGCAGTCAGCACTTTGATTGCTAATTCACTCCAGATGCCAAAACATCTCATCTGGAAGGATCTAATGCACCTTTTCAGCATGCAAGTCCCTCACAAAAGAAAACCCATGCAGGTTCCCCCCAAGTGATCTTGAAAGATGAGTTATGAAAGATGACTGAAGCAATATTTGAAACACTGTCTTACTCATAGTATTTTCCAAACACTGTGTGGAAACAGTGCATTTCATGTCATAATAGTCCAATGAAAACTGTTAAGAACACTAGAAGGAGAATTAACCTCTTTAAAAAATAAATCTGATACTGACATGCTGTACTTCTGTGCATATAATGCATTATCAAGATTTCCTGATGTTGCCAAGGAAAAACTGTGTTAAGCATGAAGTTTTTAATCCTCATACAGAGGATGAAAGTGCATGGAGTTCCCAGGATGGAACAATAAGCCTTTTGGCTTTTCATCTTTAGTGATGAATACCTGAGGAATTTGGGGTCAGACCCACAAAGGCTTGGACACATGCTTATCTTCATGTAGAACTCATGCCTGCAGATCATGGCAGCATTTGGCCCCTGGCACAGCTGTTTCAGCACAGAATCTGTACTGTAAAGCCTGGGGTATGGAGTTGTCCTTGCTGCAGCCCATGGGACGTTCCCTGGGAGCAAAGTTAGTTTACGTGAGCCAGCAGAGCTGGCCTGCAAGGGCTAAAATAGCAACTTAGCTGCTCAGATGGAGTGAACTTTAAAATAGTGCCTCTCTATAACTTCAGAAGAGACAGAAAAAAAGATTCTTTGAATAACAGCTTTATGATATTATTCATTATTTTACTATTTACTGTGGTATTGTCCCAAGGCCCAAATGAGGTTCCCATTTAAGATTTCTTTATACCCCATTAAGCAAATGATCGCTCCTTGGATTCTAACCATCTCTTTTGTATTTTTATATAGAGCTTTAACTTTGAAACCTTGAAGCAGTACAGGCTTGATTGGGAACACTGCCACGCTCAGTGGCATTGAATTCCAATTCCAGCACTGATTTGGGAAAGAATGATAGTTAAATCACTCATCTTTTGTTTGGTGTCACCCTCCACACCAAGACAGGTACTTAAAGTTTACACCATGGCAGAAGTCATGATTTTAAAGAGTTTTTATTTCATGAAACAGGAGTGCTAGAGCAAGAAGACTTGTAGATATTTTTAAAAAATATAAAATGTCTACCAACTTGCTAAAATATAAGATTGGTTTTATTTTATATTTACTGCCAAAAGAGCCACACAACATCAAGCAGATGATGATGAGGCTGTTGGGACACAAGCATTTGGTTGCTGCATCTGGCACTAGCATGAGATGACAGAATCATTGATCGGGACTTAATTTTAATTTCTTGTCTTAATTTGCATTTCCCTATTACTGTTTGCTGCATTTCAGCCCTGTGGGTTTGGGATCTGAGCAAAAGCCAATTGACAGCTCAAACCATTAAAAGTCCAGTATTTCTCTATTTCCCCCAAAATATCCAGCAAAAATAAACACCCTCCATCCTGATCTTTCCCCTCACACATCTATCCATTGGAAAATGTCAGCTCCTCACAAAATAGGCATGAGTACCACAGAATTATTTGTGTCATATTTAGAGAAGACTCTGGCCATGGCTTTTCTTTTGGTCACTCACAACAATGAAATGGGTGAGGGTGAGAGTCTCTCACTCTCAGAAAGAGAAGCACAGAACAAAAGGAGTAGCTGAAGCCTGAGTTCCTCACAGGAATGGCTTTGAATCTTTGTGTATATGTGGGAAGAGCTTCCTTGATACCATCTGCTTGAAAAGAAAAAGAAAAAACAAATGAAGAACAGGGAACAGAACAGCTTATTGCCCTTGTACTCTCAAGGTTTGGTAAAATGGAGGAATCTGTAATCATACAGGACTGTGAGAAGGAAACAAACAGATGAACTGGTGGCCCATCATTTCTTTGCTCTGTAATTATTTTATGAAAAAATAACAGCAGCCTACCTAGCCATAAGGAGGTTTTTTTTGGTGTCTGGAACAGAATTAGTCCCAATGGGATGGAGAAGCCTAGTTTGACAACATGAAACATCCCAAAATGAGAAGTTGGCACAAGCTGACAGGGTATCTTCATTTGTGTTTGAAATTGTTGAACTTACAGTTTTTTATCTGCTAATATGCAGAAAGCCATAGTTTACATTTCTGCCTGATCTGAGAAGTACATCTGTGACCATTCCTTTCCATGTGCAGTGCCTGTGCAGAAAGAGCACTCCACCTGCTAGGAGATTCAAAACGTGTAGTTCCACACAAGATTCTGAATTAAAATCTGTCAGGGAGAGAGACTAGGGTTAAAAAATGATGCTTTAATTTATCCAGAACATAATTATAGGGAAGCAGTTCAGAACATCCAGATTAGGTTATCAAGCAGCCTAATTTAAACACGGTCCCATCCTCAGACAATAAATAATGTACATGTGGTGGCCATGAGTCATCACTCTTGCAACAGTGTCTGGAGCTCCCTACTTTGCATGATTTATGCATTAAAATGTAAATGAAAAGTCTTTTTTTCTCACAATGTGAATCCATGAGAGAGGTCATTTATAGACATTGCTTAGATTAGCTTCGAACTTCTCTGAGGTCACAACCACCTGCTGGGCTGCGGCTCTGGAGGATGCAAAAGGAAGGAGGGGGAGAAAGGGAAGCTTTAGCCATTTTTTGAGAGCTGAGCCTTCAGATCAGTGTCAATTTTCCTCTTCCCATCTCGGAGTTGCTTCATTCTTTGTCTGGGAGCCGCGAGGGGCCGCCGGGTGCGCAGGTGAGCTCGGGAATCGCTCCGGGCAGCCAGGAGCGCTCACACCGCGCTGCCTGCCCGGGTGCCCGCCGTACAAAAGCCACATTTCCTCTGCTCTAAAGGCGTGCACTTCCCGGGCTGGTTTATTCTCCAGCGAGACGCGGGACAAACTGCTCCCAGCATTTTCCCGGTGCTCCCTCCATCCCTCCCGCTGGCAGCTGTGCGCGCACCGCCTTCCCGGCCGGGCAGGGCTCTCCCGTAAGGAATTTTCCTAAGGAACCCCGGGGCAGGTGGGCGTCCGGCAGGGCTCTCCAGTAAGGAATTTTCCTAAGGAAGCCCGGGGCAGGTGGGAGTCCGGCCGCGCTCCCCGGGCAAAGCCCCGCCGGAGGCACCGGAGGACGCGGCGGCCGCGCTCTGATGCCCCCGATTAAACCGTGCCCGCAGGGGATTGCTTCTTAACAGGCTGCCCGGATGGATGCTCGCAAAGTAATTTAAAAATCGCCGAATCGCTCTTTATTAATATAATGCTCTTAAAATCGAACGCGCACTTAATCCCCGGTGCCCTCGTAACGACGGGGAGGGGAGGGCGGCGTGCGGGAAGGGGGAAGAAGAAGAAGAAGAGGAGGAAGAGGGGAGCGGGCCCGGGTCGCAGGGAGCAGCGGCTGGCTGGGAGCCCGGGGTGTCGCCTGCTGGCTGGTGACAGAGCCCAGCCTGCCCAGGGGAAGCCGAGCCTTGCGCACCGCCCTGCCAGCGCCCCCTCCCTCCCTTCTCCATCCTCCCCCGGCTCTGGAGGGCGGGCGGCGGCCCGGGAGGCGAGTGCCTATCCGGGAGAGGGCAGGGGGAGCGCCAGGCTTCATCTTCATCGCTGATGCCGCCGGTGCCGCGGCCACCCCCATCCCCGCAGGGCAGCGCCGGGCTTTCCTGAGGTGAGTGG
The DNA here is from genome assembly GCA_030060385.1 of Muscicapa striata striata. Lineage (NCBI taxonomy): Eukaryota > Metazoa > Chordata > Aves > Passeriformes > Muscicapidae > Muscicapa > Muscicapa striata. The sequence goes on from JAREIS010000019.1 coordinate 3,878,134, forward strand.
CCACCTGCGGGCGGCTCTGCCTGTCCCCGAGCCGGGACAGGGCTCCGGCCGAGGAGAGCAGCCCGCTCCGGGCAGGGCAGGAGCGCCGCGGGCCGGGGAAGTTCCCGTGCGGAGCCAGCGCGGGCAGAGGCGGAGCGGCCGGGCCGGGCTGCAGCTGCGGGAGGGGACGCGGGAGGGAGCAGGGAGGCACCTGGAGAGCCGGCCAGGTGGGGCCAGAGCAGCTGGTTGGAGCGGGGGCGAGGGAGGGAGAGGGAAGGTGGAGAAGCGGGCGGGGACAGGAGGGGATGGATGGGGGAGCTGGGTACGGAGGTGGCAGCATCTCCTGTGCATCGCTGCCTCATCCCCCTCTCGCTGACGGATCACCGTGCTCTGCTCCCGGGGCTCGGAGGTGCTGCAAGAGCCGCGCTCTCCTTCGTGCAACTCTGGGGAAAAGTGGCGGTGCGCGGGCAGCGACTTGGCGCCAGGTGAGGGCGGCGTGTCCGTGTGTCGGAGCGGGGCAGAGCGCCTGGCCCGGCTGGGTTCGGTTCGGCCCGGCCCGGTTCGGTTCGGTTCGGCCCGGGCTGCGCTGTGTGCTGCCCGCCGTCGCTCCCCCGCGCGGCGCGGTGGCGGCAGCGGCAGCGCTCGGGAAACTTTGTGCGCTCCCCTCGGTACCGGCGGTGCGAGCGCCGCGCTGCCGCTCCCCCGAGCCGCTGCCCCCGCGGCTCCTCGGGCACCAGCGCTTATTCGCAGGGCTCGGGGGTTAATCACTCGTGCCGTGGAAAGCTCATTAGCGGCGACTTGTTCCCATGACGACGGGACCCCTCGGAGCCTTCGGGGCTGTCTGTTTGCCCGATTTTCTGTCTTTTCGTGTTCGTGTTTTGTCACCGGGGACAAAAACAAGCAAATAAACCCTGCGTGATCCTGTGGGCCCTCTTTGTTTTTCCTCCAACGCTCAGCGATTTCCCCAGACTTAATTAACGATACGTGGATGTGATTAAGCAAGTGTGAGAGTTATACAGGGTTTCTGAGTACTTATTCTTCTGCATTACCTCCTTTAGCTCAAACTAAGATGTGATCTGACTTGCCTCGTGCTCGAAGTACTCCTGAGACGTGTCAGTGCTAAAAACTGTGATGTTACTTACCTTTTTTGCTCATTGTGTGTCATTTGGCAGCACTGAACCCTTTGAGGAGCTTCCTGTTGCAGCCTCTGCAACAGCTGAGCTGGGAATCAGTGGTGACTTGCTCTGTAACTTTGTCATCCTGCTGTGGTGTGACCTTGACAGGTCTCTTTAACTTCCTCCTGCCCCACTCTGCTCAGCAAAAGGAAATGTCGCTCCCTTGCACCTGTGCTCTGAGCTAATCAAGCTAAACACTTTATCTAAGATGGAGTAGTGTTAAGACTGAGTATATGAGTGTATTGTTCTCTATTACAAGGAGTTGAACATATATTATATAATCATTTTCTGTAATGGTAGAGGTAAAAATCCTCCTTTTTAACTGCAGTCTTTATTTAACATAGCCCAGTGCTGCTGGTCTTCAGAAGATGTGAACTGTTACCATCCAGGTGAAAACAGTGGCTCTAGTGCCATTTTTAACTGTTTTCCTGGGTTAACTTCATCATAATCGGGTAAAAACAAGTCTTTAGCATTCTGAAATTTGTAGCAATATCCACTGTTACAAAGAGTATACCTCCAGTGAGAAGATGCAAGAGTAAGGAAAGAAAATGCTGTGAAACTGAATGACAGTCTTGATCACTTGCCTTAGCATTGCAGCCTGAGGGGAACTTGAAAGTCCCTTTTTTTTAGAGAGAATGAGCAAACACACACTTTTAACTATATGTTAGGTTAAACATCTGAAACTCTCCTTCAAATTTTCAGCTTTGCAAAAGACAGTTTAATGTATAGTGTTCTGTTGAGAAGCATTGGGAATGTGTAAGGAATGTTTTAGAATATTCAGTTCTGAAATACTGCCCGAGAGACGATCAGTTGTGACTGTTTCAGATTAGAGGAGTAGGAAGTTATAATAGTAGGGGAACTTCTGTATGAAGCATACATTCTTTCTTCTTTCTTGAAACACTCCTTCTGAGTGAATAAACTGTTATAAAATAACTCTCTCTCCTGCTGTGAAAGAGTCTATCCTCAGCTCAGTCCAGCAAAGTGCTAAAACATCTGCCTCCATCCCAAATGCATTGGAGTAGGCAAATCACACTTCACACTTTTACTGGAACACCTTAAAGGTATTTTTACTAAAATACCCCTAAGGCCTATGACCTTGACTTTTGTATTCTGTTTTTTAGCAACTCAGTAGTCAGATACCTGTCCAAAAATATTTCTTGTGAGCTGAGGACCATCACGAGCCCCTAGTTACCAGTGAAGTAACTTTATGACAATCCCATGAATAGAAAGAAAGAAAGAAAGAAAGAAAGAAAGAAAGAAAGAAAGAAAGAAAGAAAGAAAGAAAGAAAGAAAGAAAGAAAGAAAGAAAGAAAGAAAGAAAGAAAGAAAGAAAGAAAGAAAGAAAGAAAGAAAGAAAGAAAGAAAGAAAGAAAGAAAGAAAGAAAGAAAAGAACAGAAACCTTAGTTGTCATCTTGTCTCCTTTGGATGTCATTGACTTAAATTTCCATGCTGAATAATTGAATTTTTACTACTTAGTGCTGCACAGTCAATACAAGTAGACAGAAAGTGATACAGGTTTTACTCTGTGCTTTACATCCTCTGTAAAACTGAGCCTTTTCTTATTGGTGGTAATAAGAGCAGCATATACTCCAGTTCATTTTTCAGACCCTAAGTGCCATGAAGGGGAAAAAGTTCTTAATTTTATTTTTTGAGACTGATAAAGGCAGCAAGAAAGATGATCTGTAACAAGCCCTTGTTACTTGCATAGATGTTTTCAGAACAATAATCACTTAAGGTTGTGAGAAGACATCAGAGTATGTAACACTACCACTGATAAAGGGATTTTGTTTGAGGGAGTGGGAAAAGTACATAGGCATGAAGGCTAAGTCTATAAATATGGATAATGATATTGGTTTGCATTGTGTTTTACTCAACATTATACCAAAGTAACTTGGATATCATGTACACTGGTTTTTATAAACAAAAATGCTTCTAATGGTGTTCATATTCAAGATACCTCAAATTGCTCAGCCCACCTATTGCTCCAACTTTGCTGTCATGTAAATGCACTTAATATTCTTTGTTTTTCTGATGTTGGAAGTCCCACACTTGGGATGAATAAGATACTGGACCAGTATATAGAAGAGGTGGTTGAACTCCTCTCTGTGTAACTGATCTCTTCTGGACAAGTCACTTTACCCTTCTATTTTAACTTTTCTCTACCCCCATTAATCATCATCATTCAGTGTTGCTTGTTTGGAGTGCAGAGTTTTGCTACGTGCATATATTGTGTCTAGAGAGATCTCTGGGGAAGTAGCAAAATGTTAGTGCAGCACAATAACAAATGGTAGCCAACATTTTCCCCATTTTTTCTGTCTCAGTCCTTGGTCACTGGCATCTGAACACCAGTGAGATTGTTGGAGATCAGTGCGAGGATGTTGTGGAGGAATTCCTTCCAGTGCTAGTTCCTTAACATTCATTTTGCTGAATATATTTGAAGGAAACAGATTTCAGAGAAAAAGTTAACAGATCTCTACTCTAAGGACTTGAAAATAAAGAATGGCTCATCACTGCTTTTCCTGTTTGCTGTCAGTTTGAATGTACGGGTTTTCTGGATGGAAAAATAATTATTAATTTAAAATAGGCATATTGGCAGCAAAGGGCTTGTGAAGGGCAGAGACCAGCACTAAATATCCAAAGTGAATTTTTTTTTTTCCTGTGGTTTTAGGAGAGGGTTGGGCAGGTGAGTTTCCAGGTACTTTTTGAGCCTATAAAATGCACAACCTCATTTAACAGGAGTGAGTAATGGTGTTAGGAAGGTATGAGAGATGTTTCTGTTATTCCAGTGGGGAGCTCAATTATGTTCTTCATAAGCTACTGTAAAGTGTTTATACTTGAAGTGGTGGTGTACTTGATTTAGCTATGTGGTTTTTAGTTTGGTCTTCATTTCAAAATCACTCTAATAATCAATACTTCTGATAAACCAGTCTTTTAGATTGAGGCAGGATTGTTTTGTATGAAAGGCTTGCAGATGAAAAACTTTTAAAGTGATATCTAATATATAGTAGACTTACTTCTGCTTTTTATTGGAAATTAATGGCCAAACTTATGATAAAACTAAGACCATACCATACCAGTGGTAATGTAAAACTCTCCTGTTTCTGTCATTTTACTCTTAAAAAATGAACCTTCTTCAATGTGAAGGTGTAGAAAAGCTTCTTTCTGACCTTTCACTTACTCCCTACATTTTTAATGCACCATGTATAACAATTTCAAAACTACTTAGGCTTTTAAGGCCCAAGTTTGAAACAACCCAAAGAAATCTGTGTTTTAAAAGGTACATTCTGGAGGGATGCCTCTGCCCCTTCTCTGAGATGCCTGATTCCACACATGCAAATTCACATGCTCAAATTCCCAAGTCACTTTAGAAGTTTTGGACCTGGGTGTGTTTACTACTTGTAAAATAGAGATGCCAGCTCAAATTACTATGAAATCCAAGTTCCCCCCATACCTGTGTTGCTCAGGGGAGTGATGGGGTTCAGCAGCACCTCAGCCATGAGATGCTGCTGCTGTTCTGCCTTTCCCCTTCAGCTGCCAGCATGGGCTGGCAGGGGGAAGGAGCCAAGGAGTGGGTTTGGGATTTTCTCTCCCCTGCATGTGCTGCAGCCCTCCTGCTTCTCCTGTGGGAGTCTCTTGATTTGTAGGCTGACCTTTCCACACCAGTGAAGCTTAGCAGGCCCTCCCAATTTTCTCACTTTATGCCAAGATGTCTGATGTTGCAGACAGGGAGTCTGTTCCTGCTCTATTTGGAGGCAAGGGCAGAATTCTCACAGATTTCCATAGGAACAAGATGTATTCCTAAACATACTTCAGTAGCTAGAAGGAAACTTCCTAATAAAGAACCAGACTCACATAACACAGAACATGAAGCATTGTTCTGAGCTTCTCTTCAGAGCTCTTAGCAGTAACAGGTCTGCAGACCAAGCACTGCAAGCAGCAAACTCAGGGCATTCCTGGCAGCACTGGCAGGGATTACCCACTCTCAATTCTGCCCAGAGAAACAACTGAGGCTTCAGCATGTTACTGATAAAATCTTATTTATTCTAATGGGTGCCATCTGAGCCCCTTAGGTCCTATCAGGAGTGGAGCAGTGAGGTGTGATGTAGTGGCTGTTGCACAAAGGATTTGCTACCTCAAGCAGAAAAGGCAGTGGGATTTCAATTTACCTGAAGAAGCAAAATGCCCTCTCCCACACTGATGTTGGGAGTCTCTTGGAAGTTACCAAGGAAAACTTTGGAATGCAATTCTGCTGCTCTGTCATACTCTAGCCAGACTGGTTCCTAACTAAAACTTTTTTCTTCTTTATTTGGATTTTTTTTTTTTTAAGGTGGAAATGTTCCAGCCCTAATTTTACTGACATTCCTGTGTTGCTGTTTCACAACAGTGAATCCTTTCCAGTTACAGGCTCCTTCTTTAACAGGGGTTCAAATGAATCACCTAAAGCCTGTTGGAGGCAAGAGTTTCCAGATGTAACTCACAGATATCTGCACCTTCTTCCTTTCCCAAATCCATATATTCCATTAATTTTGCAACTAGAAATGCACTGTTCTATCCAAATATAGCTGTCAGGGTGCAAGGAAGTGGTGGGAAAATACAGATTAGTGCTTTTGCCATTTGTGTTGCATTCCCATACACGAGAGCCTCAGGGCTGCTTTTTCACACAATTTTCAACTTGTGGTAGTGAGAGTTTCATTTTCTCTGGTTATCTCCTATCTTGGACTGGTTTGGTTTTGTGATGAACATTTGGGAAAATGCATTTTTTTCCCCTGTGCTGTCTTAACAGCATCAACATTTGTTAAATTCTTCTTTACTTACTCCCCTGCCCAGTAGTTTGTACACTTTTTAAAAATTCAAAAAGCTTTGTCTTGTAAAGCATGTAGCATACATGTTTTTTCCTTTTGTCACTTTTCAGGTAATTACTATTTTAACATTTGAAAATATAGACAAAAGTCTAGCGAGAGAGACTTTTTCAAGGAAATGCATGCACTTCAGTCACTTTATCTTGAATGGCAAATATAAGAGTTCCCATATGCATTAGAATCCAAAGTTTGGGGTTTTTGTTAATGTCTTGGGTTTTTTTGTTTTTTTTTTTTTTCTGTATGGCCATTGCATATAATTGGACAGAAAGCTGTCAAGATCATAGACCAAGCTTCCTATCCTCAAGATCTAAAACATTTCTGTTTCTAAAGGTACAAATATCCCAAAATGCAGAGCTTGAACAAAAGACTGCTCAAATGGTTTACTTGAAAGCTGTAGCCCAAAATTTCGTTTATCCCAAAGCAGGGAGTTGTCAAGTGTGTGTGAATGGAAATGAATGAACAATATCTTCACAGGATGGGTTTCATTTCTATTTTTTCATGAAAACAAGGCATTAATTCTTCTAACATTCTATTTGTCACTTAAATTCCCCTTATAGATTAGTGGTGAAGGAGCCCTGATCTGAGTAAAACTCTGGTTTAGTATCTGGCTTCTTAGGAGACAGGCACTACCACTGTCAGATAAGGCTGGAATGCAAAAGTCATGGCAGAAATCAGTGAGTGGCTGCTCTCAGTACTAAATCCATTTTTAAGAGGCAAGTTCAGTATGGTGTTCATTAGCCTTTTTAATTTTGTGGAGTTTTAAGAGTAATTCATTGTGATTCTGCTGCAGAGTGTTATGATGTGGCAACATATTTTTTTAAGATATTGCTGGGGATTCATTTTTAGAAATACTATTGGCAGGGATTTAGAAACCTGGACTCCAGCCAGGAAGTGAACAATCACTGGAGCCAGCTCTGCCAGGAGATTCTATACACACACACGTTGAATATTTGTTAATTATTCCTTTGTGTTGCAGCCCCTCTCATCCCTGTTTGGGCAAGTCTGTGATTTCTGGTGGGAAATCGTGGAAGGGGCTGGCAGAGGGGTTGCTGCAGAGCAGGGACATTGGCCAGGGCAGTGGCACTGAGCACCTCCTGTCCCACAGCCCCTTCAGGCAGGTGGCCACTGCAAAGGGTCTTGGTGCTCTGCTGCTTCCACCCTGTGGTTTTTGACAAGCAGTTCCACTGCTGGAAGAGCAGCAGGGAGCACAAATCACTGTGCTCACCTCTGCTCCAAAGAGCCCTGTCACTCTTCTCCCCATTTCCCTTCTTCCTTTCTGCTGTTCATCTCCCAGCTAGGGTCAATCAAAGGCAGTTCTTTCAAACTCCAGAGGGTTTACCTCAGAAACAAATTTTGCATAAGAAACCAGCTCATGTTGTACACTGCTGGTAATAATTTCTTTTTAGGAACCTCATATGTAGAACTATATTGATAAATTACTGGCTTGTCTTGCAACAGTTTGCCTTTTAGAGTAGAAGGGCACAAGTGAAGAGTTACTGAGCAGGGCTCTAACATTTCTTTTATATGAAATAACTATTTTCAGGACAAGTATCCTAGTTTTGCAAGTTCATGGACAAATTCCTGTTTATTTGAATGGGGGCAGGGTCAAGCCCCATGTGCCTGAGGGCTGCTGTTGTGAAAATAAACCCTGCTGAGTCCCCTGTGCTGGAATTGTGATGCACTCCTGGGCAGTAAGCTAAATATAACAATGAGAAATTAATGAGTTGGGGAATTGGCAGCAGTGGTACTACTTTTGCCTTTCTGCTCTTTGTCACTGGGGCCATGATCTCACTGCAGCCACGGAGACATGGTGGGAATACAGTGATGGATGGCTCCATTCCTTCTAGGAAAGCCAGGGCAGCAAGGCAGGCTGGTGGAGCTGCTGTTTATGTGAGAGAGCAGCTGGAATATGCTGAGCTCTGCCAAGGAGTGGGTGAAGAGCAAGTCAGGAGCTTATGGGTGTGTGAGAGCACTGGAACTGGCTTCACAGAGAGGCTGTGCAGTCTCCTTTTCTGGGGAGACTCCAAACCCACCTGGATGCAGTCCTGTGGAACCTGCTCCAGGTGACCCTGGAGCAGGGGGTTGGGCTGGATGGTCTCCAGAGGTCCCTGCCAGCCCCTGTTTCTGTGATTAGATTTCCACATTTTTGTGTCACACAGTCCATTAATTCAGTCTGTTAGACAGTCTTTTCTTTCTCATAGCAACATGTTAATAGCAAGCAAAGTTCTATCCATCATTAATGCCCTAAGGCCAGAATCTGAAGTTTGTTGTTGTTTTTTTTTTCCCTAGAATCTATTGGACAAGAGAGAAGTAAATATGGATATGCATGCACGTGTAGCTCACCTTAAAATTAATTTGCATTGCATGTGTTCATTTTGTGCTTCTCTATTGGTCTGCTCTCTATGATGAGAGCTGCAAGAAGGTTAATGCTTATGGTGAATTTTTATTTTAAAGCTTTTAATTTTTTTTATTACTATTCCCTAACTCTACCTAGCTTTTCCCTAAACCTTCTAAGTTTGGACTGCAGTGGGAAATTTTCAGTAGCATGAACATGAATTCAATTGACTGAGAACTAGTAAGAATACATTTTATTCCTTTGTGCTGAACATAAGTAACATTGCTCCCAATTTACTGCAGTGATGGAAATGAAATGCAGAACAAACATGTTCACAAGGCTTCTTTGAAACATTTAAGGCATTATTTTTCTCTTTTGATCACAGAAGTCTAATCCAGTGGTCTTAAACCAATGGTAATTACAGAGCAACCTTAAAGCCTCAAGCCAGAGCTCCCACCATGGTTTTCAGGAGCACCCTGTACTGTGCCTTTCATAGAAAAGCCTCACTCACAGCTCTTGGTGCCAGCTGCTTTTCAAGAAAAGATAAAAGAGGAGCAATTTTCTCAAGGAAGTCAACACTTTTCTTAAGCAGGATGTGTTTATGCTACTGTCCTTTCTGATAATTAGGCACAGAATGCAGGCATTGTTTTTGCTACCTCCTGCATATTACAACAAACAATTTAAAACCCTGTATGAAATAAATAATGCAAATGAAGCTGTAGTGTGATCATTCACCATGATCAAAGCTCAGATTTCTCCTTAGTTTCTGAATTTGCTCTGTCTTCCCTGTTGTGTGTTGTCAGCCCTGTATCCTTTTTCGGGTGGGTTTAGGCAGGCAAATGGAAATCTTGTAATTCACTTTAGTTACCAAGGTTGGGATTGACTGTGTTTTGCAGTTTACTGCTGGCATGGGCTGGCTGCACAGCAGCTGTCCACAAACTTCCAAAGTGAGCCAGGCTTCCATCTCAAAAGTATTTGCTGGGGTCTTCTTCCTCTTTGTGTCTTCCATGGGAAGTGGTGCTGGGGCTGGTAGCAGTGATTTTGTTTCAGGTACTGATCAGAACTGGAAAAAAATTTTCCTGTTTCATGAGCCTGATTCCTCTTTCCTTTGCTTTTCCCTTTCCTTTTCCTTCATGCCTGGTATGAAGTAAATGTTCTGGTGTTTTAGTTTCAAGCATCGAAACCAAAGAAATGTTTAGCCCATTTAAACATTAATTTCTTTTCTAATTTTCTTCCAATTCAGCTGCCAAAACAACAAAAAAGCCTGTCAGTTGCATAGCCCTTATGGAGAATTTGTCTCTGGCACAGAGTGGCCCTCCACAAGAACATGATTTTTCCTGTGAATTGAGATGCTGAGCACAGATATAATCAGTTTGTTTCCAGAGCCATCATCATTGCAAGCCCTCAGAAATTCTGTCCTTTTGCAGAAGAGCATTTTCCATGATTGAACAGCCAGAGACTTAGAGTTTGAGGGTTTTTTAGTGGTTTCCTAAACTCTTCAAAGTTTTGTTGAAGGGAGTGGATTACCTATGTCCTTTCCTTGAAAACAAAGCTAAGACATTGTCCTCAAGGAATTTGGTATCTTCAGTTCTTAATCCCATAATGGCTCTTCATATGATAGAATCACAATTTTTTTAATCCTCTTTCAGTAAGTGCAAAGAGTACTTTGTGATAAATACCTCTTGGGTTGTAAGGTGGAATTATCTCACATGTTGTTTCTGTATCCAAGCTGAGTGCAATCCATCAGAATGATGGTTTTATTCATTTGGGGGAGCAGGAAGAAGGCTTTAACCAAAATTGAGTTTTCTAGCTGTGAGTAGCAAAGCAGACTCAGTAAAGTTAGTCGTGTGTTCTACTACTAACAAATGTAATGATACACCAAAAACAGTGACCCAGCAGGTATCCAGAGCAAGAATTCAAAAGCTCAGAGCCTGAATTTTGAGGTACCAAATGACAGTGGATGACAATTGGGATGGCAGATCTCTCTGGCCTTACTTCGCCTGTGATTGGGATCCAGATTTCCATCAAGGCTAAACAGAAAACCCAGTGCCTTAAAATACATAAACCAGCACCCAAACCTGAAGTTTGTTCTGTCACAAGAGGGAATGATCTATGCAAATGAAATTATTTGAGCAGTTAGGAGCAGTTCTGGCACATCAGAAGGATGAAATGATGTTTGAAGAACCTGTTGCTTTAAGACAGAAGTAGTAAAGTGCCACTTAAAATTTTAAAAATAAATTCTTCTCTATGGTCTGGCTTTTTTAGTAGTGTGATGTGGCAGCTTTTGGTCAAAGCTGAAGGTCACCAGATCACAAACCCTTTGTTGTATGCACCATATAAAGCCCAATACAACAGAAACTAAAGCTATCAAGTGATCAGCAGGATGCAGTTAACCATAAATATCTATACAATATTAGGTTCTTTATAAAAAGAAGAAAAGTGAGACCTCATTTCTGTTTCATTGTGACAGCAAAAGGGAATTGCTGCTTTCCTAGAAACAATTGACTGGTGTGACTCTTGGATTGGGCTCATGACACAGCAGAAGGGTGTAGGAGTGGATGCTTGGGTCAGGTTAAGCATCCCTCTAGCTTGTTACTATTGCCTGGGCTAGGTATTTTATCATCTAAATATAGGGAAATTGTATTTCTCCAGATATACCCTCTCAGCTTCTGGCTGGCTGCCTCACAGGTACTTTCTGTCTGGCAGCAGAGTCACAGTTTTGTGTTTAATAGCTGTTGGTGGGAGTTTTTGTCCATAGAATTTGCCTAATTGTTCTTGAAAGATAAGCAAGCTTCTGTCATAAAGAGAACATTTAAACTGCATGCTGTGTGGGAAAACCACCTCCTTTTGTTGTTTTTCAGAGTGCTATCTGATAATTCTTGTATTGTGAGAAGTCATGCAGGATTGCTGTCTATTCAGTTTGTCAATGCTGCTTGTAAATTTTTGTAGACTTTTATCAAATTCCTTCCCAAATGAATCTTCCACATTTTCATCTGTTCAAATGCTTTGCATACAGAAAACATTTCACAGCTCTTGCTGTCCTTGTCATTCCTGATCCCTTTCCAGCTCTAGAGAGGTAGAAAAATCATACCATGATATAATGAGCTTTTCTCCCCCTTTTTTTTCCTCATCAGCTTCTGAAATTCTGTCTGCTACTGAGTACTAAATCACTATCTGCATAGAATTGATGTGTGTAATTTCATTATAGCTTTCCTACCTCTCTAAGATACAGTAGCCTGCCCAGTGCTGAGGGAAGGGGATTTCATCCCTGCATTACTTTGCATTTACCAGCATGAATTTCATTCACCATTTTATCCCCCAGTTTCTCAGTGAGTGATGGATCCTGCTAGAAGGATTTCTGAGTGAAGGCAAGGAAGTGTTCTCCAAGCTGTGGATGCTTTGAGAAGGAGTCAGCTCAGTGTATGGGAAAGTGCATCTCAGGACTTGATGTAGTTTTGAGGAATTAGAACTCCTAAATCCTCTGAAATAAAGGTGGTCAAGAAATTCTGTTAAGCCTGTGCAGTTCTTCTGGCACAGAGTCTTTGAAGGACTGAATGAGCAAAGCTTGGCAGGTCACAGTGGGAATGTGGAAGCTCTGATTTACTAGTTTTCAGCCTCAAGGGACAGGAAAAGAGACCTGGAATCACAAAAAAAAAAAAAAAAAAAAAAAAAAAAAAAAAAAAAAAAGAGAGAGATAGAGGTTGGTCTTCACTGGAAATCCCTTAATTTAGAAACAGCATCTTGATGGCAAGATGACAACTGTGGTACATGACCCACTGACAGCAGAGACATTGGTGCATGCACTCTGACCATCAGATGTTTGGTTTTCTCAGGTGGCAGCACTAAAACTCTTTTCCACTATGGTCTTGTCCTGTGTTTCTTGTACAGATTTAAAGCTTCTGTGACAGAAGGCTCTTGGTTTTTGCTCCCTGTGGAGAGTTGGAATTGGGCTCCTTGGTGATGAGAGAAGGGACCTTCAACATGATCAGATTCCCAATGTTTATTCAGACTGCTTTAAAACTATGTGTTCTCAGGGATGCAGTAGTTGAGTTCCTCATATAAAGCATTCTTAAGATGTGTCTCCTCAGCAAACAAGAAGAAAAACCTTTGAGGTTATCAAATCTTCCTTCCCCCACAAACCATAAGTTTTGTCCATGTGGAAACTAGCCATTTTTTCAGTAAGCCACCAGGTGCTGAGGGATTTTCCCTCTCAATGTCCTTATCTTGGCTAGAGGACAGGTAACCAGCATCTCTTTGGGAAAGCAAGTTTCAGTTCCTGGTGTTTCAAAAGAATTTGGTTTGCTGTGGAGTCAGAGTGTGCTTAGCCAAAGTACTCATGGAGACTGCTGCCTGGATGGTGCTCATGTGAGTTTATCTTGAGGCAGAACAATCACTGAGCATTATAAACAACACACAAAAGCAACTCAAACCAGATATTGAAGGAAATTAAGTTGCTGTTGCACAAAAACCAACTTTGTTGTGGCATCTTTGTGGTCACCTGAACAGTTTGAGGTGCCTCCATTTGTAAATGTGGTATTATTATTTTTTTTTTTTTAGATAATTTACCTCTTTCTTTGATTTATTCTGTGAAGTCTAGTTCTTTCTAGAGCTGTTTAGATTCACGTTTAGTCATGCTATTTCTTTGAGGTTAGGACAAACTTTACTAGCATTAACCTTTATCATCAAAATATCTCTGCTTTTCCTTTATTTGCCTTCTTTGCTGGAAAAACAATCTACAGAATACATTTCCTTAATGGATACCATAAAGATATTCTGAGTTTCCAAGAGCTTTATACATAACCTTGTGCTGTCTTAAGATACAAGGAATACATGGAGTATTTTATCTCTCCAGGCTTTTCCCCCTTATTCTGTTTTTACATATTTGATTGGATTTCAGTCAGTATCTAAGTTCTGCCTCCTTTTGTGCTGTAGGGGCATTCACACACTGCTTGCACAGGTTATTCCAACAGCTGTATTACCAAAAAAACCTCTGTGTCTTTAGGCACAGACTGCTGAGTGCTTGAATTTTTGAGATCTGTTATCATGTTAATATTGTCCTTCCACCCTGGGTTAGCAATTTGATTTATGCAGGAATGGCCTGACTAGTGAGCAAGCAGATAATCTCAGTGATGGGTAATTCCTCCTCCATTATGTGCTGCACCTTTCTCAGTTCATTTACTGAAGCATTTTATTCTGTATTCTGCCATGGCAAAAGCAAAGTGCTCTTGAACCTCAGTTTAACTTCTTTCTGTGAAGTGCTTTTTCTTTGAGTTTGGAGGTCATGATTTGGCTAACTATGCTGACTTGGGCATGCCAAACACAAATGTAATAAGCAGCCTGTTTAATTTCAGGCTGATAGTCTTGCTTATCTTCTCCTAAAGCCTTGTACATAACTCTGCAGTAGAATACTTCTGAATTAATTCTCCTACAGACATGGTTCTCAGCACTGTTATGCAAGCTGTGGTTCTTATGTGCTCTTATTAAGTGAAGTAATCCTCTTGTAGTCCCTGCATCTGTCCTTCCCATGGCAGGAAGTCACTGTGCTCTCAGGTTGCCAGAGGTCCATGGGCAACGTTCAGCACCAGGTTTCTTTTGCTTGTACCAGTCGGCTTCTTTGCAGTTTGCACAGTTGCTGTCCACTGTGTATAGTTGGATTTTCTTCACTTGGCACATCCTCATTTCCTCAGGAGAGTTCAAGGCTGCATCTTCAGTGGTCTTCCTGCATTTCCCTGGCTTTTGTCAGTGCAGTGTTCATTATTTATCTCTAATGAGGTGTCCTGAAGCTGTATCTCATTGGACTTTATGAATTAATGCACAGTGGAGTTCTCTCCACCCAGACGAATCAGCAGCACCTGCTTTGTCTTAAAGATGGAGGTGTTCATATTGATTTGCATGTGAAAGCCCCTCTCCACTGAACTGAGTATAGATACAGCTCTGTGTGCTGCAGGAGGTTTGTAAAAACAGGTGAGAGGTGTGCCAGGAATGTCTGGATATCTGCCTGGGGAGTTCTGCTTAACTCACCCCTCTTCTCCCAGAGGCATTGAGTGGACAGCAGGTTCCTTGTCCTGGTGTAATTTTGGTGTGGCTTGCTTAGTTTTGTTTCCCTTCCTAGGATACCATTCTGTGCTTGATTTTGGAAGTGAAGCAGGGGCAGGGCAGTCTGTCCCCCCAGAGATGGGAAGCAAGAGTGACCACACATGGTCAGTCCATCAGCATGGGCCAGTGGGCAGCTCCTGCTCTAGGTAATATGAGCTTATCCAGAGGTCTTGTTCCCACCATCCCTCTCTTATTAGTGTCAATTATTGGATAAATATTCAGCCCAGCCTTTGGTGAGTTTGATCTTGGACAAGGAAAGGAAATGAGGCAACACAGCTCTCATGCCAAAAAACTTGAGCCTTGTGTATTCACTGCTGCCTAACAATAGCAAGGCTGACATTTCAGATAAGGCCCTTCACAGGTATGTGGGCATTGTTTAACTAGTAATTCATTAAATACATTAATACTTTATTTCTTAAAATCTGTAACTTGTTGCTGTTGATTGGTCATGGTTGTTTAACCTTTGGATTCTCAGGAGATGAGAGACTGGGGAGAGGGGATATATTGGTAAAAATCACACAAAGGTGCCTGATGTGTGGTACCAATTGAACAGATGTGGACTAAAACAAAGCAGACATCAGTTGTTTGGATCTGAGACTCTGGGCATCAGAACTGACTCTGTTCCAAGTGCTCAAGGAATTCTTTCCAAGCTATTTGTAAAGTGACTTAAAACTTTTTTCAATTATGAAGTATTATGTGATGATTACTGTGGAAATAAAAAATACCACCTTTGCTCGTGTTTTCAGTTAAGTTCTTCCTTAGCTACATTGAGCCTTCAAATAATTGGAAGAGGCTTTGAATTTTCATTCTGCATGACAGGTTTTAATTTCAAAGTGCACTTGGGACAGAAGACTCTCTTTGTGACAGTGTACAAAAATACCTGCCCCACACCTGGTAGTCCAGTTACCAGCAGTAAGTGCTAATGTTTTGTAACTAAGTACATTTTCCCAAACATGTGAAAGGAATGCTCTTTTATTACTCCAAGGCAGATACTTGTTCAATTGTACTCCAGCCTGTGTTTTGCATAAATTTGCTTCCTGTGTGCAGCATCCTTTTCATTCCTGCACCCTTATCGTTGCTAAGAGGCTTTCTCAGTTGTTGATCCATCTTCCCACTCTTCATTTTTATTAATAACCTATCTTTTATAAGAGTCTTGCTTCCATTTATATAGTGTGCCGTGATTCAGCATAGTTAATGGGTGATTTTTACTGAAAGGCAGTAAAAGAGCTCTTGGAATAGCTTTTAAAACATATTGTAGTAGGTTTGAAAATGAGATTTGTCACATTTAATGCCTTGAGACAATGTAGCTTAATCCAGGCAGGTTGCAGAAAATCCAGCTATTAAGTAGAGAATTTATAGATATTTAAAGTTATCACTGAACACGAAGTAGGTATTGTGTTCATGAAAATCGTTCCTTTCCTGATTGTTCAGGGTTCAGGACTGCACAAGGTTTGACTTATGTTTGTTTTTTCTTCTAAACCTACTCCTTCTTTCTTCAAATACACAAAAAAAATCCGGAAAATGGATGAGCTTAGTCTGTTCTTTTGAGGATCTCACCCAAAAAAAAAAAAATCCTGTTATATCATATCTCATATATGTGCACCATATATCGTATATATTATATATGTGCCATAAATCCATTAATAATAATTTAATATTTATCACATATGCTGTATATGTATCACATACTGTATTTGCCATGAATGATTATATATGATTTTTGTGATCACATGTCATATGTTATGTGTGTCATGTGATACATGCCACAGGTATCAAATCCTATGTATCATGTCACATTTATCACATATATCACATCCTTTTCAATCATTTTTGCACAAACAACTGAGGACAGTTAAAGCAGGAAAATCTAGAATGCCATTTCCATTCTAGTGTGAAGCACAGTAGAGGAAGAAACTTTCAGGGGCAAGATTTCTGGAATTCAGTTAAACCCATTCAGGGAATGGTTCAAAAATCTTTGGGATCTGTTTCTGTTCCCAGGTGTTGCTTCCATGAAGTATTCTACCTCTGTCCAATACAGAATCCTTCTGGGTTGACCAAAAGGATTAACACAGTGATAACTTTGCAAAATCCAAAGAGTAAAAGTCAAGCTGCTGTACACAGGGAGTCTTTTT
The DNA here is from genome assembly GCA_030060385.1 of Muscicapa striata striata. Classification (NCBI taxonomy): domain Eukaryota; kingdom Metazoa; phylum Chordata; class Aves; order Passeriformes; family Muscicapidae; genus Muscicapa; species Muscicapa striata. The sequence goes on from JAREIS010000019.1 coordinate 3,894,711, forward strand.
CTTAAGGCATTCTGAATTTACCTGTCAGTTTTAAAAACCCTTCAGAAATACTTCCAAGGAAAAAAGAATATCCAAGAACATTTCTTGTTGATTAAGATGAATGCCTGAAAATATATAATCTGGAAATGCTACAGAACTCTTTCAAATAATAAAGGAAATCACTTTCACATCCTTTCTTCTCCAGAAGTAAAACTTGTGCTTGAGCACAAGTCATACTGCTTGTAACTATTGACAGAGTAATTTTTTATCTTTAAAAAGCTTCACCTTAGAAGAGTGAGACATCAAAGAGGTCCATGTTCATTAAGAGAGGGAGGATCTTTGATTTTTTTTCATTCTGGCTTTTACTCTGCAAAGAACAGAGGGGATTGTGCTGATGCTCAAGGATTGCAATCCTGGCCCAGAGCTGTGCTTGCACAGGGAAGGAGGCTGTGCCTCAGTGGTGTGTCAGCACTGTGGTGGCTGTTAGAGAAATCTGTTGCACTGATTAGTGCACTTTAGACCCAAATTGTTGGTTGCTTTTGGAGTGCTGAGCAACTGGGTAGAATTTTTAGCCAGTGCACAGATGAATAATAAAGTACCTCTTCAGGCTGCTGGGTGCTATCTGCAGACTGGGCTTAAATATATGGAAATGACCTGTGTGCATACATTCAAATTGAATCATAACAGTGAACAAAATACTAATGCTTGCATCAGTAGTTATTTTTTTGTTGTAAAACTGCTGATTTTCCTGATGAAAAGCAGCTCTCTTTAATTATTGGATTACCTTTTCCCAGTAAGAAGGCTCTGAAGAATTTAAATACTCATTTTTTGAATTATATTATGGGTAACTTTTGAGCGAATTAAGTTTCTCATAGCACTGAGTCAGTGGGAGAATAAACATATTTATCTTCATACGAATGAGCAATCTGAGCCATATGTTTGCATGATAGAACAATATGAATTATACAGAATGTACAAAGAGCTTTTATTTTCAGTAACAAATTTTATTAAAAGCAAAAAAGCTTTTGTCTGTCTTTTAGTGGTAAAAATAGGTGACATTAATATATATATGGTGCAATATAAATACTTAATGCTTGTGATTATTTCTTCCCCTTCGGGCACAACAAACTTCTCCAGAATGTTTTTCATGCTCCAAATACAAAGGCAAATTGAAGTATAATGCAACTGCTTTCCTGACTGGAGACAAGCTGGATAATCTGGGTGCTTTTCTCTGCTTGTGGGACCAAAATGGAAGTTTCTGTTGAAGTGTTCCTGGTGGTTCTGGTGTTTGCTCCCTGTGAGCAGCCCCAGAGTCACTGATGTGCTCCTGTTTGGAGAAGGGCTGAACTCATTTGGCTCTTTTTCCCTTCCACCTCTAAGACAAACAACAAAATAAAAACTTTACTGAGGTTAGCTGGCACTGCTTTCAAGCATTGATGTGCTCTGAAACCTCTCCTTCTGTGGGAGATCTCCCTTTTTAATTGCAATATTTGCTTTTTAAAACATGCTGATGACTCTCCTCCCACGGAAAGTTTGAAGATGCCTGTGGGTGGTCAGACCAATAGGACTGCCCTGAATTTTTAAAATTGCTGTTTTGGTTGCAGATGCTCTGTCTGTCCTTCACATGGACATTCTCCTGAGCTGAGTGCATTGCACAGTTGCAATTGAGACGCTTCAATTGAAACTGCTTCTTTCCAGTTCATTGGGCTGATATCCCCACAGGTCCCTTCTTAAGTGCATCTCTGTTTTGTATTTCAGGCATTTAGCAGCCAGTCAGAGACCTTCAAAATCAATGTATTGCTGTCAATGATGTGTTGTCAGTTTTACCTGTCTCGATGCCAGGCATCCATCAGAGCCTCTCTATCACTGCCTCTTTTAGCTGGACAGAGGAGAGAAAATGCTCTGGAGTTCAGGTAGGGGCAGGGAGAGATCCCTCATCACTGTCATGGGAAAACCAGACTTGACTTGGGGAAATGGATTGAGTTTATGAACAAAGAACAGGATAATGAGAAGTAAAACCAATATTGAAAACACATGTTCCCCACTGCTCCCTCCTTCCCAGGATTAATCCCAGTGTTCTCCCTCCTCCCCTCCCAGCAGCACAGGGAGGTGGGAATGGGGGTTGAGGGCAGTTCATCACATCTCACCCCACTCTCCTCTGTACCCAATTACAGCTGTGCAAGAATTTTTTATTAGTTCTTAAATCCATTATCCCCTAGGCATCACCACCATCTCTGCTGGACTCAACCTTGACCAATGGCAGGTCTGTCCTGGAACCTGGGCTGGCATTGGCATTGGACAATTGCTGGCATTGGGCTGGACATGGAGAGGCCTTTTGGGAGCTTCTCACCCTCCCTCCTTCTAGCCCTCCCTCCACTACCAAAACTTTGCCAGGCAAACCCAATATCTGTATGGTGGATGTTCAACAAGTGGCTCTATCACTCCTCAGCTGGACAGGGTAGAGAAAATGTGATGGAAAACAAGGAGGATGAGGCAAAGCAGTTTATTATAGCAAAAGCCAAGATTGGATGTGCACAAGCAAAGGAAAAAGCCCAAAGGTTTTTTCTCTGCTTCCCACCAGCAAGCAGCATCCAAGGGAAGCACCATTCCAGTGTTGCTCTGGAAGGCAAACATGGTATATAATCAATGCTCCCCCTTCCTCCTCCTTTTCTTATGTTGTGTGTGAATCAATGTCACATGGTCTGGAATGTCCCTTTGGTCAGTTTGGGTCACTGGCCTGGCTGTGTCCCCTGGTGGGACCTTGCCCACCCCAGCCCACTGCTGGGGGAGTGTTGGATGTTGTGCCAGCCCTGCCCAGCACCAACCAAGTCATTTTTAATTACCTTACTTGTCTGCATTCCTAGCTAGTTTTCCTTTCTGCTTGCTTTAAGAAACAATGCCCTCTGGATTTCTTGATGGCTTGCTTCATCTGTTTGAAGATTCCAGGTGTTTTTCATGGCAGAGAAACAGATTCTCTCTTTCATATGCAGCAGGGATTCTTAGCAGGCTGTCTTGTTTCAGCTCTGCTTGCCCCCTCTTGACTTCCCTGAGGAAGGTTACCACATCTCCACATGAATCCTTCTCTCCTCTCTGAGCATTTTTTACAGCCCTCTTCATTTGAAGAGCCCCTTTTTGACAAGGGAGAGTTTGGAAGGCAGGCACAGTGCAGGTGCCAAGCCTGGTTATGAACATTGCTGGGAGGGCTGAGGTGGAATTTGGTGCCCACAATGTTCCAGTTTCAAGCTAAAGGCCTGATTAACTGAGAAGTGTTTCCCTAAATGTGATTTTTGCTGAGTTCTTTTGTAATCAGTGCTATGTTTCAAGGTGAGTTTTCTTCTTAGACTGAGAGATTTCTATAACTTAGAACGGCCTTCCCAATTATTGTTAATTATCTTGTAATACAAGGAAGATGATTAATTGCATGACTTGCTTTGGAAATTCATTGTTCAAAGTGGCCTTCAGAAGCTGCTATGCTTAGAGCTTACAAGAATGATGAAATTGCAGGTTTGCCCTTTGGTTTGGCATTTGCAGTACACAATTGAGGTAAAGACAGCAGCTGGGGGGGAAAAAGGTATGACAGAGAAGCATCATGTGAGATTTCTTAGCTAGAAATACATCAGGTTAAGAACAAGGCCTCCTTTTAATTGAATTTCTTACTCACTGGATGGTGTTTCTAGCTGATAAGGTTTGTGACCTAGTGTGATGTACCTTCTCAAAGAAAACACTGTTTTCAACCTATGTGTAAATATCAGTCTAATGTAAAATATTTCCTTACTTCTGCAAATTTTTTGGTGTTTCAGTACTGCATTTTCTAAGTGCTCTTTTGACATAAGATTATGATCCAAGCTTACTTTCCTTATCAAAGACTCTTGAGTTTCTCCCATATTTCTCACAGGATAAGTGATACAAAACTTGTCCCAAAGATGGGGATACTAAGAAATGAAACTTTCGTGGGAAGTGGGATGCAGAAGTTGGATGGGAATGCAAATCAGCCCTTTTGTAAAGTAAGAATAAGAGAATGTTAATCTGGTCCAGTAGCATTTACTATTTATTTGCAGCTGATCAATAGAAGTCATTGAAATAAATTATATCCATGCTGATAAGAGCTCTGGAGCAAAGCAGACATTTATATAAGCAATGAAATAATTTTTTACTATGATAATGACATGAAGATTTTTCAGGAATTAATTTTTCCATCCAAACATTTTTAGCCTCATTAGAGGAATATAGAAGAAATTTATTTCTAAGACAAACTTCTCTTCATGCCCACATATCTGGAAGTCAGTTCTGCAGGAGGAAGACTGGACTGATATGGTCTTCTAACCTACTGAGCTAGAGCACAACCATCTGATAGTTCTACCTGAAAACTGGGATGGTAAATGAAAGTTGTAGCAGTTGTAAGGTGTAATTCTGCCAGCCAAAAAGCCCTGTTGCAGTTCCAGTGATCAGTCTAATGCTTTGAGTCATGTGCATATGGAATAAGATGTTATTCTGGCCTTTGAAAACTATGTAAACCATTTTTTGGGCAGATGTCTTCCTTTGACTGGTAAGGTTGCAATGGTTTTTCCTAAGCTTTCTCTGCTGTGGCCAGGACAATCAAATTTTTGCATTGTATTGGTGCAGAATGGATAAAATGCTAAATAAAAATGAATTATTGTCTTTGCATGGAAAGACCTTGGATTGGTTAAGCCTTCTTAGGAGTGCTGTGTTTATTTGCTGCATTTTGTTGTAAGTACAAATCCAGATTATGTTCCTGGAGTAGAATTTGGTGACAGTGTATTAAAAGTTTGTTTGGCTTGAGGTTACACTTAGGATCTACAGTAGCTCCAAGAGCTGAGGCAGTGACTCTTCAAGAGCCCTTGGAAAAGCCTCCTTTGCCAGTGTTATGGTTCCTGAAAAGGACATTAATCCTAGGTGGTGATTACATGATAAAAATTACACCAAACCCTGCTGCAGCCTGTGCCTACCCCTTTAACTGCTGTTGAAGCCCAGGTATTAAAACATGAAGATTCATGGATAAGTGGTTTACATAATACAAGGATTTGTTTGAAGAGAAAAAAAGGAGAAAAGAGAGTGACATATGACCTTTGCTGAAATGCCACAAACAAGAGCAATGTGTTTATTAGTGTAGAAGTCAGTTGATTACCAAGGAAGCTGGACTGCTGACTTTGATTTTTAGCAAAATAACTATTCAGAATAAAATTCAAGAATGGAAAAGGAATTTCAGATCTGATAATTTCTGTTCACAACATTTTTGCTGGAGGGACTAAATAATGATTAAAGCAGCTGAAAGAAGTTAGAAGATGGGAAGGAATAGAATTAGGTTATCTGGCTTCCATTCCCTTACTTGGACAACTCTGTTTCCCATTATGCTCTCATTCAGTTTCTGTCTCATTTATATCAGATAGAAATGAAATATTTCTTTAATTTGCCTCTTAAAATAATAACTGCCTTTCCTCAAAATTGTCCAGAGATGTCTCTGAGAGTTGTCATTCCAAGTAAAATAAGGAAGGCAGATTTCAATCCTTCTTTCTCCATATGAAGCCTCTTTATGTGGGGAATTCTGGTTTGTTACCTGTAACTGAAATGGGTTAATTTTAAATATAAAAAGCCTCTCTGCTCTTCACAGACTCCCATTAGATTCAGTTCAGTTATATTGAAGGTCTAAGGATTTCACCATTCAATATGTTTTGGATGTATTTTACTGTGCCAAGACACAAAATTGATTGTCTGGGTTATGTGACTTCATCCATACTGATAAGTATGTTACAAAGTGGGCATCAAAGGCCTTATGGTTGGTGAAAATAAAATGATTGCAGAATGAGCATCTGTGGCAGCTGCCAAAAGAATTAGATTTTTATTAGACAAGAGGCTAAAAGAAGTGTTGTTACTATGGGCATAAAGTTTTGGGAACAGGCCTTGAAAATGCCTTGAGATACCAGGATTAAAATAACACTCTGGTCATAAAATTTGCAAGCATATTGGGCCCTGCCTGCCTTGGATGCTGTAATTCCAGTTTTTTGGGGATTTTTTTTGCTGGTTTTTTTTGCTTGTTTGTTTGTCTGTTTTTGTTTGTCTGGGCTTTTGTGGGCTTTCTTTGTCATTGGTTGGTTGGGGTTTTTAAATATGTTTTATGATCAGCTTTCTGTGTTTCCCATTTAAAGGAAAGAGCTAAAACTATCTGTTTTATGTGGTAATAAAATTACTGCTTACCAAATGTAACTAATTTCATGTTGCTAAAGTACCCCAAAGAATGGGTCATCAGGAGAATGAGAGAAACTGTTCCCTGTATGAATAAGGGCTTTTTTTATGTCAGCTTTGATGAGGTAATGCATGTAATGTGCTATTATTGCAGAGAGGAAAAGCAGTTGTTCATCTAAAATTTCCAGAAACAAAGCATCTAGTTTTTAAAATAATTCTTGTTATTTAAAACTCTACATTCTTATTTTTCTCTTTTACCTAATTTTGGGCTGTTCATCACTACCTGAATGTGTAGATTAAGTGTGATCCTTCAGAGATTTCTAAGCTTCTTATCAGCAAGGATGGTTTAAAGTGATGTTGGTATCCTTGTATCCTTTCAGCACAATCTTTCATTAAGCTGAGGTGTGTGTTTAATTATACAGAGGCATAATTAAATTTTCAGTTCTTTGTGTCAGAGACTTTGTAAGTGGATCTCAAAGATGCAGTTGCTGGCATCTGGTTCCTATCAGAAAGTTGTAATCAACCTGTGGCTGCCACATCTCAGCTTAGCCAGTCCAGAAACCCTCACTGCACCTTACAATGACTTGAGAGTTGACCATCACTAAACTGGGTGCACCAGAATTTCCAAGCCATGCTCTCTTCTGTACATAAACTTCATGAAAATATTTTTAAACATCAAATGTGTTTGTATTTTCATAGGTGAAGTTCTTTTTTCCTACCCTGATCATTTTCCACATGGCTTTTTAAATCAGTGTTTCCTGTTTAAACCATTAGGTCTACAAACTTGATGCACAGCCCTCCAATCTGTTGTATTCCTCCTTTATGGCTCTAACTGCTCTGAGCATCAGCATCCTTTCTGAAACTAGAAATAGTGCCTCCTCTCCACTTGTCTTTTTTATTTTATTTTTTTTTCCCTCATTTGTTTGGACTCCAAAATATCTGTGAGAAGGAACAGACTGCTGGGTTACATATGTGATGAATGCTGTACTTTCATCCTTCTTTACCAAATATTTGGACTTGAGGAGTTCTCTTGGTGGTGCTCTCTAACTGGGCTCTAAGGAAGGTGGGAAATGCATGTGACTTCTCCTGTCAGAAAAACCATTTCAGAAAGTTCTGGCAAATTGGTCTCTGTGTATTGCTGTAGTTCTACACCTATTAATGGGAAGTGTTTCAGATGGAGGCCACTCTTAGGGATGGGGCTGTTTGGATCCAAACAAAATATGGTCTTGGTGGTAGTAGCTGGAACACCCTGGATTTTGTGTGGGGGATGTAAACCTGCCCACTGAGCATATGTAAATAAATATTCAACAACTGTGGCTTCAATCTGATGTTTCTGGTACATTCCATTTTGCCCAGCTGCACTGGGCTCAGTGAGGAGAGGGATGTTTGATGCTTGATGCATGAGAAGCCAAGAATCAGAATTTCTGTGGAATTCTGTAGAAACCTTTGGATGCAGCTCCTCTCTCAGCCACCTCTGTGTGCAGCATAAAATGTGCAGGCACCCCAAGCCAGGCATAAAATAAGCACTTTTTACATCTTGTGAAACAAAGCTTGGGGCTGTGTGATGTCACCACCAGCAGCACAGCTTTGTTTTACCTGGTTTTTCAGTTCCAAAAACTGCACAAAAAAAAAAAAAAAAAGAAGAAAAAGAGAAATTGTTGAAAGCCACTTTTCTGTTGCTCTACATGCTTTATCTCCTCCTGCTTGGCAACCTCCACACCTGCTGTTCTGACTACTAAAAATTGTCCTTTCTTTTGTCCTGTGGGTATTTCTGCCTAAGAGGAGAGGACAAAGGATTCACTAACATTTTCCTTGGCTTCTCTACATTGTTACTTTCAAAATTAAGCTTTTGTTAACAGTCCAGTGTTCTTGGGGTTGAAAATTCAGGGGTTTTAATTAGAATAGCTGTGATCTAGGACAGAGGACAGTTGCAATGGTACTGCCCTTAAAACCAGCTTTTTAATGTATTTATGTGTGCAGCAGTAAAAAATGGCATTTTCTCCTGCAGTGTGAGAGGTTCTTCAGTCACAATATGGCAAAAGAACAGGTGAAAAGGAAGTTACTCCCATCTTCTACTGTGCTTTTTTTTTTTTTTCTTTCCAACAGTCCTTGGTTAAGGCTTCCTTTTTCCTTAGCATTAGGAACAACCTTCATTGGTGATGTTACTGAGAAATATTTCAGTATGTGAAACATGTGCAGATGTTTTAAGAGGAGAGGCAAAATTCTTTTGGGATTGAATTTGCTGATGCTTGTGGGTCCCTCTCATCTTGATTCTCTGATTTCTCAGTTTACTCCAGTGGATGTTTTTCATCATTTTCTTTAACAAGAGAGAGAAGAAGATTTGACCAAAGTGTTTGCAGGAATTCAGAATTATTTTCCTCTTACAGGACTAGTTGAAGCTTTTAAAAATGAGGAACTCCTGCCTTTTACACATTGAGGTGTTATCCTTGGGAAAGTTGGAATAATGCTGCCAAAATACTTGTAGTGCAGATCCATCTATGTCAGATAAGCTACATTTTGTGTTGGCATGGTTAAATGATCCTGATGAGGGGAAAAATGTATTTTTATTGCATTTTGAAATGTTTAATTAGATTTTAAAGAAATGGAGCAATAATTTGTATTTATAGAACAAAACATCCTTTCTAAAGCTTGTGGGAAAAGGAAAAAAGTATTTATGAGATTTCTGATTTCCTTTGTATTTTATAAGATCAAATTAATGCTTTTCTGAGTTGACTTCAATTTCTGTTTAACTTGCTCCTCATATTTTTTCACTTTTGAACAAAATAACATTTGAAAATTTCTACAGACCCAGAGTGACAGAAGGTTAGAAACCCATCTGATTAGATACAGATGTTGATAATTGATGTCAAAGAATGTGAGAATGAAATAAAATTTAGATGTCAGACTTTGCACTGGAAGGTTTATTTTACAGCAGAGGCCATTTTGAAAGGAAAACATGTCAAATATGTTCCCAGAGAGACTCTAGGTAGTTTTTGCTTTCTGTATATATACAGCTGGCAGCATATTGGGGAAACCAGAAATGTGCTCACAGTTTTCACTAGATAAACTGCTGATATATTACTTTTTTTCTCAAATGGATATTAAAATACAGTAGGCAGGTTTACTGCCCTATTTACAGGTACACACATTGACAAGTTTTAGAGCTATACTGTAAAGCAGAATGAGGGATTAGATCTGGGAGTTTTATAAAACCTGACTGTTGTAAAACCTCTACTCTTACCATCAAAACTCATTTTATTTCTTAGCAACATCCTTAACATTACTTGGACAAACTTTTTCACATAAACTAGCAGAAATTGTATTATTAAATTAAGACTTGGTAATATTTTAAATTAAAGTACATTTGCTCTGGTTCTGTGCTGAAAGTAACTCAAACACAAGCAGAATTTTCCCTAGAGAAGAGCCTTGCATTTCTTTAAAAACTGAAACTTGATTAACAGTGGAGATTTGTAATCACTTGAAAATGTATCCTATCCCTTTCTTAAACTGTCTTAGAATATTATTACACAACTGTGTATATTTCCTTATCATTCCTGCCTCATGGGAGACCAAGATAATTCATAATTTCAGAGTGAAAATTCAGTTTTCCCAGACTGCCTTCGTGCATAGCTTGACAGTCTCACCCCAGCAGATTTATGAATTCATTAACAAAGCACTCAGTTGAGCTCCCACAGATCTTAGATGTTGGGTTGTACAAAATCCCCTCAGCTGACTCAGTAATCCAGGTGCACATCTGGACTGAGTTATTTCACTAAAAATAAGGGTCCTGGGTGGCTACAACAAACCTTTATCAGCTGCCTATGCTCAGGCTGATAAAGCACATGCAAATGAGAAAATACAAATATTTTAGTCTCAGTGGTTTCAGAGCATTAGGGAAGGTTGCAGCTCTTGGCTGCAGAGTGAATCTTGCTTAATGACAAGTGAGAAAGTTGTCACTAACTTGTAGCTGAAGTTAGTTATCAGTGTCAGTAAATCATGACAACTGCAGCTGTTATTTTTACAAAGCTGACTGTCTCCACAAAGTAATTCAGGTATTTTTCCCAAAAATTAGTTCTAATATATACAGTGTAAGGCCAGTTGTAGGACAGACAAAATTTTCTGACCTTTATCAGCAATAAATCTAGGAAATGAAACATTTATTCTACCAAATGCAAGTATGTAATGAATCACTTACTTGCACTACAGCTACATTATGGTATCTTTAATATCTTTACATTATTTGTTATTTACTTGTTTATTATTTATGCATATGTTTATATTTATTAATTGCTTATTTATTATTTGCTTATTTATATGTTTAAATTATTTATTATCTTTACATTATTATCTTTTATATCTTTAGATGTGCTACAGAGACAGTTTAGAGTTTGGCTGTAAATAAAGAGTTTGTGCTCTCTTGTGGAACTTTCTCATCAGTTAAATTTTGTGATTATAAGGTCTGAATGCACCACTGACTCTCTAAAATTAATTCCCTTGTAATAAAGGGACTCTTTAAGCTCTGTATCAGACTCTAGTGTGCATTGTGCTTAGGTGGGAACTGCTAAAACCCATTTCCAGTTTGGATGCTTATGATGTGTCTCCCAGGGGGTGGCTGTGGGACAGTTCCCAAGGACCAAGTAAATGTGTTGGTGGAAAGGGAAAGGGGTAAAATAGAGGTAAAAGGAGAGGAATGAGTGGCTTTGACAGCTGACACCTGTGGCACTTGCAGGTTTCTTGGCCCCATCATATTAATAAAACTTGAAGTTCACAAGATGACCTTCAGGCTGTACTTAAGAGCTTTATTTTTAGGATTCATGCATGTTGTCTCTTCATAACTGTTTGGAGAGCAGCTGTGGGAAATAACAAACACAGGAGGGTGAAATAAAACAAAGCAGTTTATATTTTCAATTACAAAATTCATAAAATAAGGAGGAAGAATTTGGTGGCCTAGGTAGTGCTTAACTTCCAGCATGTGTGTAGTGAAATGTTTTTAGGGAAGAGGCACTGAGTAATGCCAGTTCTGCATCATAACCCAGAACCTTTTCTACCAGCAGCTCCTTTTTCTAGATGGTTTCTAGTGAGACAGCTGTCAATTTTAACCTAGTGTCTGTTTTTCATAAATGTTTTGTTGAGGTTGCTGCAGTGTGAAACCACATGTTTTCTTAACAATCAGGTTTTCTTCCATGCCAGTTACATTGCTTCCTTTGTAATAAGTCTGTAATTTCATTGCAGTGGCATTCATGAGCACATACTGGATGCATTTTAAGCCCTCTTTAATGTGAGAAGTGAGCAGAGCTGGACTAGGGTTAGGTTTGGATCACAGCCTTTTCTTTCCCATCTAATTTTAAACAGCTCTCTCAACCACTGTCAAACTCTGGTCATGTTACTCATCCCCTTGCTGCTGCCACAAAGCCCCAGCATTGTCTCTCATGTAGCCCTGATGCATTTTTACCCATTGTATTTTGTCTGTGTCTAGGTGTGTCTCTCTTGGTTTTACAGGGATTTATTTACCTGTGTCCTTGGAGTAACAGAGCTAGCAGAAGTTCTGTGGCTCTCTGCACTGTGGTAATGCTGTGGTTTTATTTCTCTCAGAACTGGCAGCTATTGAGATCTTTATTAGGACTTTTAGGGCAACAAGAAAATACAAACCAGTGAAAACAAAAGTGGAGTTACTTGCACAGCCTTGCTGTAAAGAATGGAGGCAGATGAAAGAGGGGACATAGAAGGTGTAACAAGGATGGTCCTTAAGGAAAGACTGCAAGGGGTGTAAGCTGTGAGCCTAAGAAAAGGCAGAGTGAAGATATGATAGCACTTCTTGTATGTATTAATTAAAAGATTGATGCAAAGAGGTGTAGCCAGTGTGTCTGCAGGTAAATAAATCATTCTCCAGCTCCACTGCTGATAGAGAGGGCTTAAAGCAAAGGAGCTGCCAGCTGAGCATAGGGAAACCTTTCTAGGGTAGAGGAACACTAGGGAATTCCCTGAGGTTAGAAAACCACTGCTGGTGGGAATCCTGTGAATTTCTGCTACGAATGGTTTAGATGTTCTTAATCCTATGGCAGGAAAAAGGAATTAAATGATCTCCTGAATTGCTCTATTTTCTGTTCTAGGCAGAGAGAAAACTTGTGAGGCAGTAGTGCTGATGAGTTTAATAAATTCTCTTGCTTTAGCTTCTTTTGTTCTTCCTACTAAACCAAAAAATGCAAAATGTGCATTGTTTTTCAGACATCTCTTCTAAACATAGCTTTTCCTTTCCTTCAAAGTCAGGGGGAAAGAATTCTTTCATCAGAATCTTCCCTCATGAAATGGTTGTTTCTCTTGGCAGCTTTTCTTTGCAGTGATTCACTGATTCCCTTCAAGACATTTAGATAAAACTATGAGGATAACCAAAGCAGTGTAGGTAGGAACAGTGTGAGAGCTAAAATGTCACAGAAAAGTAAAATCTGCCATAATGAGCTCATACATTTCTGTGGTCCCCTTGATCATAACATTACAGCACTTTCCCTTTGAGTGTTGCTCTCTTTGGATCATGTGTGGCTGCATCTTCTGCAAAGGAAAGCAATATTCTGGACAGAATCTTTATTCCTGAGAAGAGAGCAAAAATCATGAGTGAGAACCTTTTCTTCTATTCCAGATTAGACATGTGTCATGGTTTAACCCCAGCCTGCAACTAAATGCCATGCAGCTGCTTTCATAATAGTAATAATAATAAATAGTGAGAGAGGGGAATAAGGACAAGATATGGACAAACAGTGCAAAAAAAGCCTCTAAAAATGCAATTCCTCAACTATTTCTTTAGTCTGCTTTCTGGGGTAGCTGCAGAGATATTTGTGATTGCCAACAGAAGGGAGGAGGTGGTGTGAGGGTACAAATCTTAAAGGAGGAAGAAAAGGGTGGGCATCATCCTTACCTCCACAGTGACCACAAATAAGCTTAGAATGGTGCATTAAAAATGCAAACTGGTGTTTTAGACCACCCTTCTAATTGCTGGTTTTCTGAACTAGAAGGAAAACCATCACACAGCCTCCAGACCCACAAATTCTACTCAAAAAAAAAAAAAAAAAAAAAGAGACTATAACTAAATCTTCCTTTCCTCTGTCTTTCAGCTGTAATTGTTCTGATTTTAAAATGCCTTCAGCCTTTAATAACAATAATAAATGCTAATTTATTTATCTAGATCACTGCTAATTACCGTGTTTCTGCCCTCTCTATTCTGCCTGACATCAGGAAATACTGTGTATGATTTAGGCTCTTCCTTGTAGCACATCACCTGTTGTCCTGCACATACATCTCTTCCAGGGGCTGAGTGGATCTCTAATAGCTCAGAGATGTCACCATGGTACTGCATGAAACACAATGGCTTTAGCCAGACAGCAGCATGTAAAAAACTCAAAATAGTAAAGGAGTGAACAGGTATTTGTATTTCTGACCTCTGAAAAATGGTCTTATTCCATGTAATGATCACTGAAACGATAAAATTGTTGTTTATTAAGTTATAAAATTGGGGCATTTCCTACCTAGATGTATATATGCATTCATTTACACAGATTCTGTCACTCTGCTGGTTCTTGTGTGCAGCTTTTGTTGTCTAGTCCCCCATTCTGATCCTCCCAGCTGACACTCAGTAAAACACAAGCATTGCATGATTTGGATTAAAATGCCAATTTCACTGTTGCCCATTCTGTTGGATATAACTGAATAAATTTCTCTCCCTGAAAAGCTTCTAGATTTGTACCTACAGTGCTGTTTAAGAAATTAGCAGTGAGGCTGTACTCAGTTACTAACAGGGTTGTATTTTCCAAGACATGCACTTGATTTCCAGACTGAGTTATTCTTCCATAAGCGATGAAAAGCTTTTTTTCATCATTCTCACTGCCTGCTCAAATTGCATGCTACTAAAGTGAGATATTTTACAGGCATCTCCTACATTATAACTATCTTTAAGCTACTTTAGTCAACAGCCCTGAGAGAAATAAAATTAACTTTGCCATAAGCCTATAGTGATTGCATTAATAATATTTATCTCCTTAATTATTTATTAATTGGAATGCATATTAAACATGCCATTATTTTTATCTAGATCAACATCAAACTCACAAGTTTGGGATTACCTGGATTATCTCATTTACTTCTAAAAATGTTCTTACATTTCTTCAGGTCCTCTGAAAGTTGCCATTGTTTTTCAACAGACTGAAAAAATGATATATATGGCCCCCTGTTATTTCTGCTGAAATAAGTAGTTACAAATTACACAGAATTGCAAATATCTAATTACAAACCTTAGTACCAACTCATTAATGTCATCCTGAATTATTCTTGATATGGAAATGTTTAATAGTCTCAGCTATACCAAACATCTTTGTCGTCCCAGATACACAAGAGGAGTGCTTATTGATCTCTTTTTAATTAACTGTTATGAAGGCCAAGATTTCCCTTAGTATTGAATCACTACCAGAATTCCTGCAGCTTCAGTTTACTCAGGAAATTATCAAATTCCTTTCATTGCTATCAATATTGGCAATGGCTTGTTCTTTGTAGCTGTTTTTCGTGATTAAATGCCGTGATTCTCAACCTCTGGCTTATATTCATTGTTATTCTGTTTCTTTTATACAATTCCAACTTTAAGTTTGCTTAGTTTTCCAATTAATATGATATTCCTGCTGGAAAAAAAAAAAAAAGGAGGCAGTTTTTTCAAACTGTATTAATGAGAAATATTCTAGAATTCCTAGTTTTTTGCACTTTTATTTTCGTTTTACAGTGTTACAGTTTCAAATTGCTTTCCTTTGGAGGAAATGGCTTATTTTAAAGCTAGAAATAGTGCTTGGGGTGTTAATCATGCTTGCAGCAAACAATGTAAACTGATTTCTTGTACAAAAGTTACACTGATTTTTAGGTTTGTGATCTGTATGCTAAGATAGCTCTTGGTGAATCTGCCTGTGCCACTCACAGCATTTTGTTAGTGAGAAATCTTTTACCTCCCAACACTTTGTAGGTAGCACTGTGTCTCCCCTCCAGTGCCCACGTCTGCTACTCAAAATTCAGTCACTCATGGTGTGCTCATTTTCACCCCCTCCCCCTTTTGTTACATGCAGGTGTAATTGTTTGGGGTTTGTAATTTGGTTCAGTAGGCTGTAGCAGACACCAACTAGTAAACCATGTAGTATTTATAGGATACAGCATTTATTTCATAAACATTTGGCAAAGTGTATCTCTTGAGGTGTGGGGAGCAGTGTAATTTTTACAGAAATTGCCATTTCCCTTTCTTTTTTCTCCAAGCTGCTTGGCTGTAAACACCTTAGAACAATTTTGGCAGTGCAGGAGTTGGGCTCAGCTTGCTGCAGCCCCCCTGGGCCATCCTGTGTGTGGCCCAAGAGCACAGAGTGTTTGTGTACAGAGCAGAAATTACCTCTTCTTGTGCCCTGATGTCAGTGTGAGTGCAGGATACTGGAAACCTCCAAGAGGCAGAGTTAGCTGGGTTTATCAGTGATGGCAGTGATGCCTGGGGAGGCTGCCTGGAACAGGGGCTAGACAGAGTTAAAGGAAATAATGTAGGTATTTATAAAAAGCCTTCAAAGGATCCACCTTGGGTGCACAAGAGCCTGGCTGAGGATACACTCAAGGTGGACAATGCATTTTCACACTTTTATAACTTTTGGTCCATTTCTGTATTGGGGTTAATTTTCCAATTGCATCTCCTGGTTATGCAGTCCCATCCTCTCAATTTCCTCTCCTCAGTTTGCTGTTGTTTGCACTTTTTGGGCCTGAAGCTGCAGCAGTGTCCTTGGTTCTCAGGCTGGAAAAGGGTTGTTTTGTCTGGCTAAACTATGAGGAGAACTTGCTAACACTCTGTATGGAGTTGAGAGTTGTGTAGTGATGCAGTACAGAATCTGGAAAATGTGAAAGCTGAACCCTGAGGCATCAGCAGGACTGGTACCAGCTGCTCCTGCTCACCCTGGGGTGACACTGGGACAGTCCCTGCTGCTGTTGAATCAACCTGAAGAGTTGGGGCTCACCCTGTCTGGGAAACACCAAGGAGAGCTTTTGTAGGAGGGCTGCCAGTCAGGTAAAACTGCATCACTTCTCACTCCCTGTCCTAGGAAAACAGCAAATAATAATCCCATGAAAGGCTCTGATTCTAATGAAAAGACTTTTTTTGAAGTGTTTCCAGCCATCTCAGTTGCTTGACCCACTTTCTGAGCGACTGCACCCTCTAATGGGGTAAAACAGATTGACTTGCAAAGCAGCCAATTTACTTTCTGTTGTTTATTCCTTTCTAGCCCTTACACATATAATACAATAGCTTGTTCTTGTGCCAGTAAAACAAGCACAGTTCTGCTGGATGTAGATTACAGGGGACATATGAATATTCAGTAAAGACTCTATATGATTCATCTCTAGCCTGAGTTAATGAAAAGCATGTAAACAGCTTTATATATCCATAGTGAAATGAAAAAGGAATTTTAATTGTAGAAAGGAGCATTTATTTCGTTTCTAAACCCAGAAAAAATTACTTTTTTTTCTCCTACTGTGTGAAGCCATCCCATTTTACTAAAGCTTTGTGGGAAAGTGAACATTTGAACAGTGGAAGGAGATGAAACAGACAATCATGATGTTGTATCTTGTCCAATAGGTAATTCTCTAATGGACCAAGAAAGCCAACGATGACAAGTTGTGGTCAACAGCCCTTGAATGTGCTGATGGTTCTGCTCTCATTAGTCTTGTCAGCAGGTAACTTTTATAATTTATCTTTTACAGATGTGTGCCACAATGAAAAAATAATTGCAATTTAATACCGGGTTCCTACAGAGCAAACAAAACCAAATGATTTCTAATTGCATAATAAATAAATCATAGAATCATAAAATGGTTAGGGCTGGAAGGGACCTTCAAGGTCATCTAGTTCCAATATAAATGAAGCCTCTTTGTATTTAAGAACTGGAAATTGGTATTTGAAATGGAATTGAAAATTCACTTTGAGGACAAAGCAGACTGGAAAGTTGGAAGAGTAGCTTTATTTCTTTGGATATGCTGTTTTTTCAGCTCATCTAAAAGGAAAGAATAATTTCTATACCACCATAAAACACATCCATTTTGCTAAATAACCATCCACTGGAAGCAGAGCAGGTCAGGCTCCAGTTGTGTGTTTTTCTGTGTGCACACCAGGGAATTTAAAGCACCTGAAGGATTGAACTTGGAATGTGTGTAATTTTCCTGGATCTAAAGAATTGACTGGACCAGAGATGTTTCTCCTGATGCTTGGTAGTTCTGCTCTAGATGTTTGCTATTAGCACACAGGAAGGGTTTGTGTGGAAATGTGCCAGGTGTTACACTGAGAATTAGTTGAGTGCTCTGATTATTGGTTGTATTTGCTCATCAGAAGTCATTTATGGCATTAGGGTTTTTTGTAATCAGGAGTGAATATTTAACATAAAATTTTTAAAGGTTCTCAGTCCAAATAGGTTTGGTCTTACAGGCTTTTAGTTCAGTATCTTTTATCCTCCATTCTTGAGGCAGTTTTTAATACCAAAAAGAACTTTTTTTTCAATCACTTCTCTTTATTCTGTTGTAGTACATCACATCCCCAACCACCAGAGCACCATGGGCACCATGTTTCTTAAAGTATCCTTGTGCTGCAGTCAAAATTGTTACTACTGAGTCAGTGTCTTTAATATTCATAAAATATTAATATTCATATCCTTGCCAGTCAGATCAAGCATGTGTTTTGTTGCCCACAGTCTCATTGCTTGTTTGCAGTGTTCAAGTTGATTCTTGCTAATGATAGTTCATTATTTAGCTCTGACACAGCCCTTTTGCTAACAATGTTAAAATATTATCAATTAGAACACTCCTCTGCTGAGGTTAAATCATTGTTTTCCTTTAGAGCCTTTCCCCTGAAATCCCCATGTATGGTGCTGCATTCCTAATAATGGAAGTATCCTCCTCCTCTGATGGACTGGGATCAGGCACAGGGGATGGAGCTGCTTTTTTGTCTTCCTCTAGGCTAAAGAAATTTCAAAAATCTACCTCCCTGGTGTAACAATGAACTCAGTTATCAAGAAGCCTTTAATGAAGTGATCAAACAGGGATCAAACATTACAAAACTGTTCCAGCTGCTCCAGCCTCTTCTGTCCATTTTTAAGTTTTTATACCTTTGTCACACTTTTTAGGGGACTTCTTCTAGAGCTGTCCTGAGGTCTCACTCCTCCAATCCATTTCCTAAAGATGATACAAATACCTGTGCTGGAGTTGAGTGGGACACTGTGATTGCACTGTGCATGCAAATATCTGTATTTAGCCACTGGTGTATTCTCTCAAACCCAGGCTATTTTTTTGTTTGGTTGTTTTTGTTTATTTGGTTGGTTGGTTGGTTGGTTTTTGTTTTGCTTTGGTTTTTTCCTTTTTTTTTTTCTCTTTTAGAAGTACTGGCTGTGAAATGCAGTGTTTTTATTTGAAACTAATTACACACAGCTTTTACTTCATATATAATTTATCTATTATCCTTGACAACTATTGGCCTTGTAAATGTGTTTCTTATAATTTTGTTGCTCTTTGGCTATTGGTGTTTTAATGTCTGATGTCCTCTATTAACATGTAGAGTCCAGGCTTGATTTGAAATCATCACAAGTCTTTCATGCCAGCCAAACTCTGTTCCCTCCTTGTGGAATTTTGCCACTATCATCTTTAGGAAGGGGTTTAGGTCATTGGTAACTCACAAACCCATTTTACAGAAGGAAATTTATTCTTATTTTTCAGCCAGTCAATGTAATATTTTTGTCCAAGACAGATCAGTTTCCATAAAGGAAAACTACTGGCTTTATGCAGTCAAGGATGGGAGGTGAAAAAACAAAGGATGCTACTCTCACTGGAATATATGAACCTCATTTTAACCTGAGCTGAAATAAAAATCTAATTCAAGACTCCCTTTGGGTGCCCTAGATTTATGGATTTACACCTGTAAGATCTTGCTTTACTTCCAAATCTTTGGTATTTTAAGATTAGCAATCTCAGTAATCAATTTCTGGGTTGAGAATATGAAGCTTGAGGTATTTTATTTGAGTGCTAGCAAGATCCTAGTGATGTTTTAGGGGTTGTGAGCACTTACTGGTTTTACTGGGAGCACAAGGAATGCATAATAAAGGGAGGAGGAGCATGCAGTCATGCTGGAAGAGACCTGACCACTAACTCTTAGATTGGCTTAGCAAATGTTGATGCTTACTCATTTAAGGGATTGAAACACATTTATAAAATCAGTGCTGACAGCAAGGCTTATATTAACAAGCAAAAATCATCAGATTATTTGCACATTACAGCATTTTTTCTTTGAAGTAGGAAATTAACATCCACGCAGCAAGTTAACATGTGGTGAAATGCATACATATGAATATTTCTGTGCTTCCATATGGAAAGCTTATAAACACCAGCTATTCAGAGAGTCTTGGGGCTTTAAAAATTTAGTATCTAAATTAAAAATGTACATCAGGCAGATCTCTAGCTGTGACCAGATAGAGAAGTAACAGTTTGACGTTTGCTGGCTTTGTAGTTTTTAAGGTAAAGTAGGTAAGTCTTGTGATGATGAAACATGACAGACTGTTCTCTTGAAATCACTTGGAACAGAGAGAGGAGCATCTGTATCAACTGTTCAATAACTGGTTTCAAAAACAGCATGAGAATTTGCACTTGCAGCTCCACTTCAGACACAGCTGCACCTTTGAACAGACAATTTAAGGCTTTTACAGGTACAGTACTTTTATCTGAAGTATTTCTATAGAAATAAGGTCCTTTGAACCTGAGGATTTAAGCAAAGTTATTCTTAGGGAAAAAAAATGCTTGGAAGAAAATAAATCCCACTTTGTTTATTGGCTCTCTGATCCGCAGAGAAGCAAAGACAGCAATTGAAATGACACAGATTACAATAAATTGGGAAAGTGTTTTCTCTGTGTGCTAGGTCTGGCTGGGATGGGGTCAAGGCTGTGTTTTAGGCAGGTGACCAAAGCAGTGCACTGTTGTGGCACTGCTGAGCCAGACTGGCCAAGGTGGTTTCTATACCATGGGATGGATGCTCAGCAATAAAACTGGGGTGGCAGTTTATCCAAAAATTGCTCAGGGACTGGCTGGACATCAGTCTGCTGGTAGTGAGTGATTGCTTTAGCATCACTTGTCCTTTATTTTTTGTTGTTGATGGTGTTGTGGGATTATTTCTTATTTATTATACATTGTTTATCTCAAGCCATTATTTTTTCTTTGCCTTTCTGATTCCCTGGCCCATCCCAATGGGAGGAGGAAGTGAGCCAGCAGCTGTGTGGTGTTCAGCTGCCCAGCAGGGACAACCCAGCACACACTGCTGAGTTCAGAATGGAATTCAGTCGTCACATCATGCATTTCTTTAATCACTGATACATTTTGCTATTTAAGGATTTGCTTAGGACTGTTTTATTACAGATGTCCCTCCTCCTAGGACCTGATGTTATCTTAATTCTCCCTTCTGTAATCGTGCTTTCCTCTGTTTTTGTTCTCAGAGAAGTTTGGGGATTGTTTTCTTTTTAAAAAAGGGCAAAGGAGCCTTGTAGGGGTCAGGGGACACTCCCACCTGTGCAATTAAACAAAACTCTTGGCAGTGGTGAGCAGCCTCAACCTCTGAGTGGTAGTGACAGGGCCAGAGGCCATGGGCACAAACTGCAGCCCAGAAGGCTCCCTCCAAACATCAAGAAATTCTTTTTCACTGTGAGAGGGACTGAGCACTGCCACAGGTGGAGGATGTGGAGTCTCCATCCTTGGAGATACTCAAAAGCCATTTGGACATGGTTCTGGGCACAGGTGGCCCTGCCTGAGCAGAGGATTTGCATGAGATGGCCTCCAGGGGTTCCTTCCAGCTGCAAACATTGAGGTTTTTCACAAAATTACCTATTCTGGCACACTTTTGTTTTTGCTGTGTTAATTAAGGAGGGGTGCAGCTAAGTACCTGTTCAAACTCATTCCCATGCAGTTACATGCTGTGTGGATTTTGTGGCAGAATTTGAACATGCAGACTTGTTACAAGAGTTACAGAGAATGTGAAAACCTAAGGCTAAAGAAAGTTTCTTCCCTGATGATAGCATCCTCACATTTGGAACACATGGGTTTTTTTCCCCAGGTAGGGTAGGGTATTTCATTTTCTCAATATCTGTATTTCTTTACAAATAGCTTTCTTCCAGCACTTTCAGTTCCTTGCTGAATTAATCTACAAAAATGATTTCTTCTTTTGTGCAAGTAATGGTGCCAGGTATGTGTTTGCATACATAAATATTTAGAGTGGGCTTTCTTGACTCAGACTGCAGTACAATATTACCTTGTTGTCAGTTTAGTACTCTGGTTTTTTTCTAGGCTCCCCCTCCTTACACACAAATAAAGAAGTGATCTCCACTGTCACAATCCTTTAAAACCTGTCTTGAGATTAATATATTTTCTAAAATTGACAAAGAAGTGTTAGGAATAGGCTTTTTTTTTAAAGCAAAGTAGAAAAAAAATAAGGATTAGACAGATAAGGTGCACAGATGCAATTGCAGATCAAGAGGGGCTCTGTGCAGAGAGGTACAGTGCAGTTCAGCTAAATCCATGCAAGTCATTATGTGTAACCTTTTGTACTGGTAAACTGAGAGAAAACTTATGCACCAAATTTCAAGGGTTAATTTTGTCAGTCCACAGTGAATCTAGAATTTATTAATTGGTGTAACCTTATGAAGTGCAGCTGCCCACAGCATTGCTGAGCCTCAGTTTCCCAAAGGGAAAAACATTTCACTGCTGAGAGGATTCAGACTCAGCTTCCACATTTCACTTTCCTCAGAGCTTAAGCCCTCTGGATGTCTGTGGGGTACATATACTCTTAAATGATGCTGTAGTGCCTATCCTAACACAAACTGTAAATGTGGAACCAAACACTGACTCCTAAAAGTCTTTCAGGAAGCTGCATATGGTTGGTAACAACCGTTTTGGAAGGGATCTCTGTCCTGCCCCTCTGCACAATTGAAAAGCTCAGGGAAACTAAGATGATAAAAGGGAATCTATGGACAGCTTCCTTTTTCCCCCCCAGTAAAAGTGATGGTGAAATCAGTGTGACACATGACTGCAAAAAAAAAAATGTTCTCAGAGTTGTAATAAACACTTTACATGAGAACTTGAAGAAGAAATGTAAGAGCTCCCAGGAACACTTTTATTTATTAGCTCTGTCTATTTGCAAATTCAGACTTTTTTCAGATTTGTTATACAGTTGCTAATGACTGTTTCTGATAGAATATTCCTTATTTTGACTGACCTTTAGAGAAGAAGAAAAGAAATCAGGAAGAGTCAACCAAATGCCATCAAACTTTTTTGCAGTTTCTACATAGACTTTTTGTTTTT
This sequence comes from Muscicapa striata striata, assembly GCA_030060385.1. Taxonomy (NCBI): domain Eukaryota; kingdom Metazoa; phylum Chordata; class Aves; order Passeriformes; family Muscicapidae; genus Muscicapa; species Muscicapa striata. The sequence goes on from JAREIS010000019.1 coordinate 3,917,265, forward strand.
ATTAAGTCGTCCCAGGGAAATAAAGCATGAACATTGTTGTGTGTTATTGATATCCCTATATTTAAAACAGCAGTATGAAAACATTTCCTTAAATACTTTTGTGCTTATTCATGTGGAGGGTATTTCTTCACTTCCCTTGAAACAAACAATGGTAATCAGAAACATAGAAACAACAAAATTCAAAAATACAACAGAAGTCTGAACATTGTTACCTTTAAGTTCTAAATATTAAAACATTGAAAGTTCTGAACTACTGATGTTTTTCAGTAATCGACCAACAGCTGTTCAGCTTTGAAAAGTGAGAGTTGATAAATGCAGATAACAGAATGTGTGACAAAGCCAATGCTGTTTTTGTTTTGCAGTGTTGTCCGCGCATTTTCGGGTCTGCGAGCCATACACGGACTACAAGGGTCGCTACCACTTTGGTTTTCACTGCCCCCGTCTTTCTGACAACAAATCTTACATCTTTTGCTGTCACCATAACAACACAGTGTTTAAATATTGCTGCAATGAGACAGAATTTCAGACTGTTATGCAGATGAACTTAACAGGGAATGCAGATGGATATATGCATAAGTAAGTAAATGAGTTTTAAAGTACTGTCACCAAACTGTTCCTGGTGTAGTAACAGAGTCTGAGGTGCACTTAATGATGGAAGCAATCAGAATAATTGCACCTACAGAAAACCACTACTAAAAGGTTTTTTGTTGTTGCAGAGCTCCTGAGAGAATATTTCAGCTTTGCTTTCTTTGCTTTGACGTGGGCTGTAAACATTGCAAGGAGAGTAAAAGTTGCATATAAATGTGACAAATAAAAAGTTACTTATCAAAGTTTGAAAAGTCTTTTCCCTGACCCCAATTTGATCCAAACTACGTTTAAATGTGCATCAGTAAAAATAAACCCCAAAGCTGTTCATAGGTGAGAGAGGGAGTGAGCTGACATTTTCTGTATCAACCAAATGCCCTATTTGGAACCCCTGATGTTTTTGAATCTTAATCTCTTGTAACAAATCACTAGCCTTGGGGAACAGAATGTATTTTCTTTTATGCCAACATTGTATGATCTCCTTGCCTGTTACCTGGGATACTTCCATGTTCTGCTGAGGGCTGTCCCCCAAAATAAATGTCAGTAAGTTTTTTACTTATAAATAAGCAGGAAGCAGCAAGTAGATCCTTGTTACTGAATACATATTTACAGGAACAAAATCTTCCCTTGTGGTCAGCTTCCTATTTAGTATTGATATTCTGGCCACACTAATCTGCTGTGATTTCCTTTGGTGTAGTCCTCAAGATTGAATTCTGATAAATCTGTTCTCCCTGACATATTATTCTGGTATTCAGCCCCTCCAGGACAAGGAAGGGGCAGATTGGTGTGCTGTATCCATCCCTGTGGGAGCAGGTGCAGGGCTGTTAGGAGGTGATGGTGCTGGAATACTGATGCACACACACTGTGTGCAGTTGTGCTCAGCTGGTGGAGTCAGCAAAGCCTTGCCTCCCCTAAGAGCCACTCCTCAAGCAGACCTGCCCAGAGAAATTTCAGTTGTGCATAGGTGTAGAAGTTGCATTCTCTAAATTTACTGGTTGCTAAAGTGTCAGTCACCTGCAAAGACAGACAAAAATAGACTCTACCCATATAAGATATCTTTAAATCAATGTGGATCTATACTGTTGTGTTATTTTATGTGCACTTTCATCCTTCAGGTGAAATTTCCTTGCCTTGGCTTTATAGTGTATCTGGGATCATGAGAACAGATCACACAGAACACTGGGAAGATACTGCAGTACCAAGCCTATTAAAGACCATCCACTTTCTCCAGTTTTTGTGCAGCCCAGACAATCCAGCAACTTTTACCTGGGGCTCCCCAAATCTGGCAGCATCAATAGTTCCAGAAAATCCAGTAGAGTTTATATCCCCAGTGCTCCCACCCAGTGTGTGCTGTACAGATGCTGAAAAAGCAGGGTGTGCTGATGTCAGAGATGTCCTCACAGGACTCTCAGAACAGAAGGTGCAGACAGAGCCAAAATCTGCTGCACACTTACAGTGGTAATGAGCCTCAAGAATGGGCTCATGAGGCTGCTGCCCCCACACTTTTCCAGGTCTTTGTCCTGCACCCAGCAAATTGGTTTTATTTCTTGCCCTGCTGTTCTGTAAGCTGTGCACCAGCACTGCTGACCACCCTGTCTCACTGAGGTCAGGGTGTTCCCATCACAGGTAGTTCAATGCTTCAGGCTTTTCCCAGTGCCCCAGCAGCTCCTCTGGGTAGTCATGGCCAGAGCTTACTCAGGCTCTTCTGCCCTTCCTTTCACCAGCCCCTTTCCAAGGAACAGGTCCAGGCTGGTTGCAGAAGATGCCCTGGGACACAGAGCATTTCTCTGCCTTCAGCATTGTTTCCCTGCTCATATCTGCACATGTGCACACACCCCCAGAGAAGTAAATCCAGGGGGCTTCATATCACAGGGCTGTTGTGTATATGAGTTTGGAAAAAAGAGGAGTTTGGTGTTCTGTAAGCTACAGCATTGATTTTGATAAAAATATTTAGAGCAAAAGGTATTATATTTGTTTTCATGTAGAATTATTTTTTTAAAGTCACCTTACTCACTTGTGATGGAGAAAGAGGTACTTGTGTAGTTTTTGTTGGTAAGATTTGTGGTTGAGAACCACAGACTATTTACCATCCAGTCCAGGAATTCCTAGGGACATCAGCTGTGTGTGAATTTTGGCAAAGGTATGTGACATCCCACTGGATGCAGTCAAAGGCCTCTGGAGGTGTAGCATGGAATGGAACTGGTATTGCCTTGTTCCTCAAACATCTCTTCTGATAAATCTGTCAGGAGCAGGGAAATGAAGAGATGCTGCTTCCTACGTAAAACTCCACCCATGGAGTGAGACAGGCAGGAGAGAGATCTCGTCACCCTGAGCTCAGTGACACTGGCAGGAAACTTCCTGGTAATTTTAGAAGGAGCAGAAAGAAGTGAACCCTATGTGCCTACATTGAAAACATTGCTGAAAGCTTCTTACTTAATACTCTGACTTCATCATAGAGGATAATTTGAATTCTACTGCATCCAGGCTTCAGTTTACAGTGGCAAAGTCAGGTCTTTGTTTAGATCTAATTTCACACACCACTGAATAAAAAAATCTGGTGAAACCTATTGTACTGTGGCATGGGAGAATAATTTAAGATATGGGAATAGCAATGAACTGAAAAAAAAATGATTATAGTTTTCAGGGAAGAGTGATTCAATATTATTGCTTGGTTTATTTCAATATTATTAGTTGGTTTATTTTTCCCCTTAGCCATTCTTGTGATCACCAGAACAAATTTTTTGTTTTATAATACAGTTGAGGGAAAAAGTTAATGAAGTGACTTGTGACTTCTTTGATATGGCACAGCTCAAAAAGCACATTTGTCTTCACCAGTCCCACAGTGCAACTATGGCCACATTTATTTACCTATTCCCATTACTGTAACACAATATTTATGTTTTTATAAGAGAAAAATATGGGAGTATTATATCTTTGCAACCATGCATATTAATTAGTCTATAATATTTTTGAATGTGAATAAGTAATTTAGTATTAAATTTAGAAATACAAATGATGTCTAACAGATAGGAAAAGCTCTGAAATCCAAAGTATTTTCCCTTAGAACTGTCTAAGAAATTGTTTAACTTTCTTAAAAATAGTATCCACTTCAGTCTAATTTGTCTAGTTTTCATAGTCAGGTTTTCTGTTGTGCATATTTTGGTGGATTATCAGTAGAACTGCTATGATAGGGGTCCTTAATCTCATAGTGGAGCAATGTTCTGGCAGTCTGTAGTGTATCCATGTTTTTCCTTATTTCTTAGTCCAGTTTTTTAGAGTGGAATGGCTTTTGCACACCTCATTCCAACACTGGCACCCAAAGCAATGTGAGAACAGAATAGCACCATCTTTCTCCAGGTGCTGGATGTCCCCTGCAAAAATGGTATTTGCTTGAGTAGCATTCAGAGAGTCATCTTTACAAGAAAAAAAAAAAAGTCATCAGTGCTACTACCAACTGTTGCAAAAATATGTAATTTGGCAGGGAAGATCTCTCAGGTACAGCAGTAACAGATTCCTCAGGATTGGACAAAGACCTGGAGATAATTATAAAAGAAAAATAGAGGGGGGGAAAAAAATCTCATTTAAAGTATTGATGCAAAAACTGTGCTGGTTTCTTCAGTACCAAGGATGTAACCTTGCATTTCCTAGGGGCAGCTCTTGCTGTTACTGCTCCAAGGAACAGCCCCTTTTAATAGGAAGGAAAAATTTCTGTGACCATCTGCCCACATTTAAACTCTGCAGCTGTAGAATTCAGCCCCCAATTGTTTAGATTTGTTGTTTTTTTCAAACCTGAATTCCCAAGAAGTGTTATATTTTATTCATGTGCTGCACATAAAACCCAAGAACATCTACTTAAAAGATACAGGTTAGTTATAACCAGCTTATCTGTCCCAAAAAGTGAATTAATGAGATGGATGCAACTTGATACATCCTGTAATGGAACAAACCCTGTAATTTAAATCTCAGTAAATTTGGAATCTGTTCACACTTTAGTTTTAGTAAAAATTGAACTTCTGCCCAAAAGAACAGGAAAACCAGATTGCAAGAATAAACTTTCACAATTAAATCATTCAGGTCAGTGAAATGAGAACAAGTGCTAGAAGTTTTTGGACTCCAAGTAATCTTCTGTATTTCAGGACTTAGTTATCCTGTGTAAATAAGATTGTTTGTTTTCTAATGAGGACATCTTCTTAATTTGCAGGGCAGTTTTAATTTTAATTAGTAGCCTTCAGAAAAAGTAACATTTTCTACCACCTTAACAGTTGGAGAAACAGAAGATATCAATGTATGGAATATCCTTCTGCATACTAAACATACTATTTTTGATAATGCTGTTGTCCCATTGTCTGTTAATTAATATAAAGCAGCCTTTCATTTTTTGTACTTGTGAGTAACAGATGTTTTTTAGGAGGAGCAGATGAATAACTTACACATGATTAATGAAGTGCTTCTAAAAATTGGAACACTCAAAATAGCTCTAATTTTCACTAATCAAAATTTTGGTGGATGGAATTAAATATCTAAAATACAAACAAATTCTTTTGAGTTTACTATAAGGAATGTTTTTGCCTCTCACATTGTTGCCAAAACAAATATGTTTTCTTAGTGTGGCATTAATGATGAGTAAGAATGGATTTGTCCAAATGCATTTCTTCCTGACTTTTCCAACCTTCGCTTGCCTTTTAATATTTAATATAAATATATTAACAGAAAATAGAAGAATTTACCCCCAATAGGACTAAATCTACTGGAAGTCAAGAACAGCACTGCTGAGAAACCTGCATTAACCAGATCCTGTTCTACTTCCAAGGGCCTGAACTGCAGATTTTAGTGCATTACTAAAGTCTACCTTCTGTGTGAAGTTAGGCTTGCCATGTGCAAGTCTTTAGCAGAGGCAAAGGCTCTGGATTTAAGAGTTTTCAGAACATGAAATTTTGCCTACTTCCAATCCTCCTTGGAAACTTTCTGATTTCACTTTTTTTTTTTTTTTTTTTTTTTTTTTATTTTTTTTTTAATTCTAGGCTTGTGTAGTCTTAAAAGTTATACAGGAAGGAAGCCATTAACAGCTTGGACCTTCCTCTTGTTACTTAAGATTTTTTTTAAATGGGACCTCCTGAAATGGGAATTTAATCTGAGGGCATTATAGCTGTAGAGTGGAAAAATCATTCCCTGAAGGGGAGAATCAGTCTCTTGAAGTGCTGACAGGCAGCAACACAGAATGTAAAACTTTGATTTCTTGTTTCAAACCCTGATTTTTTAAAAGTATAAAGCGGAAGAGTCATACAATAGTTTAAATAGAAATGAAAGTTCAAAGCATAGTCTTGAAATCTTTTGATCCAGAAAGGCTGGGGGACATGTTTTTAAAATACCAAAATATCCTTCTGGCTTGCATGTATAATGTCTTCTCATCCTTTTTTTCTTCTTGCAGCACTTCCATTTGGATCAATGTCGTGATAAAATAAGATTTTCTCCAAGTTTCTCTGACTGTCTGTGAGAGCAGAGCATGGTTGAGTGTGTGTTCAGTTTTGAGCTCAGCTCCATGCAGATGTGGGTTGCCCACCTATTACTTTGGTATAATTTTTCTCTGAGACAGTCTTCCTAATGACCCTTTTTACCAACATCCCTCCGGCTTCCTCTTGCTTTTACAGTCTCCAGTACACATACTTCCACATCAGCTCATGGGTCTAGATCAGCCTTTTATTTGCATTCTACCTAAGAATCTCATTTTTATACATTTCTTTCCATCTCAGTTCTGATCTCATCCTCCCCACTCACAGAGTTTCCAGTCCAAACTGCATTTACACCTGACAGTCATTTTTCTTTTAGTAATTCTTCATCTCCAGCAGGGCATTAGCACTTCTTCCCCTTTTTGATCTCCAAATTTTTGACCCCTTACACTTTTTCCTCCTGTTTCTCCCTCCTTTCTTTTAATATCTTTAGTCATCTGTCACATCTTTACAGTTTTCTGCACCATAAAATTTCCATGGCCTTTATCTATATATACACTTTATAACCACACCAACATATACATCTCAATGTAGTATATATTTTCCTTCATGTGAGAAGGAAAATCTAACATGATTTTTCCAATGTTCTTCCTTCCTAAAATTCATTACCAGCCATATTAAGAGGTCTTTAGCAGCTGCTCTGGAAAGCCTATGCACAGATGGGAAGGACAAAAATTTTTCTAAGAGAGGTGGACTTATTTTCTAAAAATTATGCCTGTAGCAGTATTTATATTGAAAAAGTAGCTCATTTTTAAAGACATTTTATTTAGAACAGTATTTTGTTTCAGCCATCTATATATAACTAATGAATCAAACAACCTTGATGGACTAACAGTGACCACTGCTGAGAGATAACTTTTTTTTTTGTCCCTTTTCTTCCTTTCACAGCAACTACAGTGCCCTGTTAGGAGTGTGGATCTATGGCTTTTTTGTGGTGATCTTACTGATCCTGGACCTTTTATATTACTCTTCAATGAACTATGACATTTGCAAATTTTACCTGGCCCGCTGGGGAATCCAGGGCAAGTGGATGACACAGGGACAGGGCCGATGGATTAACCCTGCTCAGGACCCAAGACAGGCACAGCCTCAGCCAGAGACACAGCCTCAAACTCAGCCCCAGCCTCCAACATCACAGACAGTACACACTTTAAAAGGAGATGCTTTAAGCCCACCCCTGGTGTCTTTTCAGAGTACTTCTGCCTGGTGAGTAAGCTAAGCCATACTGAGATATTTTCTTCTGCTGTTTTGGAGTGTGATCACCTGTATTTGGAAGCGCCTGTGAATTCAGGCTGAACGTTTCTAGCACATAATTATTTATATCATGACTTGTCTTATTGAATTACTGCTTAGGAGTAATGTCTTATGCTGGAATGTATTAAGTCATCTTTTAATCCTTTCCTTGGAGAAACAGGTGCTGCCATCTTTCAGTGCTGAACAGTTTTACTGCTGTGTCATGGAAATAAACTACAAATCTGCATCAGCCATTATAAAAGTAGTTTTAATCTGGTCTCAAAGACTAATTTGCTGCATGTATCTGTTGCTCTGGTTTTAAAACACTGTCTAAATAGCAATATTGGAGTAACTTCAACATGAGATGTCACAAACCCTCTCTATTTGTGGCATGAGTTACAGAAACATAAAAACCAGGTTAGTTTTTTATATGCACAGCCAAAAAAGCTTTGCTTTCATTTCGTTTGAGAGAGTGACACAAGTAGGCTACTGTAAGGTTAAATGCTATAAAAGCAAGACAAAACCTCCAGAAAAACTCCTCAGATCTATGGGATCAAGCAGAACTTGCAGCATAAATAGAAAAAGTTAAATACAGATAGCCATGGGACAGACTGACATCAAATTATTTTGGACTGGTTTTGCAAAGAAAACGAAAGCAAAGGGAGAGAGCTGAGTAAAACATTTCTCTGAAAAAGGTGTCAAGAAAGGCAGGGACTTTTTTTCTTGGCAAGAAAGCATTAGGATTTAGAAGGATGCTGAGAGAGTATCGAGTCACCAGTGTATTTTAGAAATGTTCCAGAAGGTTGAGTGTTGAGTTTTGGCAAAATAATGTGATCTAAGAATGAGCAGGGTGAAAAAGATGACAGCAGTTCCTGGAGCTGTGGAGCACATGAAGCCTCAGCACTGATGTCAATCTGAAAATTTTGGGTCTTGCTGTGCTGCAGATGGGAAGATAACAGCGATGGTCCTTTGATTTCCTCATTTGCCCCTTAATTTTGAGTGTAGATCTAGAGCAAATAGAGCTGAAGATTTGTTGCAATACAGAAAGAAGTGGTGGTTAATTCAGTGATAGAGGAGGTTGCTTGGCACTGGAGCCAGTACTGGATAGATCCAGTGTAGATCAGACTGAAGGACCATTCCAGCAGTTCTTGCTCAAACAGAACAGTCTGAGGCTGCTACTTAAGAGAGAGAATTGCTTGTGCTTTGTTGTGAGCACTCTTCTTTTCACTTCCTCTTTCCTTTTTCCTTCCTCTAATTCTTCCAGCTTTGTTGCACATAGATTTCCCAGTCTCCAGTTAAAATTGCCATGTATGTTAAGAACTGCATTTGTAGAACAGTAATGGTATCCTGGCTTGGTATGTGTATGTACATGTACAAAAATGACAGCATCTGCAAATTTACATACTATTAGTTAATTATAAATCAGAAATTGAAACCATTCTGTATTTTTGAAGGCTTGATTCCTGGTCACCTCTCATGACTGACTCCTGTTGTTCTGTCTCTTTGCTTTTCCCGAAGCGTTAAGCGGGCAATGTATGTTAGGATCAGGTGAGCACATCCCATATGCTCCTTGTCCTGTGTTGGCAGGAAATGAGCATTGATAGTCACTCCAGTAACACTCCCTTCTTCCCCAGTGAGCTGTTTGTGCTCCCCTCAGCTCCCATAAAATTGTTGCTTTTTTCTCCCCCTAGTTTTTCCTTGCTTAGTGGAAGAAATAAGTAGATGCTTCCCTATCCAAACCCTGTTCATCCCCTGTATTTCACCATGTGAAACACTATACAAGAGCTTCTGTATTTTCATTCTTGTAACCTGCAATTTTGGAACTCAGAGCCCATGAACCAAGAGCCCAGATGATTCAGTCCAAGTTGGATACAGAAAAAATAGCAGTAAGCACTGGTGATCATAGGCAAGATGTTTAGCATGCAAAAGAGGATTTTGAGTAAACAGCTCCCTCAGAAAATGACAGATTTGTGTACTACAGCAATTGCTAAAACAGTGGGGAGTGGGTTGCCTGGCTATTTATTTCTCTGTTAGATAATCTGCAGGTTATATAGATGAAAATATGGTAATTTTGCCCTACAGAAATTAAGCTTAGTTTCAGAGTCTGATTTTTCTGCTGCAGTCTATATTTGATGAATGACCTTAGTACTGTCTTCTCAAAATGTAACCATACTATCAGTGAAGGAGTGAACACTTACTGGATTTATCATTTCCATCCCCATTTTTAAAATTACTGAGTCAATTAAAAGACCGGTTTTAAATTTTCTACCTGAATTTCCATTATTGTAGATAATGATACCTGCTTTGGTAACACACCAGGTTTCAAGTCTAAAAAAAAATCATCTTCTCAGTTTATGTTGCCATTTTAATACATCCTAAACTTATCCCAGCTTTTTCTGTCTGTAGGCAAAACAAGCATTTTCCTTTAGCACCTCACAAACACACTATGTGTATATGTGTGTGTGTGTATATATACACACACAGGTGATATCATACCATAAGCATGGTTCCTGTGTACAGATGAGCATTTTGAAAATGCAGAATAGATCTTTTAATCTTGACAGGTATGAATATTATACCCCTTAGGCATAAAAAACTTAAATACTGTTAAAAACATTTTCCAAACCAGTTTGCACGTTTTCATGATGACAGATGTTGTTGAAGTTGTTAACTTCCTGTACTACATTCATCTGAGCACAGCTAAAAATATGCCCATTCTAGAAAACACTGCATGATGATAATAGGAAAGCGATTCTTGCAAATCTCTTGAGTACTGCAGAGAAGTGATGGTGTAAGAAACTGTCCCAAGAAGGATGTCAGGATTAACCTATGGTTTGTAAAGTGGTTTTTGGATTTTTCTGGATTAAATAAAATGAAGTAACTGGTTTTTATTACAGCATTTCTTTCCTTGCCCTAGTGTAAGTGCTATAAATTGGCAATGAATTGGGTATGACAGAGGGATAAATCAAGCAAGTAATAGTATAGAGTGGGTAGAGCCAGCCCTGTGATGTTTAAACATTTTGTCACCGTGGATCACTTCATTCTTTACTTGAGACACAGAGAACCATGTATAGCCATAATATTATTATAAGTAAAGAGGTCTGGAATCCATTAGGCAAGCAGCTGGCTGCTCTTGCAGTGTGGTGCCAGGACAGGAAGGAAAATCATTAATCTCAGGAGCATCCAACCCCGTTTGGACTCACTTTGCTTCGTCCTGTAGCGTGTGGATTTTGCAGCCCAACTAATGCTGATTTCTCCTTCAGTATGAAAACCATCTGAGGGCTGCCCTGAGGGCTGAAGGGTCGTGGTGGATGCACCTCCTGCAAGCCCAGCTCGCCAGTGACTGAGCTCACACACCCTGGTGCCTCCTTCAGCTCACCAGCTGGGCCCTTCCACTCTGCCTGGCCTGGGAAGAACCTGCACCCTGCTCACCTGAGCGAGCTCTCACACCTGGACATGGAACTGCAACAAGCAGCAGGCAAATTATTTCTACTGCTCTGCAGAGTAAAAGCCAGGGAGGCGATAAAATGAAATATTGCCAGTTGGGGAATCGAAATCCTGACTGCTCAAACAACTTGTTCTCACAGCTGTGGGCATATTGTTAATTAATAGTAGTTAAAATGGTCAGGCTTAAGAGGAAGATCACATTAAGAAGGAACTGGCAGGGTTCCTCCATGGTTGTGTTGTGTTCTGGATGTGAGAGGGAGACCTGATCCCTCAGCCTTGCTCTGCTGATGTTAAACTCCTCCTCACCTCCATCAAGGATGCAAATCATAGGGAATAAATACTGTTTGAAATCCAGCATTTGCTCCTGTGTCTGCTGCCTTTGTGCAGAGCAGCAGGCAGGGGCACTGTCTGTGATCACACACGTGCTCCGTGGCTCAGTTTCAGAAACTTGCTGCTTGCCTGCAGTCAGGAAAGGCAGCAGCCCAGCAGGGTTAGCCCCTGTTATTTCCTTCACACAGCTGGAGTGGATTAGGCAAAGACAAGCCTATTTTACTTCCCCTTGTTATTAAAGGCTGGAATCTGCCTTTGCTGTGAATTCCTCTGGGGCACTTTGTCTTTCGGACACCAAACAGAATAGTTTCTAGTCTGCTGCTATTCACCTGCTACCTGACACCTCTTCAGGTCACTACCAAAGCACCAGAGAGAATAAAGCCTATAAAAATACTGGCAGAGTTTAGGGGCCAGCAGGTAACTGAGCATGTCCACAGCAATGTACAAAACCCACATAAATATTTTGCTGGGGGCTAAAAGGACCGTGTGAAGGAATTGGCTTTGATACCAAATTTTGGAACACATGTAGACTATCACTGCAGTCCTTCCTTCAGTGACTTGTAAGAGCTGCAATCTTGCCTGTGTCATGGGACATTGGTGCTGCAGTGGGTCACTGTGCACACAGTCCACCAAAACCATGGGCTTTTGTTGTGGCAGAGGAGTTTGTGCAGGGGCTGCTCTTGGTACAAGTTGTTTACAATAAGCAAAGGAAAAAAGGCTGCCTCCTTCCATTTCAAGTAAATAAGATTTCAACATTTGCAGAATTATTTCACTGACCAGGAAAAGGATGATGCTGTTTTAAAGATGCAAAATTTTGCATCATAGGGCCGAGCACAGTTCTTATTTAGAGCCCCTACCTAGATTTTATGTTAGGTAAATATGGCAAATCAGAGCACAAATAGCTGTTTGGGTTTTTTAAAAAAGATTAACATAAATAAAGTTGAGTATTAATATTAGGCTTTTATGAAATAACTGTCTGGGAATTGGCATCACCTAGAAAATCTGTTATAAAGATTAGGTATGTAAGCCAACATCCACCATTATCCAGGGGCCTCCAAAGCCTTTGGAACATACTGGGTTAGAACAACAGATACTGCTGAATGTGTTTTCATCTAAATATTCTTACCTTGCTTGCTGGGAAGTGCATAACTGTAAAAATAGAAATTAGCTCTACCCCAGCCCAAACCAGCACATCAGGGCAGGAAACCAGCACACAGCAGGCTTGGAACCAAACACTTCAAAATCTGCAGTGCTCTGACTCTTGTTTGCTTGCCTCAATATGACCTGCAAAAAATTGGGAGATTTTGGTTCTATCATTCGCATTTAAATAATTCCAGTTACTGGGTTCCTGCTTCCTTTCTCCCTTGTGTCTAGAAATTCACTGTTAGCATGTGAGGTTAAGCCAATATGCAAGGTTTCTGTCCAGTTCAATCTAAATCTTTGTGTACATTGATATGCACAAACTGCATCTTTTGGTGATGCCTACGTAGTTCATTTCTTGCCATATTCTCCTTTTTCTTTGGCTACATAAATTATAGACCCCCATATTGATTTCTCTACATTCTTAACTTCAGATTCAGGATGTGTGGGCTGATTGATATTGCCTATTTTAGCTGTTTCTCAGCCTTTTCATTGAGTTGGGTCTGTTGCATTCATCAGCTTCAAGAAAGTCTTTCTTTTAAAGGGACTGTGCAGTGGAAGCAGTTTAATTTAAATAAGATGATCAAGTGAGAAAATAGTAATTAGGCCAAAAGCGAGTGGTTAAAAGGTTATCTGAGTACTGTTGCTGAAAGAACTCTTCATGCTGAGGAGTGAAATCCAGTAAAATTACTGGAAACCACATCTGAACATCTTCCATATTTAAATTTTCTCATCTATTCAGGATAGAATTTTTTGCAGTGAGATCATCACCTCATTCCATGATACAGATATGGAATGACACTGCTGAAGTAGCAGATAGCAGCATAAAATTTATGTGAAATCAGAACACTCCAATTAAGCCCACAATTTCACTGCATAATGTCACAACACTGTAGCATCCCACAGGAAGGAATTTGACATCCCAAACTGTATCAACCAATCCCATCTCTTCTGTCACAATAGAAATCAGTAAACTTTAAAAGACTCTATAAATATTTTGGTAGTTACAGAAGTCCTACCCTGGCATCCTCTTAGGTGCCAGATGCTCAATAGTAATTGGGCAATGTTTTACTCCTTTTAAATATATACAGAAAAATAAAATAACATCCTCACTTGGGCTCTGAGGTACGACAAAGAAACTTTAACATCAGCCAAAGATATTTTCAGGGGTAGAAAGAATAAAAAGGAAGGTGTTGAGGAGCTGGAGTTAATGATCTAAACAAACAATCCTTACTTTATGCAAAGTGGCAACAGGATTTCTAAGTAGGAGATTTAGTTTAATTCATTGTTCTGAACTGAAAGAAAGCACTTTTCAAAAATAAAAAAATATATAGACATGATATTGCCCACCTTCAGTAGTTTATGCTGCAGAGAACTATTTAAAATACCTGCAGAACTATCTGTGTACACTTGGTGCTTTTAACAGAAGTGAGAAGGAAGAAGAAGAAGAAACAAGTAAGAGTCTCTGAAGAAAGATGCCATTGCTTTCACCTTGGAAAATAAACTCCCAGTGTATATTTTGGATGTTGAAAAACAACTGCCTAAACTCAAGGAGGAGCAAGCAGGTAATGGAGCTGAAGATCCTGTGCTGACCTATTTCTTATTCTTGATTATTATGAAACAAAAAGCCATATGTCATAAATAATATTACCACAGGGAAGCAGAAGATCTTTTAAGTAAGCTAAAATTTCTATGAGAAATGGTGGCTTATTATGGAATACCAGACATTAATGAAATTATTAGAAACTTCTGTGATAATGCTGAAGGCAGAACTGTAAATGGTAACAATGTCAAACAATTATTTTCAGTGAGAGCTGAGGTCAGGAATCTGCCACATCATTACTTTTATTGTCCCTGTCCCCTGATGCAATCATGATGAAAACAACCACAGTAGTCATTTCATCAGAGAAGTGCTAAAACATGTCTGTATGACCTTGGGTTTATAATGATGTTTCACTGAACAATTCAAGAAAAGAACTTAAAAGAACCAGAAATTAGACACAGATTTTCATTATTAGCAAGATATCAGACATACCTTGGCTGTTTAAGTCTCAAAAGCAAAACAGATCAAGAAGCATTGAAATCTGTCATTATACTCTTCACTGAGACATGAGAGAATGCTGATGTCAATCAGCAAACAGTTTTCTGGAATTTGAAAGGTTTTAGGGAAGTTACATGATCAACACTGTCATAAATAAATATGCACAGACACTGACAATTCACTGCAGAAAAAAACCCATACCTCTGAGGCGAGTTGAAATCTCCATAGAAAGTTTCTCAGAAATTTGCAGTGCTGAGGAGATAAAACCAGCTGAAGACATGAAATGACAGGAATATGACATGTCACTGGAACACAATCAGAAACAAAATGGGACTGACAAAATGTTATCCCCACATCAGGTGCCAACAGGATCCCAAAACAGAACATTGCTTCAAACAACTTGGAAATGAGTTTAATCAGCACAGCATGATAGAGCCTGCACAGAGCAGCAGCAGAGGAATAGTTGGTTGGAAGTTGGCACCCATCAGAATATACAGGAAGGTAAAAAAGATGTGCAAAAGGTGGTTTTGTGTGGAAATAAGCTACCTCACTTCACTTCCCAATAGGGTTATCTGTGTCCTGGTCTTTCTGCCCAGTGGGAGCCTTTACTTAGGCTCCACAGAATCTCAGAGCTGGAATGACTGCGGAGACAGAACTATTGACAGTAAATGTTAAAGGCAGTGATGGAAAGGTGTTTGCACAGAAAAATGACCATGGGCCTCAAATCTGAAGGGAACAAGCTCCACCCATAATTTTCCTTCCTGGAGAGCTGGTGCTCTGGTACATCAGGGAGGAGTTTATGCACAAAGGAGTTGTCCTAGTTACAGGAACAACTGTATGTGTGTATTAATGAGCTGCTCATATCCCTGAGCTGAGCTGTGTTGAGCTGCCTCCTGTCTGCTGGAAATCACATGGACAAGGAACTGCAGCAGGCTTCATCAGGAATTACAGGAAATTAATTAAACATCCATTAGCTATCTTCTCTGTTGATTAGTGATACAGATTTTAGTCATTCACGCAGAGGAGGGAGGCAAAGTAATTTAGTAATTTTCTGTTGCATTCACAGTCTTTGGAAAGTGGTGAGTCACAGGGAGCTGCAGAACCCAGCACCTGTTACCTGCTCATCCCCAGCACAGCTTGACCAAAAACCTCCTGAAGAAACTGTGGCTGGAAGGCAGCCAGAGATCAACCTTTCACTCACCAAAAACCTCCCAAACTTCTCTTGTGCTGCTGAAGTTAACAGCAGCCAGAAGAACACCTGCATAATTTGCATTTTAAGACATTTTAAAGAAAATTACATGATGGACTGAGAGTTTACTCCATTTTCTTATTTTTTTTAATGTTCACAGAAACCTCTCAGAGCACAACAAAAATAGGTATCCCAATTAAAAAGAGCCCCAATGTTTGCATGAACAACAAAAAGAAGAGAAAAATGGGGATGCATTTTTGTGGGTGTGTTTAAAAAAAAAAAAAAAAGTTGGTTCAGCCTCAAGCTGACTCTTCCTGTCTTTTCCTTGGCAGTACACAAAGCAAAAGCAGAAATACCTTAAGTAGTCCAACAATCATACTTGGAGCTAGAGACAAAGGAGATAATAGGGGAAAAAAACCACCCCATAAGCATTAGGATGGTGAGGAATAATCCCCATTTTCCCATTCTGAGTCCTAATCCTCCAGTGTTCCTTACACTAATAAATTTCACCTGTGAGGGCAACAGCTGCCTCAGTTAATTTTTCCCCCTTTATTCTAGTTAAACAAGTGCAAACATGGTCTGGAATTTTTTTAAAAATAGTAAAAATGAGCTCTGGGATTGTCTGGCTTTATCTTTCTCAGAGGCTGCTGGTGTTTGCTGGCTAAAGAAGCAAACAGAGTTCTGGAGTACACGGAGAGGAGATGCCAGGTAGAAGTAGGGAACTGTTGTCTCATGAGTAGTGTGAGATTGCTAGAGGGAAACACCACCTTCTCTAGGGCCTGCAGCAGGAAAAATCCTAGTGACAGATGGGAAAGCCTTCAGGAAGAGCTGCAGAGCTGATCTGACTTCTGGAAAGTTTAAGAAGCTCAAGGCTAAATGAACATTAAAAGGCAATTTGAGCTGGGTCTATAAATTCTTCATGGCAAGGAGATTTCAGATAGTAGAGGACTATACAAAGAGAAAAATATCCAGTACCTGGAAGATCTAGTTATACAAATCTTTACTGGTGATAAAGAGGAGGATTAAACTCAGTCAATTTAGCCATCTAAAAGTCCTGTATCTACTAGTTATGCTCACTAGCGCATTGAAAGAGGCATTTCCAAGGGGTTGTTCATCCCACCTCTCCTAAGATGGATGAAATTGCTTGGAAGCCTGGCTTGATTAATTTTTTTGATATTATGCTGGAAGATGAGTTTGTAGAAGTCATTTATCCAGCTGAAATTAGCCAGTGGGACTCCTCTCCTCCAAATGTGCATTTCTTTTAAAGCTGCAGTCAAGGAAATGTCTTGAGATGCAGCAGAACACCCCTTACTTGTGATTTTTAAATTGTCAAGGGAGTTTGTGGAACATAAGCAGCAGTGGGAAGAATGGGAAGCTAGGTCTGCACAGCTGGCCAAACTGAGGACCCTAAGAGAACAGCTCTTCAAAAATCTGATTTATCTGGGGAACAGGTGAGGCTGCAGTCCCAGAAGATTCACACCAACATCAGTTGTGTTGGAATCATTAGGCTGGAAAGGACCCTTAGGGTCACTGAGTCCAAGCATTCCACCAGCACTGTCACCCGTGTCCCCAAGTGCCACATCCACTCAGCTCTGAAATCCCTCCAGGGGTGGGGACTTCACCACTACCCTGGGCAGCCTCTGGCAGTGCTTGACAGCTCTTTCAGGGGAGAAATTTCTCCTCATACCCAACCTAAACCTCCCCTGGTGCCACTTGAGGCTCTTTCCTCTTACCCTATTGCTTGTTACCTGGGAGAAGAAACCAACCCCCACTGTTTTCAGCCTCTTTCCAAATAGTGATAAAAAGACACAAGGTCCCCCATGAGCCTTTTTTACTTCAGGCTGAGCCCTCCCAGCTGCCTCAGCCCCTTAATGTCTGCCTTGTGAGGTTCCCAGCAGTGCCCCAGGCTCTGAGGAGTGGCCCCAGCAGTGCCAGCACAGGGGACAGTCCCTGCCCTGGCCCTGCTGCCACCCCATGGCTGGCACAGCCCAGGTGCCATTGGCCTCTTGCCCCCTGGGCACAGCTGGGCTCATGTCCAGCTGCTGTCCCAGCACTCCCAGGGCCTTTCCCAGCCCCTCTGCCCCAGCCTGGAGCTGCAGGGCTTAGGCTGACCCAAGCATCCCATTTTCCCACCATGGCAAGGGAATTGTGCTCCCTGAGCAGTCAGAAAACACAAACCAGCAGCTGCACATCAAAAATCACACAATGCTTTTCTCCAGTTGTATCACCCTCTGCCATTCAGGACTGCAGGGGACAAACATGTGGCCTTTTTCCTTCTCCAGCTCTCCCAATAAATGCCTGATGATGCAGCTGCTGCAGAATAGCTGCTGATGGCAGTGGGACTGTGCAGTGACTGCATAATCACTCCAGAGAGTGGGAATCTCTGGGCAAAGCCTCATCCCAGTCCTCATCTCTCAGGTTCTGTGGGCTGAGAGAGCCAGTGGAGGCTCTTCAGCAGCACTGAAGAAGTGAAAATTGTTTTTGTATGTTACAGGCTTCCAGCTTTTCTTGTGGAAGTGCTGTGAGATTATAGTGGACACGAGAGCACCCAGCAATGGAATCTGTTACAGTGTGTGCATGTAAAAGCTGTTGTGGAATTAATCATCCTGAATTCTTACAGCCTTTCTGCTTCTCCTCGAATGTTAAGGTGCACACATGATAGCTGCAGTTATCACCAGGCAGCTCTAAGGAGCTTAAATTCCTGTCACAAAAAAAAAGAGCAACAATAGATCTATCCACAACATGAAATATGCACACATATGCAAAAAAAAAAAAAAAAAAAAAAAAAAAAAGAAAAACTGGGCAAATAATGAAAAGTAACGTAGAACAAAATGAGAATAGCCCACCAGCTGCAGTCATATTAGTACACAACAAAAAATTTCCATGCATTCAATCCATGCCATGCCACGTGGAATTCCTCAGTCCTGGGGCACCAAGCTAGCCCTGTTTTTCTTTCTCTGTGACTCAAGAAATGCTGCTCTGCAGGGGTCATACACTGTCACTGAGCCATGCACAAAGCTCCTGTTGCAGCCAGAGAACATTTGATGCCCCAGCACACCCATATCTAGATGCAGCTGTGAGACAATTTAAAAATAATAAACCAGTCACAGTTCCAGCACTGGCATCAAAACGTGTTTCTGTGTAAAACCAGCCACACTGCTCAGATAACCACTGAAGAGAAATTATTTTCTTGCCTTTTGCACTCTGCTAAAATTGCCCAGGGTCCTTGGCCTCTTCTCTTTCCTCATCACAGCACACCTCAGTTTCTCCTATTACTTTTTTCACATGGGAAAGGTGGGGAGGAAAGAGAGAAGAAGCATTTCTGCATAAAACTGCCTTTCTAACATCACTTACAGTATGTAGTGCTGTAACCAATGATGGTGTTGTGGGTGTTGCCCTTCTGCTCCTAATTGCAAAGAAACAGAGTTTAAAATTATTTATTGCTTTAATGATTATGTACAAAGAAACAGAAACTGGATCTACAACAGGAAGCCAACCAAGAACCAGATTAAATTTCAAAGGCTTTACTCCTATTGATTTTAGTTGTTTATACTTTTGTTCATGTTAAAAATGCAGCTCTGTGTTGTTTTTAGAAGTATTTTCAGAAACTTATTTTTAAAGAAATAGCTAATTTTTTCTGCTGCTAGAAAAGCCACACAAATTCAGTTGTGAAAAGAAAAACATACACAGGAAGAACAGTTTCAGGAAGCAAGGTTTCATCCTGCAATGAAAGCTCTCAACACAGTAATTACTACATATTTTCTGTTGAGCTCTGACTCAGAAGACTAGCTCTCTTAATACTGAAAAGTGAGAGCAGACAACAAAGCTCTTGGTAAAAGGAATAACTATTTCAAAAAATACTTTCTCACATGTCATTAATATGCATTTTACTTCCAGAAATGACAGAATCTCCTGTGTTGTGCGGAGGTAAATAAAAAAGCTAATTTAACTTGCAGCAAATACACAACCCTGGGCTAAACCACAGGTTTGGTGCTCAAAACTCAAGTGCTGAAATTGATTCCTGCCTCCTAAATAGATGGTTGTGCAGCTGGAGCAATTTGAGCCTCTGGTGAGGCAGAGGGAAGCAGCACATGCATTTTGTCTCAGAAGATTGTTCATGCTCAGGAGGGAGAAATGGAAATGGGAGAAAGAAAGGGGGGGGTAACTTCCTGAGTGAAATGAAGTGCAGAGGCTGAGGAGCAGTTCCAGCATCCAGAGGGGCTCCTTGGTTGTTGGAGGCCAGCACAGGAGCTGGGCACCTTCCTCCTCCTCCTCCTCCTCCTCTGTCCTGCAGCTCCCACCTTCCTGCCAGGGAAACAGGAGCCTGGAGCATTTCTTAATGATCCAGTTCATGAGATACTCATTTGATCTGCTTTGTAAACCAGCATTTCCACCTTCTTTCCAACAGAATCTGGGAGAAACTCTTGTCCTGCTTCTAACAAAAGTCCCCTGAAATCTCAGTGGCTTTCAATTTTCTTAACTTCTGTGGACTCGAAAGAAGTCAGCACCTCAAAGCTCTGCAAATGGTACCAGAACATTCCAATCTAATGTTTGGCTGACCCCTTTCCTTTTGCAGTGTTTTCAGCAGCTCAATTTCCATGAAAGTGGTTGGGTTTTAGCCTCTGTTGGACATCAGGACATGCTAGGCAGCAATTTTAATAGATTGAATTTGGCTGATGCCAAGATGTCAGGGCAAAAAGAGCAGGATATTCACCTGATGTAGGCTGGCCTGAGCTGGTGTTTAGCTCAGTAGATTATTCTTGAATTTTACACAGAAATGAAGCTACACCTATATAAAAAAATCAGAGATTATATACAGGAACTGTGGGCCAGATAACCAGATACATAAATAAACACGTGCATTCCCTACATCTGGCCACATTTCTCCTCTACTCACTAACTTTTCTGTTCAACTAATGCCAAGGTACAAACCACATTGTCCTGTATAACTGGGCTGCATTTACCCTCAGCTGTAACTTGCAAAGACCTGTTACAACATTTATAATTGACCATCCCCATAAGTAAAGATACCTGAGCTATACTGAGTATAGCTTGCACACACAGTCTTTGAAATTGTCCTTCATTTATAAATAAATGGATTTAAAGAGCTAAAAGCTGCCAGACTGCTCTATAAGTGCTCTTCTTTCTGAATCAAGCAATACTGTTAAACCAAAGTTTTGGTGTTTGTGGGTTTTTAAAAATCCCTGTCAGTATTTTTGGTGCATTAGGAGACTGTGTAAGTAGGGAAAGGCAATGTCCTAATAAGCTATGTCATAAATCATACACCAAGTTATACTGCTATACTGTCTTTTTTTTTTTTTTTTTAATCTCACTTCCAATTTCTAGATGATCTGTTAAATTCAAATTGTCAGTCAGCACTAAAGGAGGCCTTTTTCTCCTATCATGGACTTGAATTTTTACACAAAAGGGCTTGTTCTTATAAAGTCTCCTGTACTTTCCACTGTGCTCTCCTGGATCTAAGATGAATGGTTTGGCACTGCTGTGTAAGAGCTCTGCACACATGGAGAATATTTGAGTGTCTGAGGTATGTCAGAGCCACTCTAGGAACAGATTTTGAAAGCAGGTGACATCAGCTTTTGGGAAATTGGGATGAGCTGAAACCAGAGATAGCTCAGTCCTTACCACCGATGCAGAAAATAATTTAAGTTCACAGATCTTTTTTTTAAAGAGCTTTTACAACAGTACCAATCAATCAAGTTCAGATTGAGGATCAAGCCCTGCTCCAAAGAGTGTCCATCTATTACCCCTCCCACAGGAACATGCAGCATCTCTTGGCCTGTCAGGGATTCACCTTTCCTGCACAGAGTTTGTAAGATAGAAACCCTTCCACTTAGTGGTACTGGATTGTAAAACAGAGTTGCATATATTTACATAGAAAATTGTATATTTGCATGTGGCAGTATGAGAGTGAAGATGGTGTCAAATAAAATCTGTAGTGCTGAACATTTTTATAATTTAGTTTTTGGGGGCCAGTGAGGATTCTTATTTCCTAAGTTAGGCTTGGGACTCTGAGGTTCCTGCACTATCAGTTTCTTTTGGAGCCTGAGGAAGAATAGAGTAGTTCTGCAGATTTGCTTTCTGTTGACAGTAAAGGACCCTGAGACAACTCTCTAGAAATTAACCCATCTTACCATTCTGATGTCTGCAGTTAGGTGGGATGAAACCCCCTTGATGTATCTATGCCACTGACTGCTGTGTGTAGTGTAATTTAATCTCCTTTCCAAAGGAGCTCACTTGGACCTTAAAGAAGCAGACAAAAAAAAAAAAAAATATATACTCTCTTGCCTCTAGCAATAGTTCCTCTTTTTTTAAATATCTTCCTTTATGACATAAGTGCAATTAGAGCTATTTGGTCACTCCAGTTGCATGAAAAAGATGTGAAAATGAGCACAGCCTCAAGTGGAATAATAAGTCTAGACCTCCTCACATGATACCCACATTCAGCTTGAAAAAACTTGAAAGCAGCTCAAACTGTTTACATAGCAAAACCAGGGTTGGAAGTTTTTTGTGAATCATACAAAGAAATTTTGGTTCAGGTGCATCAGCTGTTTAAGGGTTGCCACATATTAGCAGGAAATTCATTAATAACCAACCAGATGGATTTCAGCCTCAAGTGACACATGTGATTCAGGTAGCCTAGTAGTGCCAAGAGGGTTTCATAAAGTCCAACTAGTTTTCAGTTTTACTTGTAATTGGCCATCCACTCTTTTAAGACATTTTGGAAGGCCTAGGGTGTTTTGAGTATTTTTCTGAAATAACTGTAAGAGGAGGAAGAAAACATTTCAGATCATGAAAAGTCAGACTGCAGCTCTTCAGTGAGGAAAAACACAGCTTTTCAGTGATCATCTTTCAGTTTATGTCCTCAAACCTTCATCTGTTCCTCCATTCAAAACTTGTAAATCAAACTTTGAATGCTTCATATTTCCACTTAAAATAAAAACAAACCTCAGAAATTCTCCTGGATGTTTTTACTTTCCAGACCAGTGTTCAGGAGTATCAACCAATTCAGGAACTACCAAATGAAAAACACTGCTACTAAGTGAAAAAATACTTGATTTTCAGGAGCATAGGATTACTTCAGAAACCATTATTTACAGTAAGTAATGTTTATTTATGTTAGCAACCCAATTGGTTTTACATCACAGCTCTTTGCAAGTGAACATTGTAAAATATGGCCATTAGTAAAAAAACAGAGAAAATTGTATCCTGTGTGGTTTCATTCCTCTCCCACCCAACCCTGCTGATGGGACAAAAGATGTATTTAATTTGTACAATTACAGATATTCCAGAGACTCTACAGGAAACCAGTTTCCCTCTTAGCTTAGGTCTGTTGGCCAGGCAGCCACATTAATAACAAAAGTTGAGCCAGCTGCTGTTTTAATGCCCACAGTTCAGGGGAAGGAGCTGGAGGAAGCCAGTCCTGCCTGCAGCAGCTCTCCAGGCTCACTCCCAGTGCCAAATCTCCTCCTGCATCCATCTGTAGGACAGGCCTTGGATCCAAGCAGATCCTAAGCATCACTTTCCAA
Source organism: Muscicapa striata striata (assembly GCA_030060385.1). Taxonomy (NCBI): domain Eukaryota; kingdom Metazoa; phylum Chordata; class Aves; order Passeriformes; family Muscicapidae; genus Muscicapa; species Muscicapa striata. The sequence goes on from JAREIS010000019.1 coordinate 3,940,284, forward strand.
AAGAGCAGCCAGATCTTTGGTAGTGTGACCATAGTGCTGTACCAAAACCAGGCTGCAATTTGTTTCCCAGCTCTCTGGCTTCCAGATCACAGCACTGCCCTAGACATAAATCCAAACCAGTGAGCCTAAAAGTGTGAAGCCCAAACACATCCTACAGGCAGAGTGTTCCTCTGAAAACCATCTCTGAACTCAGCAACATAAAGTCATGGAATCAGATTTAAAAGTAATTTAAAGAGGCAAACAAAGCCCCTCCACTGGTGGATAAATCAATCTCGTGGGTGAGTGCACACCAGTGGGGGTACACAGCTGTTGTTCACTAGAAAGTCTTAGTATGGGTTTCAGATTTACCTGGAAAATAAGTGGAGTTTGAATCTTTCAAATTCTGTGCCTCTGACACAGAGGGCAGCCCTGCACCTCCCCTGACCCACCAACCTTCCTCTGCAGGACCTGGCCAGCAGGTACCTGCCTGACATCTGCCAGCAGCTCTCTCTGCCCAAGCCACCCTGTTCCTTGGGAGCCCAGGAACTCCCCAAAGTGTCTGAAGTTCCTCCAAAAGCAGGGAGCAGCTCTCAGAAGTGATGTGCTGCAATGTGCAGTTCAGGTTGTATCCCCTCCTTATGGGAGTTGCACAAGGTTAAACTGTAAGAGGTGAGATTCTTAAGCAATGTGATGAACCACTTAAAAAGCAGACTTACCAGCACTCAAAACAAACTATTCAGATGGAAACTTCATTAAAATTGTGCTGCTTCACAGGTTGATTTTTTTCCTAGCAAGCCTTTCTAGTAATCCCTTGTAAACAGAGAATACTGGGATGTGTGAGAGAGCTGACAGCAATCACCTGTCTAACACATGATGCCCCTAGGTGATAATTAGCTCCCATTACCAAGACAAGCAATTCAGCTGTGAAGGAGCAGTGGAAGGAAGCACATGCCTGTTTCCCACCTGCATTTCCTTGGTGGAAGGGAGAACAGCCTGGCAGGTGACATTCACACTTTGTGTCTGATGTGAGCTCCTTGGAGCATGAGCAAATACACTGCTGTAAGCATAATGCAAGGGAAATTCAAATAATCCACGTTTTCTTCCCCACGTGCAAAGCCACACTGTTTAACTCTGGTGAATCAGGCATGTATTGCACATTTATTCCATTTAAACCTCAACACCATCCTGAGGTATTTGCTTTCAAATATATTTTGACATTTCTCTCCATTTTTGCAGAATTGTCAGCTACAGTACAGCACTTGAGCTGAAATTTCAGACTGTTTTTCAAGTTGAACATTTCCAGTGCCTGACTTTTGTTTAAGCTCTCAAGCACCAGATGTCTGTCTTCCCTGAGCCAGCTGTTATTTAGAAATATTAGCTGTGGCTATCAGTGATGATGGTCATTTGACACAGTGGCTGTGACAAAAATTGAATTGCCACCACTTAAGTTCCTCCTCTAATGTGAACCTCATGCAGGTGCTGGGATGCATTCCACAGCTAGACCAGAGGAGAATTATGTTCCTTTATGGCAAGATGGAAGCACCCTGGGCCACTGCTTGATGCTGAGTTGTTCCTTGTCAATTCAAAAAACCCTGAACATTCAATCTGTTTGGTACTGAGCCAACCTGAAGCAAAATTTTCTTGTTGAAGTTTCCTCTGCATTGGGAAACCTGAATCATTCAGTTATTTTAATGTTCAAAAAAAAAAAAAAAAAAAAAAAAAAAGGAGCCCCACCTAAAAGTCTGAGACTTTCCATTTTCTTTCATGCAAACAAGATGGCCAAATTGAGATTGAACCAACAGCATTCATTCTGGAATTCTGTAACCTTTAAGAATTAGTGTTGGTAACCCAAGCAACCTTTCAGTATATATTTTGGGTATAATGTTACGTGCTCTGTATAACATAGCCATAGCAGTCTACAGATGCCAAACTATGAAAATTATTTCCCTGCTCTTTGGAAGGCTCTACAGCCAGAGGTATTAGATTATATTCTATTTCTTTCTGGTTTGAAATATATTTAGACAACTGAATGGCTTTTCATTGAGTGCTTGTCCTGCAATTAATTTCTCATGACCTTCCTTTCAGTCTGGTGAGGCTTTTATGAAGTCTTGTGCATTGTGCTTTGTCCTTCCATTTCTGGGGAAGCAGGGCACATTCCTATTTCCTGTAACAAGCCACCAAGGGCTTCTTACTGCAGGGAGCTGTTTGTTAGCCTGTGACCAGGGAGAGCAAAGGCTTTTCTCCCAGTCCCACTGGCCAGACTGGAAGGCACTGCAGCAGAGCCTCAATAGATGCAGATCACAGCCTGCTCAGATCAGCAGTGCCATTTTAATGCCAGAATCAAACCTGAAGTTTCAGAGGCTGGTTGTTTCTGTGTGAGCTGTGAGCCCCAACTCGTGTGAGTGCTGGATCCAGGGTGTACCTGAGGCTGGAGGGACTGTGCTGATGGATGGTGCTTTCATGTCAACACCAACTTAACAGAGGCTTTGTAACGGTGAATGTGGCAACTGTTCATCTCATTTGTTAGAAAAAATGGCAGAAATCTCTGGAAAAACTTGCCTCCAGAGGCTCTGAATCATTCCTTCATCACTAAGGGATGGTGTTTCATTCCAGCAGAACTGAGCCACCAAGCAATTATTGCTGTCAAAGAGGAGGCAGTCTTTTAGTTGGCTGCTGCCTGGTCAGGCAATGAAAATCACAGAATGATTTGGGTTGGAAGGGACCTTAGAGCTTATCCAGTTCCACCCCTGACACCTTCCACTATCCCAGCTTGCTCAGAGTCCCATCCAGCCTGGCCTGGAACGTTTCCAGGGATGGGGCAGCCACAGCTTCTCTGGGAAACCTGTGCCAGGGCCTCAGCACTCTCATGTTAAAGGATTTCTTCCCAGTAGCTGAAGTTTTCCCCTGCTGATGTGGTTTGACTGGGTGCTGTTCATTGAGCAGCCAGGGATGCTGTTCAGTGACAATGACCTCTGCCAGGGAAAAGGAGCAACCTGAGCCAGCTCCTGAGCACAGGCTTCAGCTCTAAGTGCATTAAAACCCTCTAGAAGTCACCAGAAGGGACAAATACAGGGTTCCTGTTGCCAAGCATGCCCTGTTGGGAGACTGGAATATAACACTCTTTCACATGGAAATTAGCACTCATCTTTCTTAGGGAAATGCAGGTGTTTTTATGGGATCCTGCTATTGCAAAATGATCTGAAGCAGTACCTCTCAACCTTACTGCTCCAGCCTCCATCCATCAAAAAATCAATCTATCACACTCCCCAATTAATTTTTGTTGTAGGGGAAGAGGACTTTTTAGCCTAGCAACTGTCCCATCAGGGTTTGGTTTCAGGGAGAAGCTGTGGATTTGGCCCAGACTCATCCAGCTTGGAAGATTCAGGGTGAATTCTTCCTACTTGCTGTAGGAGGCTTTCAGAGCTGAGTGGGGTCTGTGTGTTGCTGGCTCTGCTGTCCACATCCTCCCACTCATCCTCCCATTGCTTCAGACACATGAGAGGAATTGGCAGGATATCCAAGGTACTCACAGGAGTTATGTTTTAGCTTCTGTGTTGCAGACAAATATTCATAAACTTTGCTATGGTCTTTGGGTCCAGGAACTCCAGTATCTCCCACTTTACACCACACTGGTGACACTCTTGATTTTACATTAACCTGAAGAGGGACCTGGCCAGCAGCAACTTTGGGACACTCAGCTAGAGGAAAAGAGTAATTGGCTGATAGGTCTGACACCTAAAAATTGTTTAAAATTGCACTCTGTCATGGCACACACAAATGCCTGCTCTATCTGCTTCATCTCTAAACATTTATTTAAAAGCAAAGATAGACAAATAAAAGAAACTGCATCCTGTCAAACAGTCTAGTGATTTAAATTATGCAGATAGCTGATTAGTAAAGCATTTCACAGGAGGGGAAGCACGAGTGGCAATCTACAGAAGAGTGAGAAGAAACAACTGAAGGTGCTGTGAAGGACAGAGGTGCCTGCAAGCCATGATATGCACTCATAGTCTTCAGTTTCTCTCTCCCCAGGTGTTTTTTTAATTAGTTATAGCTAAGTCTCCTGAGACTCTCTTCTAGATATGAACAACTCACTTTAAACTTCATCTGTGTGCAGACCTTACAAGAGGCAGGCTTGCATGTTGTGTTAATATGCATTTCTACCAGGATCAAAAAAGGACAGTGACAGAAAAAACAACTTCTTTTTTTTTTTTTTTTTTTTTAATTTATTTCTAACATGAATAAGGCTGTGTGGGATATTTGATTATTAGAAAGGAATCAGCTGTCAAACCTTGGCAGGTCCCATGTGACTGAGTTTTGGGTGAAGGCTTAAACCCTCAGAGTTGTAAGAAAATCTCATATTTCTGTCTGGAGGTCCTCCCTGGCTGACAGTACTGTGAAAAATGCCTCAATCTGAATTAAGGTAACACTGTTGTGCTATGGCTCAGGTGGCTGCACACCCAACCTGGCACTGCCCAGCATCTTGCACTTGTTACCTGCTTGAGCAAACAGATGTATTTCTTTAATTTGTTACCATGATTAGTGATCTTAGTCTGCCTCAAAACATTCCCTAGCTGGACCTTCAGCCCATTCCCCTACACCCTGCCACAGCTGTCTGTGGATGGATCCCACAGCCAGTTGCACACTCTACACAAGATCTAAAGCAGCAGATTTACAGCAGCTGTGATGTCCAGAAGGTGTTGCGAGCAAAAAGCTTCATAACACTTACAACACTTCTGTGAGGAAAGCACATAAATGTATTATTTACCCACGTGTATGTGTGGAAATAGAAGCATAGTTTCTCATCATAGGAAAGGAATAGGGGTCAGAGCAGGCAGCCAGGACCAGTTTAATATTAACAGGGAGAAACAAGCTTAGCCTCCCACTCTGGCTATTCAGAATCAAAAACAGAAGGAGAATGCAGCCATCCATAGCACAGCAGGTCATACCAGACCAAACAGAACTAACAAGGGAAGGTAGAAGCCTCTTAACACCTCCTCTTTCTTCCTCGTGCTTTTTTTCCCTCTTTCTTGCCTCCACAAATTAAATCTGCAGCTGAGAACAAGTTTTTCTTTACAGGAAATACTTTGGTGTTGGGTGCTCCTGAAGTATTATGGAAACCATTTGTGCTTTGTATCTTCCAGAAAATTAAATTGATGTGCCTCAAGATGGGAGAGGTAAGACCAGACTTCAAGGAGCAGCTTTCAAGAAAATCAACTAAATTACAAGAGCTGAAAAAATTATGGGTAAGCAGGAGAGAGAAAGACTACAAGAGGAAAGATTGAGAAAGTCACCTGAAGACAGACACCATTCAATCAACTTCTACAGGCAAATGATACAGAAAGAGTCTCCAGGTGAAAGTAATATTTCAGTAAGCAATATTTCAGTTCTAGACTGACACTATTATCTCTGAAAGGAAGCATCATATTTGAGAAAATGCTCAGTAAGAAGAAAATTAAGTTGCTCTGGCAAATCCACACAAAGGTGGAAAACGACCACAAGACAAACCTTTGGTAGATAACTTTTCTTCACCTCCCCATCCATCAATTGCCATTTGAGCCTAATCTCAGCCTAAGTGTCAGAATCCTGAATGTGAGTTTTTCCAAAGTTCTCTGGTGAACATTCTGTCACAACAGGGTAGATGCTGGCAATCCACATCACTGTTATTGTCCTATGCATTGCAAAGGAAAGCAGAGCCCTTTCATTGAGTCAGACTGCAGGTAGCAACCACTTCAACATAATGCACATTTTTAGATCACTGGCAATGATCCTGCTAAGACATCTGAGCCCATCTTAAATTCAGATTCTTGAAGAGGGCAGCTTTATTAGGATGCAGCACCATTCCACCCCCATAGTCCTTGAAGCTGAAAGAGAAGCAGGAAAAAACCTAACAAACTGTATATTTCAAAAGCAATAATACCATCGTTCCCCTGCTTTACAAGGCAATAGTGCAATTCCCTCAGCCACTGACTGGCTGCAGAGTTTACCCCACACAAGTCTCAGAATCCATTTGGAAGCCAGAAAGGCAATGACTGCCACAAAATTATGTTGAGCACTTGATCACTGGGTTGCAATAGATAGACTTAACTTTCCACAGGGCAGGATTATTTTAAAATCATGCAGTATCAATTACATTACCAAATCCCATGAAATTCAGATTTAAGATATTTGCATGGAGAATCTGGCAATGACAAGCAAACAGAAGAGGTCATCTGGAAATCATAACACAAAGCCATGATAATGCCAATTTAATCCTTCATGTCTAATATTTTGCCCTGCAAATTTCAGTAACTTTCAAATAACCACACATTTTACCATGTAACCACAACATGAGGAACAGCTCGTTAATGAATAATCAAATGTTCCTTTTATACCTCTTTGGCTGAATGAATTTTAGTCTTCTGTTGAACTTTTCTCAGTGGTTTGAGTTAGTTCATGGCTTCTGGAGTTCAGGATGGGATGTGATTAAAACCACCAAGGAATAAATAGTGTTGGAGGGCCCAACAAGATGGAAACCACAGGAGTGGAAGCCCAGTCCTCAAATAAAGCCCAATCTGAGCAGGATACCAAAATTCACATCCCCCTTTTCATGTTCACCTGTTGCATTTGGGCTATGGGAGCGGCTAAAAGAATATAGCAACAAAGTTCTTCCTGTAATGGAGAAGCAAAAAGAGAAAGTCTTTATTTAAAGAAACACTACAGTTATATAGAGTAGTTCATGGTAGCAAACGTAGACATGATCTAATTGGTGCAAAAGAGGTGACACCCCTACAAGAGGTGACACCCCTGGTCACATAGCCCACACACCGTGCAGGTACATAATCATTGTTATAATTCCTTTATATTATGTTTTTCTTGAGCAGTATGAGAAATCTCAATACTGCTTCCCTGGTTCCCAGCAGTATCCAACAGCATTAACCAACAACAAAACATGCTGGGTATCACTGAGTAAGGGCAGGCAGTGCCTAAAAGAACAAATGCACAGGTGGGAGTGCCACCCTGCAGGCATTAAACTCCATTCTGTCCCAGGAAAGCTCAAAGCCTGCCCCACTCAAACTCATCACAGAAGCTCCTGCACACAGAACATCTGGGGTATTACACTTGTGTTACACCTCAAGAACTCTCCACAAAAAGCAAAGGAAACCATCATGCCTCCTCCACACTTCCTTGTTGGTTCCAAGATCCACAACCCCTTGCAGACACCCAAAAAAGTACCCACAGTAACCAGCCTGACGCTCTGCAGTAACTGCTTGGTCCTTCCACCTTCTCCCAGCCCCTACTTTCATTGTGAGGTGATGACTGCCACAGAGAGCTTTGGAAAAAGCTTATGTTCATAAAGGAATTTGTATTAGATACTGGTTTGTGTGACTTACTGTATTTTGTAAGGGTTTTTTTCCCTTTGGGAATTGTGCGTTATTGATGAGCAGTTTTATGCTTTACTTCTAGTACACATATACCTTGTAATGGATGTGCTTCTTGTTTGTTTGTTTTCTTTTATTCTCTATAGAGAGCCAGTTAATATAAGATAGATACTCTGGTTGAAATTTTGAATTTGCCTACCAATTAATTTATGGATAAATCCATGTAGTAGCTGGTGAACAGTTTTTCATCAGTTGTGTTGTTATAATCACCTGATAGTCTCTCTACTTTATCAGAATAAAAGATCCTGAATAATGCTAGTTGGGCCTTAAATTAAGGGAAATAATGCACTGCATATTTCCCTGCCACCACTTCTATCAGCCCTTCTTCCTTGGTGTTGGGGCACTGGAGAAGAGCACTGGCCACACAAACAGCCAGCTGAACACCTCAGGTGTACAGAGCACTCTGTAGCTGTGCTCTGATGTCCCCCTGCATTTACTTGATCCAAACTATGGTGGGCCAGATAAACTGCAATGAATGTTTCAGTTACTTCTGCAGAGAGACTCGTTCAAATGCAATCCTTCTCTAAAAGAAACAATCTGGACTAAAATAATTGTATTTTCCTCTGTGTCCACCCTGATACGTTTGGAAAAATAAGGGATCTGAAATTAACACTTATAAAAGTGCATACATTATACCCCCCATGTGGCAATGGCAGCTGTCTATCTCAGTGGCTATTAGCAAACTTCCTGCTCCAGAAGCCTCTTCCCCTGTCCAAATAATTTCCTCTCTTCTGTTTCACTGAGAACTGTGTCCAACCTCTTAGTAATTGCTGTGTATAATGTAGGACATAAAAAGATAAGTTACAAAGCTTGTGCAGGACTTGGTGTTGTAATTTAACCATCTTTCGTGCCTGGGTATGGATTTTACAAAAAACAGAGTGAAAAGAATCTGGCCTCTTAATGTACAATTCAGCATATTGTAGCAGCTATTTTAGACACCTGTTTTTTATAGTTTTACTACAGCTGTAATTTCTGTATGAGGACTGTCCACTTGCAGAAGCGGTGAAGTGAACACGTCAAAATGATTTTTAAAAGTGTCAGTTCTCTTCCACTGCCTGTGATTGTGTATGAAAAGTAAAGCAACAAAAACAAAACCTCAACCACTGGCTGGGAAGAAACACCTTTTCTCAGCCTCAAAAGTTCTCTTCTGTAAGACAGGCATTTCTTCTGGTCCTCCTTTTACAAAAGTAGTAAATTACTAAGAAGATAATATATATACAGTACAATAGTCTATTTTGATAGTCAGCAGACTATTTTAGGCTAACTAAGCTAACTAGAAATTCTAGGGTTGCAGTGATTTCTGTTTATTGATACATTGATGATAATACTGTTTACATAACACTTGATGTTTGAAATCAATACGTGCCAGTGTCCAGTGATTTGCTAATCTAGTTTCTGGTCTAATCCTGTCCTATTTTTTGCAGCATTCTCTGACTTCATATAATGAATCATGTTGTCTTTCTAAAGTGATTGCCAAGTAAACCAAAAATGTGTTTTACACTGCTATTGCACTGCTCTTGTCTTTATATACAGTAGTTTTTATAAAGATGTCCTTAGGTTTTAATAAATGAGTGTAACATAAACTAATCTCTGTAATAAAACTTGCTTTAGTGTTTCAAAGGCTGTCTGGAATAGCTGTAGAGATTTGGGCTTCCAAGTATTTCAATAGCTTCAAAATTCGTGGCCTCCTTTGCATCTGCAGGAAATCCCCAGATACCAGAACTCCATAGTCTGTACCAAGGGTAAAATGGAGTGTATTTAATCCATAGCATGGATTTGGAGATTAGAAGAGGCCCCAGGAAGCCAAACCACACTGCAAAAAGCCCACAAAAGCCACTGCATAAATCAATACATGTTCCATTTAGTCTGCATCACATTTCCACCACTTGCTAATACCAGATATTTAAGAGGGAAGTGTGGGACACTGAACAGAGACTGCTAAGAAATAAACATAATCTTTCCAATACTCAGGGCAAGCTGAGAAAGCCAAACTGCAACTGAGCAGAAAGCAAGCAACATTTTGACTTTCACACATCAAGTACTCAGTCCCACATGGCTCACCTCCCCAGCTGAGACAAACACAGTTTAGTTTGCTCTGCACAAAAAGGCAAGACCAACAATTCTCAGGGGAAAGAGATTTCATTTGTTCTTTCCTTCCAGGCTGAAGGATTTGGACAGTTTCCTCAGAAAGGTTTAGATTTTCTAAACACTCCCTCAAGTCTCTTTGTCTCCTGTTGTTTAGGAGGCATCATTGCCAGTGTTCCCAAAATACTGAGGGTACTGAAATTTCACCTCTCCCATTAGTAAAAGAGAGTATTTTTGACATCACCTCTTGGGATGGATTTCTTCCTTTTACAGAAGGAGATCTTGATCTGTCCTGCTGTCCCCAAGCTTCAGTTTTTCTCAGCATTTTTTTTTTTTTCCTTCAGTTTTGCTGTCCAGCACTTGCTGTCCTCTTTGGCCCATCCCAAATTCTTTACATCCTACAAGAAGTCCTGACGTTCATACACAGCAGGTACCTTTTCACATTAGAAATTATCCTTTCAGATCAGATCACTAGCCTCAGACTAGAGACTGGGCTGTAGGAATATATCTAAAGAGTCAAAAACAGATTTTAAAGCCGAATTTTAAAGGAAGGATGAGAAGTCCTTCATTACAAAATTGTCACTTACTTCATGTGCCAGAGTGCATTTGTGGAGCTTGTCTAAGCACATCAGCTCTAAAGTAGAAAAGGATCATTTTCATTAAAGCAACACTTTAGTAATTCTTAGGTGGTTTGCAACTGTAGGAGACTACAATTGCACTCCACTGTGCTAAAATTTATAGAATGTGTTGCAGAAAGAAAGAGGACAAAAAACAGCTTTAAAAATACATAGGTATGTGAAATTACAAATAATTGCAACCCAGTCCCCTTGTCACACTGCACCTGCAATTGTGAAAACAGTTAAATGTACAAGACAAAGGAAGTAAATCAATGGATTGGGTATGTTACAGCTCCCTCAGCAAGTTTCAACAGTTTTTATGATGTGCTTCTACTAACTGAGTAAGGATTATATTCAGCACATTATGCTCAGCAGGAGCAGCTTTTATATACCAAGGAGCAAATTAAATGCCTCTGGAATTTCCATAGAAGATGTTAAAACGCTGATAGTGATTTACAGACTGCCATTATCACCAAGTCAAAAACAAACAGGAGCATCACAGCCAGTTCCTTTAAACTGTTTGTTCTTACTAGAAAGCAGAGACTTTGTTGATTTGCTGGTTGCCCATCTATACAGAAGGACAAGGAGAGAAAACAGAGCTAAGATTTGATTTTTATTTCCAAGAAAACAAAACCCTGTCACTCACCCAAGCTATTCCCAACAATTAATTTGACTTGGGAAATGAAAAAAGATTTCTGGGGTGTGGGGAGGAAACATACTAAGACATTAGGTATGAATACCTAGTGCTGCTGCTTTGTTCTAGTGAGAATTAGCAGTGACAATCAGGTTTAAATCCTTGGCTTTGACAACATACAAACAAAAAAAGCTTGATCTAGGCAACATTTGAGAATACTCTCCACTTAGCCAGCTACACAGATTTAATTTAAGGCATTTTTGTGAATTATGTGGGTTTTGTTTGTTTTGACTGCCTCATAATTACTGCTTAAAAATGTCATTTTTTCATGCAGGGCTACTGAAAACAGTTGAAACCTTTGAAACATCTGAAAATCTGTGTTCCATTTTACCTTAAGGATTTTTCTTCCCAGCAGAAGGCCTGCTCTCCAGTATTTGCTGCCCTGAGAATTAAGAATATTGCATCATTACTGCTATTATTATATCAAACTGTTCCCTGCAAAGCCACCTTCCTCAAGCATGCCTGGCTTTTGTTGGAAGAATTTATGTTGCAAAATGCTGCTGGGCTTGGTGGGAGCACAGTAGGAAATGCCACCTCCAGTGAGCTAGTGATAGCTGGGGCTTGCTGTATAAACTCCATTATCATTTTAACCACACAGTCCACCTCCTATTTCCCTGAGTGAATGTGCTCCCAGCAGCCACCAAAAAAAAAAAAAAAAAAAAAAGCCAGTTGAGAATTTATCTAGCAAGGAGACACAGCATCCCTGTGCTGGATCTGCTATTATTATGCAGATAGAGGAGCTCAAAGACATTTCACCATCATTTCTTTGCTAGCTGCATGGATGTTTGTTAAAGAAATCATCTCCAGCTAATAAAAAACCTTAAAAGCCCCAAACCCTAAGGAAAGAAATCATGCAATACTGTGAGTCTTGCAGATTTTGTTTTGTTTTACTACCCACAGAAATGCCACATAAATAAAAGTTGCTGCTTAAGCCCCAGTCACATTTTAATGGAGTTTTTAGGCTGCAGCTCCATGGCACAGGAGGTGACTTCTGCTTGTGCTTTGCACATCTCCCCACACTGCAGAAATAAAATGGGAATACTTGGACTATTTGAACACACTTTCAGCTCCTCCTCCCAATCTCCAGTGTTCAGACAACAGGACACCAGGCCGTGGGAGAACCACTGGTATTAAGAAATCTCCTTTCTTCTCAACCATAGGATTGCAAGCACTAAGGCTTCCAGCAGGAATGGACAATTTGGGCAAATCCAGTTTTCTGTTTCACTTCTCCTTTAAAGAGACATTTAAAGAAAGAATGTTTTGGCTGGACTGTGTTTTTTCCTAACCAGCTGCAAAATGCCATTCCCTGCTGCAGCCCAAACCTGTGTAGTCACTAGAGGCTCCCAAATGAAATTCTAACAGCAGCCCACACTGGAGGTCCAGTGTGCTCTGGACCAATTCTTGTTCCTGAAAGAGACTCTGTCAGAGCTGTGTAAAACTTGCAATGTGATGCTATGGGCAGATTTTTACACTTCCCAAGGTTTGACCTGGGGTCCTTGTCCTATCCTTTCCTCCAGGACAGAATCCCTGGAACACTGCCCTTCCCTTTGCCAGGTGTGCCCATGTTGCAGATGTGGTTTTCCAGCCCCACCACTCCATCACTAGGCAATGAGGCATTTCCCTCTGTTTTCCAGGGAGCCAGGAACATCTGCATGCCCTAAGGGAAGGAAACAGTTTTTAAAAACATTCTTTAAGTGAGAGTTTTGCATCTGTGATTCAAACCCACACTCTGCTGCCCCAGTTTGCACCGTGGGGTTGGGGTTTGGCTTTGCTGCTGAGGTGAATTGAGGAGACAAACCTCGGGGAGCTGGCAAGCAGCAAATAAATTTGGAGCAGAGTAGGGTAAAAATAGCAGGGTCTGAAGGAAGGCCAAGCTGTGTGCCTGGTTTCTGGGAGCCCCTAAGCCAGGGGGAACCCCAACCCCCCTGTCTGCACATACCCAAGCAGCAGCCTCATACCTCAGGCAGGCTCCTTTCCCAGGCAGAGTCAAACATCCAAAGATCACCTCGGATCAAAGGGAGCCCAGGGCATGCAAGCACATACCAAGGATGTGTCTGCAAGCATGAAGAATGGTCTGGCCCAGACCCAGGAGTTTCAGCCTGCTTGGCTGAGAGAGTCTGGCCCTCTGTCACTCTGCCATGTCCCAGCTCCAGCCACTGGCTTGGCCATCCCCTTCATGCCTGTCTAACATCATTAATTCCTCCAGTGCTGCTCTAGGAAAACGAGTGCTACAAATGGCTGATCCCTGAAAGACACACAGAAAACTTAGAACTAACAGGAAAACATAAAACTGGGTGGCAGGTGGCCTCTGCAAACACATAAAGCTTTTGCCAAAGCAACTGAAGGATTTTTTTTTTTTTTTTTTTGCCATTTCAGCCAAAAGTTTCTCATCCAAGAAAACCTACCCTGGTGTACCCAAAGCCATTAGTTTTAGCTGAGCTACTCATGGGTTTCCATGTGCTTTGTAGCTCCAAGGTACAGATCAGAGAGGTTGGGTGGGATACATTTGGTGGCAGCCAGGTCTTGGCAGGTCAGTATCACACCTGGAGCTTGTAGAGAGAAGAAGATTTCATTCAGAGAAGAGAGTATGAAGCAAAAGGTTGGGCTGTTTCTTGCCATAGACTGTATCAGAGAGAGGATACCAAGAAAACTTCCCTCCTGCAAAATATTGCACAGTCTTCTCTTCAGGCTCTCCTAGTAGGGACTTATTGGGTGTAAATATGAGGGGTTTTATCTAATGCCTTCATCTGATCTCCAGGTCAAGACATGTACATAACAGAACAGCAAATTCAAGTCTCTAGGGAAAGCTTTATGAAAACTGCTGTGGCTGATGCATTCCCAGCATCTGCTGCTTTAATCTTCCCTTGTTGGAAACGAAAGGAACTCAGGAACAGGCTGGTAATTAATTCTCCAACAATACTCAGTAAGGAAAAGTTTGGTTTTAATAAACAAAACAGAACTGCTGATTTAACACAAACATATTCAGTTAGAAGGACATCTCAAAAATATTTATATTAGAAGCAAGAACAAAGCAATAATAACCACACTCTACAGGAAGTATTGCTTGCTGTCTGGTGATTAATAAACCCCAGGAAAGAATAAAATGGATGGTCTAAATTTGTCTTCCCTGTTTCCCACAAACTGAAACACACAAAGGAAATAAATGCCTATGGTGAAACCAAAGCCAAAATTTTGCTGTGAACTTTTGTTACTACAGGAATGTTTTGAGATGCCCCTGCCCAAGGAGCTCGAGTGATTTCTTATAATGGTGATAGGGGAACAATGGGGAAGACTTCTAAAACAGTGGAGACTTACTCAGTTTTTATAAACTGTCTGTCAAGCAGAGGAACATTTCCTCCCCTGCCAGTCTCTGAAGCCAGAGCTCCAGCAGAAAGCAGTGGGAGCTCAGGCACATGCAGCCTCAGCTAGCAGCAGCAGTTAGTCCCTACCAAAACATGCTAAAGAATGTGCTAAAATTCAATTGCAATATTTCTCATCAAAACATTTAGCTCAACAGGAAATACAATGTCATACGGGCAGTAAAAGTTTTAATTTCTTTTCATTATCCTTTGTGTTTCAATAAACTGTTGGAAAACAAACTACAGAACAGCCCTGGATGTTCATGTCAGGATACTTCTTTTATCTAAAATATCCTCTCTCCAAATCTGCCTGGCAGTATGTTCTGAGAAATCATTCTGTCATTGAGAATGTGCCGGACACATTTTGCAACCCCAAGGCCAGACCACAACTGGAGGTTGTGTGGGTTTTTGGCTGCCAGGAGCTTTCTCTGAGCCCTTGGGCTGCACAGTTCAGCTCTCACCATCTCAGGTCCTGTTGTGGTCTAACCCCAGCCAGCAACCAAGCACCACAAAGTCACTCCCACCAGTGGGATTGGGGAGAGAATTGGAAGGATAAAAGCCATGAAATAAAGACAGTTTAATAGGGAAAGCAAAAGCACACACAAAAGCACAGCAAAACAAGGAATTGATTCCCTGCTTCCCATGGCAGGCAGGTGTTCAGCAGGTGAAGGAGCAGGGCCCCTTCTCCTGGAAGAGTGATTTGGGAAGACAAACACCATCCCTGCAAACATCCCCTCCTTCCTCCTTCCTCCTCCCCCTTTACACACTGAGCACGATGTCACAGGCTCTGCAGCATCCCTTGGCTCAGCCTGGGTCACCTGTCCTGGCTGTTTGTCCTCTCAGCCTCCCAGGCACCCCCAGCCCCTCCCCAGCAGGAAAAGCCTTGGCTCTGTGCAATCCCTGCTCAGCCATAACAAATCTCTGTGTTACCAGCCCTGTGTGCAGCACAGATCCAAAGCACAGCCCCATTCCAGCCCCTGGGAAGGACACTAACTCCAGCACAGGTCCCTAAAAAGAGACGTATGTCCTCATGACCCTTTATGAAGTTTTCAAGTGCTGTGATAAAGATGAAAGAGAAAAACAAGAGTCCATATGGATTTGCAGTCAGACACTGGTTTAAAAACAAACAAAAAATATTGCAGTAATTTAAATGTGTTTGTTCAGACCTCTCTTCCACACACTATGGATGCAAATCTCTCCCTTGCACCACATCAGGAAGTTTTGAAAGGGGTCATAAAGTCATCTGTGAATTTGATGTGCCCTTTTTGAGTGTCAGCTTCCTTTTCACAGGCAAAATCCCCCAAGCCCAGCTGTGACATTCCTGTGCTGCATCCATCACTGTGGACACTGCTCCTTGCTTGCACCACAGCAGCTGGAATGTGGAATTCCCAGCTGGCATGTGAAAGCTGCCTTTTCTAGACAGCTGGAATTGCTGTAACAGCCTCCTCTGCAACGAGCTTTTCTGGAGGCTGACTGAAATGTAGAGTCACAAATATATAAAATATTCAGGATCAAAGCAATGGGCAGAGGGGAGTTGTTTGCTTTTGTGTTCAGAGTTGGGGGTGTCCTTGGGGTTTTGCTTTGGTTTTTGAGCAGCACAGGGACAGTGGAGTCTGTCTAGTGTGGTTCAAAGGCAAAAGAGTTGGCAAAGGTCCCAAGTGCCAGGAGAGGAGGAGGTTGGAGCATGTGGCACTCATGGCAGAGCTGTAAACTCCCTTGTGCCAATTGATTTTACTCAAGCAAGTCATTCACCTGTCCCACACAGGGCTTTGCTTGTTCTTAACCCTGAGGTTTCAGTGCCAGAGTCAGTGATGTGCAATGCCCAAAGGATTTGTGCCCAAAGTAGTTCCTCTGTGGCAGAGGAATTGCTGGCACACCTGCACAACACCATGAAAGCAAAAGACTGCTCTGAGTCCAGGATGAAAAGGTTTTTTTTACTCACTAGACTCTTCCTGTTCTCAGTCTCTGCCTCAAAAATGAAAAACTGAGTCTATTTTTCATTCTTTAGGTGCTGGATGCTCAGTAGTTACCCCTCATGCCCCGTTTGCTCCAGGACCGAGCAGTAATAGATGGAAACTACAGGACACAGGCACAAACACCAAACTATACATATGTCCCACACTCCTTGATTTTAGTCTTAGTTCTAATGAATTCCCAGCAAATTTGCCATAAACAGATAAAATCTCTAAGAAATCAGAGCTACCAATGGTAGTCCAGGAGAGGGACAGGAAGGATTTGGGCAATATATTTCATCAACTCAACAGGAATAGAGGTATGCAGTAAGTTACACTTGTGACACTTATAAAGACAAGTCTGAAAAAAAGCAGGAGGAGATAATTTTGTAATTCCCAATGTGAATCCCCAAAATAAAGAGCTTTATTCTTTGAAACAGAAAACAATCATTTATTCCAGCTGTGTTCGCATCCTTTTTGCCTTCCAGGGTTAATCTGCTGAAAAGCTTTTAGCTAAGATTAATGTATATCCAGCTGTCTCTGGATTTTTCTGTTTTATCCAAAAATTAACACACAGCAAACAAACAAAAAAAAAAATATTGGCAATAACATATTAGAAAGAAAAGGAACTTTCCAATTCAAACACAATTCCCACCATGATGCCTTTCATTCTGGAAGAATAAAGCAAATTGAATTTGTTTTCTAAAGGGAAAAAAAATTGAGATGGGGTGAAAAAAGGTACTCTGCTAATTCATAGCATTGGTCAGAAGACAAGGAGATTAAAGGGAGTTTAAGGTTGCTGGTTGCCTGCATGGTATGTGTAGAGATAAGGCCAGTGGGGAAACTGGGGCTACCAATGGTTTCACCTCATACCAGCAAACCCCTTAAAACCTTCTGCAGGACACAACTTTCACCTCAACATGTTCAATCACTCCTTGTTGCCTCAGCCACTTCCTGTTCTCCTGCACAGGAGTTTAATTAGGCAACTGTTTGCCCCCATGTAGCTGTTAAGTTCTGGTTATTAAAATTTTTAGAGATGCCTCTGCCTGAATTAAAATGCAAATGAGACCATATGCCAAAGTCAATAGTATGGATTTTATTTAACAGTAAATCTGAGAGAGAGAAATAGAAAAGAGGTGGGGAAGGAGATAGATAGTGGCAGAGACAGATTAAATAGAAAATATCACTGCTCTGTAGATCCCAACAGCATCCCTTTGATCCTCTCCATCTTGTCTTCCTGGTGGTGAGGGTCCCCCCAAAAAACCATGGAGTGTATTAATATACATTTGGGGTAGGTGGGAGCACCCAGATACCGCCCCTGGGGGGTCAGATTTGACACTGCCTTGCAAGACCCTGGATCTGTTGCATCACTTTGCACCATGTGCAGTCTCTTGCTGCTTTAGGAACTGGTCTGCAGGCTGCTTTGGGGGTCTTTGATGGATTATAACCCCCTTAGCAGCTGCTTTTGCTAAAAAAGTTCTTCACCAAAACACCACAAAACAACAAATAAACCATCATGGAAATGCACCCATCAGAGCTGGGAAGCTCAGCATGAACATCCAGAACCAGAACAGAGAGAAAAAGCCAACCAAGATTGCACCAATGAGCATACTTGGATCTGGCCTCAACATGCCAGTTTTTATGGCATCTTTCAAGTCCTGCTGGATTCCTTGATACACTGTCAAATATAACCTGTGTGTATCTGGCTTACTATTTTTTACTTATAGCTTTCCATTTACTTTGTCACCATATGGAATTTTTTGTCACTGCGAAGTTGCTGTCATTCTCCAGCTGACACTGTAAGTATCATCCTTCCTTACCAAAAAAAAAAAAAAAAAAAAAAAAAAAAAAAAAAAAAAAAAAAAAAAAAACCAAAAAAAACAAAAAAAAAAAAAAAAACAAAACAAAACAAAAAAAAAAAAAAACCCTATGGTTTTTAAAGCACCTTGATTGTTCCTCAATGTTTAATTAACCAACAACAAGCCCTGTGATGTTTTTCTTTCTGATAATATGAGGGACTCCTTTCCAACTCTATGGAAAAAAAAAAAAATGCAAACAGAGGCAAGATTAACTTTCCAGAGGAGCACCACCACAGAATAGTGGGGAAAGACTGTGGTGTGGTGAGAGGTTAAATGAAGGCTGTGCAGAAATGCTGGCCAGCCTGAGTAGTGGGGATAAGATCAAGTCCATAGGGACCAAAGAGAATTCAACTTTTTAACTGAGTTTTTTCAGGGAAAAATGCTGCTTAAATTCTACCAAAATTGGAAGAAAAGAATCTTATAAAAATTAAGCTGAATCTTATTCTGTCACAAATGTTTCAGAAAGACACATTCCAAAATGGATTTAAAAAAAAAACCTCCAAACTTTCTGGCTGTATGTACCACATTAAATTTTCCTCTAAAGCTTAAAATGGAAATAAAATAGATTCTTGCACACAGTCTCTGCAAATACTGAACTTGGTGTGAGGAGGGGGAGCTCTCCCCAGATCTCAGCTTTTTTTCAGAGTAAACCAAGCTGTTCTCTGATCAGCACTGCAGGCGGATATATAACTTTAGGTACTACTCAAGTCCTTGTCTGTTGTGATCCACAGAAAATGTGCATCTGTTACAGCAAAAAGGAAGTTTAATTGGGGCTGAAGAAGCTCAAGTTTTCAGGCTGGGTGTTCCTCATGTCAGCAGCTAGTGCAAGAATCTGGATAGAGGAGTATTTTCCACCATCTTCCTTTGATGGGCCATAAAAAGATCAGTCTCAAATTCTATCACACACAAAACTTTTACTAGTGTTTTTTCTAATTAAAAAAATTTTTTTACACCAATTTATAAGGAAAATTCTTCAGGATGATCAGTTCTAAAGAAGTGTAAAGGCTGACAAGGAACACGAAATTCAAACTTCATAGAAGCTGTGGAAATATTCCTCTAATGTGTAAAAGCAATTATCAGAGGAACCCTAAAACATGAATCTGTTTACTTTTTGGGGGTTTTGGTGATGTTTTCCTGTGAAAGCACAGGCATTGCCACATCCAAACCACCTAGCCCTAAGGAACAACTGAGAAATGGAACACACAGAGGGAAACATTCCCAAATGTGCCAGGGCACTGCAATATCCAAGCATCTCCAAATGGCCTGGTAAAAGCACTAGGGCTAAGTGATAACAGACATGTTTTAGACTGTAATAAAAAAATCCAATTAAAAAAATAAATAAAGACAGTAACAGAGTGAAGGACATTAAAATGGGAATGTGTTGGACAAAATAACATGTCAGCATAGCTAGAACTAATAATGACATGGTATTGTTTGAATTTTAATGCAGGTACTGTGCATGTGGAAAGCAGCAAGTCACCTTTAAATAGAATTTCACTTCTAAGGGAAATAAATACAAGAACCAAAAAGCAAACACAAAAAGCCCTTTCTCACAGACACCTAGGCTGAAAAGAGGCTCAGATATTGGTGCTGGATCCCTGCTACAATACCATTGCTACCTCCTCCTTTTCTGTTCATTATTAGTTGCTTTTGCTTGAGAGTGCAGCAATTCAGTAACATATCAGACACACAAATCCAAAAACCTGAGGGTTTAATATGGATTAAATTATTGAATGTCTTCTCAGTAATCCCAAAGTCTGGCCAAGTATCAGCAGAGCACTGAAAAAGAGAGTATTCATGATGTTCTAGCCTTCCTCAAGACACTGCTCCCAAATCTGTCAAGGCTCTTCTGCACCCTCTGATGTGCTGTAAAATTTATTCTCAGTAAAGATTCCAGGCTGATGGTTCATCTTTTCTTACTTCTAGAAATCTGAGCCTACCCTGAAGCTATGGGGTTTCCATTGCAGCACCCTCCCCTGCAACTGGCCTACTCCTCACAACATCTTCTAGCAATTTTGTCTTGGCAGGTTTTCTGCAAGGAAGCAGACTGCAAGCAGCAGACTTGTTCCCCTAAAACACATCTATATAAAAAAATCGTTGGAGTCCTCTGAGTTCAAACAAATACTCCTCAACTGTTTTTCTTTGCATGGAAATCTCAATAACTGGCTCCTCTAAAAAGCCAGAGTGCAGATGTTGAGGTATTGCTTGAAAAATTCAGTTCTGCTGTTTCTCAGTGTTGGGTGCACACGCGACCTCACGGCAACACGCAAACCCAGCAGCTTCACAGGTCAAAATAAACACAATAAACCACAGAAAATTCAATATATGCTGCATGAGATACTTGCCTTTTCTTCAAGGGAAGCTCTATTTAACAGACTTTCTGCTTTGTGTTTCATGATAGCATCTGTCTCATTTCATCAGGCTTTTTTCCCAGCCTTCTGCAGCTCGCTTCCGAGTCGGATTTGGTGCTCACTTGCACAATTAAAACAACAAATAGTGAAAATGAGATGTTGGCAAGCAAGCAAGGGGTGAGACTGTCCACGTCTGCAGAGCTGACAGGGTATGGTTCCATCATGTCTATCCAAGGGCTTATTGGTGGCATGGAAGCACACTGGAACCACTTGGGTGGGAAGCAGCACTCCAGATCAATGGGATTTCCAAAACCTTGGAGAGATGCAGAGATGCCCTGCAGTCTGCTGCTGTCCAGCATCTTCCATGTGGCCTCAGGATTTCCATTTGTGGCAGTTTTGTTATCATAGCCACCTTCTCATCTTCACCTTTTCATACCAGATTGCTGGCAGTATTAGGAAATGGTAATGTCTATTTGCTACCCACTTTTTTTTTCACTTACTTTGTTTTATTTTCACATAGTCTTTTTTCTTCTTCCTCCCTTTATTGCCTTCTTTTCTAAACTGTGCAACTGCATCAATATTTAAAGCTCTTTAAAAAGTAAATTACATGTATAAAGAAAAGCAAGGCAGCAAGCTAAAGATACATCAATTACAGTTGCCTCACGATAACATTAATGACACAATACAGATCAGCTGCAGCTTCTAAAACATTTCCCCAGAAGGAATGGGTTTTTCCTCTACCAGCATTAAAGGAGAATTTCATTTTGGCCTGTTTGCTTTCTTCTTTCTTCTGTTTCCCCTGTAACACAGAGCCCCACAGGCTTGTGTACCCAAAGGGACACAGACAAAACCCTCTGTCCTGTCCCTCTGTCCATCCACTGTGCATGCCCAGATTACCTGGAGCATTCATGAGTTCTCAGCTCAGGATTTGCTGCAATAGCATAACTTCATGAGGGCAATTTATGAAATGCAGCCCAAAGTCAAACACACTTCTGCCCATACTTTCCAAAATTTGAATGCAGGTATAGTACATGTGGGAAGCAGCACATCACCTTCAAACAGGGTTTTTCTTCCAAAGGGAAATAAATACAAGAACAAAAAAGCAAACAAACAAGCCCTTTCTTATAAAGTTTTCCACCAGTGTATAGAAAGCAAAATGGAACAAATAAAGTCATTGAAAATACATTCAATGTAGCAGACAAGTTGAAATGTAAATATAGGCAGTTCCAGACCCACAGTGCTGGCAGGAGCCTTGGTGGGTCACCTCATCTATGCCCAGGGCACAGAACAGGACCAAGCTCTTCTTCAGAAAGTTGTTTTTCTACCCAGCTCTGTACCTGGGATAAGAAAGGACAGCTAACTTATTCCTTTTTTATACAATATCACTAAGCTGATTCCCCTGCTAGTCTGGGGATGATACAATCCCACTGCCTGACATTTCACCATCAAGGAACTGGTTGTGTTTTCACTCAGGATGTTAACAGGGCTTGGGCAGAAAAGAAAGAGCAGTAGTCTATGTATATTAACACTGGTTCTTTACATAGTCTCACTAAACAGTTTTTAAATATCACTGAACAGCTGCCACCCAGCACTCACCTCCCAAGAAGTGAAATCCTGCCACATCCCATCTTTCCAAGCCACTCAACCCCTCTGCCCAGGTGCAGACAGCCCACCTGCCCATCTATGTTTATCAGCCAGTCACCAAACAGGAGGGAAATGTTCAGCATAGAGGATGGAAGTTCCCCCAGCAGACCCCAAATAACATCTGTGCCAAGCCAGGTAATCAATGGAATGGTTGGGAAATGTCATACCACACTGGTTTTGTCTAGAAGTATAAATTCACATTAAAGAGGAGCCTCAATTCAAATGCCTTGCTATTTTCAGAAGCCCAGTTTGTGCTTGCAGGTGGCTGGTGCTGTCTGTGCCAACCTGCTTTACTCTTCTCAACAGCTCTCCACTCCTCACACCCCTACTGTGCTGCCCAGACCTGGTGCTGTCCATCAATTCTCATTACAGGGTGGGAGATGTTTTTGAAAGTCACTATCACAGGGAGAAGAGACAGACACAAAGCTAAGACATGGAAAATTAAAATAGAAATACAGTATTACAAAGAACAATCCCAAAACACTGACAGAGTCAGAATACAACCTGACACCCTGACAGTCAGTCAGGGTGTTGGTAGCAGTCCCATTAAATGGTGGCTGCATCCTCCTGCAGTGGCAGATGTGGTTCAGCTGAAGCAGTGCTCCTGTAGAAGGTGCAGTTTTCCTCTGAAGGTCCAGGGATGATGTGGAAAGGTCTGGCTTTCCTCTGGAATCCAGTGGAAAGAAGGTAACTTGCTGTTACAAATCTCAGTTTTTCTTTAGGTAGGTAAGGTTTGGCTCCTCCCCCTGTCTGGAGCATCTCCCAATGGGATGATGTAATTTTATCATACACTGGGACTCAATGGCCCATTAACAGCAGATGATATCTTCCTGGAGGGAGGGTAGGCTGTGGAAAAGATAAAGGTGATTGCCCCACCTGGTTTAAAGATGGCCCATTAGCAGATAATGTGTGCCAAGGAGATAAGGGTCACTGCCCCACCCAGCTTCAACAGGTGGTGACAGAATACACATTTCTGGCCACATCAACTCAACACAGTCACTAGTAGAGGTAAAATGCAATTGGGTAGGAAGGAAAGAAGTCCTCTTCAGACAGGATTTTCAGTGGTTTTGAGGTTAAAAGAAAGGGGAAAACAAAAAAGAGGTTTCAAATTCTAAATATCAATGCGTTCAGTACACTTACACATTCAGCTGGGAAGTATTTGTAGCTCTGGAATTCATCTTTATTGGAAAAAATTAGGAAGAATGAGGTTTTTACAGCTAAAAATTGGATCAGAATCAGCAGTGCAGCCAGCCACAGATGTAAAAAATAGGAAAACAATATAACATCAGTGTATTTTGGTTTACCTACCACAGCAGGAAAAGGAGTCTCTGTATTTTCTTGGCCCCCAGGGTTTCACAAAGGGTACATTCAAGCTTTTTGCCCTAACCTCTAAGTTAAAAGAAAATCGACGCTGCAGCCTCCAGCCTTCCAGAGCTCCTGATAGAAAAAAGGCCACTGAGTTCACCAATGTTCCCTGGGATTTGCTGCTGAGAGCTTGGAAACTGCAGCTTTGTGTGCCTGGTTTGCACTAGAGCACAAGTAGCCAAGGGCAAGGGTCATGCTCTGCAGATGGTGCCAGATGGATGCCAGACAAACTCTTCATTTTACTGTCCAGGACAACCACTAAGCTTTTGCTTCCTGGTCAAAGTTGCAAGGCATCCAACAAGAGCAATTTACCAGCTAGAGGAATGTGTTTTTACAGTGCCAATCCAGGTCTTAAGTTTGCTTATTCTCCTCACGTAGCACAACTGGCAGAAGTAACAGAGCGAGATCAAAAGGAAAAGAAACTACATGGGAAAAGATGAAGTATGAAATAATGCTGGTAACAGACAAGCTGCAATTCATGATCAAAGGAATGAATCTGGCCCCAACTATATAAATAAAGAAGTATCTTCCTCCATTTCTGAAAGGAAAAATTTGTTTGTTCTCATATCATGCAAGCTGAAAGGAAAGAAAGTAACAGAGCACCTCAAAATTTGTCAATTTTGCTTTAATCATAATGAAAGAGCGTTCTCCTGGGATCTCATGCTTTCCCATTCATGTTATGTATAATCCACAAAAATAAATAATCAAACTCCAGAGCATTTTCCATTCCACCTAAAGAAGAAGATTGCCAAAACAAGGTCTCCTGACCATTACCAGCTCAAAGCAAAGGGTTCTCAGCAGCCAGATCAGCACTGCATGCCCCACACATTTCCCCTCCACTGTCACAGAGTGGATCTGTGAGACAGAAAATGTCCCACCACCATCTCCCAGGAAAGGGAGCACCCACCCCATGGGGCTTCCTGGTCCCTTGAATTCAGCTGGAGCAAGAGGCTCAGAGAGGGCTTGATGAGCAGGTGGTGGAAGCACATGGAAAGAAATGGTTTTCCACCCATACAAACTGACCTCAAAGCCTGAGAAAGGAAAAGTGCCTCAAGCCTCTCACCCTCTGACACATGAGCAGCTCTGCAGTGAGAAGGCTGCCTCTAGATCTGATGCTGATGCTCAGGTGAGCAAAAGAGATGCTCCCACTGGAGTGCTGCAGCACCTCCACCTAGGAACAGACTTTTAAACCCCAGGGAAAAGGAAATATTTTCCCTGCTTGAGAAAAATAAATAAATAAATAAATAAATAAATAAATGGATATTCAGACAAAGGCAAATTAAAAAAATACCTAGAAATTTGAAATTTTCACTTTGGCTTTTATAGTCTCAAACATCATTTGCCTGCCATCTGATTTATTAAGGACACATGACACTGTGCCATGGCCAAGACCAGGAAGCAGCAGAGTTTCTGTGACACATGCCAGGCCTGATCGAGTTGTTGATTTTCTCCTTCTCCCTCTACCCCATGCCAGAAATGGGTTGAGGCTCATCTCCCAAATTCAGGAGAGATTAAAGCCAGAGGCAGCAGCACCAGCACTGCCTTCCTTGGTGTGTGCAGATGCTTTGTGCTCTGACCTTTTATGTCAGTCAGAAAAATGTTGCAGCATTTCCTGCTGAAATGGATGGACTCCCAGCACACCTGAGCTGGGAGATTTTGCACAGAGAAGTGCATCAGTCTGACACCAGCAATGACTAATGGGCACTCTGCAAATCTGAGCATTCAAAGCCCTTGTGCTCCCATGGGAAGCACCAATCTTCGCAACACCTGGGCTCATACTTTTGTTTTACTGACAACCTAATGTGCAGAAAACTTTCAAAATTCAAGAGAAAAGATGGAAGGTTTTAGATTCTATTTTGCTTTTCAGTGCCAGCTTTGAAATACACAGAATGTCCTCGTGGAACAGAAATTTCCATGCAATTTGATGGCTGCATGCCAAGAGTTTTCAGTGTGGTTGTTCCTGAACAGAAGGTGAACGTTAGGAAGTACATTAAAGGGAAATGTGCCAGAACCATTGGAATTAGTTCTTCTGTTCCTGCTGACAATGGCCAAGGCATCACCACAAAAACCTGAATTATTTGACTCTGCACCTCCAGAGAGAAAACAGCTCCTCTGACAATCTCTGCTGTGCTAGCAGATCAAACAGTTCATTTTACTTCCCTCATATATTAACTCTTACCCATTTAAATAAACCACTCTGAGGCATCTGCTATTTTTTGTGGTTGCATTTGACTTCAGGGGAGCTCCCACCTCCATACAAGCCCCTTGCAAATTACTGTCGCACCAATCATTCCAGCATAAATTTGGACTGGATATATTTTCATAAATGCTTCCTTTATGTACATTGGTCACATGATAAATAATTGGAAAGCAGCAAGTGACTCGTGGTACCCAGGCTAGTAGTTCTGCTCAGGTTTGGGGTTTGTTTCCTATGGCAGACTACAGTTACTGCTATAGGATAATATTAAAAAAAAAAAAACTAAACATTTCAACTTGATAGGATTGAAGATTCAAGCTCAGGCAGAGAGAAGACATTGAGATGGGATGGGGTTTATGTTGGAGAAGGGACAATATGGAGGCAGAAGCTGGGCAATGGAATAAAGAAACAATAGAGCCCCCATTTTTCCCCTTTCTGTGTGCTGAAATACAAGACACTCATTTTTCCTTTAATAATAAATATTTGTACTTCACAGCATGTCCTTCTACTAATGAACGTTTTTAAACTAAAACCCTGATTTATTGAAAAGTTTTTTGTTCTTATCTAGGGCTTTTTGTCAATCAGTTTTTCTTTAAGACAGAGAATATCTCCAAAAATAAGTCACTAGAGAAAGAATTCCCTCAGTGCTTGATTATTGAGGCCCTTCAGTTAAAACAGCATTTGCACACTTCAATAATTCCCTCCCAACTTGTGCAAAATATTGATAAGAGACATTATTTTTTAAATAATCCTAGACACAACTTTCTTTTTTTTCATTCAACTCAAGTTTAATGTGCTTTCTCTAAGAAGAAGCAAAAGAGAATGATTTTTATTCATGGTCTTGTTTCTTTACCCACTCCTATTAAAAGTCAATGAGTGTCAATGCTGGTGCCACTGGTTTTAAGAAAAATACAGGAAAGAAAATAAAGCTTGACAGAAACCTGAAACAAAATCTGAGCCACTTTTTATTACTGATAGCAATCTGAGCTGCAGCCCCCACCCAGCAGCCAACTTGACCAAGGCAACAAACTTTGAGGGACCTGAGATGTGTCCTTCTGAAATGCCACACTTCCCCTTAACCTGGAATTTGACAGCATTACAGCATTTATAATTCCTCAGTTTTATATCTGCCTGCCCACTCTAAGGCCTTGGAGATACAGGATTACAATCCTTGCTGCAAAACTGAACTCCTTGGAACTTCCTGCACCAAAATAGTCTGACCTCTATTAGTAATTCATCTGCCCAAGGAAGGGACAATATTTGCTTTACAGTGCAAGTTTGGGGACTGATTGTTATGGCCTGGAATGTCTAAAGAGGTATTAATAAAATGGCAAAATGTAAGGCATATCCTGGCAGGCTAATTTTAGAAAACTAAATTATCAAGTTTTAACATTAAATCTAAAGCCGGAGCAGTGCAGGATGAGGCAGAGAAACAATAATGTCACCATTTTAAAATGTCTTTGCTCTTTAAAGTAAAATTGTACTTTTGTAATCTCTCCATTCAAAGAGTTTGGAGAAATATTCATGCACACAGTCTGACAGCTGAATCACTTCCTTTTGCTGTGCATCCCTTTTGCTTTTTCTGTATTATTCACTACCACAGAGACATGGTGATTTAACATTAATTTAATTTGCATATATTAAATGTGCTCAGAGTATTTGCACAGCTTGACTAGAACTATGGGACCAGCTTTTCAAATTCAGATAAAATTTCCAAATTCATGGCAAAGCCCACAGGATGCAGTTATTTTGCTAAGCTGGCTGTGGAACAGAGTCACTTCTTAACTCCTCAAATTTAACTATTCATGGAGAGTTAATTACTTCTGTTCTGCATATCAGCAACAGCTGACAAGCCTTATGCATTAGCATCTCTTTCCTTTGTCAGACCCTTACTCTGCATCTGTGCCTGCCTCAAAGCTTTTCAGAAAGTTTCTGTGTTGATCAGTAGAGTTTTCCTTTTGAAAGTCATACAATTGGATGATTATACAAAAAGATCATCATGTTTGGAGAGCAGAGGGAATCTGGACTTTCACAGTCACCTTTTTGCTGCTTGCATCAGTGTAGGTCTAAGTCTGAAATGTTAATTGTTCCAGATCCCATTCCCTGTCTCCCCACACCAGTGAGCTGGGGGGAAGGAGATTCTAAGGCTTTATTTTACTTCTTATTATTCTGATTTTGTCAGTGTAATAAATTCAGTTAATATATCTGCTTCAAACTTGTTTTGCCAATGACAGTATTTGATGAGAGATCTCTCTCCCAGTCCCTATCTTGACTCCTGAATATGAACATGAATCAAAGCAGTTCATTCTGTGCTCCTTCAATTGTTACTTTCTAAATTCAGCAGCCTTTAGTAATTTTAAAGTTCCAGATGGGTGGTGGCCAGCCTCTTTCACCTCTGCCAGTAAAGAAAATTGGAACAAGCAGCAGAATCCCAAGTACAGCCACTCCCTAAACTAAAGCACATCAAAACCACTTGGTTGGGGGATCAAAACAGAGTGGTACAAGTGCAATAAGAGGCAAACACAGCTATAAAACTGTGTATGACTCATTGACTGACTACTGCAAATAGCAGAAATTTAACCAATAGCCTATTAAGGAGTCAAAAGCCTTAAAGGTCAGCTGCAAATGTTTAAAAAAAAAAAAAAAAAGTGAAATTTGAAATTCCTATAATTACAGCAAAAACTGCCATATCCCTGTGTTGTCAACACAGTTTCCAGCAGAAATCTAAAACAAAGCCCCATACTAGCTACTATGAAGAATCTTAATTCTATCCCAGAAAATACAGCACAGTCCTGAAGGAGAATACCAACATTTCCCTGCTCCCTGTATCTTTTTCAGTAGAATCAGCTACATCAACCTCTGGTCAACCAATACATTCAGATGGACCATCCTACCACCTTTTCAAATTTAACAATTCATAATGCAAGTGAGAAACCATCAGAGAGGTTCAGTATATTCCAAACATGCTCTTATGGCTGGCTTAGGAAGCAAACCTTTGGGGCTGGGACTTTTTCCAGAGGAAGGGCTGCAAAGGCAGGGACACACAGCTGGTTGTGCACTGCTCCTGCCTGAGACAGAGAAGCTTTGCAAGGGGAGACAAGCTTCTAACACATTTTAGGAAAAGGGTATGGATGTGAAAATGAAGAATGGCATATATTAAAAGGAAATTGTGAGTTGGAAAGCAACAAGAGCTGGCAGATGAAGCACCAAGAGGATTTGCTAATTAGCCACCAGCTAATTAGTGAGACTTCTGCATTCCAGCACAAAGATGAGCTTGATTTTTTGGTTGCCTACATGGGCACCATCCTTCAGTCAAGCCAGCCTGAAGCCTGGCAGACCTTCTCCTTCACTAAGGCTTTCTCTCTATTCAAACTTTTTTTTCCTCTCATCTCAAGCTGGATATGCAGGAGAAACAACAAATGAGAAATCTCTTTATTAAACTGTGTTAATAAAACTTACTGTGTCATGTCATCTCTGTTTGTGTACTGAAAGCAAATGGTGGAAGAATTAAATTGATGTTCTGTAATGCCAGTTTGTGCTAAATAATACTCCAGGTAACACCAGGTAAAGGTGTTACTTAAAAAGTGATTGGAAAATCTAAGGCTAAAGCAGTTGACCAAGTTTTGCTTAAGCACCAGATAAAAATTAGAAAATGAATGTATGATTTAAAATATATTTATAAAATTCTTTCATCTGTATTTTCCATTTAGCCCATACTTGGGATGAAGAGCACTCTTGCAAGTTGAAATTACTGTTTACTAAAAGCATTGGTGTCAGAGAATTTTATCTAAGCACGTTGTTAGGTCAGAGTTATCACTCCTTTTTTACAGCAAAATAGATCTAATTTCCCATTTACAAAGCCAAATCCCTGCTTGATTTGCAGTCTAAACTTTGCAGCATTGTGCTAATTCATGAGAATAGGAGAGATAAAACCACTAGAAACAAAAAGGAAAGCAGTTTTGTTTCACTGTGGTAGGAGCAGGAAAGACAAGGAATTAAAGGTGAAATAGGAAGGCAGGGCAGAGAGGGAGAACAAGAATTTTCCCTGTCTCCCTGCTTTTCAGTGGCTACAAACAGCCTCTCCTGTCTATCCAAAAACACTGCAGGGAGACTCCTGAGTCCCACAGGACATCAGCTGTGCAAAGATGGGGCATGAGCACATGGTGAGTGGCTCTCTTTGTCTGTGTCTCCATGGATTCAAACAGCCTCTGTGCCCACTCCACTTCCCAGGCTGCAGGGCTGCATCCCAGACCCCTGGAGCACAGCTCTGGCCTATCTGGCAGCCCCCTTCTTCACCTGCTCTCCCCCTAAATTCAGGCAAGAACTTACAACAGAGCAGCTGGATTGCCACTCAATCCCTTCCAGGAAGAGAGCCTTTAAAAAATCATTGATCACCACCACCTGCAGGAGAGGACTGCAGGTGGGGTTTTTTTAAACAAAATGATGGCTCAGTTTCCCACTGAGTGGTATTATTCTTCTGTCTCCAGGAAATGTGAGCACAAAACAAAAAGCACCCCAATTTCACTGTATAATTTCAATCTCGTTTATGATGCCAGCCCCCCTTCTACCTCTGTGGTATGACTCCTTCTTCCTCAGTGATTCCAGAATTCCTATCACTTTTATGATTCCAGACTCTTTTCCTCCTCTGTGATGCCACACTCCCTTGAACATCCAGGATGGCAGAAACCCTCTTACCTCTGTAGGTACAGCATCCTTTCTGCCTTCCTCAACAATGCCAGACTGTCTCCATCCTCCCTGATTACCTCCACCCCCTAAGAAGCCAGACTCCATCTTTCCTCTGTGATATGAGATTGCCTCCAAGCTCTGTGATTCCAGACTCTTTCCATCTGCTATTGTGCCACATTCCCTCCATCATCTGTGATAGCTCCTTTTTGATACCAGATTACCTCCACTCTCTATGATATCATACTCCATCAATTTCCAAAACTGTTAGAAAGCTAAATGTTGTTTATCCTCATTCAGAAAGATTGGATAAAGTTAAGAATTAATTTTAGCTAAGTAATATCCCATGGCTAAGTGCTTGGGGACATGCAGAGAACCAGGAATAGTGATAAAGAGTGATACAGGAGCACTGTGTTGCCAGGGAAGGGTCAAAATTACTTCAATAGTTTCTCTCCATTTGTAACTCCTGTAATTATCTCATAAGGAAAACAACCTCCATGATGTCTGAGTCAATGACAGCTATGTTCAACCACAGCTTTCTCAGATCAGTTTTGTCACATAGCACATTGATCAGACATATTTTGTCCTATTCTTTCCCATCTGTCTGGTGACAAAAAAGGTCACCAATGTGCAAGTTCAGTGCAGCTCTAGTGACAGCAATTAGACTGGGGACTTTAATCACTAACAAGTAGGACGTTGGTGGGTACAAAAATGTGAGATTTGAGCACTGACTCTCAGGACGTTATTACACAGCTAAGCACCACTTCATAAGCTTTTCTGCTCCCCATAACCCCACTCAACAGTAGCAGCACCAGGACTGGACCCTGAGTATCCAAACATTGAAATTATCCCTACAGAGCCCTTGGCACAGGGACTGCCAGAAGCAAAGTGTGACAGCATGGCTCCCAGGACAGGGAAGAAGCTGGGACACACCTTCACAGCTTCAAAATGAGAGCAGCCTGCAGGTATTGGCTGGTGGGCAACACCAAATGGTCCATGGTGGTCCAGGAATTAACCTCCTCAGCTTTGTTTCTTATGCCTTCAAGTTCAACCATGCCTTGTGAACAGCAGCCTAAGACTTTTGCCTTGCTTTCAACACTAGGACTTCCCTATGGTAGCCTCTGGATTTTATCACAGCACTACACTTTGCCACGTTGGATCCTACAGCTCTTCAGACCTCACCCCTGGGCTAAGTGTTTCCTTCAGGAAAACCCTCTCAGAGCATTTCTCTGCTGAGCAGCAGCATTTTTTTTAGCATCTATCTAGTGAAACTGGAGGAAACCTTTTTCTTTCAGGATTACACAGCAATTCTGTGTGAGGCAGCATTAGTCTGTCACCCAATGTCAAAGCTACACATGGCAGTTTCTCTCCTGAGGGCCACAGCCAAGCTAAATCTATTGTGTCACTTCCCTAACCCTTCCCAAACACTGTGGGTTTGTAATTTATTATCCTTTATTCCTTCCTTTAAGTGTCCCAACAGAAAGTTGCTTTTCTTTCCTCATATGGGTGTCTCTTCTCAGCAGCCCCAGCCTTTGTGTAAATTCTATTTACTGTAGGGAGCAGCTACTCAATTCCCTTTCCTTTCTCCTGCACCTTACTTTGGCCACTAGACTAGTAGGTAAACTTTTCTGCAGAAATATTTATTTTCCAGTGAAAGCAAGTGCTCTTCTACTTGGATGTGCTGGATGTACTTGGTTTCTTTTTAAAGATAAACTTTAGCATAACTTTTGTAGAAGAAAGGGAAAGAGATCAATAAATAAAATGAATAAATCATAAAGGTATCTTTTCCAGAGTCAAAGGAATGAAGGAAAAGGGTACCAAGGAAGTTATGGGGTTATTTGTGCACATTTAAATGTTCCAGAAACATGTTCCAAAATTGGGGAGCACTGTATTATAGGATGCAGAGGTCAGGAACATTGCTCAAAGGCTCAGCCCCTGGCGTCATAGGAGTATATTGAAATTTTAATATCAGAGAATAAAGAACGGTCAAACAAGAAAACTCCTGTACATCTC
This sequence comes from Muscicapa striata striata, assembly GCA_030060385.1. Classification (NCBI taxonomy): domain Eukaryota; kingdom Metazoa; phylum Chordata; class Aves; order Passeriformes; family Muscicapidae; genus Muscicapa; species Muscicapa striata. Next base: position 3,972,503 of record JAREIS010000019.1, read on the forward strand.
AGTTTGTGGGAAAACAGCACACATTAAAATATGCTCCAAGAATATAACAGAATATAACTGTTAGGAGGTAAAAAACCCAGTTTTGCTTCTCAAATAAGATTTTAGCCAAGTGGAGCACATCAGCATCATACAACGAATTATTGTTGTGGGAATATCAGTGTAATGCAATTAGCATTAATTTGGAAATGACTCAGCATGACCATGCATAAAGGATGAATGAATCACTCCTAGAGAGTCTCTGGCTATAGGTAGTCCAGTCACAAGCTGAGAAGCAGGGCAGTATGGCTAACACTGAGATACAAACTTAAGCAGTATTTGAAGCTGCCTGACAAAGTCAGTGTCATGAAGAGGCAAAGGCATTTAGGAATGGACAATCAAGTCAACTGAACATGACAGAAGATTACTTGGATGAAATGATTTTGTACACAGGGGCTGAAATTAGAAAGCAAGGAGCAAGGCCATGCAGGCAGAGGTGCTGTCAAGGAGTGGGATTCAGTCAGGCACAGGCAGAAAATAGCAGCTCTCACAATGAAAAAGGACTGGCTGTGATCAGGAAAACAAATGGGCCCACCATTACCTAAGGAAAAGGACCAATGTGAGGGAAAAGCATGACTCAAGAGTCGTATTTTACCATTTTTCCACAATTCTTTTGAAACTGATGGACAAGCCTTCAGAGGAAGGACCAGACACTTCCAACACCTACCAAAGGAAGAGAAGTGGATTTTGAAGTTCCATAGTAGACCCTTTCCCCACGTAACTTGTGCAAAGCTAACTGCAAATACACCTGTGAATGTTCCAACTCAGCACATTCTATGATTCTATGGAATTTGGCCCATGATACTGGATGCTGAACATTTTTCTCTTTTGCAGACATATAAGTGACCTTGGAAATCTGTTTATGCTCATCCAAATTTTTTTCACTTATATGTTCTGTATTTGAATGAATGACTGCCCTCAGTGACTATCTCACACTGTGTGTTTTCCAACAACACAGGCCATCAAATGCTTTGACCCTTTTCAACCACAGAAACCAGGCAGGGCCCCTTGGATTGCATAGCTGCAGCTCATCCCAGGGTACTATTAAAATAGAGATGGTTACAAATAAGGAACTGGCCTCCTTTGCCCAAGCAGGATTCAATCATGGAGTAGTTAAATTTAACCATGGTTAATTCACCCCTTTACAACCCTCTGCCATGGGCAGGGACACCTTCCACTTCCCAGGTTGCTTCAAGCTTTGTCCAGCCTGGCCTGAAACAGTTCCATAAAACATGAACATTACCAGAAAAATAGGACTGTAATTTTGGTTGGTCCAGATTCTGGGACTCACTCTATTTGGTTCAGTTCAATGTCAAAATTAACATAGTTATTTTAAAGACAATGCCACTTTAAATTCACTTTAAATTTCTAATATCTGAAAAAAAATCAGGTCTATTAGAAAGCAAAGATAAATTTAATCACCACTGTAAAACAAACAGCCAATTGTATTCTAGTTCTGACACCCTAAAAAATATTAAGCCTTAAAATTTTATTCTGTTTCTATTAGGCCTTTCTAAACACTCTGTTACAACACTTTTAGAATTTAAGATTTCCTAAGTATGGAAAATTAAGGCCTTATTCCTTTGAAAAATGTAAGAAAAGCCAGTCCCCAGAAAAAAGCACACAGGGTTAATCTTTAACTGTAGGAGCCCATGAGAAACCAGATTCTAAGATCAGGTGGATGCAAGTATAAATGATGTGAAACTGCTCACATTCAACAGAACCATATAGAGGCTTTCAAAAAGAGTCAGCATTTCTAAATCCTGGGCAGAGATCACCGAAGGAAAAAAAAAATCAAATCAAAAATCCCTGGCAGCAGTGATAAGGAATTGTTTTGTTCAAGACAGAAAAAATCAAGATCCTGTCCTCATGTAGTAGTTAAGATCCCCTGGTAACCTTCTTAAAACAGGACTATCCAGCTTTCTGCTTTGCTTCTAATTTGACTATTTCCCTCTCTCCACTGCCCCTTGGGAATCACTTTATATGATTTCAGTTTGGAAAGACATCTCTGCTCCCTGTCTTTATTTTCCTGTAGCACTGCAGCATATTGGCATGTATCACATCTCCTCAATTCCAGACATTCAGGTGCCACACATACAGGTGGGCAAAATGCACTCAAAAAGCATGATGACAAACAAGCATGACCAGATTCAGGCTCATTTTGGCAACAGCAAAAAAAAAAAAAAAAAGGATCCATTTGTCACATTGCTTCTATGTTGAAAAGCAAATTTTTCAAAGGGCATCTCTATTTATGCCTCCTAATTACAAGCATCATTACTGGGCACAAACAGGACAGTCCAACAGCCAGCTAAATGGTCTGCACACAGAGTTGCTTATAGATGCAGAGTTCACATGGGGAAAACATATTCACCATACTCATGATGCCTCTTTGAAAATGTCAAGGTACTGCCCTAAAGCCCTAGAGACAAAGCTCAGCCAGTGCACAGTGCCAGCTCTGAAAATGAGCCCGTGAGGACTTTTTGTTTCAACAGCTCTGCTCACATCAACAATTCCCAACTTAAAACCACAAGTCACAAAATAAAGACAAAGTTTTACAATGCAGTACTTTCAGTTCAGGACAGACCCCCTTCCCAGACATGACCTTTCTTTGTAAAATTCAGTATAAAATGCTTGAAAAGCTTGAAAAACTGTAGTATCTTTATCCTATAAAGTATATTTTTCCCCATAATTACATGTCATTCTACTCCTGAATTGTAAGATAGTTCCTTCATGAGAATTTATAGTACGCCATTGTCTTCCACAAAGTTCTGGCAATTTATAAGAGCAGAAGTCTTAGCCATTCATAAGGCAGAATTAGAAAAAGAGTTATTGAAACTGCCTCCAAGTTCAAGGCCTAGGAAATCATACTTGCATGACAAAATATTAGAAGAGGGTAGTTCTGTTTTCTTGCGTTCCTCTAAATTTACATGTTGTCCTGTGAAATATTTCTCCAACAGAATTACTGTGGTGAGAGAGCTAATGGCTTTAATGATGGAAATTAGATAGAGTCTGCTCCACCACAGAACCCTGACACCCTTTAGGCCTACAAAAAATGAAGAACAGCATAGTCAGGCACAGTTAGCCCAGCTTTCCCTGGGAGAAACTCAATGCTGTGAGGTGGGAAAAACATCTTGAGTGCTAGTAGGGAATCAGAAGGCACAAATTCCATTCCTCTCTTGTGTGGCAGGGAGCTGGGCTTGGTGCTCAGCAGAGCCAGGGGGACCAGCACAGCCCATGCTGGAGCATGGCCTGGCACAACCCAGGCAGCCCCAGGCTTCTCACACAGGAGAAGAGCCTGCAGCAGTGGGCAAAGGTGTAGTTCACAGAATCATGGAATAACCAGGTTGAGAGAGACCTTCAAGATCATAGAGTACAACCCATGCCCTAACACCTCAACTATCCAACCTATATTTCCCTTGGCTCATCTTAAGACTGTGCCCTCTGTTTCTGTCAGTGCTGGCTGGAGAGAGAGAGACCAACCCTACCTGACCACAGCCACCTTTCAGGGAGCTGCAGAGAGTGATACAGTCACATCTGAGTCTCCTTTTCTCCAGGATAAACACCCCCAGCTTCCCCAGCTGTTCCTCACAGGGTTTGTGTGCCAAGCCCCTCTCCAGCCTCGTTGCCTCCTCTGGACACACTCCAGGTCCTCCATGTCCTTCCTAAACTGAGGGACAGAACTGGGCACAGCACTCGAGGTGTGGCCGCAGCAGGGCTGAGTGCAGGGGAAGAATGAGCTCCCTGCTCCTGCTGGCCACACCATTCCTGACACAGGCCAGGGGCCACTGGCCTCTTGGCCACCAGGGCACACTGCTGGCACTGTCCAGCCACACCATCCCCAGCCTGTAACAATGCAGGGGGTTATTGTGGCCAAAATGCAGAGGAAGGGTTGAAGTGTGTGATTAAGTCTGGGAGCTGTGAAAGGTATTTATACAAAAGCAATGTATCTGTAGATTCTGGTTGTTGTGCAAAGGGAGTTTGCCAATTGAAAAGCTGAAAGGTTTACTGGGGACAAGAACAATGGGAGGAGATAGCTCCTGCTAAGGAGAAAAAGAAAACAGGTGCTAGAAATGAAAATGCCATTTAATTAAAATCAAGAGGTCTGGGTACTATTTAGAATTAGCTGCACGTGTTCCTTCAGACCAAATACCTAGCTTAACAAAAGTGTGTATATTCAGTCTCTAACAATTTCACAATGTTTTCTAACAGAAACCTTTTTGTACTTCCTTCTTTTTGAAGAATAAGCCAGATAATGAGAGTATTGAGAATCATTTCAAAGTTAAATAAACATGAAACTCTAAGTGACCCCTGTAATGATCTATTGCCCCTCAGTGAGAGGCATCATTGCTCAGCAGCCTCATGCTGATCCACCTTTCAGACATCACTGCCTGCCCAAAGCTCACTGAAAGGTCATTCTTGGTCTCTAAGGATGCAATTTAAAACTTAGCTCGGGAAATAACCTTTCATCTTTAATGATGTGTTCTAATCCCCCTGCAAAATACTAATAATTTGTAAGCTTTGTGGAGGTAATTGTGTTTACCCAAACCTGAAAGTCTGAAGTATTGAAGTGCTGGGGTTTAGATATTGGTGGCCAGGTGCCTGTGCAAGCACATTCATTTTAATTCAACATATTGACTTCTTTCCTCTCCATACATCCTGCCCTGTCATTTAGAGCCAAGGAAACTAAAAGCTATATCTGCTGGCCTTCCTCCCCCCTTCCAGTTTTATTTTTGTCTTCTTTCAGAAAAGTCTCCAGTGAAGGACCACATCAAATTAGTGTGGCAGAAAACAGCAGCTGCAGGCAAATTCAAAGGGTAGAAAGACTGTGAATTTGCCATACCAATTACATATATACTTGCACACTGGAAATTAAGACATTCAGGATATCCAGTTGCCATGAAAACAGATGCAACTCTTGGCTGCTATGATGGTGGTCAGAGCCTCAGAAGAAAAACAGTGCAACAGAGCTGTGAGCAAAGGGGCTGGACCCCTGACATCTCTCATGTGATGGAGCAAACCTGCACCTTTCATGGAGCTCTCTCAGTATACCTGATATATTTCCTAAATGCTATGTCTTAGACTTGTATTCCTTCAAATGGGAAAAAAAAAAAAAAAAAAAAAAGGTAATCTAATATTTCCCTCTAGTATTTCCCAAAAAGAAAAATCAGAATAATGCATGTGCTCAAAAGCTCAGAGGAAGAATCAAGAGTTCCTGATATTTGTTTCTTAAACTTCCAGCATTTTCTAGATGTTCAGGGCTGAAAATCACATTTATTATGCTCCTTTCTGCCTCATGTTCAGACAAGCAGCAGTTATCCAAAAGCACACTGAACAGACCAGCTGGTTGGGGTTTTTCTTATGTAAAGCAATAAATTACAGAAGGTTACATAGAGCAAAAAAAGAGTTTATTGCGGTTCACATCACCAGGAACCAAAATAACATGGCATGAACAAATTGAAATTAGTTACAGGCACTTGCTACTATTTCTACAGTGCTGTGCCATCACAGATGAGATTAAATAATGTCATGGTGGGGAGGGGGAGGGGAAATAGCTTCCTCTAATCTCTCCTGTCAAATTACATCCAGGTTAAGAAAGGAATTAAAAGATCTCCTTTTTCATTTCCAGGAAGATAAAGGCAGCCAGATCACCCACACTGGGGGTGGGGATGCAAGATGGGGTTCTGGTCTAGCACCCACATCTTTTGACAGTTACTGCAGGGAAATCCAGGGTTACAGTCTGGGGTGTCCTGGCAGAATTTTGGAAGCCCACAGGAGAAGGCAGAGATGCATTTCCTGCAGAAGGGTCCTTTCTGTCCCAGCTGAGTAGCTCAAGGCTGTGCACACTTGGGGCCCTAACCTAGCTGAGATCCCACCTGTAGAGTTTCCCAGGCTGTGGGCACAAGTTATCAGCACCTGGCAGATAATTCCACAAACTCTGTGTTTGGAAAGTGTAGCCAAATCTATTTGAAGAACTAGAATCCCCAACATATGGTCTAACCCATCAAAACATCATTCCCTTCACAGAAAATGAAGATTATGAAACCCAAACTTTTCCTGATGTTTCAGGTTTTTCCTTCCAACCATCCCAAAATAGGGTTTTTATTCACATACAGGAGAATCACCGTTAGGATTTACTTTGTCCAATTTTTTTTTTTTTAAACTGAACAGGGTCTTCTAAACAGCCCTGTAAAAAGAAATTTGGTCATTAGATTTTGAGGCCATAATTGCCAATCCTGGCCTCAATTATCATAGATCACTTCACTTCTGGCAATGATATGACCATCCATACCTACAAGCACATTTGCTCTTTTCTGCAAAACTTAGCCAAAAATTTTGCAAATATCAATTCAGAGCTGAGGGAAAAAAAAAAAAAAAAAAGAAAAAAAAAAGGCCAACTCAACTGCACCTCAAGGCACATGATCTGTGCAGGATTTTCCACCTCTCTTTTTACCTTATTACATAAAATCTAATCGCACTAAGTAGTTTCTTTAATATGCTCAACATTCACCACCAAAATTTTCATTAGTTTAAATTCCTTCTCATCAATAAAAACACAGATGGCTCCTAAAAGTGTCTTCTTCTGTACCAAACTGTTCTATCCATCTTCACCACACACTTTGCAGGCACTAAACTGAACACTTATAAAATCTGGGCTCCTGTGAGGTGCAATGGTGAAGTAAATGCTGCCATTTGATTATCAGCAGGATTACAATGAGTTTGATTCAAGGGGTGGTGTCAATGGAGCTTTCTGAGGTCTTCAGCATGAGAGCAGCATCTCCAAAAGCTCTTAGAAATTCCTATAAATGAATTCACCAGCATCTACTCTGTCACTTAATGAAGAATCATTTGCTGCCTTAGGGTCACAAATAGGATATTTTACTACATCTCATGAAATATCTTTAAGAATTGTAGTTCTCATGCAACAGGCTTGCCAGTTTGAGAAAAATCTCTACCATTGTCACTCCCTTTGCAAATGGCACTGCAGAAGGGGATGGTGGCAGGTTTCCTTCCCTACCTGCTCAGGTGGACAGGCTGCCCCATGGGGCTGGTGCAGAAGGTGTTAAGTAAGGCATGAAAGCTCAGTGATTTCCCTTGTCCTGGCCTTTTCTGCATGTGCTCTGCTTTTCTGGAGATGTCCAGCAGTGAGGCAAGCCCTCACAATACCAGCACTGGTAGCAGAGTGACATAGCACTAATGAAACACTTGGAATGGCCATTATTGTTACAGAGCTAGTGAGAATTAGAGTGGAAAGCCCAGACTGAGTCATTCACAAACTGATATATTTATACAAATGAGATCTAGCTATCTGGTCTGCTTCCACCAGCTGCTTTTGGTGCAGCTGAATCAGAAAGAATTGTCTTAGATGAGAAATGATATGCAGAATAATTAATCCTCTTTCCTTTACTTGTTTACAAAGTATGTTACACAAAAAAAGCTCTCCCTTTTTCTTATGCTCGTACATTCTCACATTCTTTTTTCCCCCCATCTAAAATATTAATTTACTCAACAGCTTGCAGGTATAAAGCCTTAGACTAACATCCATCAGATGTTATCAAAAAAGCTACTGATCAGCCAAAATTATCTCTGCTAGTATTCAAATTAGCATCAGAGTGATAAATGTGTGTTAGTCTGAAACGGCTGGTCCTGCAAAGCATGAATGGCTAAAAGGTCACCCCTAAATTGCCTCTGTGACTTGTAGCACATCAGCAACAGTCAGGATGTCATCCTCTCCCTAGGAGACGAAGTTTAATAAAATTTTAAGAGCAAAGGACTGGACTTTAAAAGAAGGCTTCCTATTTCATCAAATATTATTCGTCTTTACAGCAAAGAATGTTATAATGAAAAAAGCCGTGCACATTCTAATATTTAATTAGGGCCAAAAGTATTTCAGCAAAATTGCCTCATCACAAAGACAGGGATAGAGGAGAATTTAATTACAATACTTATTGAAAATGTGTTAGCTTTACAATTCTCTCTCCTTCTGTCACAGTTCTCCATTAGGCATAACAAAACAGCTCACAGACCAGGTACTCTGATTAGAACAGCAGCTTATGAATATAATATAAGCTGTTGAACATATTGCAAGCAGCAAAGCTTTCAAAAAAATTTTTCTTTGTCTGCATGACAAATTACCTCTCTCCAAAATTGCACTGATACTCTGAGTCCTGGGCTGCTGAATATAATATGTGGCACATAAGCTTTGTTAGTTTTCTTTGTGTCAGATATTTCCACACACAGACCTCTCACTCCCACCAACCACTGCTGTGGTGCATCACATTCTGTCAGCTATTTGCAGTTTGCAGTATGTGACTGATCCTTGAAGTCACTGATTAATATTTCTCCTCTCAGAGACCTTTCAAAATGGCTGATTAGCATTTTTAGAAGAATTTTGGAAGAACATTCCATTGCCTGGTTATTTGATGGCAATTTTCTTTTGCCTCCACAAGCACAAATCCCTTCTACAAACTCTAGAAATGGAAAGAATTAAAAAGGTGAGAAAATAGTTTCCAGTCTAGCAGGTCAGAATGTCATATTCATTTGATTTTAAGTAATATTGATAATCTAGTAGCAACAACAGCAAATGTAAGAGTCCTAGAAATTAATGTGGTAGTTGTAGGATGATTTGAATCAAATTTGGAGAGAGTGCATTGCAATAAAAATTATTGTTTTAAGAAGAATTTGTTTCATGTATTGCTTTATACTTCTAGTGAATTAAAAAAAAAAAAAAAAAAGACAAAAAACTGCAAAACCCTGCTTTTCTTTACACCTTGAATTAAAAAACCTTAGCTTCTTATCTTGAATATTCATTTCATTCAAAGGGCTGCTGTGCTTTAACCAAAGACGATAAAAAGTATTAAACCACATTAGGTCTTATGAAGTCAGAGACAAAAGCTCATTAAAGATTAAATGCTGCTGGCAATCCATCAGGCTGCCTTGAAGGTAATTTTGAATTGTGGTATTAGGCTTTGGGAATTCATCTTCCTACCCAATTCACACACAGTCATTCCACAGCTCCCATTAGAAGAGGTTACCAACATGCTCCCCTGATTACATGAGGAACCAGCTGCCTTGACACATCTTGAAACACCTCTCAATCATACTGGGAATGAAATTGCCTTAAAATCCATGACTTGGGGAGCATCAGGGCTTCAGCTCTTTCACTGCAAAAGGGGATTGAGCACCTAAATAGATAAAAGAGAAAGCTGGGGAAAGATAAGATCAGAAATTCAACAAAAAAAAAAAAAAAAAAAAAAGGCTAAAGAAAAAACCCAAAACAGAATGTCTAATTTGCCCGAGTTCAGAAGGAATGAAAAGCAGAACTGGGAATTGAAAGCAGAAAGCAGATCTTCTGGTCTTAATTTTGAAAATATCTGTATCCAGCACTACCTTTCCCAAATGAGAATTGATTGAAAAGCAGCTGTTTGATTTAGTCTTCCTTCTAAGGAATATCTCACTGTAAACAAGATGATAAAGCAAGGCAGGGTCTAATCAGGACTGAGACAAGGTCTGGCAGGACTATCAGTCTTGATGTTCCAAGAGGTTTTCAAGGACTCAATGGGAGGCATTCTCTCCCCAGTCCAAGAGACTGTGTCAAAATTAGCCTTGCCCAGGAGCTGTGGTAATTGGATAAAATAATCCCTATGGGAGCTGTAAGAAGTGTTCGAGCAGGTGACAGAGAAAAATTCAGCTTTATATGTAGCTGGTCTTCAAAACCCATGCTAATCTTCACCCTCATCCCTCCCCCCACAAAACAATTAAGGAAAAAAATGTTTATGATAGATGAAGGTTAGGTTATAAAACAACCACCCATAACCATGGAGGAGGAGAGGCTGTCCACAATCAGTTTAATGCAATCTGATTTTTGATGAGGTTAGTGCCATTCAACATAACAGCAAAGAGCCTCATAAAAACAGAAGTCCTAAACTCCATTTATGCTCCAGCAGAATTGCAAAATCAGTAATATTCTGACTGCACTACAACAAAACTACATCTGCCAATTCACACCCAGCTGTGTCTGGAATAACACAGGGTGCAGCCTGTCTCATGGGCACTGAAACCACTGTGTAACTCAGAGCCCTTCCCAGCTGTAAGCACCCACTGCAGCTCCTGCAAACACTGCTCTGGTGTCCAGACACGATTTCAAATCCTCCTGTCCTTCCACCAGAGCCTGTTTTTCCCAGGAGGACTACACAGTCAGATCCTATTTTCATGACATCCTGTTCTTTTCTTATTTTAATCACATAGAACACATTGCTGGGTTTTTCCCCCTACATATTTAGAATCATTTTCGAGTGTGACTCTAGTTGTTTTCCTTTCCCACATCACTATCTTTGATGATATTTGCCAGACTAAACACGCCTCCTAATCTGCATTTTAAGGAGCTTCAGCAAGCAAAGGGCTACTGGCTCTTTGCAGATTTAGATCCAAAAGATCTGAATTCTGTAAGTGAGCTTCAAATTAACCACAGGAGGACAGAAAGGCTTTGCCATGGAAAGGCAGACAACAAAGAGCTCTGACAAGAAGATATTTCATGGTAATAGATTAATAGGCTCAGGTATTTACAGAAGAGAGACAGGGTGCCCAGCTTCAAGGGACAGTTCCTGCCTTTGAAAAAAATCTAAGATCTACTGCTAAATACAAGCAGTGACAACAGCACTAGCCTGCTGCCTTGGTACAGCACCATGTTTGACATTTACTTTTCCATTGCTAAATAGGGATGAATGGGTTTAGACCAACAGTGGTGGGTGGCTCTATACCATGGTCAATTTGGAAAAATAAAAAAAAGCAAAGAGCAACCAAGAGTAAAGGAAAAAAAAAAAGATTATTTAAAAGTGCCTTAGAGATGAGGCAGATGGAAGCATCCCCAGAAAAGCAGAGGGGAAAGCAGCAGAGTTAAAACTGAAGCAGAGACTGAAGATTGTGCTGCAACCACTCTTTCATTTCCCTGATCACATGAGAACATGATGAACTGCTGTCAAGGAAACTGAAGTTGATTTTTGGTGAAGAAATAGTAGGAACTAGGACAAACCAGGCAGGTAACAAAAACATTGGGCCCCTACAGACTTCAGCTCAGTGGATGAGAGCCTGCGTGAGCCTTGACTTGGTATCCTGGGCTGGAGGTCAGAAATAGGTCCTGATGCCAGCTCAAATGTCCCTGGAGGGATGACACACATCAAACCTCAGCTCTTTGTTTCATTTTTGTTATTTTCAGGCAAACTCTTTGGAGCCAGTGGTATTTGTCACTCCACAGGCAGCACACCTCCAGTACAGAGCCAGAACATAACAAAGTTGTTGTCACATAAAAGAGATGAAATCCAAAGACAATAGGACACAAAAAAGCAGCAGATGGCTTGGTGACTAGAGGAAAATCCTAGAAACACTTTTTATCGAAGAGCAAGAAGAGTTGCTGCAGAAGAGCCAAGGGAGAAAGCAACAAAGGCTGTAGGTGTTATCACAGCACATCTTGTCTCCACAGTGAGCTGTAGCACATGAAGGGGACAGGGCAGAAGACAGAAGGGAGTGGGAGGACTGTCAACACCAGCAGATACAATCTGTATAACATGCAGCCCGATGTACTTGAATATTCACCTCTCCCTGTCAGGGGAAATGCCAGACATGCTCTCAAAAGAAATTCTCATAAGCCTTCTTGACCTAGGTAAGCATTTCGTGCAAATGAAATGCTTCCCACACTGTTGAAAGGTGGCTGCAAAATTCTTATGCTATTTCTTCTTTTTTGGATGCACAGGCATAGTCCTTAATCAGGTTTCCTTTGTCAACAGGTGTTGCCCAACTTTTCACAATTATAAAAAAGAAAATTCCATCTATTTTCCATCTACTAATTGTCTTATAAAAGAAAATGAAAATGGCATGAGCAAACCAAGCAGAAAAAATGCACTGTAAAGTGTATGTATTAGTCACCTCCAGTTGGGTAAGGGAAAAAATGCAGGTAAATTACATACTTTATATATTTATGTTTCTCAGTAGCTTTAAAATCTCTGTGTTCCTTAGGGGGGCTCAAGGCATATTCACTCATCCTTGTTATACTTTAACCAGTGCATCCATGTTAGAATAAGGTCCTATTTAAACTAAAAAATGGGCATAGACTGCAGATACAGCTCAGAAAAAAAAATAAAAAATAAAGTAATGCTGAAACCATCATTAAGAATAGCCTATTGGCTAATGTTGTAAAATGGTGGCATGCATTTAGGCTGTCCTATTGAGGATGAAAAAATACAGAAGTCAGATAAAAATGTAATGAAAGTCGTAGGTTTAGGTAGCTTATCTGTAGTCCCTATATAACCTCCTTGTGAAGGAGGAAAATTGACACATAGTGACACTCTGCATTCAGAAAAGGAGCTAAAAAGTCCTAACAGACAAGAATTTATGTCACAGATTAGAGGAAAAATACAGAAAGGGTCAGGCTGTCAAGGGAGTTCAGTAAAACATCCTTTTGTGGAGAGCAGATGGTCTCCTGTGCTAGTGAAATTGGAAAGGCTGATTGGTGCACCACTACCAAGCTGAAAACAAACATTTGAATGTCTTCTACCTTTCCTAGTTATTTTAATTTTAGAGTTCATGTCTAGCTCAGAGAAGCCAACGATTGCCTTTTTTTATTTCTCTTCTTCCCCCTCTCCTCCAACCTTTTTAATATTTTCTTTCTAACTAGATGCAACTAGTTTTAATACCATGATCAAATGTTTATTCCTTCAGGGGCAAGTTCCTGTCTTAAATAAGGTATTCAAATGCTGAAATGAATTGACACAGAGAACCAGCCTGTGGGGTCCTTCCACATATAAGAAATTTGGTGGATTGCACTTTTGTTTATTAAATCTGCCTGACTGTTGAACAAGATGGTCTGGTTTAAAAATTAACACACAGCCTTCAGCATCTTGCACATTTCAATGCCTTTTTTTCCACCAAAATCACTTTCCTTTCCATACTGAGCATGTAGGATTTTCCCCTCATCACTGCCATAATTCTCTGGAATTATTACAGTATTGAGTACAATGGCATGTAGAAATCACAGCTTCAATCAGGGCCTCAGTGGAGCAATCACAGCTGTTCCAAAAATCCAAAAAGTTAAAAATATTCCTTGTTATAGTCTAAATATAGGAAAACAGGAAAGCATAAATAAATCATCTAATTTTGTAGCCAGGGAAGCAAAGCTCCAGGACATTCAGAACCAGCCCCCTGGAGCAAGTTAACATTTTCAAGAATCTTCAAACAAGACTCAGTGCTACGTGACAAAACATCCTAAAACTGCAGTTCAATTTTCAGACATTTCTGCCCCACCTGAACAGAAGTTACTCAGAGAGTCCCTGAGCTGAGCATCATATATGTATCTTTTCTCTTCCTCATACCTGTCCAGTACAGCAACTTCACAGAGGTTTCCCCAATATTTGGCACATAGCTGCTATCATTGCAAAGAGGAATAGATTCCATCTTCTGCAATGGCCCCCAGTGGTCCATAAGAAATTAGGAGAAGAAATACTAAAATAAAACTAATCTTACCTTAAATATTTTTCCTTGTTCTTTTCTCATTTTCAACAAGTCAATTCATCCAGGTTTTTCTATCGGTGCTTTAATCTTCAAAACATCTATGTTAATTTCCATTTCTATCCCTATTTAACAAAGCAGAGAGAATATTTGACATTAATGCTTTGCTTAAGCCCTGTAGGTCTCAGAATCTTTGGAAGATGTTAGGAGCAATAGGAGCTTAACATTTTTCTTGTTAATGACATGGAGTTGATAAAAGATGATGACTGGTAAATAAATACATGATAAAAATTCCTTCTCTTTTTATCAGTAGTAGTGATGATGCCAGACTCATATTATTAAAAGGCTTTCCCTGATGAACAAATTCATTTAATGCAGAGCACTGGAGAGTGAACTTCTGGAGTGCTTTAGGAATGCAACAAGAACAATAATGCTCTTTAGCACAGGCAGGGTGGGGGGGACAGATACGACACTTCTTTGCTGTTTAAAACTTTGATAAACTGTTTCACTGAGAAATCATTGGGATTCCATGATATCACACATTCTTTGAAAGATGATTTTATGAATTTTCAGATGTTATTTCAGTATTTGGCCATGCCTCTGCCCCTCTGGCAAAAGATAATACTAACTTGGCTAATAACACAGAATGCAATAATTTAGACATGCTTGAGAGAGTTCAATAGCTCCATTCTTTAAGTGTATCATTTACTCTTGGCTTACTCTGTCACAGACTTACAAAGGAAAATCCAGCTTTCCTACCTGCATTTTTTATCCAAAGTGCAGTGTTCACACATGGAGCTGAGACAACATGAAAATGCTGGGAGTATTTCCAGAATCATCAAGGCTGTGCCTACCAGGCAATGGTAGAAATAATTCTGTAGCTCTACAACCTTTGTCTCGAGAACAGTTTTTCCTCCACTACCCATAAACAAAGTTTACCTCAAAATCTTATTTTTCTGGCAGCTGGATACTTCAGAATTTTCAGCCAGGCCACAAACACCTGTTACTTTTTGCATTACTGCTCTATCAGTGCAAACAGCTCCTTTCCTTCCTGGTGTCTGCTACTCTTCCATCCCCACACAGAGAAACACCCCCAGCTTTGTGTCAGAGGCAATTCCATGACTGCATTCTTACTTTTTCTGGCTATACCACTAAAGGAGATGCTGAATAAAAACAGAATCAACAAATGTAGCCCAACTAGCACATTATCTTTCAAAACCCCTTCTTGCCTCCCCAGTCCTGTTCTCTCTAGGACACCACCACAGGAGCACACCCACATTTCCTTCCCCCTTGCACCTGAGCACCAATATTTAAGACCTCTTTGCATCCTGGGGGTTCCTCCCCAGCAGTGAAGTTACACAACATTGCTCAGTGTTGTACAAGGACTTTAAGCAGCCACTGACTCCACTGAACAATTTTGCCAATGAACTGTAATGGCTTTGGAAAGGAATGTGCATCTTTTCTCAAATGCAAACCATTCCTTAGAGATAAATAGTTTTGTGAAGCGTGAAAATCACAGGGTCAGGTAATTTGTGCTGATCAGACACACAATCAGTTGATTAGCTCCAATTAGTTTGGAGTTTGAGTTCCTAATTCTTCAGCCACCTGTTCTCTTCTTTCAACACTTCCCACATGAAAGTTCCTGAAAAGAAATACCTCAGGTAATATCACTGAATCTTGTGCAAGTATCTTCCTTCAGGAATTAAGGTCTGTATTACTTGTTGCAAATATGGGAGAAAGGAAAATTAGAAAATCCATGTCCAAGAGTCCTTGGACACAGGAAACCTTCTTGGAGGAGCTGTAGTACAGTGACCCTGCAGCAGCAGATGTTCTTGTTTGCACTGAGTAGAAAATATCCAACAAAATACTCTTTTAATCAGTAATTCTTCATCCCCTGCACTTGACTGGTTATTTAAAAAAACAAGCACTGTATTTAAAAATTTGCCCACGTGTTTTTAGCCATGATTTGCATTCAGAAACAAGCATGGTTTAGTTTTGATTGGACTTTCCTTATCATTGCCTGTCTCCTCAGTGAAAACAATACCTGATTTCTGGAGGCAAAGTTTCAGAGCTACAGCAGAGAAGTAAAAGCATGCACAGGCAGAGAAGCAGTAGAAGGTTGACATTCTTTACTCTTTTCTTCCAGTTCTTGAAATTAGGTGTCATTTATTCAAATTCTGTATGGATCTGCAGCTTAGTGCCTTCCAGTTTGTCACCCAGTATGGCAGCACTGGACCCTTTAACTTATCACTCACTCCCAGAAAAGTTAAAAGGTGGTTTGAAAACTCTACAAGAAGAAACACAAAAAGAGGAATGGGAAAAATTAGACATTACCCCTATTTTAAGAGGAGACAGCCCAAAGCTCCTGCTGCTTGCAACCAACAAAAGTAGGTTTTTTTGAAGCTCTGTGGGGAAATGGATGGACATTTCATTCTCAGGGGCAGAAAGCAGGTGCATGGTGCTGTGTAATAGTAATGGTTATTAAGGGAATCTAGAGGCACAAAGACTGTACTCACACCAAATAGAATTGTTTAGGTACCAATACAAAAATCACTCATTTATATGATTTTGCTTCAGGTCCTGGCAAATTCAGTTTGACAGAGGCTGAGATCTGCATCTCACAGGTGTGAGAGGCCACCAATTTCCTGTCTGGATACAACTTGCTTCACATCTCTCACTACATTCCCCACAACAGCCCTCAGTCTTTTCCTTTTTTACCTGGAACAATTAGGACTGCTCTGATGCTCACAGCAAGCCTCCATGGAGCACCCTATTTTCAGCTGTGCTTACATACAGATGAGGATAAAAATAATCCAGGAGGGCAGGGTGATGAAGTGCTTCCTGAAAGAGATTCCAAACATTTATTTTGTTTTCACTGAAATGATCCCATGGACAAGTTTACCACACAGCTCATGTGCCTTAGTCATAAAAACATGCATGCACAAGAAAGCCTCCTACACATGAGGACCACCAGCTGTTAAGAGACCCTTGATATCATAAACATCTGAAAACAGGGCAGCTCAGGGACAAAAAAAAAGCCTTTCAGCATCAGTTGAAGCATCAGTTGAGCACCTGTCTCTGCTCAAGCAAGCAAGCATGTGCTAGAGAGCTGTCAGGCAGCTGGCACTGTGCTGTTCCCTGTGCTTACAGATGTGGCAATGCTGCTGCCACATAACATGTTCAGTTGTGCCAGGTGTAATAAGGGTTATGCACTAAGTGTCCCCTGCAACAAGCATTGTCCTAAATCATGCATAAAACCTGCAATAATTTTAATTATTGTAATTTTAAATATTGTAATATGTAATATTTTTTAAAATTTTAATATGTTTGTGCATTATCCAAAACACTCTTTCTCAAAATACTGACTCCTCACAATAAATGATGGAACAAACAGAAAAATCCACATTTACAACACCTTCAGGATCTTGAAATAGCTGTGATATTTGCACAGAAAAGAAACAAACCCATACACAATTTTAAAAGGGTCTGTGATTTGACCCAAAAGGAAATTATGTGCTCTGAGAAAAACTGAGAACTGCCAAGGGCTTCTGTATGAAAAAGTCATGAGGCTCAGTTCTTTCTTTCAGTGCCCATCAGGCTGCACTGCAGTGCAGTGGCAGGAGCTGTTTAGTCCCACTGTCCCAGGTGTGGGTATTTTCAGTGGCTTGTGCCAGTGGAAGGCACAGAAACACCCCACACCTCAAACTCCCATTCATGCTCCTAACTGGGAGGAAAAAGCATCCATCTCTCCTCCAGCATATACCCTCCAGACACAAAGCAAACCCTGGAGGGGGGCAGAAACCCTCTTTGGATCCCCCTCACTTTCAGCTCTCCAAGTTCTGGAACAAAGAAAGAAGCAGACAGATCCTAATGCTACAACAGCACAAAATTGAATATTATGGTTCATGAAATGCTTTTAGGTGTCATCCAGACAATGCTGAGCTACCACCTCCAACCCAGACATCCTCCTGCCTATTTCACCTTCCTCTAGGAAGGAAAGGGATGTAGAAATACAATTGTTTTCTGACTTCCTGCCAGACAAATGCATGAGGGTGTTTCAAATGATTTTTGGAAAAGATTTCCCTAGAAATGTTGTGGGAGGACTTGAAGGGAGATGAGTGATACCCTTGATTTTGTTTCAGAAAAACCATATGCTAAATTGTAGGAATTAATTTTCCCAGCTAATATTTTGACATTTCTACAATATGGTCAAAATTAAAATGATAATAACTGTATTTGGCTTGTTTATCCTGAATGATGTCTGAATGTATAGTGGTGGGGGTGTGGGCTTCAGTGAAGCCACAGGCTGAAAATTGTAAAGGCCTAGGCCTTTTCTCACAGGGTCTGAGTTCCTTTCTCAGGCTGTGAAACTCTCTCAGGCCTAGCTGAAACCTTTCCCATGCTAGGGCCTCTGTCTCTACTGTAAACATAAGAGAAAGAATCATAACATAGATAGCACACCTGCTGGATCTATGGGAGAACCAGAGACGAGAGCTGTCTCTCGGTCTCTCCAATGAACTGTCTGTATTTTGCTTTGCACAAACTGTATTATAAAAAGCCACAGCTTTCTTCAATAAACTGCACTCTTTCTTACATCAAGTAAGAGAGTTGCCATGTTGCTGTATCCCTTCTTCGCCGCTCCATAACCATCTCAGGCAGCAACATTTGGCGGTCCCACCGAGATAACAACATTTGGGGGTGACAGCCGAGATCGTCACTCCAGCGGATTGGGATTGCTTTCAGCGATCTCTGACCGACGAACAGCACCGAAAAACTCGGAGCTGACAGCCTGCATACCAGGCTGAATCCTGGAAAACCAGGACTGCGAACCTGGGGCCAAGACCGGAGCCAGGAGACGGCCGGAGTCAGAGAGCCATCTGGGACATTGCGGAAAAATCCGCGAAAAGTCGTCGGTTTTTCTGCTCTCCCACCGAGAGAGCACGGAGCCGTGCGGAGCGGCGCGGAGCCCCAGCGTCCCGCGGTGCGGAGCGCGCGGAGCGGAGCGGCCCGGAGCGGAGCCGTGCCATCTCTCATCGGCACACCGCAACCCCTGACAGCGGGAGCCGCAAGCAGCTCTGCGATCCTTCTTCCCCGTTGAGAGAGGTATTCTGTGTTCCCCCCCACCCCTCCCAGCATAGCAGCTAGGTGGGAAATTCCGAATAATGGGGATTCATTTATCTAAACAAGAGGAAACTGATTTGATTGCTTTGTTAACTTGGGCGAGAGAGCATGGTTTTTCAGAAGAGGCAGGAGAAGTTTTTTCTATGGACAAATGGGAAGAATTGGGGGACCTTCTGTGGGTCCGAAAGGGGGATGTCTCAGCTGGCCCTCTAATGCTCACCTGGGGGACAATTAATCGAAGTTTTTTGAAAGATGAGACGGGTTTTGAGCGGAGCGAAGCAGGCTCAGAACAGAGCGAGGAAGAATCTGTTTGCTATCCTGGCCACACCACCTTAACGGCGCCGGGCACTGACGGCTCGCAGCAGCCGCCGGCTGGGACCAGCCCCCCCGTGCAGCCCGCGCTGCCTGAGGGCGGCCCCCCCGCTCTGGGGACGCTGCTCGCTCCTGACAAAGAGGTGCCATCGGCCTGCCCCCCCACCGTGCCGGGGCCATCGCTTGATCTGCCTGCTGCTGGGCCAGTGCCAGCCCATGAAAAGGAGGGGGTCGTGCTGGCCCCTCCATCTGAGACGCTGGCTGACCCCGACCCGCCTGCAGAGAGGGAGCTGTCGGCACCGGCCACCCCAGAGAAGGAGGTGTGCCGGCTCCTCCCTCCTCTCCGATGTCGGAGCTCGGCCTGCCTGCCCCGGCAGGGTCTCGGCGGCCCTTCTCTGCCCCAGCAGAGGCAGGGCCGCCCTCTTCTCTTTTCCCCTCAGCCTCCCCGTTCGTTCGCTCGGAAGCAGTGCCGACCCCAGGGCTGCCCTCATCAGCCAGAGGAGCTCTGCCCGCCTGGCCGGTCATGAACGGACCCTTCCCATCTGCATTTCCAGCCCCTTCGCCGCTTCCACCCTGTGCTGACAGCACCGATAGCTTTGTCTTTACTTTAGAGGGGGGAGCAGCAGAGGCTGGTTTCATTCCTGCAGTGGTCAAGGAAGGAGGGAGTGCTGGGGCAGATGTCTCTGATACTCAAATGAGAGAGATTCAGAGTTTTCCTGTGCCTGATGCTGTCTCTATGATAGAACAGCGAGATTGGAAAAAGAGAAAGAAAGTATCGTGTTATTGTGAATCACCTTTGCCTCATTTCAGGCTTCAGATGAGACACGCCTAGGTCCTTCCTGCTGACCTGTGAGGTGTCCACCCTGACCTGCACCAGGGGCACAGTGTGATCACAGCTCAGCCTTCACTTGCTGACCAGCTCACCAAACACCAACCAGATGAAAACACTGAGCAGATCATCCCTCTACAAGCAGGGAATGGACATTTATCTGTTCATGTTGGAACTGTCAATATAGTTTTCATTGTTATATTAGAATAATCACTTAGTGGTTGATTTTTCACTGTTTGATAAGTCGGGTGAATGGTGATGGGTTTTGTTATTGTATTAAAAGTAAGCTTTGCAGAGAAAAAGCACCAAGTTTGAAGATTTCCCTAGGCACTCCAGGTGTCCACATATCTCCTGAGTGGTGTTTGTTCTTTGCAAAAGGATCCTGTAAAGGATTACAAACACTTCTCTTTTTCCTTTTTCTTTAAAACTAAAAGGGGGACTTGTGGGCTTCAGTGAAGCCACAGGCTGAAAATTGTAAAGGCCTAGGCCTTTTCTCACAGGGTCTGAGTTCCTTTCTCAGGCTGTGAAACTCTCTCAGGCCTAGCTGAAACCTTTCCCATGCTAGGGCCTCTGTCTGTACTGTAAACATAAGAGAAAGAATCATAACATAGATAGCACACCTGCTGGATCTATGGGAGAACGAGAGACGAGAGTTGTCTCTCAGTCTCTCCAATGAACTATCTATATTTTGCTTTGCACAAACTGTATTATAAAAAGCCACAGCTTTCTTCAATAAACTGCACTCTTTCTTGCATCAAGTAAGAGAGTTGCCATGTTGCTGTATCCCTTCTTCGCCTCTCCATAACCATCACAGGCAGCAACAGTGGGGGGAGTGCAGATATATTCATTAATGCAGATTTACATGAGATTAAAGCATTAGTCATGTAGAAGCCATGAGATACAGCTTAGAGTCTTCTTATACTTCTGAGAAAGAACCACAGACACACCCCTTGGCAGCACCCAGAGCTCAGCAGAGGGAGCAAATCCTTAGTGGAAGGCTCTGCTCCAAACCCATGGCCATTTCACTCTCTTATGCAGAATACCACCACCACTTCACTAAAGGAGGAATATTTTGGTCAATATCAAACCCTTTCCTGTGACAAGTTAGAGGTTTTTTTCATATGTATGGACATCCATGTTCCTCCAGCTCTGACCTGGGCAGGCTGATGCAAAGGCTCCAGGCTTTCACTGCTCTTTCATACAGGATTGTTCCAAATTATGGCTCTATTTTACCCTCCTTGATTTATTAATTCAGCAGGTATCAGCTGTGCTAAGAGTATGCTCACCCTTAATCAAACAAATAGCATGAGATTTCAGTGATGGAAGTAGAAATAAGGCCACAGATTAGAAGTTCAAAGCACCTGTCTCTGCTCAAGCAAGCAAGCATGTGCTAGAGAGCTGTCAGGCAGCTGGCACTGTGCTGTTCCCTGTGCTTACAGATGTGGCAATGCTGCTGCCACATAACATGTTCAGTTGTGCCAGGTGTAATAAGGGTTATGCACTAAGTGTCCCCTGCAACAAGCATTGTCCTAAATCATGCATAAAACCTGCAATAATTTTAATTATTGTAATTTTAAATATTGTAATATGTAATATTTTAAAATTTTAATATGTTGTGCATTATCCAAAACACTCTTTCTCAAAATACTGACTCCTCACAATAAATGATGGAACAAACAGAAAAATCACATTTATGACACCTTCAGATCTTGAAATAGCTGTGATATTTGCACAGAAAAGAAACAAACCCATACACAATTTTAAAAGGGTCTGTGATTTGACCCAAAAGGAAATTATGTGCTCTGAGAAAAACACTCTCTAAGAACTGCCAAGGGCTTCTGTATGAAAAAGTCATGAGGCTCAGTTCTTTCTTTCAGTGCCCATCAGGCTGCACTGCAGTGCAGTGGCAGGAGCTGTTTAGTCCCAGGTGTGGGTATTTGCAGTGGCTTGTGCCAGTGGAAGGCACAGAAACACCCCACACCTCAAACTCCCATTCATGCTCCTAACTGGGAGGAAAAAGCATCCATCTCTCCTCCAGCATATACCCTCCAGACACAAAGCAAACCCTGGAGGGGGGCAGAAACCCTCTTTGGATCCCCCTCACTTTCAGCTCTCCAAGTTCTGGAACAAAGAAAGAAGCAGACAGATCCTAATGCTACAACAGCACAAAATTGAATATTATGGTTCATGAAATGCTTTTAGGTGTCATCCAGACAATGCTGAGCTACCACCTCCAACCCAGACATCCTCCTGCCTATTTCACCTTCCTCTAGGAAGGAAAGGGATGTAGAAATACAATTGTTTTCTGACTTCCTGCCAGACAAATGCATGAGGGTGTTTCAAATGAATTTTTTGGGCTTCAGTGAAGCCACAGGCTGAAAATTGTAAAGGCCTAGGCCTTTTCTCACAGGGTCTGAGTTCCTTTCTCAGGCTGTGAAACTCTCTCAGGCCTAGCTGAAACCTTTCCCATGCTAGGGCCTCTGTCTGTACTGTAAACATAAGAGAAAGAATCATAACATAGATAGCACACCTGCTGGATCTATGGGAGAACGAGAGACGAGAGTTGTCTCTCAGTCTCTCCAATGAACTATCTATATTTTGCTTTGCACAAACTGTATTATAAAAAGCCACAGCTTTCTTCGGGGGAGTGCAGATATA
This sequence comes from Muscicapa striata striata, assembly GCA_030060385.1. NCBI lineage: Eukaryota > Metazoa > Chordata > Aves > Passeriformes > Muscicapidae > Muscicapa > Muscicapa striata. The sequence goes on from JAREIS010000019.1 coordinate 3,994,956, forward strand.
TTCATTAATGCAGATTTACATGAGATTAAAGCATTAGTCATGTAGAAGCCACGAGATACAGCTTAGAGTCTTCTTATACTTCTGAGAAGGAACCACAGACACATCCCTTGGCAGCACCCAGAGCTCAGCAGACAGAGCAAATCCTTAGTGGAAGGCTCTGCTCCAAACCCATGGCCATTTCACTCTCTTATGCAGAATACCACCACCACTTCATAAAGGAGGAATATTTTGGTCAATATCAAACCCTTCCCTGTGACAAGTTAGAGGTTTTTTTTCATATGTATGGACATCCATGATCCTCCAGCTCTGACCTGGGCAGGCTGATGCAAAGGCTCCAGGCTTTCACTGCTCTTTCATACAGGATTGTTCCAAACTATGGCTCTATTTTACCCTCCTTGATTTATTAATTCAGCAGGTATCAGCTGTGCTGATATGCTCACCCTTAATCAAACAAACAGCATGAGATTTCAGTGATGGAAGTAGAAATAAGGCTACAGATTAGAAGTTCAAATATCATAATATTACAGAGCAAAAATATTGCCAAAAATATTCCCATAAGCACTGATTCTGTTCCTTCAGAAGCTGACAAAATCACTGACATATATATGAAAACTAATTCAAACATTACAGGAAAAACAGTAATTTACCCTAATTTGAGAGAAGCTGCTTGGTTTCTCCAGGGGGCTGCTGTAGTGGCAAGTTTTGGACTTTACATCCTACAAACCTGACTGGCACCAGGTACCATCTATTGTTTCCCTCTGAGGAATCTGTATATTAAAAAATCACCACTTACTCTTAGGAAGCCCTCAGGTCTGGCTGCCCAGGTTCAGTCTGGATTTTTCTTTATTGGACACATTTTAAAAGTTATTTTAAAAATACTGATGTACAGGACCAAGGCCCATCCTAACACTGTCCAGAATACCAACCCTGTCTCTGACCACCACAACCTGTTTTCTCTCTACCCTGCCCAATAGTCCAGATTTTGGGTATCAGCACTGCTAGATAAAAGTTTTGATCTCATGCCCACTCAATTTCTTTTTAGAGACTGTACTACTCATAAATCTATCCTATACCCACTCATAATTAGATTACAACTAAAACTCATAAATATATCTTGTAACTCACTTTCTTCAATTGGTTTGGTCCCTTAGGGCCCAAAGAAACAAGCAGCAGTAACAAAAATGAGTTTCCATTACTGACATGAGAAGACACAGCTCTGACAACAAGATATCCATTGATGAAGGGAATGACATGTATCACCCTGCAGCCTGTAGGACTTTTCAACACTGACTGAACTTAAAGAAGAAACAGAAATTAAATTCTACAAGTATTGAATTATAACTCCTGACTGGCAGCCAGCTGCTGCTTACTTCAGATTAATAACCAGTATGATAACATCCACAGTAATGCTCATGTCCAGCCCCAGGTGAAAACCAAAGGAGAAAAAGTTTCTCCAGCAGGTGAGTAAAGGAAATGTGCATGTTGAGAGTTTTCATTCTTTGGTTTTTTGCAAGCAAGTTCAAGATATTATTACTAAAGATGTTACATTCTTTGCTCTTGTATTCAGAAGTTACACAAATTTTCAGGCATCACCCCACACCCTCTCCTACCATACAAACAGCTGCAGCAAAGCATTCTTTGGGTAAAACATACACTGGGAAACAACAGGTAGTTCAGATCATCACAGCACATTATAAATGAGATTTTAAACTGGCAACTATAACCAAACTACCCCCATGAGGGCACAAACACTGGTGGAAGCAGATTTCTAAAACTTCTGGCAGCAGCATGTCTTATGAATGGAAAATATTTCCTTCTTTAGTAGACCACTTAGAAAAATCCTAGTACAGAACTTACTATAGTCAGGGCAATAAAATATTTTTTTTTTTGCATTCCATAAAGCTAAAATTAGGTATTAAATCCAGGTCATTAAAATAAAATTAAAAATAAAATAAAATAAAATAAAAAAAGTATTGAGTTTACTATCCCTTCTGATTCAGTGTTTCAGGTAGATACTCCTGGATTGTTCACAGCCTAAAACCATTTTCATTTAAAAACTGCCTTAAATTCGTCCCCTATTTCCCTGAGCTAGCATTTTCCTGCCTTAATGATAGTCTTACATCTAATGCATAAAAGAAGTACCAGGAGATATTATTCTTCTCCTTTGTTGCCCCTAAGAAGTATGGCTTAGATAAGTCAGAGCCTTTTTAAAAGCTGCACCACCCCCCAACAGCTGGGTTGAAGGAGGCCTTTAAACTTGGTCAGAGCCTTTTAAAAGTCATTACCTCGAATTACAGAAGACCTGGCATGTTTTAGCTCAGCACCTTCATGCTTTGAGTCCTGCCAGAATGCCTGAGCTCTGATGTGGATACACTCTGATCTGTGCTGCCACTCTGCCATTATAAACCCACCAAAGCAGTGCAATGTCCCAGTCCAAGGGTGGGCTGAGGGGCAGAGCACCCACATTATTCCACATCCCTGTGCTCCCTGGGGTGTTACTGGAAAATCCCAGCTCTACAGAGGTGAGATTTTTTTAAAGATTTTATTCCATTATTAGCCTCACTGAAGGGTGAAACATAAGAGATGTAAAACTCAGCCCTATTCTATCAGAAGCCAACTTATTTCTTGGTTACAATACCTTATAAAAGTTTTTCAACCTATTAGCTTTTGCTACACAATGGTACTAATCTTTCTAACACCAATCACCTATTATTTTACCCCACGTGGTCTTGCTACAATGCATCTTTCACAGTTCTAATTCTTCAAAATATCTTGTCTTTTTGCAAGGCCATCATTTGAAACGTGTTCAAATCTCTCTCTTGACAACTGTCCTCTCTATTCTATGGCATTTCTAAGTTAGCACACCTTATCTCAGAGTTTGAATACACATGTACAAGACTGTGTGAACTGTCAGTCAGGCTTTGAGAATCCTTTACAAATCCATTTCTCACATTGTGTTATTTATTCTGGGGAGGTGCAGCCTCATCCCTAAGCCCAGCAGCTCCTGACACCAAGGGAGGGCAGGCAGGGACAAGGAGTGCAGGGACAAACCCAGCCAGGGCCAAGTGGCTGCACACAGGTTTTGTGTGAGAGATGTTGGATCAGAAGGAGCAGAGGCAAAGGAAATCAAAAAATCCATCATGGAATCCTGTCAGCTCCAGAGGTGAGAGATGCTGTGCAGCAGGCATGCAGGATCCAAAGCAAGCTGGGGCTAAGAGGAGCTCACCCACTGCCAATGCACAGGTAATTCTGGCACAGGGTAGAAAAATGCTCAGGAAAAAATATCAGAGCTGAGAAAAACACATCAACATCTAAAGCATTCTCTTTCCTCTTATGACATGCAGGATGTGCATCAGCTAACTCTTTTTATTTGTTTTAAAACCTGATAGCATCAGGAAGCAGATGCTGCTAACCTCAACTGGGTTGAGTTGTCCTTGTGCCTATGTAGTCCCAGTGAAATTAATTATTATTTTCAAAGAGCAAGACACTTCATTACAAAGAGAAGTTAGAATCTAAAACTAAGGAACTTTCAAACTTTGTATATGTGAACTCACATTATCTGCTGTGAAATTAAAAGAAAAAAAAATTGTTTAACAGTGAGATAATTGAGAAAATGTGCTTGCCACAGACAACATAACCAGAGAGTGAGGTGACTGACACTTTGCAGATGCATTACAAGGTAAAAAGTGCCTGGTGGAAGAAATACTGCATTGTGACAATCAAAGCAGTAAATCCTTTTAACAATCCCCCAGGAAAATAATCCCTTTGCCATAAGGAATGCAGCAAACAGAAAATGATGATATGATAATGGTACAGTGAGAATTACCAAGAAGGCAGAGCAACCTGCAGACTGAGTTAATACTTAGTCTCTAATTGAAAAGCTAAAGAATAACAGATGGTCCCAAAGCCCTGCAATTTAAAGCAAGATGCACGTTGTGAAGGTTTTCTGATAGCAATAGTTGACAAAGGGGCAGCAGAGGTCCATAGAAGCAAAAACTTTCTCTGTATTCAATGCCTTTCAGCATGGAAAATTAGGTGAGTCGATATATAATTTGGCATTTAATATACCATTGGAACATCATAAATGTAAGGCAATGTTAGCATTGAGGGGTGATACTGGATAATGAAAGCAAAAATTATTCGTAATAGAATGAAGCTAATTTGCACATCATTAATCTTCCTGCCCCATAATTTAAATGCATAATAACACTTGTCTCTCCCCATGTCTCAGCAGCAGCTGAATAACAGTGCTGTTCTGTAATCTCACATTTTGTATTCAATTCTTTTGGAGGTAGGGCTGATAATACCAACAATTATTGAAATTGCTCAGTATTGCCTGCACAGAGCCCTGCTTGTGGCTGCTTTCAGAACCATGCCTCACTTTAGCCACCTAGATGGATGTTAGATATCTTCCTTACAGAAGATTATTTTTTTTAAGATTAAAACCTTCAGACAGGATAATTTACTTGCTTCAGAAAATGTGGGCTTGTGAACAGGAATGTGTTTTTCTCTGCTAATCTTTTTGAAAAGCTGCTACTTTCCATGTGAGGGTGGCAGCTTGAAGAGGGCAGTAGGTGCTTTTCATGATCCCATATTGTTTTTGCCATCAGCAGAAGAGTTGCAACATGAGAACTGAAAAATCACCAAAGCCTCAGCCTCATTTTGTCTCGCAGAGTTGCCAGGGCTGAAGTGCCAACAAGCTCACCATCTGCTTGGTGCCACCAAGTGTGTTCCCACCTCGGGAAGGCTTCACGCCTGTTGGCGGAGGACAGCCAGGCTGTGTACATCCCAAATCTGAAGTTTGGGATCTGGAGACTGGCTTGGGCTAGATAAGAACGAGACAGTCAGCGGGAAGGGGATTGTCCTGCTCTGCTCTGCTCTGCGCTGGGCAGAACTCACCTCGAGTTCTGGGGCAGCTTTGGGCATCACCATGTAAAAAAGACATTGAACTGTTAGAGAGTATCCAAAGGAGGCCATTGGAAGGGTCTGGGGACCGAGGGCAGAGCTCACAGTGCTCTTCAACACCCTCGTGAGGGAAGCTGAGAGCAGCTCTGAGCTCTGCTCTGTATGACAGGGACAGGACCTGGGAATGGCTGGAGCTGTGTCAGGGAGGGTCAGGCTGGATATCAGGGAAAGGTTCTTCCCCCAGAGGGTGTTGGGCACTGAACAGGCTCCCCAGGGAATGGTCACAGCCCCAAGGCTGCCAGAGCTCCAGGAGTGTTTGGACAATGCTCTCAGGGATGCACAGGGTGGGATTGTTGGGGTGTCTGTGCAGGGCCAGGAGCTGGACTGGATGATCCCTGCAGGTCCCTTCCATCTCAGCTGATTCTGTGATTCTACAGTTTGATTTTCTTTCCTTCAACCTCAGGTAACACTCACAGACATACTGAAAGTCAGAGCATATCCCAGGCAGAGCAGCAGGCAGCCAACAGCCAGGATGTGTAAAACTGAAGGCATAGAGGGGGATCTGAATTCATTTCCCTTACACACATACATGAAGACACACTTTTTAAACATCTGATCACAGGCAGATTTTTCACAGGGTGCCTCAGAAGGACTCTGCACACAGGAGATCCCTCATGGACTGCCCTCCTCCTCCTGCTTCCTCTGCCCCCATCTCTCTTTACTTCCTGCTGCTCACATTTCTTCTGAAACCAGAGCAATTAACTTTTCACAAAGGGCCTCTATGACGTTATTGCCAATGGTACTGTACCTATATTTTTTAAAAAATGGCCTCTGCCCAGTGAACACATCAAAAATGAATACACACACAGCCTAGCTTGATTCCAGTTGTGTTCAGTGTATCTGCAAGTCGAGATACCCAAGCCTCAGGTGAGGATGTAGTTAGTGGTCACCACTGAAAAGCTGGTTTTACCAGAGCAGGGATCAGAGAGGAGCACACATGGGCAAGGAAAGCTATTTGTGCATTTTTATTATTATTACTATTATTGCCACTTAGTGGCCAGAGCTAGGTTTACTATACATAGGATTGCTTGATTTAACAAAACAAACAAACAAACAAAAAACCAACAACAACAACAAAAAAACAACCAAACAACAACAACAACAAAAAAACCCAAAAAGCAAAAAACAGCAAAAAAACGCTGAACAAAATTTTTCAACAATAAAAAATGAATTTCCCATCAACCTGCACTGTTTCTTTCAGATAGGAAAAAAAAAACCTGTTTAATTTTATAGCAGTATAACTAATTTAGAGACCTTATAAATGCCTTTAAGGTTAACTAAATTTTTAACTAAAAGTATAATTTCACACTAAGACGTCAGCAAGTTTCATTTCAAAACTCATGAACATCAGACTCTTTCAAGTTTTGCCATGGAAAAAGCTGGAATCCATACATTTTACAAAAAGTGGGAAAATGCTGACATGATGATGACAGGTTTCTGTAGTTCGTATGCAAAAGCCAGCATGTTAACTGAGCAAGCTTTCTAAACAATAGCACTCCCTGGCCTTGAAGATTTGGGCGTTTTTTGTTTTAAATCTACTTTGTTGCATACATTGCTCTCTCCAATTAGTTAGAACTTCCTGATGAACTCTGCTATTTCTAATAAAGAGCCTCGGCTAGTTTGATTTTGAAGCAAATGATGATTTTTTTAATGGGGAAAAGTTAAATGAGAAACTCCCAGGATGTTAAAAAAACCTATAAATTTTCAACAAAATTGCAAAAGAATAAGGCATTATATCCTGATGTCTCCATCAAATGATCCTCTTCATCCTGCAGCACAGGTTTCTGATACTAAGACTTTCTTCCATGCCTCAGGCAACCACAGACTCAGTGTGAAGGCAGGCAGGGAAAGAACAGCTAGATACAACTCTAAAAGCTGAAGTTAAAAAACTCTTGCTTTCCTACCAAGTTGAATATCACTGCCTCTCTTTGAACCTCCATAGCTCAACATGCTCCACCTGCTCCAAAATTTCACTGCTTCCACAGTTATTATTCAGGGGGGAAAAGAAATTTACCCTGATTTTAGATAGAAAATATCAATCTGAAGTATTTGTACGCATATATGTATGTGTATGGCAAAACACAATCATAAATAAATAAATTAATTTTAAAAATCCATGTTTGGTCACATTCAAATTGCATAAAGGGCATGCCATGGATTCAGGGTCCTGTTCACCCCAATTTCTAGATTAGGAATGGGGTCATCTGGACGGCTGTCTCACACAATGACTGCCATGCTGACCACAAAGTCCTGAGATTTCTACCAGTCATTGCAGCACTGAGGAGATCCTGAGAATTTAGTGGGAGAAAAGCCTGGGACTCCCAGGTTGGAGCTTCTTAGATTGTAATGATATTTGTCAGCATGCAAAAAAAACATTTAATTCCTCCTTCCCAGCAATTTCAAAGCAGAAGTGAGTCAGAAAAGAGAGCCAAATTGAGATACTATTTCCATGGTGTGTTTATAAATATTCAGTTCCATAAAACAGCAGATTCAGAGGGCACTCCAAAGGATTGTCCTCGTTCAGGCATAAGGCATCATTGTGGAAATATGCCTTTGGCTGTCACAGTGATTTCCCTGGATTACAACCAAGCATAGGCCAACAAGCTGGAAGGGTTCCATAGCATGGGAGTGAAGTGTTTGAGGCATCCAAAGCTGTGTTTTAGCACATGTTCCTGCCTAAATCTACTCAGAAGGGAGTAATTTTGGAGATGGAGAAGTAGTCCTGCAGTGAGAAGAAGCAATAATTTGTTGAATACCAACAATGCCTCTCACTGTTATTCAAGTTATGTGGAAATTAGAAAGCTACAAACCAACAAAAAGTAAACTAAATGTAAACAGTTTCTGATGTTACCTGGAAAATCTCAAAAAATTCAGAAGTAGCATCTCCAATTGCTAGCATTTTTTGGAAGGCCTTCAGGTTCATCTGTTTACAAACTAAGAAAACAGATGTATTTGGGTTTCTTTTTTACTGAAAATTTTACTGAAAATTAGGAAAGGAACTGGACAGAACTCAGTGCCTACACACTTGAAAGTGAATAAGTTTTGAAAAAGACCTTTTATTATACCTCTTTCGTTTCAGAGGCAGAGCACCAGAGAAAACAAGATCAAACAGGCAGAATTGGTTTTAGTTATGTCTGTATAGCTTTTACCTTTGCCTCTGCTAATGCTGTAGTCAATCAGTACAGAAGCCTGTTTCAAAGACATACTGGAGAAAATACTTATTTAGTTGAGAAATTTGATAAAGTACCACGGTTCGCTCAGATATAATAGGGGATTGTGATTCCAGACACATTTCAGCCTCACTGTCAGGGTGATTTCTGTCTACAGAAGAGATTTATTCATCTATTGCACCACAAAAAATAAAGAAATCCAGAATACAAGTTATTAAAAGATTAATCCACAGTAAAGTGTTGCTTTACAGCAATTCTGTTCACAAGCCCAAACTCACAACTTGTGAGTTTGACCAATACCATTAGTCTGGCTGAAATCAACAAAGTCTTGAACAACCTAGATTCTGGAATATTATACTTTATTTAATCAAGAGCAAATCAGTTTCTGGTTTGCCATACATAAATGTACTAAACATAGAGAGTAATGATGTGTCCTCAACAAAGAGAGACATGACCTATGGCTTAACTAGAACATTAAAAAAATACCATATATGTAATATGTACATCTATACATTATGTATATATAAGAAAAAATGGAATCAGAGTGTTTCCTCTTGAGTGCTCCTCGATGTTTGTAGCTACCTAGGTCCCCTCTGGATGCACTGCTTGGGAGACTGGTGACACGACCCTGCTGCTGCTGCTGCTGGCACAGTGCTGCTATGCTGGTTGGACCTTCCCTCTCTGTATCCCACATTCTTCCTTCTTCTATCATGCACTGGCATGGTCCATGCTCTCTGCTCCCAGGTGAGGACCCCAAGATCCACGTACTGACTCATGGCCTGGGAGTGGGCAACAGGATCCATCTCCAGGTCATGGAAGAGATTGCATGATTCGGCCATCAGGAAATCTGAGGGCAAATAAATCTCCTCAGGAAGCCTCCGGTTGCCCACAATGAAGTGGCTGAGGCGTCTCACTTCCACACAGGTGCGAAGGGCCTCGCTGATGTCCAGCAGTCGCCTCACAAAATGTCTCCTGCGCCACTGTGACACAGGTACCATGTTCAGGAGGTGCATGACAATAGTCTTCATGGTATAGGTGGAAAAGCCCAAGCCCAGCTGCAGACGGGTGAAGAACTGCAGGCATTTGAGGTGCAAGCTGTCAGGGGGAGCCCGCCTGGCGATGTACCTGAAGAACTTCATCTCTGCCACGGCGTAGCTCTCCGGCCAGACTGTGCTTGAGGTATAGGCTTCTCGAGGCTCGCTGCTCACAAAGACGTCTGAGTCGCCTCGCCGGACCCCAAAGAGCATCTCAATGCGGAAGCTTTCCCTGCCGTTGGTCACCTTGAATTGGCAGGAGCGTGTGGAGGGCAGCAGCACTAAATGCCAATTGTGGGACTGAAGCAAAGCCGGCCAGACTGCTCTCACCAGCTGGTAGAACCAGCGGGCAGTTTTGTGCACGTCCAGGTAGGAGTCGGTGCACAGCGTGTCAACGAGGCTGGGATCCTGCTTCGTCCTCAGCTCCTCCTCGGGCTGGTGCAGGAAGCACAGCATGTTCTTACCCTGCTGTGCCCTGCCGCAGGTGCACTCCTGCTGCACACGCACACGGAAGTTCCTGACACGGCTCTGCCTTGCAGTGTCCAGCTCGAGGTGGAAGCTGTGCCCATGGGGAGGAGTCATGGGTACCAGCACCTGGTACACAACATCCTGCTCACGGGGACTCCAACCTTCAAAGGCACTGCCCACCCCAATGGCTCCTTGCAGGACTGGGTAGAAGGTGTTGGACAAGACGTGTTGAAAGTAAAATGCAAAACTCTCCATGAGTCGACTTGTCCACTGGCATCCTCTCAGCAGGTTCTGCACAGGCCACTGGATGCGCTCCATTACCATCCTTCCAATTCTATCATCATGATCCAGATCATTGACTCCATTTCCAGCATCACCTTCTTCACGTGCAGCTGCGTTGTCCACTTCCTGTGCATTGCCATCACCAGCCAAGTTTTCCTCCCCATTCACATCATTGTCTCCACCTTCTTCTTCTCCTTCATTTCCCACATCGACTTCTTCATCTGCATCCAAAAATCTGGCTTCGTCTTCATGCGCACCACGATTTCCTTCCTCATGCTCCTCTCTCCTCAGGCTCCTTTTCCTCCACATAAACCACAAGGCCAAGAGAAGCAGCAGGAGCCCAGCAACAGCCCAGAGCTGCCAGAGCCACAAGGCAGAGCAGAGCAGGTCTCCCCAGGCCCAGACACCCTGCTGCAGGACCAGCTGCTCCACCTCCCGCTCCAGACGAGTCTTCTCCTCTTCCTGGAGCTTGGCCCGCGCCTCCATTTGCAGACGGGTCACCTCGTCAAATCCATCACCCACAGGCTGTGGGTACTGGAGTACACTTTGCAAGAGCAGGAACCACAAGATCCAGGTATCCATGGTCTGCAGGAGGATGGAGAGAAGGCCATGAATGGTGCTGCGAGGGAGGCAGCTGGCACTGGGGACAGCAGGGACACCAATGCCCGGGCTCTGGGGGCAGGAAGGACAGGGCCCAGGACAGATGGCAAGCAGCGAGGCCTGTCCCACTGCCCCAGCAGCAGCAGCCAGCAGCAGCAGCAGCAGCAGCAGCAGCAGCAGCCGTGGCACTGTGCCCTGCCCAAGGCTCTCCCCCCATCAGGGGCTGTCCCTGCATGCAGGGGGAGAACCCAGCCCTGGGTGCAGCGTTTCTATCCCAGCCCTTGTCCCCAGCCTGCCCTCCCCACCACGTGTGCACTCACCACCTGCCCAAGCAATACAGGGCCAGCGTTACCTGCTGGGGCCTTTTATAGCTGCCCCCATTGTGACACGTCCCCATGATGTCACACATGTGTCACAATACACCAGAGCCAGGCCAGCCCCGCCCTTTGTCCCCAGCCCAGCTCAGCCAGTCAGAGGGGCCCGGGTGTACTGGTTAGGGCAGCTTTGGAGAGAACCTTCTTCAAGGAACTTCTCTTGGACTTTATTTTGCCTTTTTATCTGCTGCCCTGCACTAGCAATCTCATCAATATCCATGTTTGAAGGCACCCTTGAGGATCACTGAATGTCAGCCTTGACTCCAAGCTGAGCTGCAGTTAAATCTCTGAGTTGCTGAGGTTGGAAAAAACCCTGAAGATGACACAGTCCAACCGCAAACTTAACACTGCCTACTGCACCAGTCAGCCAAATCCCCCAATGCCACATCCACATGACTTTGAAATCTCTCTGAGGCTGGTGATCAGCCATTTCCCTGAGCAGCCTCTTCCCTCGCTTGATATGCTTTCTCTATGAAGAATGTTTCCGGGATATCCAATCTAAAGCTCCTGAGGTGCAACTTGAGATAATTGCTTCTGCTCATATTTGTGGCTTCCTGGAAGAAGACAATGCTTCTGACCCACCTGGGAGCTCTAGAGCGCAATAGGGTCACCAGGGAGGGAGTTGCTTTCCTTTATGCTGAACACCCCCACCTCCCTCAGCCCTTCTTCATCACACTTGTGCTCCACATCATTCCCCAGCTCCATTGCCCTTCTGTGCACACACTCAAGCACCTCCAGATTTCTTGTTGCCAGGGGACCAAAAGTGAATGCAGGATTTGAGGTAGAGCCTCACCACTGCCCTGTGGGGAAGGACAATCACTGCTCTGCTCCTGCTGGCCTCACTGGTTCTGACAGAAGCTGAGATGCCATTGGCTTCTTGCCAATTTCCAGCCTCTCTTCCTCCAGCCTGTTGCACTATGTGGGCTGAGAGATATGAATGCACAGGACACAGCATTTTGTCATCTTCTATCTCACACAGGTGGACTTAACCCCTCAACTACAAGCGGCCAGAACCCTGAATAGAGCCCTCCTGTCCTAAGGCATAGATCCACTCCTACCCTATTCAATTTCAGTTTGATTTGACCCCATTTCCTGACTTTTTTACACCACCCTTCCCATGTGACATGATGTTCGTGAGGATTTTGCTAACATGAAGGCCACACTGTGAAGGTGGGATCTGTGGTCTCAAGAAATGCCCTCTTATTCTGGGGCCTTCCATGGCACTGGCAGCACAAGCGAGAGCCCTTCCTTGGCCTTTGCCTTCAGCAAGGTCCCAGTTTGGGCAAACCCTGAATTCGTTATGAGATCGAAAACAAATGAAGGCACATGGCAAGAGGACTGCTAGATCAATATGTGCAGGGCTGCTTCTCTTCTGATTGAATTTTTGATGCATTTGACTGGCATTTTCTGAGAGAGAATCGTTAAATTCACGCTGCACTCAGTCCTTCAGTGTTTTTATACTCTCAGTTATCATACAACTGCTTCCAGAAAAACAGTAACAGCAACAAGTTCTGTCTCTGGGGCCATCCATGAAGTGTTTGGCACTGTCCTCCTCTCTGTGTACATGGTCAGCACAGGCAAAGAAAATCACCTGAATGTGCATTTCCATCTTAAAATGACTGCTTTGCTGGAAGATGTCTTTGCCTATGTTAATCAAATACAGTTTGGCACAAAGAAGGAAGGTCAGCCCTGTCATCATTTTGATCTCCTGGCAAAGAGATCTAGAAATACAGACAGACATGCCTGTGTTAGGTGAAGTGGAATTATTCCTATAGGACAGGAATTGACACAGAGAAAGTCAAGACAACCCTATCCTGCTTGTGAAAGACCTGGCTCACATGCTTGAATAATTTTATAACTACATAGTTGTTTTCTCCCCTCTCAGATGTCTCCACACAGTTACAAAGTCACCTGTGGAGTATCCACGAAATCACAGCAGCAGGGTTTTGGAGAAAGGGGCTGGTTCATGAAGAAACCAAGGGGAAGATATATTTGCTGTGCTTCACCAAAAAATAAACCCTAAATGGTGCATCGAAGAAATATTAATTATAAAAAGGAGAACTTCAAATTAGGAATACCACTGGAGCAAATGGAATGGATCCAAGCAGAAGAAAATATTGATAAAATATCCAGTAAATACAGAGCACTGCAGCAAATTGACCCATGCAATGGCTCTTCTCCCTCTGCAGTAGAACTCTCACTCAGAGCAACTCAACGTGTTGAATCAGGAAACAATTGTGTCATCGTAGGGTATAAGATATACAAATATATGTATGGAGAATGTATGCTGTATAGTTTTATTTTGTGGTGAAATCCTCTAAGCAGGGTCTGTTCAGATGTGAAAAGCCCAGGAATAGGCTCAGTAATTTGAAGGCAGGAGTTCCATTGGGGCAGCTTAGGAATTCTGTGTTACTTGAATAAATGGTATCCAATGTCCCATGGCCTCTCCCTTCACTCAAATACCATTTCAGGACTCCTCTTTGTCTTTTCCAGACATAAACCTCAGGTGTCGAGAAGGTTTCTCCACACAGGGAGATGCCCTAATCCCTCAGGCTCCACTGCCAGGCTCTTCCCTGCTCTCTAACACATGCAGCATCCCGTGGCCTCGCTGCTGCACACATCTCCCACGGCTCTGTCTCTGCTGGCCGCACTGCAGAGCTCCCAGCTCCAGCTGGCAGGGCCTCAGCGCCCGCCCTGTGCCCTCCTGGCCCCACGGCCGCACCAGGCCCTGCTTGCTGCCCTCATGGTGGCCCTGCTGGCCCCAGGGCTCTCCAAGGCCTCCTGCGGGGGCACCTTCCTGCGGCCTTTCAGTCCCTGACGGGCCCAGCACAGACCTGCCCAGGGCTGGGGACAAGGGCCTGCAGGGACAGCACCAGGCCCAGGGGCTTCCCACTGACACAGGGCGGCCTCAGGCTGCACATGGCCAAGAAATTCTTGGCTCTGAGGCCGCTGAGGCCCTGGCCCGCGCTGCCCACAGCAGCTGTGGCTGCCCCAGCCCTGGCACTGATCCCAGGGGCCACCTTGGACGGGGCTTGCAGCAACCCGGCCTAGTGCAAGCTGTCCCTGGCCTGGGCAGCAGGGCTGCAACAAGATGATTTGTGAGGACCCTTCCAAGGCCAGCCCTTCTGTGATTCTGTGATCACAGGGGCCACGCCCAGCTGGGCCTCATTTCTCATTAGAACCACTTCAGCACTGGAGCCTTTGGCTCAGTTCAAGGGCACTGTGCACAAGCCCAGGCTGTTCCCAATGGGTGAGATTAACCAATAGCATGGATCAGGCTGAGATTAATAAATTCCTGCACAGCCCAGATTATTGAATATTGTAGTTTATTGAAACTAGAGAAAAGCACTTTCTGGCTTGCCGTACATAAATTCACTAACTAGAGAGCATAATTATGTGTCTCCAACAGACAGAGACATGACCTATGGCTTTACTTGCACTTCAAAGAAATGCTATATATGTAACAGAAGATATATAAATCTATCTTCTCTATGTTATAAATATATTTATTTTATTAAACTCTTTCCAAATACCGAACCAAGGACACTAATATGTGTCAAAGCAGATAATGACACTAAATAGGGGATATATTGAATTGTTCAAATATTATGCATTATATGATGCTTTAAAAAATTTTCTTATCAGGATTTAGTAAAGACAAATTTTCTATCATTGAAAATATTTATCTTAGAATATTTTTATTTTTATGCAATTTTACACATCCATATGGTCATTGAAGAGTTCTATAGTAAATCATAGGCCTACACAAGATATAGATAAATATGTATACATGAAAAAAATACCTAAATTCTGACCTATAGAAAATTTCAGGTCAGCCCCAACAGAGCTGGTACAATGCTGACCTACATATTTGCCTTCCAGTTAAGAGGAGAAACACAGTCCACGCACTAATCCTGGGCATTGAACAGAGACTCTGGACTCTCCCTCATTGGAAAGAGTCAAGAACCATCTGAATTAAATCCCTTGCAATGCTCAGCAGAAAGACTCTGCTGAAGCAGCCGTGATCCCATAGGTGATCCCACCAGTAGTCCTTCCCAACATTCCCACCTCTGGGATTCTGAGATCTCAGTCTTAGCACCAGGTGATGTTCCGTGAGGAAAAATGAACTCTAAGAAAGAGGTGTGGGCAGTCACAGTCCTGGTGGTAATGGGACTCTGTCTCACAAGTGCCCTGGCCACGGCCACTTCAGCTCCATCAGCTGTGACTCCCTGAGTGCACTTTTACTCTAAACGAAAGGTGTGGCAGTAATTGCCACAGCCAATGGAGCAGAGCCTTCTCCATGTCCTGCACGCTCAGGTCAGGGTCAGCTTCTCCCCAGGATTTAGATTATTCATACAGAGCCCAGAGAGCAAAACAAAAGGAATCGGAGTGTTTCCCCTTTAGTGCTCCTCGATGTCTGTAGCCAGCTGGTCCACTCTGGATGCACTGCTTGGGAGACTGGTGACACGACCCTGCTGCTGCTGCTACTGGCACAGTGCAGCTTCCCTCGCTGTATCCCACATTCTGCCCTCTTCTCCCATGGACTGGCAGGTTGTTCTCTGCTCCCATTTGTGGGCATCCACAAGCACAATGCTGTGCAGGAGAGCATCTTTCACTGTTCCATGTTAAGGATCTGCTTGAGACACCGGTACAGATCCACATACTGACTCATGGCCTGGGAGTGGGCAACAGGATCCATCTCCAGGTCTTGGAAGAGATTGCATGATTCGGCCATTACGACATCTGGGGGCAAATTGATGCTCTGAGGAAGCCTCCGGTTGCCAACAATGAAGTGGTTGAGGCATCTCACTTCCACACAGGTGCGAAGGCTCTCGCTGATGTCTAGCAGTCGCCTCACAAAATGTCTCCTGCACCACTGTGACACGGGTACCATGTTCAGGAGGTGCATGACAATAGTCTTCATGGTATAGGTGGAAAAGCCCAAGCCCAGCTGCAGACGGGTGAAGAACTGCAGGCATTTGAGGTGCAAGCTGTCAGGGGGAGCCTGCCTGGCGATGTACCTGAAGAACTTCATCTCTGCCACGGCGTAGCTCTCCGGCCAGACTGTGCTTGAGGTATAGGCTTCTCGAGGCTCGCTGCTCACAAAG